>JAOPSE010000052.1:14875109-16075109 GCA_029449295.1 Zea luxurians | reverse complement strand
GCTCTTATCAATTCTTTCAAATGGAACATCTTTTCTTGATGAGACAGTGTACCTTTGCAATATATACTTTGAAGGTATCTTTTCAACTTGAAGATGCATGAAGGCTCTTAAAAGATGAACACACAATAGACCTAAAAACATGAAAACCAACCATTATTTTTCAACGATATACATTAATTTGTACTACAGTCATCAAATTCTTTAGTATGCAAATTTATTCTGTTAATCAACATAATACGTACAAACCTGTATGTTCCCACTGTTTGCACTCGCATGTATACTCCCCAGCTTCTATGTCCGCTGTTACCTTGAATTGATGTTGTCCCCACACAATTTTATTAGACCTTTTTGTATGTTGTACGATCCAATCATTATCACAACTGTCTGTGTCCTTTAATATTTTGTATGCAGTGGCGTATTTCATTGATTCCTCAAATCTATTCATAATAGCTCTGGTGTATGCTCTAGAGACTCTCACTTCGAACCTATACAATGTATCTGTTGTCCTTGGTCCCTATAAGACATTATTATCATAATTAAACAAATTATTTACATAAAATGTATGCCAAACGTTATTGATAACAAGCACGACATACCTTGCTCACCAATGCCTCCTTTGATTCTTTCATTTTCCTGCTGTGCAACATTTTCATCATTTGTTTAGCGAACTCATGCAGTGGGGTGTTCGCATCTACATGTGATTGCTTCACTAATTTGTTCATGCTCTCACTTTGTTGTGTAGATACCATTACCCCACAGAAGTCGTTTTTAAAAAATGCAGGTATCCATTCTTTTCTTATTTCATATAATTTGCGTAGAGTCATATCTTCATGAAGATTGAACTCCTCTAGCATCATTTCCCAGGCACATTCAAACTCATGAGGAGTTAATGGATGATGTATAATAGACTGGAATGTTGTTTTAAAATCCTTAACAGCAAACCTTGCATATATCTCATTTAGGAATGGCATAAATCTGTTCTGTACATGATATAAACACAGTCTGTGAACTGTTTTTGGAAATATAGTTCTTAGAGCAATTGGCATTGCAGGATCTTGATCTGCAATTGCTCACAAATTATTAATTTATTTTCACAATAAATTAATTCACTGTTTTGCATAACAAATTGACATATCACATACCTGTAAGCATAACTCTTGGACCCTCGCATCCCATACATGTTTCGAATGAATTGAAAGCCCATTCAAAAGTCTGTACTGTTTCATCTCCCAACAAAACAAATCCAAACATTGTACACTGTAGATGGCTGTTAGCTCCAACAAACATGCCCAGTGGTTTATCATATATATTTGTCTTGTGTGTTGTATCAAATGTCACAGCATCACCATAATCTGCATATTCCCCCTGCATACTTGCGTGTGACCAAAAAATACTCACTATTTTCCCATCATTGTCTAGCTGGAAATCACAAAAAAATTGTGGATTCTGTTTCTTGCATTCTCTAAAGAAAGCCAAAAGTTTGGCTACATCATTTGCGCAGTTTTCTCTTCTCCTTGCTGCCCTCCTACATTTGTTTGCACAAAAAATGATTACACACACATTTACTATAGTAATATTTATGTCACTTAATATATTCACATGAAACAAAAAAATATTGCTTACATGGTTTTCAGATCTTGAGCAGTTACTGGTACGTTCTCCAGCCCATCATGCATATCTGATATAAAATCAACTATGCAATGCTGCGGCACTCGGCTATCATGCATTGCATCAACAAAATTTATGAACTCAGCATCCCTTCTTTTGTTGCAACGTAAATGTTGTTTCTCTGCTTCGTCAGTTATGAACTCATGGTTATGCTCCAAGTTTACCAGTTCAATTTTTGCAGCTACAACCATTTTTTTCATCATCATATATTTTTTTAATTTTATTCCAGCTTTACACTGTGTACGCCCCGATGACCTATTCCTCATCCTAGGTGTATCATTTGATTTTGGTGCACTTTTACCTTCACGTGAACAATTTATCCACTTACTGAATGTCTTCTCTCTGTATTTCTTCAGTGGAAATCCAACTTCATATGCATACCTTTTATAGAATTTATATGCATCATCAACATCCTTGAAAGTCATCCCTACCGTTGGCACTATAGTTGGATCAATGTTTTTTCCTGCAAATTCATTGACATTGTTGTTTGTACCATGGAATATGTTCACAACAATCTAATCAATCAAGAATCAAATACAACAATTGGACTTACATGTGAATGCAGTATTTGAGGCGTATCCATCTCCCTGGAGCTAATATTGGACATAGGAGGTCGAACCCTTTGTTCTCCTTCTTCCCCTATGCTCATCTCGTCGATCATAGGACCCAGTAGAGCAGGAGGTGGTGTGACCAGTGAGTTACCATCAACTCCTCCCTCTGTCTCTAGATCAAGACGAACGCCATCTCCTACCATCGCCGGCGACTCTCCAGAGCCGGCCATCTCCACCTCCAAATAGTTATGCAGGCTTTGTGGTCTTTTTTCGAATGAAAGGAAATCACGGATACTATACAAGTAACCGCATCCACGTTTACAGGGTCTCCCCATTATTTCCGAAACCGTCCCGATATTATGGCGATGTCAATGTAAAACTACTATCCATAATAAACTATTTACGCACAATGACTTAACGTTTTACGCCACACGATATCTACTATTTATGCAACTTTTATGCCGTTTCGGTTTTATGCCATATCTTTCAACATCTTATGCTACGTTATATTTACCTGCCGCCATTACATCCCATGCAAGATCCATAAATTACGCGCCCACGTAACATAGTAATCACGTTTGCATGTGGAAACTATTCCCTATAATTCCGCGCCTTTACCTTATGTTTAGCGCCTTGCCATTCAAACAACCGCGTAACAGCGCCGTCTGTCCTGCATGCCGCCTGTCTGCAATACGTTAAACACAGGCGCGCCTGTCTCAGCGGACCAGACCTCAGAACCGACCTAGGCTTCCTTTAATATCCGAAGCCCAGGGCTCCCGTTCTGGGATTGCAATAGGATATAGGAAGTCTTAGTGTCTCAATCAGCCACCCCTGCACCACCGGACCAGCCTAACCAGTTTGTTTTCATTTGCATGCGCGAGAAATTAGAAAGCGTATCCGTTAACTGCTGCATTCATAAAAAAAATCCGATTTGAATGCTTTATTCCATCCATAAATATAGAATCTCTATAACAGCCATGCAGCTAGGCTCGTTAAAAACATTTTATGAAATATACTGCTAGTAACTATGCTACACGGTGTAGGTATTTATGCAATATGGTAAGCTGCGTAAAAAATTAGTTTTATGCTGCATATGCACAAATTAGGATGATAATAATGTGTGTTGATAGAAAATGAATTGACATGCATAAAAATAAAAAATCTGATTTTAATACATGATTTCGTCCATAAAAATAGGATCTCTACAACAGCAATACAGATAGCCTCGTTGGAACCAGTTTATGACATATACTGATACTAATTATGTCACACTGTGTAGATATTTATGCAGTGTGGTACACCGCGTAAAAAATTTGTTTCTTATTGTATGCGCATAATTTAGGATGGCTAGAATGTGCTTGAAAAGAAAATGGATTGGCATGCATGTAAACAAAAAATCTAATTTTAATGCTTAATTTTCTCCATAAATATAGGATATCTCTAACAACCATATATCTAGGCTCCTTAGAACCAGTTTATGATATATACTGATACTAAGTATACTGTACGGTGAAGGTATTTATGCACCGCAGTAGACTGCGTAAAAATCTGTTTTCTGCTGTATACGCACAAATTTTGGATGGCAGAATATGAGTTGAAAGAAAATGAATTGACAGCATGGAAACAAAAAAAAAATCTAATTTTCAATGCTTTATTTCGTCCATAAATATAGGATATCTCCAACATCCATATAGCTAGGCTCGTTAGAATCAGTTTATAATATATACTGATACTAATTATGATATACGTTAAAGATATTTATTCATTGTGGTACACTACATAAAAATCAACAAATGTTTACATAAAATGTGAATAGAAATATTATAAACATACAAAAGATTGAAGGAGAGCCACGAACTAAAAATGTCTCACAAAACCTATTGACGTAGAAATAAATATGTAAACAAAATAGCATAAAAACAGGGCCGCCAATCCGCCACCACTCGCGCCTAGAGAAGTCTGTTGTCGTCGTTCTCGCCTAGGGAAGGCCGGCGTGGTCGCGGGAGGTGGGACGCCAGCGTGCGCCACTCCGAAGCGCACGCATCCAAGGAGCCGACGTCGCGTGCTCGCCTCTGGGAAGCCATCGACGCCGAGCCTCGAGAGAGCTACTGTCGCTACGCCACCGAATCGAGGAACTACCGTCGCCGTGCCACCAGATCAGGGAGTCGTCATCGTTGCGCCTTCGGATCGAGAAACCGTCGTCGTCGCACCGTCGAGGAGCTGCCGCCACCGTGCCATCAGATTAGGGAGCCACTATCGCCGCAGCTCTGAATCGAAGAGACGCCACCGTCACGCCTTCGGATCGGGAAGTCACTACCGCCGCGCCTTCAAATTTGGGATCGACCATCGGTCGCGCGACCGGAGGTCACCGCGCCTCGCGCTCTTGGGTAACCGCCTCCGCTGCGCGCGCTGATATGGGGACCCATGCATTGTGGTGGGGCATAAAAAACTGAACCCTGGTGGCCTGGGGCTCTTTTTATAGATGTTGGGACCTAGTTTTGCTCGACCGGATGGCAGCATTAGACCAGAGCTTCCCGTAGCTATTGGAAGCCCAGGGCTCGTAATATACAAACTATACATATATATACCACAATTTTGGCTTCAAATAGCTACAGGAAGCCCTAGTCTGCTCCCCCACGACCCGACCCACGCCCATATGACCCCACCACCCCACATCCCATATCTAGATTATGTGGCGCTTAATTCTAGGAATCTGTTTTTATGACAGTTATGGACGTACCAATTTGAGCATAAAATAGTGTCAGACATAACATAAAATCATGTTTACTATCACCTTGCATGTGGTGTCCTATTTTTATGAGGTATAGTCGTCATCCACCAGGTGTGGATGCAGTTTTCGATTTTTATGGCAGGTGTGGTTTCAGACACGAAAAATTATGGTAGGTCCAAAAAATGTTGTGCATGCGAAAAATATGCATTCAGACGTCGTGTGTGCCCATCCCAGGTTTTTTTTGCGTAAAATCCTCAAATTGGAGTGTAAATAATGTCGGATATGGCGTAAATGTTGTTACAATGGTCAAGAAGATGATTTTTTATGATTGTTATGGATATCATAAATCATGGGATTCTCTTTTTGTTGTGCATGTAGGACACTGGTGGCCGTACTTCAGGTTTGAGCGTAAAAACCTTCATTTTGAGCATAAATAACTAGCCAGCCTGAGAGAAGTTGATAACTCTAATGTGTTGATCGTAAAAATCCTCAAGTTTGAGTATAAAATAGTGTTAGATATAGCGGAAATGTTGATTCACACCAACTAACAACCCCCACATCCATGCATCTGCCATAAATCAAGGGATTTGATTAGGGGAGTTGATTAGAGGATTTAATTAGGTGAGTTGATTAGGGGATTTGAAATTTTATGACAATTATGGACACCATAAGTCACGAGATTTCTTTTTGATCTGCACACGAAAAATTGTTTCACTGGTGCGCACAGTTTAGGTTTGAGCGTAACAATCTTCAGTTATGTGATAGACCAAACCATTGACGTGATGCACACTGAAAAGAATGTTGTCCAGGCACATTGGGAAACATTTATGGATATTTCTGATAAGTCAAAGGATGACGTAAAGGCAAGAGTGGATCTGGCAGCGTTATGTGATAGACCAAGCTAAGAGATGAAACCGCCTAGTGGTGGAAAGACATGGAGAAGGCATAAGACCAATTTTGTCCTGAGTAGGGCCCATAGTAAGGAAGTATTACAATGGATCAAGATGTTAATGTTCTCTGATGGGTATGCAGCTAACCTGAGTAGTAGATGAACTTATCTACTCTGCGAGTCTTTGGGATCAAGACTCATGACTTCCACATATGGATTGAATGAATTCTTTTAGCGATGGTACGAGGCTATGTCACTGAGCATGTCTAGCTAGCGCTTGCAGAGTTGAGCTATTTCTTCCGCCAGCTTTGTGCAAAAGAGTTATCTCGGACTGTGATTGCAGACTTGGAAAAAATGGCACCCGTATTACGATGTAAGCTGGAGAAGATCTTTCCACCCAGCTTCTTCAATCTGATGCAACATTTGATTCTTCATCTCCCATAGGAGGCACAAATGGGGGGCCCATGAAGGGATGTTGGTGCTATCCAATTGAGAGATGTTTAAAGACTATCAGAAAGAAATGTAGAAAGAAAAGCAAATTCGAGGCTTCCATTGCTGAGGCATACATATTGGACGATGTGTCAAACTTCACAACAACTTACTATTGTGACAAACAGCCAAGCGTGCATAATCCACCCCCTCGTTACAATGATGGCAACAACATTTTTCGAGGATGAAAGGGAAATGTGCCCTTGGGCCATTTCTAAGTGTTTTGGTGATTTAGTGTCAAACACATGTGCCTGAGTGTTAAATGGTGGACAAAATACAAATCAAGTGTAAAGGTATGTTTCTCAGACTTAGTACATTGTTTTAGAGACTAATGTATTGTGTCTAAGTGCTGGAAACAGGAAAAGAACAATTGGAAATGTCTTAGCTCGAGCAGCCAAGACTCTGCTCAGTCTGGAAGCACCGGACTGTCCGGTGGTGCACCGGACAGTGTCCGGTGCGCCAGGCTGGCTCGAGCGAACTGGCCGCTCTCGGGAATTCACCGGCGACGTACAACTATAATTCACCGGACTGTCCGGTGTGCACTGGACTGTCCGGTGAGCCAACGGTCGGCCGGACCAACGGTCGGCCGCACGATCCGCGTGGGACACGTGGCCGAGCCAACGGCTAGAAGGGAGCACCGGACTGTCCGGTGCGCCAACGGCTCTCAAGAGCCAACGGCCGGCTGCGCCATTTTTGGAAGGAAATCGGGCACCGGACAGTGTCCGGTGGTGCACCGGACATGTCCGGTGCGCCAGTCGACAGAAGGCAAGATCAGCCTTCCTAGAATGCTCTCAATGGCTCCTAGCTGCCTTGGGGCTATAAAAGGGACCCCTAGGCGCATGGAGGAGCACACCAAGCATACTTACAACATTTCTAAGCACCAAGACATCGATTTCGCGCATTTGTTTCTTTGTGATAGCATATAGAGCTCTAGTAGAGTTGTGAACTCTTTGGGTTGTGTTGCGAGCTCTTGTTGCGACTTATGTGCGTGTTGACACTCTGTTTCTTGTGTCTTGTGTGCGTTGCTAATCCCTCCCTTGCTCCGTGCTTCTTTGTGAATTTCAAGTGTAAGGGCGAGAGGCTCCAAGTTGTGGAGATTCCTCGCAAACGGGATTAAGAAAGGCAAGCAAAACACCGTGGTATTCAAGTGGGTCTTTGGACCGCTTGAGAGGGGTTGATTGCAACCCTCGTCCGTTGGGATGACACAACATGGAGTAGGCAAGCGTTGGTCTTGGCCGAACCACGGGATAACCACCGTGCCATCTCTGTGATTGATCTCTTGTTGGTTATTGTGTTTTGACGAGACTCCTCTCTAGCCACTTGGCAATTACTGTGCTAACCTTAACCAAGTTTTTGTGGCTCAAAGTTTTAAGTGTTACAGGATCACCTATTCACCCCCCTCTAGGTGCTCTCAATTGGTATCAGAGCCGTTCTCTTCACGAAGGGACTAATCGCCCGAAGAGATGGATCCTAAGGGGAAGGGAATCGTGATCAACGACAAGGAGAAGGAGTCCTTCGTCAACGAGCCTAAGGATGATAAGCCTACCGACTCGGGCTCGGGCCATAGACGCAAAGATGGGAAGAAGAAGAAGACGAGATGCATCAGGAGATCGTCTACTACGACGACAGCGATGAGTCTACTTCTTCCCAAAAGGACGACGACCACAACAACTACGAGAGAAGGAAACCGGTTAATTCGAACTTTTCTTTTGACTACTCTCGTATTCCACAAAGTACAAATACTTATTTGCTCTCCATTCCACTTGGCAAACCTCCTCACTTTGATGGAGAGGACTACGGATTTTGGAGCCACAAAATGCGTAGTCACCTGTTCTCTCTCCATCCAAGCATATGGGAGATTGTGGAAAGTGGAATGAAGTTTGATAGCTCGGATAGTCCTAATTTTATTAATGAACAGATTCATAGAAATGCACAAGCTACTACTGTGTTGTTAGCCTCTCTGTGCAGGGACGAATATCATAAGGTGAGCGGCTTGGACAATGCCAAGCAAATCTGGGACACCCTCAGGATCTCTCATGAGGGGAATGACGTCACCTTGCTCACCAAAATGGAGTTGGTGGAGGGCGAGCTTGGACGATTCGCGATGATAAGGGGCGAGGAGCCAACTCAAACTTACAACCGGCTCAAGACCCTTATCAACAAAATAAGGAGCTACGGAAGCACGCGATGGACGGATCACGACGTCGTCCGATTGATGCTAAGGTCCTTTACCGTTCTTGATCCTCATTTGGTGAATAATATTCGTGAGAATCCTAGGTACACCAAAATGTCGCCCGAAGAAGTCCTTGGAAAATTCGTAAGCGGGCGAATGATGATCAAGGAGGCGAGGTACGTGGACGACGCGTTGAACGGTCCAATCAATGAGCCTCAACCCCTTGCTCTAAAGGCAATAAGAAGCAAGGAGGCGCTACCTAGCAAGGTGGCACAAATTGAGGCGGCCGGACTTAATGATGAAGAGATGGCCCTCATCATCAAAAGATTCAAGACAGCGCTAAAGGGTCGCAAGGGGCAGCCAAGCAAGACCAAAACGAAGGGGAAGCGATCATACTTCAAATGTGGTAAGCTTGGTCATTTTATTGCTAACTGTCCCGACAATGATAGTGATCAGGATCAAGGGAACAAAAGGGAGAAGAAGAAGAACTATAAGAAGGCAAAAGGCGAGGCACATCTTGGCAAGGAATGGGATTCAGATTGTTCCTCGTCCGACTCCGACAATGAAGGACTCGCCGCCACCGCCTTCAACAAGTCATCCCTCTTCCCCAATGAGTGTCACACATGCCTTATGGCAAGGGAGAAGAAGGTATGTACTCGAAACTCTACTTATGCTTCTTCGAGTGAGGACGAATCTAGTGATGAGGATGAAATTGATTATTCATGTTTATTTAAGGGACTAGATAGAACCAAGATAGATAAAATTAATGAATTGATTGATGCCTTAAATGATAAGAATAGGCTTTTAGAAAAACAAGAGGACTTGTTATATGAAGAACATGACAAATTTGTAGAAGCTCAAAAATCTCATGCCTTAGAAGTTAAGAGAAATGAAATGCTTTCTTTGGAATTATCTTCTTGCCATAAGACAATCTCTAGCTTAAAGTGCATTAATGATGATTTGAATGCTAAGTTAGAAATAGCTAGTAAATCAACAACTTGTGTAGAAAATGTTATCATTTGCAATAGATGTAAAGATTTTGATATTGATGCTTGTAGTGAACACATAGCTTCTATTGCAAAATTAAATAATGAAATGGCTAGTCTTAGTGCCCAACTTAAGACTAGCAAAAATGAGTTTGAAAAACTAAAATTTGCTAGGGATGCCTACACGGTTGGTAGACACCCCTCAATTAAGGATGGACTTGGCTTCAAGAGGGAAGCCAAGAACTTAACGAGCCATAAGGCTCCCATCTCCGCCAAGGAGAAAGGGAAGGCCCCAATGGCAAGTAGTACTAAAAAGAACCATGCTTTTATGTACAATGATAGAAGACAGTCTCATAGGAGTTGTAATGCTTTTGATTCACATGCCTATGATTCTTATGCTATGTATGCTTCTAGTTCTTCCTATATGCATGGTAGAGATATGCCTAGGAAAAATATTCATCATGTGCCTAGGAAGAATATTGTTCATGTTCCTAGGAAAGTTATGAATGGACCTTCTACAATATATCATGCTTTAAATGCTTCCTTTGCTATTTGTAGAAAGGATAGGAAGATAGTTGCTAGAAAATTAGGGGCAAAATGCAAGGGAGACAAAACTTGCATTTGGGTCCCTAAGACAATTGTGACTAACCTTGTAGGACCCAACAAGAGTTGGGTACCTAAGACCTAAGCCTAAATTTGCCTTGCAGGTTTATGCATCCGGGGGCTCAAGCTGGATTATCGACAGCGGATGCACAAACCACATGACGGGGGAAAAGAGGATGTTCTCTTCCTACGTCAAGAACAAGGATTCCCAAGATTCAATAATATTCGGTGATGGGAACCAAGGCAAGGTAAAAGGGTTAGGTAAAATTGCTATTTCATCTGAGCACTCCATTTCTAATGTGTTTTTAGTTGAGTCGCTTGGATATAATTTGTTATCTGTTAGTCAGTTATGCCAAATGGGATATAATTGTCTATTTACAAATGTAGACGTGTCTGTCTTTAGAAGATGTGATGGTTCACTAGCTTTCAAGGGTGTACTAGACGACAAACTTTATTTAGTTGATTTTGCAAAAGAGGAGGCCGGTCTAGATGCATGCTTAATTGCTAAGACTAGCATGGGCTGGCTGTGGCATCGCCGCTTAGCACATGTGGGGATGAAGAACCTTCACAAGCTTCTAAAGGGAGAACACGTGATAGGTTTGACTAACATGCATTTCGAAAAGGATAGACCATGTGCAGCTTGTCAAGCAGGGAAACAGGTGGGAGGCTCTCATCACACCAAAAATGTGATGACCACGTCAAGACCACTGGAGATGCTTCATATGGACCTCTTCGGACCCGTCGCCTATCTGAGTATAGGAGGAAGTAAGTATGGTCTTGTTATTGTTGATGACTTTTCCCGCTTCACTTGGGTATTCTTTTTGCAGGATAAAACTGAAACTCAAGGGACCCTCAAGCGCTTCCTCAGGAGAGCTCAAAATGAGTTTGAGCTCAAGGTGAAGAAGATAAGGAGCGACAACGGGTCCGAATTCAAGAATCTTCAAGTGGAGGAGTTCCTTGAGGAGGAGGGGATCAAGCACGAGTTCTCCGCTCCCTACACACCACAACAAAATGGTGTGGTAGAGAGGAAGAACAGGACACTCATTGATATGGCGAGGACTATGCTTGGAGAGTTCAAGACCCCCGAGCGTTTTTGGTCGGAAGCCGTGAACACGGCTTGCCACGCCATCAACAGGGTCTATCTTCACCGCCTCCTCAAGAAGACTTCATATGAGCTGCTAACTGGTAACAAACCCAATGTGTCTTATTTTCGTGTTTTTGGGAGCAAGTGTTATATTCTTGTGAAGAAAGGTAGAACCTCTAAATTTGCTCCCAAAGCTGTAGAAGGGTTTTTATTAGGTTATGACTCAAATACAAAGGCGTATAGGGTCTTCAACAAATCATCGGGTTTGGTTGAAGTCTCTAGCGACGTTGTATTTGATGAGACTAATGGCTCTCCAAGAGAGCATGTTGTTGATCTTGATGATGTAGATGAAGAAGATGTTCCGACGGCCGCAATTCGAACCATGGCGATTGGTGATGTGCGACCACATGAACAAAATGAGCAAGATCAACCCTCTTCCTCAACAATGGTGCAGCCCCCAACTCAAGACGATGAACAGGTTCATCAAAATGAGGCGTGTGATCAAGGGGGAGCACAGGATGTCCATATTGAAGAGGAAGAAGCACCTCAGGCTCCTCCAACCCAAGTTTGAGCAACAATCCAAAGGGATCATCCCGTCGACCAAATTTTGGGTGATATTAGCAAGGGAGTAACTACTCGTTCAAGATTAGTTACTTTTTGTGAGCATTACTCTTTTGTCTCTTCTATTGAGCCTTTCAGGGTAGAAGAGGCCTTGCTAGATCCGGACTGGGTGTTGGCCATGCAGGAGGAACTCAACAACTTCAAGCGCAATGAAGTTTGGACACTGGTGCCTCGACCTAAGCAAAATGTTGTGGGAACCAAGTGGGTGTTCCGCAACAAATAGGACGAGCACAGGGTGGTGACGAGGAACAAGGCTCGACTTGTGGCAAAAGGTTATGCCCAAGTCGCAGGTTTGGACTTTGAGGAGACTTTCGCTCCTGTGGCTAGGCTAGAATTAATTCGTATTTTGCTAGCATATGCCGCTCACCATTCTTTCAGGTTATACCAAATGGATGTGAAGAGCGCTTTCCTCAATGGGCCGATCAAGGAGGAAGTGTACGTGGAGCAACCCCCTGGCTTCGAGGATGAACGGTACCCCGACCACGTGTGTAAGCTCTCTAAGGCGCTCTATGGACTTAAGCAAGCCCCAAGAGCATGGTATGAATGCCTTAGAGACTTTTTAATTGCTAATGCTTTCAAGGTTGGGAAAGCCGATCCAACTCTTTTTACTAAGACTTGTGATGGAGATTTATTTGTGTGCCAAATTTATGTCGATGACATAATATTTGGTTCTACTAATCAAAAGTCTTGTGAAGAGTTTAGCAGGGTGATGACGCAGAAGTTCGAGATGTCGATGATGGGCGAGTTGAACTACTTCCTTGGGTTCCAAGTGAAGCAACTCAAGGACGGCACCTTCATCTCTCAAACGAAGTACACTCAAGACCTGCTAAAGCGGTTTGGGATGAAGGATGCCAAGCCCGCAAAGACGCCAATGGGAACTGACGGACACACCGACCTCAACAAAGGAGGTAAGTCCGTTGATCAAAAAGCATACCGGTCCATGATAGGTTCTTTGCTTTATTTGTGTGCTAGTAGACCAGATATTATTCTTAGCGTATGCATGTGTGCTAGATTTCAATTCGATCCTAAGGAGTGTCACTTAGTGGCTGTGAAGCGAATTCTTCGATATTTAGTCGCTACGCCTTGCTTCGGGATCTGGTATCCAAAGGGGTCTAACTTTGACTTGATTGGGTACTCAGATTCCGACTATGCTGGATGTAAGGTCAATAGGAAGAGTACATCGGGGACGTGCCAATTCTTAGGAAGGTCCCTGATGTCGTGGAATTCTAAGAAACAAACCTCCGTTGCCCTATCCACCGCTGAGGCCGAGTACGTTGCCGCAGGACAGTGTTGTGCGCAACTACTTTGGATGAGGCAAACCCTCCGAGACTTTGGCTACAATCTGAGCAAAGTCCCACTCCTATGTGACAATGAGAGTGCTATCCGAATAGCGGAAAATCCTGTTGAGCACAGCCGCACAAAGCACATTGACATCCGGCATCACTTTTTGAGAGACCACCAGCAAAAGGGAGATATCGAAGTGTTTCATGTTAGCACCGAGAACCAGCTAGCCGATATCTTCACTAAGCCTTTAGATGAGAAGACCTTTTGCAGGCTGCGTAGTGAGCTAAATGTCCTAGATTCGCGGAATTTGGATTGATTTATAGCATACATGTGTTTATGCCTTTGATCATGTTCCTTCTGCAATTGTTGCTTATGTATGGTGCTCAAGTTGTACAAACTCTCCCTGGACCTCACAAGTCCTTTTGCAAGTGATGCACATATTTAGGGGGAGCTGTGCTACAACTTGACCCTTTGAGACTAACCGTGTGCTTGAGTTTACTTGTTTTAGTCTCAAAGGTGGATTGAAAGGGAAAGGTGGACTTGGACCATGAAAGACTTCCACTGCACTCCGATGAGAGGGTAACTTATTCCAAGTTCATCTCATGTACTCTTATTGCCTTTGTATTCTTATTGAAGATTTTGGTGAGGCAATGGGGTTCGAGGGCCAAGATTAATCCCGTTTTGGTGCTTGATGCCAAAGGGGGAGAAAATAACGGCTAAAGTGATAAATGGATCAGCTACCACTTGAGAGATTTTGAAAACAGTAGAATAGAGCTTTTGGTTTGTCAAAACTCTTTTGTTGTCTCTCTTGTCAAAAGTTGGCTTCTTGTGGGGAGAAGTGTTGATCATGGGAAAACATGGGAAAAAGGGGAGTTTTTGAAATCTTGAATCAATTTCTCTTGGAATGACTCTCTTTATGTTTTAACAAGTGTGTTTGACTTAGAGATAGAGATTTGAGTTTGATTTGCAAAAACAAATCAAGTGGTGGCAAAAGGTGATCCATATATGTCAAATTTGAATCAAAACAATTTGAGTTCTTATTTGAAGGGTTTTTGTATTTGTTTCACTTGCTTTATATTGTGTTGGCATAAATCACCAAAAAGGGGGAGATTGAAAGGGAAATGTGCCCTTGTGCCATTTCTAAGTGTTTTGGTGATTTAGTGTCAAACACATGTGCCTGAGTGTTAAATGGTGGACAAAATACAAATCAAGTGTAAAGGTATGTTTCTCAGACTTAGTACATTGTTTTAGAGACTAATGTATTGTGTTTAAGTGCTAGAAACAGGAAAAGAACAATTGGAAATGTCTTGGCTCGAGCAGCCAAGACTCTGCTCAGTCTGGAAGCACCGGACTGTCCGGTGGTGCACCGGACAGTGTCCGATGCGCCAGGCTGGCTCGAGCGAACTGGCCGCTCTCGGGAATTCACCGGCGACGTACGACTATAATTCACCGGACTGTCCGGTGTGCACCGGACTGTCCGGTGAGCCAACGGTCGGCCGCGCGATCCGCGCGGGACACGTGGCCGAGCCAACGGGCAACGGCTAGAAGGGGGCACCGGACTGTCCGGTGTGCACCGGACAGTGTCCGGTGCGTCAACGGCTCTCAAGAGCCAACGGTCGGCTGCGCCATTTTTGGAAGGAAATCGGGCACCGGACATGTCCGGTGCGCCAGTCGACAGAAGGCAAGATCAGCCTTCCTAGAATGCTCTCAACGGCTCCTAGCTGCCTTGGGGCTATAAAAGGGACCCCTAGGCGCATGGAGGAGCACACCAAGCATACTTACAACATTTCTAAGCACCAAGACATCGATTTCGCGCATTTGTTTCTTTGTGATAGCATATAGAGCTCTAGTAGAGTTGTGAACTCTTTGGGTTGTGTTGCGAGCTCTTGTTGCGACTTGTGTGCGTGTTGACACTCTGTTTCTTGTGTCTTGTGTGCGTTGCTAATCCCTCCCTTGCTCTGTGCTTCTTTGTGAATTTCAAGTGTAAGGGCGAGAGGCTCCAAGTTGTGGAGATTCCTCGCAAACGGGATTAAGAAAGGCAAGCAAAACACCGTGGTATTCAAGTGGGTCTTTGGACCGCTTGAGAGGGGTTGATTGCAACCCTCGTCCGTTGGGACGCCACAACGTGGAGTAGGCAAGCGTTGGTCTTGGCCGAACCACGGGATAACCACCGTGCCATCTCTGTGATTGATCTCTTGTTGGTTATTGTGTTTTGACGAGACTCCTCTCTAGCCACTTGGCAATTACTATGCTAACCTTAACCAAGTTTTTGTGGCTCAAAGTTTTAAGTGTTACAGGATCACCTATTCACCCCCCCTCTAGGTGCTCTCAGAGGACAACTCGGAAGTGCAAGTGGTTCGACCACCAAGACCCTAAGACATGAAGAGTGCTGACATATCATGCTATATGTATTGACCAACCTTGAAGATGTGACGCCATACATGGAGCAATTTCTTCTTGAATTCTGGTGTCGATCAAGGGACCCAACTCTACATGAATATGATACCCTTCTTAGAAAGGGTGCGGGAAATGGATTGCCCAATTTCATTTCCTAGTTTGAACGTAAGGTACGTGCTTAGTTTGTCACTTGAAGTTTCTCTTATGTGCGAATAATATAACAATCTAACGTGTTTGAACTTGCAGGGCCAAAGAGAGCCGTCTATGAGTGTCGAGTTGAGACAAGTAGCTAATGGTTTTTCCTACAGGGTTAGGAAATTTTCTGGGTATATCGCCAATGGATACCGTTTTCGCACAACAAGCTACGACCAAAGTTGGCCCAATAAAAAACCACATGTTTTGGAGTCTTTACACTCGGGTTTGACGAGGTTGAGTATTATGGAAGAATTGAAGAAATATAAGAACTCAATTTTTATGGTTCCTATGACAGAACCTCCCAAGTCATTAGGCCCACCTACAGTTGTCCTTGTCCAACGGACCTTGGACAACCCTGTAGATGCACATAATCACTCGACAAGTTCGGTATCTGTATCCTTTACCTTTCCCAAGAACATTTCACTCGTCACGCAGATATTACAACATATCGGAGGAACGAATAAGTGGAAGCGAATTACAATAACTTATCTTACATTCATTAAAATATAGAAAGAGTGTTATTATTACATCACCAGGACATAAGAGTGCATAAGTATTATTATTACAAACTTGGGAGGAAAAAACCCCTCCCGCATAAAAGTATATTATTTTTCAAAAGGAAGGACCACGTCCCTCCGCAACCACGTTACTGTTGAGGTTC
The DNA here is from genome assembly GCA_029449295.1 of Zea luxurians. Taxonomy (NCBI): domain Eukaryota; kingdom Viridiplantae; phylum Streptophyta; class Magnoliopsida; order Poales; family Poaceae; genus Zea; species Zea luxurians. The sequence goes on along the minus strand of JAOPSE010000052.1, from coordinate 16,058,777 downwards.
GTCCTTGGGCACCACATCCTTGGGCACCACCTTAGTGCAAAAATAGCAGAAGTCTGCTATTTCATCACCTACAACAACATGGGTTCGAAAACCCTGAGTACGAAGTGTACTTTCGCAAGTCTTACCCGTCAAAATAAAAGGCTCTCAAGGATATGCTGGTTTAAGGGAGTCAAGGTAAGGCTTAATCAAGAATCAAGACTCTGTTTTGCAAAAGTGCTTACTAATAGTGGATCCTTAAAAATCCAGTTTTATTAGCAAGTTAAGTTATTACCTGTCACTAGAGTTCTTTCTACCCTAGTTCAAGCACTTGGCCTATACTAGCCATCCTTTTATCAACCCTTCTTGTTCACTGGAATGCTACGTGTAAGTCAGTGACCAAGTCTTCATGTCCGAGAAGTAATGGCGATCCGAATCGATTAATACTCAACCGAGGATCTCTAATCACACGACATATGTAGCACTTAACCCTTGCATATGTAAACTCGCCACCGGGGTTCTTAAGAATAGACCGGGTTCACGCCAACCGAGAGCACAGATACACCACCGTCCAGCCTCTTGCCACGGAGGGTACACGCTACTCTCGCCATCTCTCCACTCCCATTGCGTGTTGGACTTTCTGGTATTAGTCTGCCCGAGGCAAAGCTTACCCATGATGAGGCATGTGACCAGTTAAAGGGTCCTCCGTCAGTAGGCCCACATCGAGACGGTCCTTAATCGACTCAGACGGAGACACTACACCGAGACTCTCTTCTCGTGCAAGTCACCTGCCCAGTCTCAGCTTTATCAGTTCAAACCCAAAGTTTGGTACTTAGCAGAGGTACATCTTTTCCGATGTTGAACCCATCATGGCCATGATGGATCCACCATCAAGTTTTATTTTTGAAAACATCCCATCCCCTATGAAGCATCACCTTTTGTTAAAAACAAAACATTTGTTTTTCTAAAGCAGGACTAAGCATCAGAAAAACCTTTTGAATAAAACAGGTAATCAAGGAATGATAAACAGTTCCAAGGAAGAAAATGCAGCAATTGGTTTAACACCTAACTCCTATCACCTAATGCATCATTCGAGTGATAAAGAGTTTTAAACAGCAAGGAGGTGGTAAATGCACTGGGGCTTGCCTTGTGTTGTAGGAGAGTCGGGCTCTGTTCCACATATGTCAAAGTAAAAACAGTTCCCGGCAGGTGGATTTTCTATTGATGGAGTAGTCTCTTCCTCTTCAACAGTCACCTCTTCTTTGTTTTCTATATATAACCATATATAACCATGAATGCTCATGTAATGCTTATGAAAATGTAGTACTAGAAAAGATGTATCAAGTTGTATCTTGAATACAACTTTTCTTCACGGTGCTCCAGGGAAACTAGGGTTTTTCTGAGTCAATACCCTAGTAGGATTAGACCTTTTTACCCTAAAGAGCTAGGGTTTTTGGTTTAGGCATCAAACAAGGTCCAAAGCAAGTCAAACTTCATTGATATGATCTAAATATCATATTAGGCTTACCAACAACACGGCATGGAGGCCCACCTCCACGCAGTGAGGCAAGAGCCCGGAGAAACTCTCCGGACGTTTATCTCCTGCTTCACCAAGGTGCGAGGTACTATACCTCGCATCTCCGATGCTTCTATAATCACAGCCTTCCGCCAGGGAGTGCGTGACAAAAAGATGTTGGAGAAGTTGGCCACACATGACGGGGAAACTGTCTCCACTCTCTTCGCTCTGGCCGACAAGTGCGCCAGGGCCACCGAGGGCCGTGCGTGGCACTCGGCGCCACAGACCGGGGCTGTCTAGACGGGTGGCTCGGGTGCCATCGCTTAGGATGGCAAAAACAAGAAGAAAAAGAACCGCGGCCACGAGAAGCCGCATTCTGCCGCTCTGGTCGTTGCAGCTGCGACTGGAGGCCAGGGCGACCGCGACAAACGCCCACGGCCGCAGAAGGGTAACAGTGGCTCATGCCCTATACACCCCAACGGTCGCCACAGTGCTAAAGAGTGTCATGAGATCATCGACCTCACGAAACGCGTCAGCGCGCGGCGCGAGCAGTCTTCCGGGGAAAGCTCCCCACCTCGTCACCGACCTGGCAAAGAAAGGGTCGATGACGACGAGGTCGCCGTGGCTGAACCGGACCTCGGGTATCAATCACCCGAGGGGGTCCTGAAGGATGTTTTCACCAGAGACACCGACTCTGGTGACGACAACTAGACGGGCCACCGGGGGGACCCTGTCCTCCCCGGTCTGCGGGGCGAAGCCTGCTGTGGTAGAACCTCCCAAGTTATTTGGCCCACATGCACCTGTCCTTGTCTCAAAGACCTTAGACGGCTATGGATGTGCACCAGATAACTTAACAGGATCCATCCAATTGCCCCAAGGACACCAGATAAACCACTTACAACCAGAATCGCGAGATTAAGTAACACAAATCACACACATCAACATTTTTGCAGCGGAAATCTTATTACCAAATTTTACAGGTTACAAAAAATTTCATTATATTCATCAGAGTGATTACAAAAGTATAAGTTTGAAATATATGCTAGCTCAAGTGACCATCCTCAATAAGAAGATAAAGATAGGGTATACTTATATAAGAAGGCCGAGCCCACCGGCACTTAACACCATCAACAGCAGCACAAGACTATAACCTGAAAAACAATAGGGAATAAAACCCTGAGTATGGAATTACTCAGCAAGACTTACCCGACTAAAGAAAAGACTCTCAAGGATATGCTGGATTTGGGAATCAAGGAGAGGCTTTAGCAAGAATCAACTTAGATACTTCTGCAGAAATAGCTTACTAAAGTGAGTCCTTACTTTCAATATTTTAACGCTAGATTAAGTATTAATAGACTCTGTTTGCATCTGGTCTAATTTCACTATCTCATCAATACAACATCATTTTTATTCATGAGGTTCACATCCTGACTTAGGTTGTAGGGCAGTGACCAAGTCTTCATAACCGCGAAGGTACGGCGATCCGAATCGATTATACTCAGCTGAGGATCTCCGATCACACGACATATGTAGCACTTAACCCTTGCATATGTCAACCCGCCACCGGGGTTCTTAAGACCAGATCAGGTTCACACCAACCGAGAGCATAGATACACCACCGTCCAGCCTCTTGCCACAAAGGGTACACGCTACTCTCGCCATCTCTCCACTCCCATTGCGTGGTATCTTATTCTGGTATTAGTCTGCCCAAGGCAAAGCTTACCCATGACGAGGCATGTGACCATTTAAAGGGTCCTTGATCAGCAAGCCTACATACGCATCCAATCCTTAATCAACCTGGGTAGAACATCACCTGTTCCTAGCCCAAGTTCCGATTTAAGTACTTCCATCCTTAGGATTGTTTGTGTTCCTTAGGATGAAAAGAGCATCACAGGGAACTTTGCAGTAAGATCCCACCATTGCTCCCAATGAAAATAATCTTGCAGGTAGAAGCCATCTTTCCTCAGGATAACCCCTGAGCAAGGCCTTATTGCAAAAGACAACTTCGATCCACAAGATCTAAGCAGAGCTAAGCATTTTTATAAATCATATTTTGATACTTCATCAGAAGTATCTATAAAGGTGTGGATATCAAGGTAGGCAATGCATCAAAGGGTTTCCAAGCAACTCCTATGAACCTAATGCACATTTCACTAGACTTAAAGTGTGCAAAAATTATTTAAAAACACAAGGAAGGGGTTGCATGCACCGGGGCTTGCCTGAATAACACTAGGTTAGTGTTGTTAGGTGACGTCCACTTGACGATCATCCTTGTCCTAGCACTTGATCAGGCAGGTTCGTTCATCAGTATCTCCATGCGGAGTAGCCCGCGCTTGGGGTCGACTTGGGTCATCTTACGCATCACGTGATTAATTATCGCACCTGGATGAAATGCATTATGCATATGAATGCATATAGACAGGAATATCAAAAACCCTAAATAGTGCTACGCGATGGCGAATTTAAACACCTAGCGGCGAGGCGTTGTACAATTTTGTACGGAAACACTAGTTATTAATATACGACTACGCGCAATAATTACGCTTCTCGAACCTAACGCAAACATCACGAACAACAAACTATACACAAGAAATATAATTAGCCTAATCACAACTTATCAGTTAATTAATTAAATTCTGAACTAATCCCTTGCCTTATAAATTATACTACATCTTTATAAGTGATTAAAATATTTTATCATTACACATGCCTACCAAAATTCTACTCGGTCCACTAATTCAGCTAAGTGACCGAAATAGCGAAATAATTCGCCATAGCTGAATCTGGCTCGATAATCGCAAGAACTGCGAAGTCGACGAGAGTTTCGTGACTCACGCAATTTATCGAGCACCTAATGAGCATCGCACTAACATATTAATTTATTTAACGATCGAACTATTCTAAACAATTCATCAGCTTACCGTTTCCATAGCTGACACGAATCCGCGAGATTGGTAGCGATTTTCTGATCCAGGCAATTTGTCGAGCGCTTGGTGAATATCGCACTGCTCCTCTTGAATGGATAGATATGAATGTGGGGTGGTTGGGGTATTTATAGCCCCAACCACCAAACTAGCCGTTTGGTGGAGGCTGTCTGTCGAAGGGTGCACCGGACAGTCCGGTGCGACAGCCACGTCACCCGGCCGACCGTTGGAGCTTCTGACTTCTGGGCCCGCCTTGGTGTCCGGTGGCACACCGGACATGCACTGTTGAATGTCCGGTGCGCCAGTATGGGCGTGCCTGACTTCTGCGCGCGCTGGCGCGCATTTAATGCGCCCGCAGGTAGCCGTTGGTGCCGCAGTAGCCGTTGCCTCGTTGTCGCACCGGACAGTCCGGTGCACACCGGACATGTCCGGTGAATTTTAGCGGAGCAGCTTCCGCGAATTCCCGAGGCTGCGAAGTTTGGAGCCGCGTCCCCCTTGGAGCACCGGACACTGTCCGGTGTACACCGGACATGTCCGGTGAATTATAGTGCGTCGGCTCCAGGATTTCCCGAAGACGAAGAGTTTGGCCTGACGTGCCCTGGTGCACTGGACAGTCCGGTGTGCCCAGTCAGGGCAGCCTTCGGTTGATCCTTGCTCCATTTGTTGAACCCTTTGCTAGGTCTTTTTATTGGCTAGATGTGAATCTTTTGCACCTGTAGAACTTATATACTAGAGCAAACTAGTTAGTCCAATTATTTGTGTTGGACAATTCAACCACCAAAATCATTTAGGAATTAGGTGTGAGCCCAATTCCCTTTCAATAAGAAGCAGAGAAATTCAGCGGTGGGGAGGATTGGATCGGCTGGGTTTTTTTTGCACGGACGAGCGATGGCTGGAGATGAAGACGCGCGTAACTGAAAAATATGAGAGCACCTACTATTGAAGGATAAGAACGGTGGCTACAGGAAATATCCTGGGAGATAAGTGCTGTACAGCAACCAAAAAAAATATCCAAGCCACATGACGGCTGTAAAATCTAAAGGAACAAGAGCAGCATGGAGGGAAAATCAGAGGGAAAATAAGCCAGACATGTACGACAAGTGATAAAAATCCAACCTAGGATATTTTCAGGAAAGAGAGCGGTAGAAAAGTCAAGCAGAAGAAAATATCCACGGCAGAACTCATGTGCTCGGATATAGACAAGGAACAAAGAGATTCTGTGGGAAATAGAGAGAAACAGAATTTCTCCCGATATCCGAATATTTGATCAGAGAATAATTCGGCAATGAGTTAGCGCCCCATTTTTCTCAAACAATACGTGATTCAGTTAATTTTGTCCCGAACAATTTAGTTATCGAGTTCTAATTAATCTGTCCGGGATAAAAATCATCCGAGTGAGTTGGGCTTCCGAATTCGTATTCGCGCGTGCGATGAATTTTAAATAATCACCGGACGCACAGATTTTCAAAACAGCTATGTTCAGAACATCACGAAAATTTAGGACGAGCCCGGATAGATAAAAATAGAATGATGTCGCGCTCGCGACGGCCGAACAGATGCGATATTAAAATCACGATAGGCGAAGATGTTTAAAATTAAAAATCCATTTTATCCACTGATATTGCGTGCTTAAATTCATACTCGTTGTCGAGCGGAATATAAATACCTGGGGTGTTACACCTGCCTTCCCCCAGAAACCCCTCTGGACTCCCCACGGGTCCAGTCTTCTGATGGGTCCATGCTGGAACAACAACAACGTAAGGACGTGGACTCCATCATCGAACGTAGATGGGAACCCAGGGTTGAGACCTAACCCTAAGGCAAGTACTGAACCAAGAAGGGCTCCGCAAACTCTCCCCCAACTAGGAAGGATCCTTCAAGGCGACGGAAATATGCCGACCCAAGGGTGACCATCTCGTTGCAGCTGAAGGAGTACCTCTTCCTAACCCCTGGAGCATCTCTATAAGTTCTATCCATAGGAGCAGGTCTGAGGGGTTGAATTTTTCTCCCTTTTTATAGCTAGGTTGTACATACGTGCGCGTCAGCCCGGTGAGGCCCGCCCTCATAAGCCCGGCCTATTGGTTTACACCCATGCATGTCAAGTTATAAAGAGGAGATTTACCCCCTCAGACGTGCTTCTATGATAACTTTACCTTCCTGCTCCACGGATTTACCCTGTAGTTTCCGGATAATACTTTTTATCTAACCCACCCGTGCGGTTCCCATCTATCCTGACATGGCGACATCCGAATTGAGTATCCAGGCTTGCAGTATAGGACCCCTCTACGAAAGTAGGGGGATCCGACAGCCTGGGGGCCGGTTCTAAAGAACGGGAGCTCGTTCCATGGGGTGGTCCGGAGCAGTGTAGCCGCTTAGCCTGGTCCCGTATCGTACGCCTGCACAGTCCACCACTCTGTGACGGGTACCCTAGTATTTGGAGCTATAGTCCTATGGGTCCGACAACCTGGGGCCCCGCTCTAGAGAATGGACACTTGTCTCCTAGGGTGGTCTGGAGCCGTGTAGCCGCTTAGCCTGGTCCCGTACCGTAAGCCTGCACGCTCCACCACTCTGCGACGGGTGTCCTAGTATCTAGAACCGCGGTCCAGGGGGTCCAGACACACAACTTGGCCTCCCGGACTAAATCCTGCAAGTCCCGAGCATGTATCAAAGGATGACTAATGTCAGACGGGGGATCCTATGGGTGTGCTACTAACGCTCCATAGCCGAAGCTGTGTACAGGTCTAGGTCCCGGTCGAGGCTGCCTCATGGGGGTTGTTGCCAACTCTTTCAGGTGCGCTGGTATCCAACCTCGACACATCGAGCCTGCATCCCAGGGGGGCAGGTACTAGGGAGGAGTCGACAACATCACACACAACAGGGACAGGTGGTACACAGATAAGTGCTAATACTGCTTGATAAATAGTACTCAAAAAGTACCTTACAAAAGCAAAAGTTATTACATTTGCCTTCAAGTGGAGTCCTAGCTCCATCTCTACAGGTGTAAACTACTCGACGCCAGCAGGGTCGTGCTGGAAACTCGTGCCCACTGTCCTCGCGAAATCCTCCCGGGCGGCTTACCAGCCGCGGTGGCCACCTCTGCACCAGCGGCTCGCCAGTGGTGGCGACCACCTCAGCGCGTGCACCATGGCGAAGAGGCCCTCGCCCCCGCCCTCCTACGGGGGTGATGACAAGACCATCCAAGCCAAGATGTTGGATGCACGGCGGTAGACGACGCTCGTGGTCCGGCCGGTGCCGTGTAGCCGAAGTTTGCCTCCTTCACAAGGATGGTGAACACCCTTTCCTCCAAATGCTGGAGGAAGAGGCGGGCCACCACCTCATGTGGAAGGCGGAGCCGCGACTTAGCTTGCTCTCCACCCCTGCAAGGCTGATGAAAATCCTTGAAGCTGAGCGATGGCGGAAGAGCACCAACCCCCACAAGGTCGTGCTCCTCCAGCAACAGCAAGAAGAAGGCAAGATCGGCAGCGCCATCGCGCAGGAAACAAAGAGCGCGAGCTCCCCGACGGCGAGATCGCCGAGGGGGAAGGCGCTGGCGCGGATCCTTCCACCGAACACCGGCGCACTCCATCTAGGCAGGCGGCACACCAGGTCAAGCGTCCACTCAGTCTAAAAGCACTCAAGGTGACCCAACAAGGCCATGGCAACTGCGGCGGCGCAAAGCAAGACCTTGAAGGCAAAGGGGCACAGCGAGAGGGAGAGAAATAAGGCATGGCTGCTACTCGAGGGATGAACCCCTTTTAAAGGCAGATTCCCACGCTCGCGCCCCAAAGCGTCACAGGCAAGTCTCCCCCGATGCGCACCGGTGTACCCAGTCTATGGCTCGGGGGCCCGGTCCCACAAGTCATACGGCTGACGCGGTGGTCTCCAAGTGAAAGTGAACCGACGTGTGAGGAGCGTACTGCAGCCCGTGGTAGTACGCCTCTTCATCTCCGCCTAGGCCCAGTCTCCGATGGCCCAGTCTCCGATGGCCCAGTCTCCGGTGCAAGGGCCCGGGCCTACAAGTCATCCCCCTTGGACGTTAGTCCCTGGGGAAGAGAAGTCGAACCACCATTCACAGCAATACTGTGCCCTTTCAGTACCACCGGGTGAATTTTTAAAGGCAGCAAGATCGAGGCGCCTCGCGCATGGCCCGGTGGAGCCATCAAGCATGGGGGGGCACACGACTGTCAACCACAAGGACAGATGTGGCAGTTGACATGACTAAAGGCAGACTGACAGCGCGCGTCGATGCGCCGAAGTTAATGCCATGTTGACGCATGGTGCAAGTTTTGGCCCCACCTGAAGGCTCGCATCCTCCCCTGAGGTGGGCCCGGGGGCCACTGTCGGTACCCCCAAACAGGGGTACCCCCTACTGCTGTATCAAGGCACAGTGCCCCGCATGGCTATCTCTTAGCCGCGTGGTAATGGTGCTGCGTCCGTGACCAAGGCACGCCTCGGCCCAACCACAGGCGGCTGCTCAGGACCCACAGCGACGCTCGGCCTCACCGCATGGGCAGGTCCGGAGCCGCCACGTGTCCAAGAAGGAGGGATGCTATAGGGCATCTGTAGTAAGTCCGGACTCCTATGGGAGTGCGCCGAACCCCTAGGTTTGGCAAACAGGACTCCCAGGGGAGGTCCGGGACGTCCACATGTGCATGCTGGGCCCCTAAGGTGGGAACCAGACCCCTCCGCAAGGGGTCCCGACCGCTCACAGCAGGGTCCCGGTGCGCCAGGACGGAAAATACTTAAGCCCTGGTCAAAGACCAGGCAGGGGTCCGGCGCTGACACGTGTCTGGGCCCCATCCTATATGCCTCAGCTCCCCGCCCAGGCGGAGGCCCGATGCTACCATGTGGCCCTCTGCCCATGACGTAAGCCAGCGGGCGGAGCCTGACGTAAGGACTATGCGCCGCGAGCCGCACCGCGCGTCATATGCTATGCTATCTTGGCATTTAGTGCGGAGGAGGCCCACCGCCTGACGGGCGATGTGCCGTCTCTGCATTTATTGCGCCCCGTCCACTTTGCTGGCAGGCGATGTGCCGACACATCATTTAATGCGCCCTCTCTTTACTCCTCTGGTAGACAGCGACCGAGCCATCCTGCAGACGGCGTGCCTGTCCAATCTATTGGCAGGTGGCATACTGCCACATGTTCTGTACTCATGATGCCTCGCGTGTTACCAAGGGAGCAGCCGAGAGAAGCCAATACTACAAGCGCTATGGGCATAACTGCACTCGGGGATGGCCCGGACGTTGCAGGCGTTAGTTATTTCCCTTCCATTTTGTTCCTGGGCCCACATGTCGGGGCTCAGCACCTTTTGTACGTGCCCCCTAGAGCTATAAAAGGGGAGGCATGCAACGTTACATGAACAAGTTCCAACAGGATGGACGGACTCACTTAGATCCATACAAGCTGACTTACACACAGCTCAAGCTCTCAAGCAATACAACACATAGTGGAGTAGGGTCTTACGCTCAGGCGGCCCGAACCACTCTAAACTCTTGCATGTTCTTGTGTGTTCATCCACCAATATAGCAAACAGGAAAAACGCTTAGGCCCCCTCCTCATCTTAGGATTTAGGGCGGGTGCACTCCGCCACCTGGCCAGAGAATTCCCTCTCCAACAACCTTTGTCGGTACCCTGAAACTAGGGTACCCCTTGCTACTGTACAAAGACGTAGTACCCACGCGGCTATCTTTAGTCGCGTGGTAAAAGAGCTGTACGTGGGACTAGGCCATGACTCGCCCCATCCTCAGGCGACTACTCTGGGCCAGCAACAACGCCTAACCCCACCACATGGGCGGGTCCGGAGCCGCCACGTGTCCAGAGAAAGTGGTATACTCCAAGGCATCAACAGTGAGTCCGGACCCCCATGGGAAAGTGCCAAACCCCTAGATATACAGTCTGGACCTCCATGTTTGGTCCAGGACCCCCACGTGTATGACCGGACCCTTAGAATGGGATCCGGACCCCACCCATATGGGGTTCGGGCCACCCACAGTAGGGTTCCAGGACAAGAGCACGCCCGAGCCTTAATCGGGGCCTAGGTGGGGGTCCAGTGCCGACACATGTCTAGACCTGGTGTGGTGGGATCCGGACCTATCCGTATACATTCCTGCTCCCCGCTCAGGCGGAGACCTGATGCTGCGATGTGGCCTACTGTGCGCGGCATAAGCCAACGGGCGGAACCTAGCATGACGCCTCTAGGCTACGCGCGCCTTCGCATTCATTACGGATAAGACGTGCGCCTGTCCATTCCACTAACAGGCGGCATGCTCAGTCCACGATACATGGGCCATGCAGTTACTCACCATTACTCACGCGTTTCGACTATCAATGCTGCATGGACTGCGGTCATCATGACTCCCGCTGATTACTCATGCGTTACTAAGGTAGAGGATCTTCGTGTGCTGTCAGCATTTACTATACACATAATGTATTCCTACCATTATGCTCCTAGGCCCGCATGTTGGGGCTCAACATCCTTGTATGTGCCTCCCTTAAACTATAAAAAGGAAGGCACACAACATTGCAAGGGACAGACTCACACACAGGCTCACACGCTCGATAGACTCACACACAAGCTCCCATGCTCGATAGGCTCAGACACACGCTTACACACAGATTCAATACAACATACACACAATGGAGGTAGGGTATTACGCTCCGGCGGCCTGAACCACTATAAACCCTCACGTGTTCTTGTGTTCATCCGAATCCACCTAATAGGCAAAATGTCTTGGCCCCTTCCTCATCTTAGGATTAGGGAGGGTGCATTCCGCCACCCAGCCGGAGGATTTTCTCTCCGACATTTGGTGCCAGGTAGGGGCTTTGGCTTTAGGTTTTTCCCGGTTTCCTTGCTCGACACGATGGTTCAGATCGTCGAGCACCGCGACTTGCCTGAGGACTTCCTGATGGAGGAAGAGGCAGCATCTTCCATGCCACGAGGCTCCAACCGCCCTACGCCTGGTGCTGCTGCCATGCACGCTGCGCAGCAGCACACGCCTGTGCAGGCATCCAGTGCTCCATCAAGGGCTGTTTTCGGGGCGTTGTCTGCAGCCAAGGAGTTGCTACGCAAACCCCAAGCTCCATGGCCTCACTGAGGGCTATGAGGCAATGGCGAGAAGATGTCGATCGTCTCCTCGGCATGGCGCATTCTGGCTCAGCTAGGCCCAGGCCTCGATCATTCCAGCGTCAACGCGAGGCATCGACATCTGTGCACTCACCCTCGGTGAGGGGTGCACAGACTGACAACCTACGGGCGGAGCTCAACCGCAGGCGTGCGGGCGAGGATGCTCTAATCTCTCTAGAGAGGCCTGATGACCTACGGGCAGAACTCAACCATAGGCGTGCGGGCGAGGACGCTCAAGTGTCTCTGGAGAGGGCGTGTGAGCACCGGCAAAACGTCAAGGGTCGCAACCTCGACCAAGACTTCGCCCCACTTGCGCCACAAACTCCAAGGGGTGCCTGAATCCACACAGGTGTCCCATTGGTCGGCGTGGGCTATGCCGCGCTAGCGGATCACCTCCACGCGGCGTCTTGGCCACCCAAGTTTCGGCCACACCTGCCGAAGAAGTACGACGATACGTCAAACCCGTCGGAGTTTTTGTAGGTCTACGTCATTGCTATTACAGCAACCGGTGGAAACACCGTCGTAATGGCAAGCTACTTCCATGTAGCCTTGACCGGGCCAGCCCGGACTTGGCTCATGAACCTTACCCCAGGGTCCATCTACTCCTGGGAAGAGCTCTGTGCGCAGTTCATAGCAAACTTCACTAGTGCTTATCAGCAGCATGGTGTGGAGGCACATCTCCATGCCGTGAGGCAGGAACCCAAGGAGACTCTTCGAGCTTTCATCTCCCGCTTTACCAAGGTACGTGGGACCGTACCTCACGTCTCCGATGCATTCGTTATCACTGCTTTCCGATAGGGGGTGCGTGATGAGAAGATGTTGGAGAAGTTAGCGACGCATGATGTAGAAACCCTCGCTACACTCTTCGCTCTGGCCGACAACTGTGCTAGAGCTACCGAAGGCCGTGTATGGCACTCGGCACCGCAGACCGGAGTTACCTAGACGGGTAGCTCAGGTGCTGCCACCCAGGGTGGCAACAAGAAGAAGAACCGTGGCCATGATAGGCCGCCGTCTGCTGCTACGGTCGCTGCAGCCGCGGCTAGGGGCCGGAACGAGTGCAGCAAGCGCCCGCGGCAACAGGGAAGCAACAATGGGTCATGCCCTGTCCACCCTAATAGTCGCCACAGCGCCTCGGAGTGCTGCGAGATCATCAAGCTCACGAAGCGCGTTAGCGAGTGGTGCAAACAAGCCTCCAAGGATAGCTCGCCTCCTTGTCGCCGACCTGGCAAGGAGAAGCTCGATGAGGGCGACGTGGCTGCGGGAGAACGGGACCTCGGGTATCAGTCCCCCGAACAGGTCCTTAAGGACATCTTCACTGGAGACTCCGACTTCGGTGACGACAACAACCGTCGCAAGAAGCTGTACGTGATGTACAGCGGGAGCTGGGAGCTCACCTCCCGTAGGAACATGAAGTCCCTACGCCGAGAGGTCCTTTCGGCAACCCCAGGGGTCCTGAAGGCTGCTCCACATCAGCGGTGGCGGAGCACCACTATCTCCTTCGGGGCATCCGACTGCCCCTAAAACATGGCAGGGGCTAGTATACTACCACTCATCACCGTCCGTCATCGCCAACATGAGGCTACATCATGTCCTGATTGACGGTGGGGCTGGGCTCAACGTCATTAGCCATGCTGCATTCAAGCAGCTGCAGATCCCAGGGTCTCGACTGGGACCCTCTCGTCCATTCTCTAGAGTGGGCCCTCAACCGGTGTATCCCCTTGGGAGCATCACACTCCCGGTTACATTCGGGACCTAGGAGAACTTCCGCACTGAGAACGTCCAGTTTGACGTTGCGGAGGTTAACCTCCCCCATTCAATGCCATCTTTGGCAGGCCGGCTCTGTACCGGTTCATGGCCATTGCCCATGTGACGGAACCTCACAAGTCATTAGGCCCACCTACAGTTGTCCTTGTCCAACGGACCTCAAACAACCATGCAGGTTCTTCTGAATCACTTGACAAGTTTGGTATCTGCTTTTCTTACCTTTCCCAAGAGCGTTTCTCCCGTCTCCCAGACATTTCAAGCATCAAAGATACAAAATGCGGAAGTATTTACATTAACTTACTATTATTTAAAAGTAAGATAGAGTTAAATATTTACAGACCATAATATAATATACGAGTGTAGAGTATTATTATTACAAACCATGGGAGGCAAAACCCCCTCCCGATAAGTTTTAAACAAAAGTTTTATGGAGGATCCTTTCCTCCCGCAGCTTCACTCCTGGTGCTCTTCCTTTGGAACCACCTTAGAACAGAAGCAACAAAAGTTGGTTGCTTCCTCACCTAAAAACAACATGGGACAAAGCCCTGAGTATGGAATTACTCAGCAAGTCTTACCCGACTAAAGAAAAGACTCTCAAGGGTATGCTGGCTAGAGGGAGTCAAGGCAAGGCTTCTCAATAATCAATGACTCTATTTGCAGAAATGCTTACTAAGAGTGGATCCTTAAAAATCTAGTTTTATTTGTCCGATTAAGTAGAATTACTTGTAACTAGAGTTCATTCTACCCTAGTTCAATCACTTGACCTGCACTAGCTAATTTCTTAACAACCCTTCATCTTTACTGGATTGCTACGTATAGGTCAGTGACCAAGTCTTCATAACCGTGAAGGTACGGCGATCCGAATCGATTATACTCAACTGAGGATCTCCGATCACACGACATATGTAGCACTTAACCCTTGCATATGTCAACTCGCCATCGGGGTTCTTGTCACACCCGGATTTTAGGGGTCCAAAACCCGGGCGCGAACATAATCACCAGGTGTGCTGGGACCAAGTCTCACACATATGATGATTCATGGCACAGGATCGAATGTCACATCTTTATATATAACAGGAGTTCTATACAAAATAAATAATTACATTATAAGGAGACAACGGTCCAGCAACCCAAAGTTGACTGGGAGACGACGGCCTAGACCTCTCACGAACACATCGCAGCATCCTCCTTGCGCCTCATCCTGCGGTACCTGTTCTTGACCTGTGGGGGGGGGTGTGAGACAGCAAGAGTGAGCTCACATACGTTCATCGCTCAACAAGTTGTGGGGAATAATGTGCATGAACTCGCCAAAGGTAGGAGCTCACGTGAAGTGTAAGGCTTACCAAAGAGGATGGTTAGAGCTGAGCATTGCTTTTAAAGTTGGTCAAAATTTTATTAGCAATTACTAAGTATAAGTAAATACCAACCCAATTAAGTAGTAGAACAAAAGTAACAACATCACCTGCGATGCAATGCATATGACAAATTGAATTTAGTTCCATAATTTAATCATGTGAGTGTTCGAGCTGCTCATGACCGTGAGCACGGCTAGTATACCAGTTTTACACTCTGCAGAGGTTGCGCATCTTTACCCACAAGTCATGTTACCCATCTTCCAAGGGATCGCGACTTCCCATACACCTCTACCGAGGAGGCGAGGCAGGGTAACACTACGAGGCCTTTACAAAGTTCCACTAGCTTCAGAAAACCCGCTACAGTTTATAGGAAGTTCCAATGCAGGAATCCCTTGCAGGACCGCCATCGCAGCAAAAATCCTCCCGAGGGCCTCCCTACACTGACCACTCCCCTACTGCCCTTGCCCCTTTCGGGTAAGGTAGTCTTCCACTAGCTTTCCTAATTAATCAGCCAAGGGGTCCCATTCCTCCCTTGTGGTAGCACTGTTTTCCCGGGTGGTTCTCCATGTTCCAATTAACATAATGATCTTATCATGAACAGTAAATAACAACTGATAACAAATGTGTAATCATGAATAGTGTATCTCCATACCCAAAACCACATATAGCACTAGCAAGTACTACCCAGAAAGTTCAGTGGTAAACAAGGTATAAAGATAGACAAACTAGGGTAACCTATTGGGTCCCATCAAAATTAACCTATGCAGATCATTATGATTAATTAGAACATGAGTGGGTAAAAAGAAGTGATCAAGGGCACAACTTGCCTGGCACTTGAGATTCCAGGTAACAGGATGATCTTCAGGTGACACGTGTCCTCACTGCTAAACGTAGCAATACAAACATACATGGTATAGGCAAAATTAACATCACACCAAACATAAGAATAAACTGAATAATAATAACCTACGCGAAGCTACGAGACTAACGCAACTTGAACGGATCAAATCGGAGTTAAAACGGAGGAGTTATGAATTTCCGAAGATTTTATGTGTTTTATACCAGATTAAATAGGATATAAATTTTAATGTGACTTTCATGTGAAAACAGTGGTACTAGTTGATAGACAATATTAATACAAAATTATTGCAACTGGAATGAGTCAATTCAGAGTTAAAATGAATTTAATATGAATTGGGCAAGTTCCTAGATTTATTTTTATACCAAAAATTCATTTTCTTTATTAACTTCTGATTTCCTAAAGATCCTGGACTAGGCACATGATTCCTGAGAAGCGCAGGGTGCCGCGTGTAAATTGTTCCTAGACTCCGGCCGCAACCTAGGTGGATGGCGGGTTCAATTTTGAACTAACCGAGGGGCCCTTCTGCAATTCTACAAAACCGAAGCGGTATCGTCAAATCTCGGTCTTGCGATCGCAAATGGACGGTCCCGATTAGATCTCCCTGTGTAAGGAATTGGTGCGCAACCAGAGCCGTCAAACCAGTGATCGAAGGTCCGGATTTAATAATGCCCCTACTCGATTTTCACCCGCTCGATTCAAGATCGACGGCCCCAATCGGACCCGACCGAACCGGCACCCCCAGCTAATCGCGGCCGTTGGTTAAAAGATCAACGCTGCATGTTCTTTTCTTCTCCACCTACCCCAGGCAGCGGCGCCGCCGCCATGGCTACACGGCGGAGGACATGACCGAGATCCAATTGGCCATCCCTGAGCACCTCTGTCAAATTAAACGGGGCTACGCGATGTGCACGACAATGCGATCACAATGGATGTATTCTTACCCGTAGTTTAGCCGCGCCGGACTCCGCCCGCGGTGAAGAGCGGAACCATGGCGGCAAGTTGCTCAGGTGAGCAATTCCGGAGCCACGAACAACCCAATCCGCCCGAAGGCCCACGGAAACGTTCCCCCGCGCCATGGCAAAGCTCACCGGCAAAGATTTGAGGCCCCAATGGCGACCGAACTCCGATTTCCCCTAGCGGCCAGCCAACTTCTCCCTCTCGGTCTCTTCTTCTGTTCCCAGCGACTAGATGGCTCACGACGCGACGATGGCTAGGGGAAAGCGGGGCCGGATTTTATACTGAGGTAGAGTCCGCGTTCAGGGAGGCCATTGCCGAGAATCTCGCCGGCGCCGTTGCCCGAGATCCCTGGCAGCACAACCGGGTTCGGTTGTAACAAACCGAGCTAGAAGACGGCATTAGCGCAGTGAGGTAGACGGTGCGGTCCCACCGAACAGACAGAGCTGACGATGGAGGCCCACACATCAAAGGCTGGCGCGAGGCGAGTGGCCGTTGGTGGCTGGCCGGGTGGGCCCGTGCGGCAGGAGCTCTAAGGAGCAAGCGCGCGGAGACAGGGTGGCCGACCAGTGGGCCCCGCATGGCAGTGGCGCGAGCGTATGGAAAATGGGACCCACATGTCGGCACCATTTCCCCCCAAATTGGGCCGTCCGCAGCAGAGGAGGAAAGTTTAGGTGGGCTGGATTAAAGGATGTGGCCCAGGGGAATAGATGTTCATTTTCTTTTTATTTATTTATTTTCAAATTCCCATTTTCAGGATTCAAACTATGTTTAAATTCTTATTTCAGATTTCAAGGATCAAACAAATTATGATATGAATAACACTCCTACAACTTGCAATAATATTATTTGTTTACTATTATTATTTACTCTTCTCCCTATTGTTTAATCATGGAAGAAAAGGATGATTTTCTATTTTATATTTCTACTTCAAATTTGAATTCAAATCAGAGTTTCAAACTCTAGTCTAAATGCAACATTCAAAATATCGGCATGAATGCGAGGCATATATTTTTATATACTTATATATTTATTTTAATTATTTTATTCCTTTATTTAGTTAAAGGCTCAAGGCATGTCATGTATACATATTATGTTACTTATGAGTGTGGGATCAAATTTCAAGCTAACCCTGAAAAGTAATATCCACCATTTTACTTATTTAGAGTAAAATAATGTATTCTCTTTTACCAAGAATTACTTAATATTGAATATATTTTTATTTATGAGCATTCTTTAAATTCCATGAGAAGAATATCTTATCGTACTAGATGGATGATATTTCTATTTTATCTTATGTTTACTCTATTTCTTAGTGTTACTTCCTATAAAAGGACATAGAAGGAGTACATGAACTCCCAATTCATTTTTTTAGGGTTTACAGTTCTTAAGACCAGATCAGGTTCACGCCAACTGAGAGTACAGATACACCACCGTCTAGCCTCTTGCCACGGAGGGTACACGCTACTCTCGCCATCTCTCCACTCCCATTGCGTGGTATCTTATTCTGGTATTAGTCTGCCCGAGGCAAAGCTTACCCATGACGAGGCACGTGACCAGTTAAAGGGTCCTCGGTCATCAAGCCTACATCGACACGGTCCTTAATCGACTCAGATGGAGACACTACACCAACACTCTCTTCTCGTGCAAGTCACCCGCCTGGTCTCAGCTTAATCATTTCAAACCCAAAGTTTGGTACCTAGCAGAGGTACATCTTTTCCGATGTTGAACCCATCATGGCCATGATGGATCCACCATCAAGTTTTAGTTTCGAAAACAACCCACCCACTTTGCAACATCATGTTTGAGGAAACAAAACATTTTGTTTTTCTAAAGCAAGGATAAGCATAATAAAACCTTTTTGTAAAACAGGGTTAGGAAGTAATCCAAGGAAGGAGATGCAGCAATAGTTTAGCACACAACTCCTATCACCTAATGCATCAAGTAAGTGAGAAAGATTTAAAAGGGACAAGGAGGTGGCAAATGCACCGGGGCTTGCCTTGTTTTACTGGTGAGTCAGGCTTAGTTCCATAGATGTCAAAATAGAAACAACTGCCTGCCTGATGTTCCTCAGGTGGTGGTGGTGGAGTCTTCTCTTCTTCTACCTCTTCTTCATTTTCTAAATATAACCATACATAATAATGAATGCTTATGTAAAGCTCATGAGAGTGCAAAGATAATAAGAGTTTATTATCTAAAGTCTTGAATACAATTTTCCTTCACGGATCTCCGAGAACTTAGGTTGTCCGGAGTCAATAGTGAAGTTCACAGGACAGGGGGGCTAGGGTTTTGGGTTCTAAGTATCAAACAAGGTCCAAATCATACCAAACTCTACCCAAAGCTTTTAAATAATATATATGGGTCATCTAAAAAGTTTGGGGATTTTTGGCATCAGTATCTATTTTCTAAAAATCCAGAAACAAGATTTTAGCCTATTTTAAATATTCTATAATTTCTTATTTGGACTAAAAATCATGAAACTATTTTTAGTAAACACTATAGGAAATTAGGAATTTAGCAAAATTGGTTTGATATTTTTACTATTTTCTGCTATTTTCTAGAATTGTTTTAGTTCTAGCAGAAAAAGAAAAGGAAAAACTGTGAATAGTGTTGGACCGAAACCGGCCCAGTCGGCCCAGTCCACACAGGAAATGGGGACGCGCCCGCGTGCGCTTGGCAGATTTGCATAGAGGTCCCCGAAGACTTGAATAACTGGTTAAGAACCCTAACTACTATTTAAATGAGTCACTGACACATGTAGAAACGGCCCTGGACTTTTATTTCTTCACGGTCTAAAGCCCACGATGGTGACCGGTGGGGAGCCGAGCTCCAGCGAGCTAATACTGGCCGGATTACACTAAGACCGGTGCTAATCTTTGGTTTAAACCTAATTCTAGCTCTGAGGAGTGTTTCCTCTCAACTAATTTCTGGATTGGAGCCCTACAGTGCTCTGCCCACGGTGACAGCGGTAATAACGGATCACTAAGCGTGTTCCCGATGATCTAAGGCAGCTCAGTTCAATTGGGCGGGTCGGTGAGCATCCAGAGCATGCAAGGGTGTTGAAACAATAACACAGAGGGTGAGATCGAACCTGAATTTGGCTAGCCACGGCAAGATCAAAACCATGCGGTGTTCTTGAGTAAATTGGGGGAAATCCTAAATTGAAGCTCTCTGGTGATCGATTGAGGACAATACTTGGTGGTTGGGGGCGTGATGATCCTGCGGAGCTCATGGTGGCCTCAATTTATAAGACGCAAGAGCGATGGCCAGGAATTCAAGCAACAACGTGTGGCGGTCTGAGGAGTGGAAGGTTACTGGCGCAGCGGATTGGTGTCCTATTACCGTGGCAGTCATTCCGGCAATCACGGAGAGTTACAACGGGTCACGACGATGTGGTGGAGGTGCCAAGGCACGTGGCACAAGATCGTGAGGAGGCAGTCACTGGCGAGGTTATCCGAAGTGACCGTGGCAAGCTCGGTACGGTGGACGGAGTAGTTTAATGGCCGGAGTTTATCCATGGCGAGGATTCTTACTAAATCCCAGGCGCTATCCACACGATCCGAGTATGAATCACGGTGGCATGAGCGCGAATCCGTGCATGGCTCGTCGACGGCGAGTTTCTGAACTTGTTTTCCCCCGGTGCACTGTACCATGGCGAGGTGGGTTCAGTTGGCCTGACAGATCAAATTCAGGGCAAATTTTCTCTAAATTTTGTATGGCAACACATCCAAGGCTCTGCAGCAAAATTGTAGCCCAACATACCATCTTCATCTTTGTTATAGTATTCCAAAACAAATTTTTACTGGATCATGCTTAGAATCGAGCTCAAAGTTTGCTCAAACCCACAGGCAGTCCAAATTCAGACTTCAAACAGCCTAAAAGGCTAACTTTGGGTGTATTTATCTTCAAATTCCTCATAACAACAATGTTTAACTCCTTAAACAAAGTTGTTCACCTTTGATAGATCTACAAAATTGTTGTGGTGACCTAGGGCAAAATCCCTTTTGTTTGAAAGTTACAAGGCCCCAAAGTTGAACCCATTTTCTAAAATTCAGACTTAGCCATATGGTTACAAAAATGGTGTTTTTGCAAATAGGCCCAAAACCTAGGGTTTAAGTTGCAAATCTTCATAATTGTGAACCATATGACTTAAGACACCTTGTTATCATAGTTTTTGCACTTTAATCCAAAAGTGCACTAATTTTGCACTTAGCACCTAGGGTTTAGGTTTAGGGCTTTCCAGGGTTCCAATTAAGGTTTCTTGCATTCTTAGGGTTTGGATCCCACTTGAGTTCATCCATGGTGACACTTTATGACTTTTTAATTGAATTTTGAAGTTTTCTCTTGTTTAGGCCTTGTTTGCTCTATTAAACCCAATATAGGGTTAGGTTCCCTACTCTAGGGTTTTATTTGCAAAAGTCATATCAATACAACTTGTTTGAAATTTTTGCCTAGTGAATGCACTCTAGGTGTGACAAACATATGAGATGCCCATGTTTATGATGTTATGCTAAAATTTTAGTAATAGTAACACCAGGGGTGTTATATCCTTCCCCCCATAAAAGAATCTCGTCCCGAGATTAAAAGTCTTAGGGTAAGTAATGAAAAAGGAAATGCTTCACTCTTTTATTTCCTTATTCTTGGTACAAGGTAGGGGTGGTCTGGGGCTCACTCCTTTATTACAACAATTATATACATATCACAATTTACATGAGGCTAGAAAGCCTGGGAAATTCTTTTCTAAAAAGTCTCGAGTTTCCCTTGTAGCCTCATCTTCTGAATGCTGGTTCCACTGTATCTTGTAAAACTTGAGAATTTTTCTTCAGGTAATTCTGTCCTTTTGATCCAAGACTCGAATAGGGTGTTCTGAATATGTCAAGTCTGGTTCTAAGGCAACATCCATTACTTCAATAGTTCGATCGGGAACCCGAAGACATTTCTTCAGTTGAGACACGTGGAACACATTATGTACAACAGACAAGGTTTTGGGTAGTTGAAGTCGGTATGCCACTAGTCCACATTGCTTCAGTACAAGAAAAGGACCAATGTACTAGGGTGCTAGCTTCCCTTTTACCCCGAAACGTGTTACCCCTTCATTGGTGAAATTTTCAGGTAGACATAATCTCCAATCAGAAAGTACAAGGGCATACATCGTTTGTCTGCATAACTTTTCTATCGAGCTTGGGCTTTCTTCAAGTTATGAATTATTCGTTAAACTTTTTCTTCGGTCTCTTTTACCATATCTGGCCTGAAGAAACTCCTTTCCCCTGGTTCAGACCAATTTAGCGGAGTACGACACCGTCGGCCATACAAAGCTTCGAAGGGTGCCATTTTAATGCTTTCTTGATAGCTATTATTGTATGAGAACTCCGCTAATGGTAAACAATCATCTGTGGGAATTCTAGAACACATGCTCGCAGCATATCTTCAAGTATTTGGTTTACCCTCTCAGTTTGACCACTGGTTTGAGGATGGTAGGCCGAACTATGGAGCAACTTAGTACCCAAAGATTTGTGAAGTTCTTCCCAGAATTTGGATACAAATTGAGGTCCACGATTTGACACTATAGTCTTTGGAATACCATGCAAACTAAGAATACGAGCGATGTATAGTTCCGCATATGTAAGGACCGGGTAATATGTTTTGACTGGCAGAAAATGAGCAATTTTCGTAAGCCGATCAATAATAACCCAGATGGAATCATATCCTTTTGCTGTTCTGGGCAATCCCACAATGAAGTCCATACTTATATCTTCCCATTTCCATGTAGGGATAGGTAAAGATTGTAATGGACCCGCAGTCTTCATGGGTATGACTTTTACATGCCTACAAGTGTCACATTTTGCCACATAGCGTGCGATTTCAATCTTCATCTTCGTCCACCAGTAATGTCGCTTTAGATCATGATACATCTTAGTGCTTCTGGGATGAATAGAATAGCGACTAAGATGTGCTTCATCTAATATTTGCTGGCGGATCTATTCATTCTTTGGTACAACTATACGGTTGTTAAACCATACAATACCTTGATCGTCTTTTCGAAAACATTTGGCTTTTCCAGCCTCTATCTTCTCATGAATGTGTTTCATACCCGCATTATCCTTTTGAGCATCCATTATCCTTTGTAAAAGGACTGACTCAAGCTTTAACTGATTTAAGGTTCCATGTTGGATCATTTCCAGGTTTAATTTCTCCATCTCCTGGCACAGCGTAGTGTCAGAAGTCATCACCGTAAGACAGTGACAGGAAGCCTTACGGCTGAGTGCATCTGCTACCACATTGGCCTTGCCTGGGTGATAATGAATCTCCAGTTCATAATCCTTAATAAGTTCGAGCCATCGCCTTTGTCTCATGTTCAACTCCGACTGGGTGAAGATATACTTCAAGCTTTTATGATCTGTATAAATGTGACAGATATTACCCAGTAGATAATGACGCCAGATTTTTAGGGCATGAACCACTGCAGCTAGCTCCAGATCATGAGTTGGATAATGTTCCTCATGCCGGCACAACTGCCTTGAAGCATAAGCTATCACTCAGCCTTCTTGCATTAAAACACAGCCGAGACAACTGCCTGATGCGTCACAATACAGATCAAAGGGTTTTTCAATATCCGGTTGAGCCAATACCGGAGCAGTGGTTAATAATACCTTCAATTGTTCAAAGGCTTCATTACACTTTGAAGACGAATTAAATTTAGTATCATTCTTCAATAAACTTGTGATTGGTTTCACAAGCTTAGAAAAATCTGTTATGAATCGGCGGTAATAGCCAGCTAGTCCAAGGAAACTTCGGACTTGATGTACAGTGGTTGGGGGTTTCCACTCCAAAATATCCTTGACTTTGCTGGGATCCACCGCAATCCCCTTGGCAGATAATACATGTTCCAAAAATTGGATTTCTTCTAGCCAGAATGCGCACTTACTGAACTTAGCATATAATTGGTGTTCTCTTAAGCGTGTCAACACGATCCATAAATGCCGAGCATGCTCCTCTTCATTCTTGGAATATATTAAGATGTCGTCAATGAATACCACCACAAACTTATCCAGCTCTGGCATGAATACTGAGTTCATAAGATATGTGAAATGGGCAGGAGCATTTGTTAGTCCAAAAGACATAACCAGGTATTCAAATAAACCATACCGCGTATTGAATGCGGTCTTTGGTATATCTTCGGGCCGGATACAGATCTGATGATACCCCGATCTGAGGTCAATCTTGGAGAATACCCTCGCTCCAGTCAGTTGATCAAATAGAATGTCAATCCGTGGAAGAGGGTACTTATTTTTAATGGTAACCTCATTAAGGGGTCTATAATCCGCGCACATTCGAAGCGTTTGGTCCTTCTTCTTGACGAAGATGGCTGGACAACCCTATGGTGACGAGCTTGGCTGGATGAATCCCTTCTCCAGTAGATCTTGCAATTGGGTCTTGAGTTCTGCCAGCTCATTTGGAGGCATTCGGTACGATCTTCTAGAAATGGAACCGTACCGGGCTTCAACTCAATTACAAATTCTACATCTCTTTCTGGTGGCAATCCAGGCAAATCTTCTGGAAAGATGTCTGGGAACTCACATACTACCAGAATATCTTTGATCTCTGGTATGATAGCTTCATATACTCTGCCAAATGGTTTAGCTAGAATGGCTATGGGGATAGATAAAAGAACTTCTTCTTGGTTATGACTCAACCTGATGGTTCTTCGATTAGTGTTGAGAATTGCTTTATGCTGGGCCAACCAATTCATGCCCAAAATTACATCTATGTCTTGGCCTTTCAGAACAATCATATTAGTAGGAAAGTTCCATCCGGCCAATGTTACGGGCACTTGGAAAGCCACTTCTTTAGTAAATATTTGTCCCCCAGGCGAATGGATTTTAAACCCTTCCCTTGATTCATGGTATGGAGTGCAATGTTGCTCCACAAACTTCTTGCTTATAAAAGTATGCGAAGCACCAGAATCAAAAAGAATAATTGTAGGGTGATTGGCCACTAGAAACGTACCCATCATAACCAGTTCGCCATCCGATGTTGTGGCCACTTGAGTATAATAAATTCGTCCCGTTTTCCTTGTATTTTTGCCCGCTGTTTTGTTTGCCGCATTTCCCTTCCCTTGAGTGGAATTCCCAGAACTTTGCTGATTACTTGAGCGATTCTGCTTCTGATATGGACAGTCCTTGATAAAGTGTCCAGACTTTCCATAGTTGAAACAGCTAGTTGAAGAGCTGGGGAGGGCAGGGAAACGAGTGCCAGGGGCACCCGGCTGATTTGTTGAAGTCGGGGCAGTGGCAGGGCGAATAAAGACCGGTTGCTTGAATGGGTAGGAGGGTGGATGTGGGGAAGAGTGATTTGGATTGAAAGGTCGGATGACCAACCTTTGCCTTTTCTTAGACCCCTGACTGGGTAACCCATCATGGCCATGGTGGATCCACCATCAAGTTTTAGTTTTGAAAACAACCCACCCATTTTGCAACATCATGTTTGAGAAAACAAAACATTTTGTTTTTTCTAAAGCAAGGCTAAGCATAAGAAAACCTTTTTATAAAACAGGGTTAGGAAGTAATCCAAGGAAGGAGATGCAGCAATAGTTTGGCACACAACTCCTATCACCTAATGCATCAAGTAAGTGAGAAAGATTTAAAAGGGACAAGGAGGTGGAAAATGCACCAGGGCTTGCCTTGTTTTACTGGTGAGTCAGGCTAAGTTCCACAGATCACCACAACAATTTTGTAGATCTATCAAAGGTGAACAACTTTGTTTAAGGAGTTAAACATTGTTGTTATGAGGAATTTGAAGATAAATACACCCAAAGTTAGCCTTTCAGGCTGTTTGAAGTCTGAATTTGGACTGCCTGTGGGTTCGTGCAAACTTTGAGCTCGATTCTAAGCATGATCTAGTAAAAATTTGTTTTGGAATACTATAACAAAGATGAAGATGGTATGTTGGGCTACAATTTTGCTGCAGAGCCTTGGATGTGTTGCCTTACAAAATTTAGAGAAAATTTGCCCTGAATTTGATCTATCAGGCCAACTGAACCCACCTCGCCATGGTACAGTGCACCGAGGAAAAACAAGTTCAGAAACTCGCCGCCGACGAGTCGCGCACGGATTCGCGCTCATGCCGCCGTGATTCGTGCTTGGATCGTGTGGATAGCGCCTGGGATCGAGTAAGAATCCTCGCCGTGGATAAACTCCGGCCATTAAACTACTCCGGCCACCATACCGAGCTTGCCACGGTCACTTCGGATAACCTCGCCAGTGACTGCCTCCTCACGATCTTGTGCCACGTGCCTTGGTACCTCCACCGCATCGCCGTGACCCGTTGTAACTCTCAATTGATCGCCGAAATGACTGCCACGGTAATAGGACACCAATCCGCTGCGCCAGTAACCTTCCACTCCTTCGACCGCCGCGCGTCGTCGCTCGAATTCCCAGCCACCGCTCTTGCCTCTTATAAATTGAGGCCACCATGAGCTCCGTAGGATCATCACGCCGCCAGCCACCAAGTATTGTCCTCAATCAATCACCAGAGAGCTTCAATTTAGGATTCCCCCCAATTTACTCAAGAACACCACACGATTTTGATCTCGCCGTGGCTAGCCAAATTCAGGTTCGATCTCGCCCTCTGTGTTGTTGTTTCAACACCCTTGCATGCTCTAGATGCTCACCGACCCGACCAATTGAACTGAGCTGCCTTAGATCATTGGGAACACGCTTAGTGGTCCGTTGTTACCGCTGTCACCATGGGCAGAGCAATGTAGGGCCCCAATCCAGAAATTAGTTGAGAGGAAACACTCCTCAGAGCTGGAATTAGGTTTAAACCAAAGATTAGCACCGGTCTTAGTGTAATCCGGCCAGTATTAGCTCGCCGGAGCTCGGCTCCTCGCTGGTCACCGTCGTGGGCTTTAGACCGTGAAGAAATAAAAGTCCAAGGCCTTTTCTGCATGTGTCAGTGACTCATTTAAATAGTAGTTAGGGTTCTTAACCAGTTATTCAAGTCTTCGGGGACCTCTGTGCAAATCTGCCAAGCGCACGCGGGCACGTCCCCATTTCCTGTGTGGACTGGGCCGACTGGGCCGGTTTCGGTCCAACACTATTCACAGTTTTTCCTTTTCTTTTTCTGCCAGAACTAAAACAATTCTAGAAAATAGCAGAAAAATAGTAAAAATACCAAACCATTTTTGCTAAATTCCTAATTTCCTATAGTGTTTACTAAAAATAGTTTCATGATTTTTAGTCCAAATAAGAAATTATATAATATTTAAAATAGGCTAAAATCATGTTTCTGGATTTTTAGAAAATAGATAATGATTCCAAAAATCCCCAAACTTTTTAGATGACCCATAAATATTATTTAGAAGCTTTGGGTAGAGTTTGGTATGATTTGGACCTTGTTTGATACTTAGAACCCAAAACCCTAGCCTCCCTGTCCTGTGAACTTCACTGTTGACTCCGGACACCCTAAGTTCTCGGAGATCCGTGAAGGAAAATTGTATTCAAGACTTTAGATAATAAACTCTTATTATCTTTGCACTCTCATGAGCATTACATAAGCATTCGTTATTATGTATGGTTATATTTAGAAAACAAAGAAGAGGTAGAAGAAGAGAAGACTCCACCACCACCACCTAAGGAACATCAGGCAGGCAACTGTTTCTATTTTGACAAGGGTCTGTCGCCTCTGTAACCCTTGGATTTTTCGGATCTTGCATATTTAGCCTCAACTGCCAGCGCTGTGCTGACAGCCCTTCCATAAGTAAGGTCGATGCAGGTGGCCATCTTTCTTTGCATTCGTTCATTCAAGCCTCTCATGAAACAATTCCTTTTCTTTAAATCTGTGTTGACTTGATCGATTGCATATTGGGATAAGTGATTAAATTTATTGAGATACTGGGTAATAGTATCCCCGCCTTGTTTCAACTTCATGAACTCCTCCTGCTTCATGTGGAGCACTCCTTCAGGTATACAGTGCTCGCTGAAAGCCATCTTGAACTCATCCCAAGTTATTTGATGACCAGCCGGTTGAACGGGTACAAAATTTCCCCACCACGTGCTGGCAGGGCCACGTAATTGTTGGGCTGCGAATAGGGGCTTTTGAACCTCTGAACACCGAAGGAGCCCGAACTTCTGTTCAATGACACGGATCCATTCATCCGCTTCTAGAGGGTCCTCTGCTTTGACAAACAATGGAGGGCGCGTCTCAGAGAAACCTAGATAAGATGTTTCACGGGGGCCTTGCAGATATGCCCACCCGCCTTGTTGTTGTAGTTGTTGACTCGCCATTTCCTGTAGAAATCGGGTATTGTCTGTTGTAGCGTTAACCAAGGCAGCGATGGCCTCGGCTAAAGTGGGAGGTACTGGAGGTGGGTTTGGTGTCGCTTCCCTCCCACTGGAGGTCCCTGCTCCATCCTGAGAACGAGTCTTGGAAGGCATCTGAGGCAACAAACATTGAAAAGAATATAATATGCCAAAGAAAGCCATCCAATATACATTACTAAAAAGGGTAATGTTACAGACTCGAATTTTACAACAGGATTACACCATCTATTATACATTATTACTACTTCTATACTATACTACTCTTGCTTCTTGTCACTCTTAGTAGCCTCGCTGTCGGGAGTAGGAGACCATTCATCCACCAACTTCATAGAGGGAGGGGGCCTGAACAAGTCCAGTTCACCACTGAAGGCTTCTCCCGCTGTCCTAGAAGGTCCGGCTTCCGTCCCGACAGGATCCGCAGGTACATTGGGATGCAGTTGCAAATACAATACATGAACTTCTTCATGTAATGTATTACAATAAACCTGCAAGTTATCTACGGCTGAGCTAAGCTCCTCCACGCAGGCTCGAGCTTTTGCCTCCTTAGCCCAGGCAAGCGAACGAGAGTTAACCGCCCAGTCGAGCGCTAGATCTCACTCCACGAGCTGATCTTGCAGGTAGCGGATGTTTGCTCTTAATTCATTAATTCTTTCACCATCCGTGACCCATATGTCATTCCTGCGATGAAGTTCTGTTCGAAGCTGATCCACTTGGGCTTCCAGATCCCCAATTGGATCGTTGCTACCACTACTGGTTTCTTCATGCCATGGGGCAAGTTGATGACGGGGTACACCGATAGGTCCGGTAGACTTGCGCGCGGTCTTTCTTGTGCGTGGTGGCATTTCTTAGGGGGGGAAATCTTATTAGCATAATTTGTAGCATGATGCATGTGTAATTACAGAATCAACCTTAGTTGATTGACACCTTCTATACATTGCACTCTATATCTGGTCTTTCAATTGGGTTCTTCAGAAAGAAGCTAGATAAGAAAGAGAGAAATTTTCTAGATAAGTCTTAGAAAATTCTTTTGAAGATGCCTCATAAGATCTGCAGAGATGGGCTTCGCTCCGATACCAGCTGTGACGGAACCTCCCAAGTCATTAGGCCCACCTACAGTTGTCCTTGTCCAACGGACCTCAGACAACCCTGCAGGTGCCCCTGAATCACTTGACAAGTTCGGTATCTGCTTTTCTTACCTTTCCCAAGAGCGTTTCACCCGTCACGCAGACATTTCAAGCATCGGAGATACGAAAATGCGAAAGTAGTTACATTAACTTATTATTATTTAAAAGTAAGACAAAGTTAAATATTTACATACCAGAATATAATATACGAGTGCAGAGTATTATTATTACAAACAATGGGAGGCAAAAACCCCTCCCGATAAGTTTTAAACAAAAGTTTTATGGAGGATCCTTTCCTCCCGCAGCTTCACTCCTGGTGCTCTTCCTTTGGTACCACCTTAGAACAGAAGCAACAAAAGTTGGTTGCTTCCTCACCTAAAAACAACATGGGACAAAGCCCTGAGTATGGAATTACTCAGCAAGTCTTACCCGACTAAAGAAAAGACTCTCAAGGGTATGCTGGCTAGAGGGAGTCAAGGCAAGGCTTCTCAATAATCAATGACTCTGTTTGCAGAAATGCTTACAGAGAGTGGATCCTTAAAAATCCAATTTTATTTGTCCGATTAAGTAGAAACCTGTAAATAGAGTTCATTCTACCCTAGTTTAATCACTTGACCTGTACTAGCTAATTTCTTAACAACCCTTCATCTTTACTGGGTTGCTACGTATAGGTCAGTGACCAAGTCTTCATAACCGTGAAGGTACGACTATCCGAATCGATTATACTCAGCTGAGGATCTCCGATCATATGACATATGTAGCACTTAACCCTTGCATATGTCAACTCACCACCGGGGTTCTTAAGACCAGATCAGGTTCACGCCAACCGAGAGTACAGATACACCACCGTCCAGCCTCTTGCCACGGAGGGTACACGCTACTCTCGCCATCTCTCCACTCCCATTATGTGGTATCTTATTCTGGTATTAGTCTGCCCGAGGCAAAGCTTACCCATGACGAGGCATGTGACCAGTTAAAGGGTCCTCGGTCATCAAGCCTACATCTACACAGTCCTTAATCGACTCAGACGGAGACACTACACCAAGACTCTCTTCTCGTGCAAGTCACCCGCCCGGTCTGAGCTTAATCATTTCAAACCCAAAGTTTGGTACCTGGTAGAGGTACATCTTTTCCGATGTTGAACCCATCATGGCCATGATGGATCCACCATCAAGTTTTAGTTTCAAAAACAACCCACCCACTTTGCAACATCATGTTTGAGAAAACAAAACATTTTGTTTTTCTAAAGCAAGGCTAAGCATAAGAAAACCTTTTTGTAAAATAGGGTTAGGAAGTAATCCAAGTAAGGAGATGCAGCAATAGTTTAGCACACAACTCCTATCACCTAATGCATCAAGTAAGTGAGAAAGATTTAAAAGGGACAAGGAGGTGGCAAATGCACCGGGGCTTGTCTTGTTTTACTGGTGAGTCAGGCTCAGTTCCACAGATGTAAAAATAGAAACAACTGCCTGCCTGATGTTCCTTAGGTGGTGGTGGTGGAGTCTTCTCTTCTTCTACCTCTTCTTCGTTTTCAGTTTGAAATTTTTGCCTAGTGAATGCACTATAGGTGTGACAAACATATGAGATGCCCATGCTTATGATGTTATGCTCAAATTTTAGTAACAGTAACACTAGGGGTGTTACATCCCATTACGGGTACTTGGTCCTCAAAATGCCGTCCCCTGCTGGGGTCCTCACCGTGCAGGTCGACCGCGCCGCTGCGCTTGCAGCTGTCAAGAAGTTGCACGCCCTGGCGGTAGAAACCACTCACCCGGACGACGGAGGGAGGGACCCCTCGACTTCCTGTACCAAGGCGCCTACCAAGGTGCCAAAGGTACAGCCATCCGGAGCAGACGGCGGTCCGGTCAAGACCATCCAGGTCAGCGTGGATTCCTCCCAAACCACTCGCATCGCGGGTAATCTACGGGAGAAATAGGAAATCACGCTCGTCGCCTTCCTCCAAGCAAATGTCGACGTATTCGCATGGGAACCGTCGCAGATGCCTGGGATCCCTAGGGAGGTGATTGAGCACCATCTGAAGATCCACCCTGACGCCAAGCCAGTGAGTCATAAGCCTCGGAGACAGTCCATTGAGCGGCAGGACTTCTTCCGTGAGGAGGTCCAGAAGCTGCTACACGCTGGCTTCATCGAAGAGGTCCATCACCTAGTATGGCTAGCCAATCCAGTCATCGTTCCAAAGGCGAACGGGAAGCTTCGGATGTGCATCGACTACATCAGCCTTAATAAGGCCTGTCCCAAGGACCCATATCCACTTCCACGAATAGATCAAATCGTGGATTCTACCTTCGGGTGCGACCTCTTGTCCTTCTTAGATGCTTACTCTGGTTTCCATTAGATCCAGATGTCTAGGGAAGATAGGAAGCATACCGCTTTTGTAACTATGGATGGGCTTTACTGTTATGTTGTAATGCCTTACGGTCTAAAAAACGCATTGCCAACATTTGTACGGGCGATGAGTAAGACCTTCGGGGACCTGATTAGGGATAGGATAGAGATATATGTTGATGACATTGTGGTCACGACTAAGTGTAACACCCGGATTTAAAGAACAAAGCCGGGTGCATCTCATACATGCGCCAAAGAAGACAACATATATAATAACAGAGTGTATAGAGATAAATGTCATAAAACATCAGAGTATTTATTACATAGCGGAAGACTTATTACAAAATAAAAGTGTAAACATAAAACGAACTAAGGATCGTCGGCGCGAATGTCGACTGAGAAACGCCACCTAGATCAGATCATACTCCTCGCTTTGAGGCTCCTCCTGAACCACCTGCTCTTCTCCTATGGGGGGGTGTGAGACAGCAAGAGTGAGCTCACATACGTTCATAGCTCAACAAGTCGTGGGGAATAATGTGGCATGAACTCACCAAAGGTGGGAGTTCATGAAGTGTAAGGCTGATCAATGGAATAAAGGCTGAAGCTGAGCATTGCTTTTATAAGTTGGTCAAAATTTTATTAGCAGTTACTAAGTGTAAGTAAATACCAAACCATAGTAATAATAAGTAAAAGTAATAATAAAATAATCCCAAATGCAATGAAATGACAGGTTAAGTTTAAGTTCCATAATTTAATCATGTGAGTGTCCGAGCCGCTCATGACCGTGAGCACGGCTAGTATACCAGTTTTACACTCTGCAGAGGTTGCGCATCTTTACCCACAAGTCGTGTTACCCATTTGCCACAGAGTTGATCAGACTCCATACACCTCTACCTAGGAAGCGAGGCAGGGTACCACTACGAGGCCTTTACAAAGTTCCACTAGCTTCAGACTACCCGCTACAGTTTATAGGAAGTTCCAATGCAGGGTTCCTGGCTGACCGCCATCGCAGCAAAATCAACTAGGGACCTCCCTACACTGACCACTCCCCTACTGCCCTTGCCCCTTTCGGGTAAGGTAGCCCTCCCCTAGCTTTCCTAGTTAATCAGCCAAGGGCGTCCCATTAAACCCTTGTGGTAGCACTGTTTTCCCGGGTGGTTCTCCATGTTCCCATTAACATAATGATCTTAACATGAACAAGGAATAATAAAACAGATAACAATAAATAGTATAACAATGAGTGATGAATATCTCTATACCCAAATCCACATAAAGCAATAGCATGTACTACCCAAAACTTTAGTAGTAAAACCAGTGGTGAAGCAAGGTATAAAGGTAGTCAAATCTAGGGTATCCTATTGGGTCCCAGCAAAATTATCCTATGCAGATCATTATGAATAATAAGAACATGAATGGGTAAAAGAAGTGATCAAGGGCACAACTTGCCTTCCACGAGCTCCTGCTCAGCTACTTCAACTTGTTGAAGCTCAGGTTCCACAGTGGGTTGCTCGTCTACTCGCATCAATACAATACATACATGGCATAGCATAAATTAACATCACATCAAACATGCAAATAGAATATACAGTAATAAACTAGACATTAAAATAAGATCACAGGAACTGGAATTATTAATTTTGGAGTTATATAATTCAAGCTATGAATTTCCTAAAGTTTAATGTGATTAAAATAGGATTAGATGAGAAATTAATTTTCTAACTGAGTTCATGTCAAAACAGTGGTACTATTTAATAGAGAATACTATTACAAAATTATAGGAACTGGAATGGTCCAAATTGGAGTTCATATGAATTTTATATGAATTTTACAAGTTCCTACCATTATTTTTGTATTAAAAATGAATTTAGAATGGATTTTCTCTGATTTTATTGATTCCTGGACTAGGCGTCAAAATCTGTAAAGCGCAGGGGCTATGGCGTAAAAGAACCTAAGACACAGGAAACCCGAGGAGAGGACCGCGGGTTGAATCCAGTCAAACTCGGGGACTCTTATGAATAATTTGTTTGTGAAGGGGTAAGGAGCCACTACGACCGCCCGATCCATATTCTACGGCCACGATTAGATTTTATCCCCAGCTCAATCGGACCACGCCCTGATCCAATGGATCAAGGATCAACGGCACACAGTGGCCCGCGTCTCCATCTAACTCAGGCCCTCAGATCCCGATCGGACAGTACCACGCTTATGAGATCTGACGTTTGCCTAGAACCGCACGATTATCATCCGACCGCTCTGATTTCCCAAATCGAACCGTTGCGCGATATCTAATCCGAGGCATTGGCTAAAGAATCAACGGTTCAGAACATTTTCCCCAATTCCCAGCTCGGGACGGCGGCGAACCAGCCGGACCATGGCGGCGCCATCGCCGGCGAAGTTTGATTTGGCGATACAGTGCACGAAAACTCAATTAAAGACTGCTACACGATGCCCTAAGTACACTGAATGCGATGGACATGGACTTACCCCGCGATACGATGCAGAAGGTCTTGGCCACGGCGAGCGGCGGATCACCAACTCCGGCGAGGGATTCACACGGTCTCCGGTCACCACCGGCCGATTGCGCCCACGAACGGCTTCACCGAGACCCGTACGATCTCTCGGTGCCCCGATTAGGGTCAAATTCGAGTGGCCAGCAGATGTCCGCGGCGGCGGCGAGGTTTGGCTTCCTTTTCCCTGCGATTCCGCCGTGCGCGACAGAGCCTAGGTGATCTACGGTGGCGGCGCAGGTCGGGTGAGAAGGAGGCGAGGTCTAACAGAGCTTTATACTCCGATTGGTTCGGTCAGTAGCGGATTCCGCGAAGCTCGAGCAGGTCCGTTCATGCCGCGCCCGCGCCGTTCGGAGGTTGTTGATGACCATGCACGCTCTCTGGCTGACATCTTGGACCCACACGACAGTGAACGGGAGAAGGGTCGAGCGCGTTTGTCTGCCTGGTGGGGCCCGCAGGTAAGCGACCAGCGCGAGGGGGAATTTGTTAGGTGGGCTGCGCGGCGTGGTGTGCAGGTGGGCCGAATTCCTAGCTGACGGCCCAATTAGGGTTTTAGTCTTTTTCCATTTTATTTTTCTATTTTCTTTTCTCAATTTCCAAGTTAAATTTGAATTCAAACTTAAATTCAAATTTCTACGGCTCATCACTTCAACTTATATTTGTGAGATTAGGGATATCAATCCTGAATATATTTATTCATATATATTTTATTTATATATATTTTTTTATAACCCTTCTCTTTTTCTTATTTCCAAACTCTAATTTCCATTTAGGGTTTGATCCAACCTTTAGAATTATTATCTCTTTGTTGTTATCCTTATTATTTTATTTAATGTGCAAACATATAAAACTCCAACATGATGCATATTCTTTTTATCATTTGTTTTAATTCATCTCCAACTTTCATGTATGCTCTTTTTATGATGCAAATATGGCACATAAGATAAGGAATTCACTATATAATCCTTTTATACAATTTTGAGTATTACAAATCCTACCCCCCTTAAAAATAATCTCGTCCTCGAGATTTAAGAAGATCTAGGGAAAAGGTGGGGAAAATCTATACGAAGCTCTTCTTCTCTTTCCCAAGTTGCTTCATCTTCACCATGGTGACTCCATTGAACTTTGCACATCTTTATAACCTTATTCCTCGTAACTCGAGTCAGAGTGTCCAAAATCTTGATGGGATACTCAGCATAAGTCAGATCATCTTGAACACTAAGGTCTTCCATTGGTAGCTGCTCCTCAGGTACCCTGAGGCACTTCTTTAGCTGAGACACATGAAACACATTATGTACATCTGACAGATGATCGGGTAACTCTAGTTGATATGCAACTTCACCCACTCGCTTTAAGATCAAAAAGGGTCCAATAAAGCGAGGGGACAACTTCCCTTTAACTTTAAATCTCCTCATACCACGAAGTGGTGACACCTTCAAATAGACATGATCACCCTCCTTAAACTCCAGTAATCTTCTCCTATTATCAGCATAGCTCTTTTGTCTTGATTGTGCGATTCTCAAATTTTCTCTTATCATTTGAACTTGTTCTTCTGCCTCTTGTATAAGTTCAGGCCCAAAGAACTGTCTTTCTCCAGTCTGATCCCAATATAGGGGAGTCCTGCATTTTCTGCCATATAGAGCCTCAAATGGTGACATCTTCAAACTGGCCTGGTAGCTATTATTATAAGAAAACTCAGCATAGGGTAAGCTCTTCTCCCAACTACCACCATGTTTAAGAGCACAAGCTCTTAACATATCCTCCAGTACTTGATTAGTTCTCTCTGTCTGTCCGTCAGTCTGGGGATGGTAGGCTGAACTAAAATTCAACTTTGTATCCAAGCTTTCATGCAACTTCTTCCAAAATCGAGAAGTAAACTGTGATCCTCGATCAGACACGATCTTCTTAGGTACTCCATGTAAACAAACTATCCGAGTCATATACAATTCTGCTAGCTTGGCTCCCGTATAATTAGTCCTCACGGGTATAAAATGAGCCACTTTTGTTAATCTGTCCACAATTACCCAAATAGAGTCATATCCTGCTGGAGTGCGGGGTAGTCCAACAATAAAATCCATACCAATTTCTTCCCATTTCCACTCAGGAATCTTAAGCGGGTGCAATAGTCCAGCGGGTCTTTGATGTTTGGCCTTGACTCTTTGACATACATCACACTTAGCCACATGTGCAGCCACATCTCTTTTCAGTCCATACCACCAATACTTTTGCTTCAAATCTTGATACATCTTAGTGCTTCCAGGGTGGATGGAGTAATCAGAATCATGAGCTTCTTTCAATATAGTCTCACGGAGGCTATCGATCTCTGGAACACATATCCGATCTTTGAACCATATAGTACCTTGCTCATCCTCCGTGAATTCCGGAACTCTTCCTTCAGTAATAAGATCCTTAATCTCTTGGATTTTAGCATCACCAACCTGACCTTTACGAATCTCTTGCTCCAAGGTAGGTTCCAACTCAATGGTAACTCCTTCAGTGTGAGTAACAATTCCCAGGTTGAGCTTCTCAAAATCTTTTGCTAATTCATCGGGTAGCTGGACAACGAAAGCGGAGTGAACATGTTCTTTCCGACTCAAGGCATCTGCGACCAAATTTGCCTTGCCCGGGTGATAGTGAATCTCCAAATCATAATCCTTGATGAGCTCCAACCAACGGCGTTGCCTAAGGTTGAGATCCTTCTGAGTGAATATATACTTCAAACTCTTATGATCCGTGTATACTTGGCACTTAGTTCCCATAATGTAGTGTCTCCAAATCTTAAGTGCATGCACAACGGCAGCTAGTTCCAAGTCATGAGTGGGATAGTTCAGTTCATGATTCCGCAACTGACGAGATGCATAGGCAATCACATGACCTTCTTGCATAAGCACACATCCAAGTCCTTGGCCACATGCATCACAGTAAATGTCAAATCCCTTCTGCAGATCTGGCATAATCAATACTGGAGGTGACATCAATCTCTCCTTCAACTGATCAAAGCTTTCTTGACATTTCTCATCCCACTTAAATTCTCTTCCTTTCTCCAAAAGCGATGTCATAGGCTTAGCAATCTTAGAAAACCCTTCAATAAATCTCCGATAATATCCAGCGAGTCCCAAGAAACTCCGAATCTCAGTAACTGTAGTGGGCACTCTCCACTCCATAATCTCCTTCACCTTAGCAGGATCCACTGCGATTCCTCCATTAGAAATAATATGTCCAAGGAATGGCACCTTATCAATCCAAAACTCGCACTTACTAAACTTAGCGTAGAGTTGATTATCTCGTAGCTTCTGTAGCACCAACCTTAGATGTTGTTCATGATCACTTTCATTCCTAGAATAGATAAGAATATCGTCGATGAACACCACGACGAATCTGTCCAAATACTCCATAAACACCTTATTCATCAAATCCATGAAATATGCCGGTGCATTGGTCAATCCAAACGACATAACAGTAAACTCATATAACCCATATCGAGTCGAGAAAGCCGTCTTGGGAATATCCGATGGTCTAATCCTCATCTGATGGTAACCCGATCGGAGATCAATCTTCGAGAATACTCTAGCACCTCTCATCTGATCAAATAAATCTTCAATACGGGGCAACGGATACTTGTTCTTCACTGTAACATCATTAAGAGATCTATAATCCACACACATCCGCTGCGATCCATCCTTCTTCTGTACAAACAAGACCGGTGCTCCCCAAGGTGAGGAACTCGGACGAATGTACCCAGCCTCTTGTAACTCAGTTAACTGCTTCTTCAGTTCCTTCAACTCCTCTACGGACATTCTATATGGCCGTTTAGAAATAGGGGCGGTTCCAGGTAGGAGATCAATAACAAACTCAACTTCTCTATCAGGTGGCATCCCTGGTAACTCCTCTGGAAAGACATCCGGAAAATCTCTAACCACCCGGATGTTGTCACCAACAAACTCCTCGGGTATAAAGAACATTGCACGCATGGATGAGGAGGTTACTGCAATATTAACTTGAAATCTTTCTCCTTTAGTGGTAGTGAGCTCTATGGTACCTCTACCACATGCTATAACGGCCTTTGCCCTTCTTAGCCACGACATACCAAGGATCAGATCTATACTGCTTGACTCTAATATTATAGCAGTAGCTCCAAATTCTCTACCCATAATGGTCAAGGTCAATCTACGTGTCATTTGATTCGCCTCAACAGGCCCTTTAGGTGTAATTACTATCAGGGGTTTTCTCATATTTAGCAGTGGTATTTCATTTGTGTTGGCATATCTAGCAGACATGAATGAATGTGTAGCACCAGAATCGAATAATATTGTTGCAGGAATTGCATTAACATAAAACATACCAATTACGAGGTCCCCACCATCAGGAGTATCATCAATGCTGACTTGATTCACCCTGGCTATCGAATATCCCTTGCTAGGGGTCTGTTGCTTGTTCTGAACTGGAGTAGTAGCAATCCTCTGTGGGCAGACATTTGCATAATGACCAATCTTCCCACACTTGAAACATTGAGTGCCCGGACTCTGTCCTGCAAACTTCGTCGGGGTGCCCGTGGGAGTAGCCTGTCGAGGAGGTGGAGTCCTCAGTGGTGATTGCTGAACTGGGCGTGGTCCTCCCGGTCGGGTCGGTGTACCCTGTGGTGAACTGTAGCGAGGACGAACACTGCTGCTACCCTGTCCTTGTGAGATAGCCTTCCTCTTCAAATCACCCAGTTGAACACGCTTGTGTTCAATAGCAAGAGCCTTATCCAGTAGCCTCTGAAAGGATGGAAAGGTGTGTGCAACCAGTGCATACTGCAAGGGTCCATTAAGTCCTTCAATGAAGTGCTCCTGCTTTCTTTCATCCTCAGCAACTTCCTCTGGAGCATATCTCGATAGCTGAATGAATTTGTCTCTGTACTCGCTGACTGACATGTTACCTTGCTTCAATGACAGAAACTCCTTCTTTTTGATCTTTATCATACCAGCTGGAATATGGTAGTTCCTGAATTGCGTACTGAACTCTGCCCAGGTAATAGTATCAGCAGCATCGTGGGCAGCAGTATATGAATCCCACCAGTCGGCAGCAGGACCAGTCAGACGTCCAGAAGCATATAAAACCTTCTCCCGGTCAGTGCATTGTGCAATATTCAGCATCTTCTCAATTGCTTTCAGCCAATCATCTGCGTCAAGTGGATCTGGCGAACTTGCAAATGTAGGTGGCTTATGACTCATGAACTCTCGGTGCTTATCCCGAGGTGGAACTGGTGGTGGTGGTGGAGGCAATGGCACTTGTTGCTGCTGTTGC
This sequence comes from Zea luxurians, assembly GCA_029449295.1. Classification (NCBI taxonomy): domain Eukaryota; kingdom Viridiplantae; phylum Streptophyta; class Magnoliopsida; order Poales; family Poaceae; genus Zea; species Zea luxurians. The sequence goes on along the minus strand of JAOPSE010000052.1, from coordinate 16,019,715 downwards.
TGCTGTTGCATTTGCTGTTGTTGCGCCCTCCTTTCTTGGCGTATCTCATCTCTCTCCTGGCGCAACTCCTGGCGTATGTCTTCTCTTTCCTGACGCATCTCTTGGCGTTCTTGCTGCATCTGGGCACGCATATCAGCCATAGTGTCCGCCATTTGCTGCATTACCGCCATCTGAGCAGCAACCAGTGGGTCAACTCCGCCTGGTGGAGGATTAGGAGGATTCATCTCTGCTGGCTGTGGCTGAGGTTGTCTATATATCCTTCGAGTGTGTCGATTAGGAGGCAAATCAATTCCACCACTCCTCCTGGTATTGACCATCTGAGTTAGATACATATGGTAAGAGAATAGTAAACAAGGCAGTAACTACAAGAAATGTTACTGCGGGGGATTTATTAGCTAAGTAGATTAGTGTGTTATCCACTAAAGCTAATACATTATCTTATGGTGGTACATGCTAAGATGCCCAACTATAATGTTTCAATCAATCAAAGAAGCGAATCAAGCATTTCTCATCAGTACAATCAACCAACATTTTTAATAGAGAAAATAATTATTTTTTTTTGTCTTAGGTCTCCTATCTCTTAAAATGTCATAGGGGTAAGGATTCCAAGATGTGAAATCCACCTTGTCTCAGAGTAGAAAGGGTAAGAATGATCAGAGTAGAACAGTAGAAGATGAGACAGGATCAAGATAAGTATAGAAAGAATCAGAGTAAGGTAAGTGTGGAATGAATCAGAATAAGATAAGTAGGTAAGGGTTTTGTCCATTTCTATCTAGGTTTCGTCCTACAGTCAACATTTCCTCTGATACCACTTCTGTAACACCCGGATTTAAAGAACAAAGCCGGGTGCATCTCATACATGCGCCAAAGAAGACAACATATATAATAACAGAGTGTATAGAGATAAATGTCATAAAACATCAGAGTATTTATTACATAGCGGAAGACTTATTACAAAATAAAAGTGTAAACATAAAACGAACTAAGGATCGTCGGCGCGAATGTCGACTGAGAAACGCCACCTAGATCAGATCATACTCCTCGCTTTGAGGCTCCTCCTGAACCACCTGCTCTTCTCCTGTGGGGGGGTGTGAGACAGCAAGAGTGAGCTCACATACGTTCATAGCTCAACAAGTCGTGGGGAATAATGTGGCATGAACTCACCAAAGGTGGGAGTTCATGAAGTGTAAGGCTGATCAATGGAATAAAGGCTGAAGCTGAGCATTGCTTTTATAAGTTGGTCAAAATTTTATTAGCAGTTACTAAGTGTAAGTAAATACCAAACCATAGTAATAATAAGTAAAAGTAATAATAAAATAATCCCAAATGCAATGAAATGACAGGTTAAGTTTAAGTTCCATAATTTAATCATGTGAGTGTCCGAGCCGCTCATGACCGTGAGCACGGCTAGTATACCAGTTTTACACTCTGCAGAGGTTGCGCATCTTTACCCACAAGTCGTGTTACCCATTTGCCACAGAGTTGATCAGACTCCATACACCTCTACCTAGGAAGCGAGGCAGGGTACCACTACGAGGCCTTTACAAAGTTCCACTAGCTTCAGACTACCCGCTACAGTTTATAGGAAGTTCCAATGCAGGGTTCCTGGCTGACCGCCATCGCAGCAAAATCAACCAGGGACCTCCCTACACTGACCACTCCCCTACTGCCCTTGCCCCTTTCGGGTAAGGTAGCCCTCCCCTAGCTTTCCTAGTTAATCAGCCAAGGGCGTCCCATTAAACCCTTGTGGTAGCACTGTTTTCCCGGGTGGTTCTCCATGTTCCCATTAACATAATGATCTTAACATGAACAAGGAATAATAAAACAGATAACAATAAATAGTATAACAATGAGTGATGAATATCTCTATACCCAAATCCACATAAAGCAATAGCATGTACTACCCAAAACTTTAGTAGTAAAACCAGTGGTGAAGCAAGGTATAAAGATAGTCAAATCTAGGGTATCCTATTGGGTCCCAGCAAAATTATCCTATGCAGATCATTATGAATAATAAGAACATGAATGGGTAAAAGAAGTGATCAAGGGCACAACTTGCCTTCCACGAGCTCCTGCTCAGCTACTTCAACTTGTTGAAGCTCAGGTTCCACAGTGGGTTGCTCGTCTACTCGCATCAATACAATACATACATGGCATAGCATAAATTAACATCACATCAAACATGCAAATAGAATATACAGTAATAAACTAGACATTAAAATAAGATCACAGGAACTGGAATTATTAATTTTGGAGTTATATAATTCAAGCTATGAATTTCCTAAAGTTTAATGTGATTAAAATAGGATTAGATGAGAAATTAATTTTCTAACTGAGTTCATGTCAAAACAGTGGTACTATTTAATAGAGAATACTATTACAAAATTATAGGAACTGGAATGGTCCAAATTGGAGTTCATATGAATTTTATATGAATTTTACAAGTTCCTACCATTATTTTTGTATTAAAAATGAATTTAGAATGGATTTTCTCTGATTTTATTGATTCCTGGACTAGGCGTCAAAATCTGTAAAGCGCAGGGGCTATGGCGTAAAAGAACCTAAGACACAGGAAACCCGAGGAGAGGACCGCGGGTTGAATCCAGTCAAACTCGGGGACTCTTATGAATAATTTGTTTGTGAAGGGGTAAGGAGCCACTACGACCGCCCGATCCATATTCTACGGCCACGATTAGATTTTATCCCCAGCTCAATCGGACCACGCCCTGATCCAATGGATCAAGGATCAACGGCACACAGTGGCCCGCGTCTCCATCTAACTCAGGCCCTCAGATCCCGATCGGACAGTACCACGCTTATGAGATCTGACGTTTGCCTAGAACCGCACGATTATCATCCGACCGCTCTGATTTCCCAAATCGAACCGTTGCGCGATATCTAATCCGAGGCATTGGCTAAAGAATCAACGGTTCAGAACATTTTCCCCAATTCCCAGCTCAGGACGGCGGCGAACCAGCCGGACCATGGCGGCGCCATCGCCGGCGAAGTTTGATTTGGCGATACAGTGCACGAAAACTCAATTAAAGACTGCTACACGATGCCCTAAGTACACTGAATGCGATGGACATGGACTTACCCCGCGATACGATGCAGAAGGTCTTGGCCACGGCGAGCGGCGGATCACCAACTCCGGCGAGGGATTCACACGGTCTCCGGTCACCACCGGCCGATTGCGCCCACGAATGGCTTCACCGAGACCCGTACGATCTCTCGGTGCCCCGATTAGGGTCAAATTCGAGTGGCCAGCAGATGTCCGCGGCGGCGGCGAGGTTTGGCTTCCTTTTCCCTGCGATTCCGCCGTGCGCGACAGAGCCTAGGTGATCTACGGTGGCGGCGCAGGTCGGGTGAGAAGGAGGCGAGGTCTAACAGAGCTTTATACTCCGATTGGTTCGGTCAGTAGCGGATTCCGCGAAGCTCGAGCAGGTCCGTTCATGCCGCGCCCGCGCCGTTCGGAGGTTGTTGATGACCATGCACGCTCTCTGGCTGACATCTTGGACCCACACGACAGTGAACGGGAGAAGGGTCGAGCGCGTTTGTCTGCCTGGTGGGGCCCGCAGGTAAGCGACCAGCGCGAGGGGGAATTTGTTAGGTGGGCTGCGCGGCGTGGTGTGCAGGTGGGCCGAATTCCTAGCTGACGGCCCAATTAGGGTTTTAGTCTTTTTCCATTTTATTTTTTCTATTTTCTTTTCTCAATTTCCAAGTTAAATTTGAATTCAAACTTAAATTCAAATTTCTATGGCTCATCACTTCAACTTATATTTGTGAGATTAGGGATATCAATCCTGAATATATTTATTCATATATATTTTATTTATATATATATTTTTTATAACCCTTCTCTTTTTCTTATTTCCAAACTCTAATTTCCATTTAGGGTTTGATCCAACCTTTAGAATTATTATCTCTTTGTTGTTATCCTTATTATTTTATTTAATGTGCAAACATATAAAACTCCAACATGATGCATATTCTTTTTATCATTTGTTTTAATTCATCTCCAACTTTCATGTATGCTCTTTTTATGATGCAAATATGGCACATAAGATAAGGAATTCACTATATAATCCTTTTATACAATTTTGAGTATTACACTAAGAGAGGGTCGACCCTAGTGGAAGAATTAACCTTGGTCTTTGACAAGATGCGGGCAACACGCACGAAGCTGAACCCGGAGAAGTGCATCTTTGGTGTCTCTGCTGGGAAGTTGCTGGGATTCCTGGTTTCACACCGGGGCATTGAAGGAAACCTAGAGAAGATCAGGGCAATTGAGGCAATGAGGCCTCCGGCCCGGATCAAGGATGTCCAGAAGCTTACGGGGTCACTGGCTGCCATTAGCCGCTTCATCTCAAGGCTGGCTGAGAGGGCGCTACCCTTCTTCAAGCTCTTATGGAAGTCCGGCCCATTCTCTTGGACTGAGGAGGCAGAGCGAGCCTTCCAAGAGTTGAAGCAGCACCTTGTGTCCCTGCCAATACTGGTAGCTTCGGAGCCAGGGGAGCCGCTGTACTTGTACTTTGCAGCGGCTATAGAGGTGGTGAGTATGGTGCTGATCATCGAAAGGATGGCACAAAATCCCCAAGGGAGTCAAAAAGTTCCCCTAGAAGGTGGTGGTCCGACCACCATGGAGCTTGAGGGCTCGGGGCCAACCGCAGGGGTCTGGACCATCTAGAAGCCGGTCTACTATGTCAGCGAGGTCCTTCATGAGGCAAAGGCTAGGTACCTTGAGACGCACAAGCTTATCTATGCTGTGCTTGTTGCGTCCAGGAAGTTGCGCCACTATTTCCAGGCACACAGGGTCGTGGTGGTGACCTCCTTCCCATTAAGGGCCATCGTCCACAACTCTAATGCCACAGGCAACATCGCCAAGTGGGCAGCGGAGCTTGCTGAGTTCCAATTGGATTTCCAGCCTCGCCACGCTATCAAGAGCCAAGTACTGGCTAACTTCATCGTGGAGTGGACCCCTCCCCCGAGTGCTCCTGGGGGTCTGGATCCCGATTTGGACCCTGCACCTATGGAGCCCAGGGTCCCGGTCTTCACCGAGCCCCACTGGACGCTTTTCTTCGACGGATCCACCTGCCAGCAGGGTGGCGCTGCTGGAGTGATCCTCATCGACCCAAGTGGAGATCAAGTGAAGTACATGGTGCACCTTGAGTTCAAGGCCACCAACAACATGGCAGAGTATGAAGCATTGATCTTCGGCTTGTCTGCGACCCTATCCCTAGGGATCCACTAGCTCCTCGTGAAGGGGGACACCCAGCTGATTATCAAGGAGGTCTGCAGGGAATGTAGCTGCAATGTGCCCAGGCTCGCAGCTTACCTCCTCCACGTAAGGAAGCTAGAAAAGGACTTCACGGCCCTGAAACTGCAACATGTTCCTCGGGCTAACAACTCGGTGGCAGATGAACTCTCCATAAGGGCATCAACTTGGGCATCCATGCCCGATGGCGTCTTCAAAAGATGGCTGTTGAGACCTACCGCCCAGCCTGTCGAGTCGGACGAAGGGGGCGAGACTAGCACCTCGAAGCTAGCGGTCCCGGTGGCATTACTTCTGCAGAACCCACCAAGGATTGTTTTGCTATGGAGGGTCCTGCCAACCTCTTAGCACCACAGCCAGTATCTCAGAGTGGTCCCGATGCATGGATCTCTGAGATCTGGGACTACTTGAAAGAAAATATCCTTCCTGAAGATCATGTGTTCGCAGAGCGCATAGTGCGGTTGGCTAAACGATACACGGTGGTAGAAGGGGATCTATACCGCCGTGGCGCCAACAACATTCTCATGCGGTGCATCACCCAAGAGGAGGGCCGTGAGTTGCTCGTGGAGATCCATGGAGGTGAGTGCAGAAGTCATTCATCATCCCGCACACTGGTCGATAAGGCCTTCTGGCACGGCTTTTACTGGCCAACCGCTTTCCAGGATGCAGTTGAGTTGGTAAAGTCTTGCAAAGCATGTCAGTTCTATGCAAAGCAGATACACACACTGGCTCAAGCTCTGCAAATGATTCCACCCTCCTGGCCATTCGCTGTATGGGGGGTGGATATCCTGGGACCATTCCCCAGGGCTATCGACGGGTACCGTTTCCTCTTCGTCGCAATTGACAAGTTCACAAAGTAGCCAAAGGCCACCCCTATGGTCAGTATCACCTAGGGTGCTGCTGTTGCCTTCCTCAAGTCAATTGTCTATAGATTTGGGGTCCCAAGCTGTATCATTACGGACAACGGGACCCAGTTTACAAGTCGGCTCTTCCAGGAGTATTGCGAGGGCATCAACACCCAGCTCTGCTTTGAGTCTGTGGCTCATTCTAGGAGCAATGGCCAAGATGAGAGGGCAAATGTAGAAATCCTTAGGGGACTCAAGACACACACCTATGACTGCTTGAAAAAGCATGGTGCAAATTGGGTCAATGAGCTTCTGTCCGTACTATGGGGGAATCGGACCACGCCCAACCGAGCTACCGGGGAGACCCTGTTGTTCCTGGTCTACGGGGTCGAAGCCTGCCTTCCTCCAGAAATCATTATGGGCTCCCCACGGGTCCAGTCTTTCGATGAGTCTATCCAGGAATAGCTACAACATGAGGACGTGGACTTCATCGACGAGCGCAGATGGTGAGCGGTGATCCAAAATGCACGGTACAACCAAGTGCTCAGGCGCTACCACCAACGGTTCGTGCATAGTAGGGAGCTCAGGGTCGGGGACCTAGTCCTAAGGCGAGTACTGAACCGAGAAGGGCTCCACAAACTCTCCCCCAATTGGGAAGGACCCTTCAAGGTGACGGAAATATGCCGACCCAGGTGTGTCCGCCTTGCCACAACTGAAGGAGTACCTCTTCCCAATCCCTGGAATATAGAGCATCTCCGTAAGTTCTATCCATAGAAGCAAAACTGGGGGATTGAATTTTCTTCCTTTGTAGCTGGGTTGCGCATATGTGTACGTCAATCCGGTGAGGTCCGCCCTCGTAAGCCCGGCCTGTTGGCCTACACCCATGTATATCAAGTTATAAGGAAGAGATTTACCCCCCAGATGTGCTTTTGTGATGGTTTTATTCTGCTACAGTTTTCAAGCATTATTTTTTATCTAACCCACCCATACAGTTCCCACCCTTGCTGGTATGATGACATCCGAATTGAGTAGCCAAGCTTGCAGTTCAGGACCCCTTTACTGCTACAGGGGGTTCGGCAACCTGCGGGTCCGGTTCTAGAGAATGGGCGCTCGTTTCCTGGAGTGGTCTGGAGCTGTGTAGCCGCTTAGCCTGGTTCCGTACCCTAAGCCTGCATGCTCCACCACTCTGCAATGGGTACCCTAGTATTTGGAGCTATGACCCTGTGGGTCTGGACATACGGCTTGGTTTCCCAGGCTAAATCCTGCAGGTCCTGTTGCATGAATCAAAGGATGGCAGATACCAGACAATGGGTCCTATGGGTGTGCTCCTAACACTTCAAAGCCGAAGCTATTTGAAGGTCCAGGTCCCAGTCCAGAGGTAGGTAGTCTCAAGCTATAGAGACTACCTACTAGGGACCGGGCAACCAATTTTCTCTTAGGTATACTGGTATCCAGCCTCGACACGTCGAGCCTACCTCCTAGGGTCCAAGTACAAGTACCAGGGAGAAGTTGATAACGCTACACACAACAAGGACAAATAACATACAAGATAAGTTCCAGTTTTACTTGATTAAACGGTTCTTAGAATATGTTACAAGACCAAAAATTATTACAGCTGCCTCCCAGCGGAACCCTCGCCTTGTTTCTGCAGATTTGGCTACTCATCGTCAGTAGGATCACGCTAGAAGCGCTCGGCCACCAGCTCCACGGCGTCTTGTACGCTCTCTCGGGCGGCATCTTCTGTGGCGGCTACTGGACCAGCAATCACCGGCGCTAAGGATATGGTGGGGTCATGGCTCCGGAAGCACGTCAGGACATATTCAACCACCGCCCAACAGAGCTTGCTGCCTTCTGCCTCCAGGCAGGCACCGAGGATCTGATCCAGGCGTCAGAGGCGATCAGTGGCGGAGTCCAGCACCGGGAGCGCATCGGAGATTAACGCTGGCAGCTCCGTCACTAGGATGGGGCTCATCCCTAGCGGTACCAGTGCCATGCTTGCCTCGCTGGCCCACGCGGCAATGCGCTGGACCCCGACGCGGTGCTCCGCCTGGAGATCTTCAAGGGCCTTCCTGGTAGCCTCCACCGCCTGGGGACCCAGCGCCGCCTGCGTCGCATTGAACTGGCAGATCTGCTCCTCCAGCTCCCTTTCTTTTTCTTCACCTCGAGCTCATGCTCAGCCAGCAACTCGCCTCGCCGGGTGAGCATTTCTTCTCTGAAGGCGAGATCCGTCTCTCACCTGGCGAGGTCCGTCTCCCACCTGTCCAGGGACTACTCTTTCGCCTTAAGGTTCTCCTCGGCGAGGGCGGCGTCGTTGGCCTTGCCCTTGAGCTCCTGCTGCCACTTTTGCAGCCTCTCCACAGCCTTGACTTGCTAGGCCTGCTATGATTCTAGAGTTTGGTCCAGGGCACTCAACTTGGCCTGGTATTCTGTCGTGGGGGCCTCCTGCTGGCTCACGGCCTCCTCCCTCCTGGCCACCTTCTTTTCCCTCCGGTGCGCCTCCAGCTCTCTAGCATACACCTTCTGGAGGTCCTTCTTGTACTCCTTGCGATCCCACTCGAGTTGGGACTACTCGGAGACGAACTGGCGGGACACCATCTTGGTGCGCTCCTCCAGTTGGGTGCACCAGTCGCTGAGGCGCTGGTGCTCAGCCTCAAGCGCCTCCCACTCCTGCAAGATTGCTGCCCTAGTGTCACTAAGGACCTGGTGGGCACGGGACAACATGCGGGGGAGGGGGACTGGCGTAGCTTCCTGCTCAGCACCTGACCGGAGCCGTCGCCCGAACACCACCTCCATCTCCTCCGGAGCAGGCGGGAGGTTGGAGCTGGACGTGCCTCCTACGTCGAGAGTGGGCGCGCACCCCCCAGCTGGGATCTCCTCCACCACTGCGACGCCGCCTGACACTCGCGCTGCTGCCGCTAGACCCCCGGCTGGGGCATGGGAAGCCACTGGCGCTGTCTTGGTAGCAGCTGGAGGCGGACCGCTGGCACCACTCCCAGCAGATTCTTGCTACTGAGAGCCAGACTCATCGGTGGGCCGGGTACCTGGCAGTGGAGGCGTGACCTTGGGAGCGGTGGAGGAAGAAGCCCTGGCAAACAGATGATGGGTTAAGACTTGTCGGCATGATGATTAGACTCATGGAAAAAGGGGCTACACTTACTTGGGGCTCTGGACTTTCCAGTGACCCTGGAAGTAGGGCGACCGCTGCTATTGCTGCTGTTGCTGTTGCTACTACTAGTGGTGGCGGCAGGACCGGAGGACTGACGCGCCTCTGCGCGCCATGGGCCTGGGAGCATCTGGGGGTCCGAAACAAGCGACCCATCAGCACGACCAGCCTGCATCGCCTCTCCTCCTCTGACCCCCCCTGAAGCTACCTGGGGCGGAGGCACTGCTTGCAGCCCCTTTGCCCTTGTCCAAGGGGCTGGGGGCCACGGCGGGGTTGGCGTTGGGAGCCACACCGGTGGGCTAGGGACCTCCAGCCGGTGCGTCAGAGATCCGGATCCTACGGAGGGTGTCCCGGTCGCCGGTCTGGCGAACCGCCACGCCACTATTGTCGAGGGTCGACAGCATTGCCAAGATCGCCGTCCTCAGTCCCAGGTCATCGCAGAGCGCCGGGATGTTCTAGGGGAAGTATCAGGGACTCAGGGACAAAAGTCTCCCTAGTAATCCCTCCCACTAGGACTGCCAGCTCGCCCCAGGATAGATCTGTTCCTGGCTCGCGCTGGATCCTACCGATGTCGTTCGGGCCGGTGAACCAGCAGCATAGTCGTGGTCTCCTCTAAAGCGGCGCGATCCGACGCTTTAGGAGGTCGTAGACCACATGCATCAACGTCAGGCCATCCGTGGCCAAGGCCTTGATCCTATCCAAGACGGGCAGGAAATCTGGCGACAGGGACGGCTTGGTCCTCCACTGCTTGCGGTCAAGGGTCAGCCCATTGGACGGCAGGACGATGCTGTTGCTGGCCTCGGCGCTGGCGATCACCCAGTCTGTAACACCCCTGGTGTTACAGTCTCTAAAACTTGAGCATAACATCATGAGCATTAGCATATCATGTGATTGTTACTCTTAAGATGCATTCACTAGGCAAAAATTTCAAACAAGTTGTGTTGATGTGACTTCTCATGGGTGAAACCCTAGAGTTGGGTACTTAACCCTAAACTAGGCTTAGAAGTATAAACAAAGCCTAAATGAGAGAAAACTTCAAAGTTCATGAGTAATAATCATAAGATATCCCAATTAATGAACTCAAGTAGCATTCAAATCCTAGAAGTACCAAAAACCCTAAATAGACCCTTGGAAAACCCTGGACTAAAACCCTACAGGGTTATCTGTAAAAATGTGCACAATTTTGGACCTAAGTGCAAAAACCATAGAATTAGGGTACCTTGAGTCTTATGGATCACATATTTGAAGATTTGCAAAAGAAACCATGAGATTTGGGCCTAAATGCAAAATGGCCACTCTTGTGATCATATTAGTAAGTCTAAAAATCAGTGCAGTTGGACCAACTTTAGAACCCTGTATCTTTCAAATTATGAGGAATTTGCCTAGGGTCAACACATCAAACTTATAGAGTTATCATAGGAGAACAAATTTGATGAAGTGACTAACCACTGATGCTGTATAAAAATTAGAGAAAAACAAGCCCAAAGTTGGGCTGTGAGTCTACCTAAAACCTGAATTATGATATTCAGTGGCATAGGATGAACTTTGGGAGCCATTTCAAAGATGATCCTGTGAATGTTTGAGCATGGTTACCATAGTCGATTTGTAGCTGTATCATAGGGCTATAGGTTTGCTACAAACGGATTAGCATGTTCTTACGCGAAAATTCAAGATTTAGGCGCCACAAATCTGTCTGTCAGGCGCTCTGAACCAGCTATTCAATAGTACAGTATTCGGATCAAATCGATTCAGCTCAATCCCACCGCTGGTGATCTCGCACCGGGATCCTCGTCGACGTTGCGATTCGGGCTCAACAATGTACCGAATGTGGCTCAGGGTGGTAAATATCGTCGTATGGATGAACTTGAGCTCCTGTTCACTCCGGCCATCGTGTCCCGCCACGGCCGATCGTGCTGGCATCACTAGAGTTCACCATTATCCGGCTAGGCCATGCGTCTTGGAGGGTTAACATGTCGCTGTGAATCGGTATTACAAGCCCGTCCATCGCTGGTGAGCCCGCCACGGTATCCTCCACGAATCATTTGCGCCAGTGACCTCTTTCTTCCCCGACCGCCACCGCGCCAACCCAAATTCATGCGCCACCGCCCCTAGAGCCTATAAATTGAGCGTGCCTTTGGGTTTGTAAGGTAGCCAAGCGCCCAATCCACCAAATCGTACCTCCAATTGCTCACTAGAGCTCGCCAATTTGGGATTTCCCCCAAATCGGTTTCCACCATCGTGAAAGAACCTTCGTCATGGCTAGCTTGTTCCAGGTCTGCTCATACTCTCTGCTCTCTCGTTTCAGTATCCTTAGGTGCTCTTGATTCTCTTTGACCCATCCAATTGAGCTAGGATCCATTGGATCATCGAGAACATCTCGGTCGGTCCACTCCTCGCGCTGTTACCGTGAGCAGTATGATTAAGAGCTCGAATTCTCAAATTAATGGAGGGGAAATGGTTAGGAGGGGTCCAATTTGGTGTCTACTGCACGGGAGCACCGGTTGTTGCCGGATCCGGCCGGTGTAGGCTCGCCGGAGCTCGGTTCTCCGCCGCTCCCCGTCGTGGACTTCCCCTTGTAAAGAATTAGAACGTTGGGGGTCTCTGTGTTAATGTCAGTGACCCATGATAATAGTGCGCGAGACTTTTAATCAGTTCTTCAAATAGCCAAGGGCCTCTGCGCAAAATGGACACCGCAATGCGCGCGGGCGCGTGTTCTCCCCGTTTCTAGGCCGACCTATGCCAGATTTGGCCCAATACTGTTTATAATTTCTCTTTTTCTTTTTCTTCTGGACTTAAAGAATTCCTAGAAATTTTTATAAAATTGCTAAAAATGCAAGACCAATTTTGCTAGGTTCCTAATTTTCTATAGTATTTAATAAAAATAGTTTTAGGATTTTTATTCCAAATGGGGAATTATAGTGTATTTAAAATAGCCAAAACCCATACTTCTAGAATTTTAGAAATTAATTAATGAACCCAAAAATCACCAAACTTTTTAGATAAGCTTTAAATATTATTTAGAAGTCTTGGGTAAAGTTTGGTAGGATTTGGACCATGTTTGGTATCTAGAACCCAAAACCCTAGTCTCCTGCCTTATGAACTTCACTATAGACTCCAAAAACCATAGTTTCCTGAAGATTCGTGAAGGAAAGTTATATTCAAGACCTTAGATAATATACTTTTATTATCTTTGCATTTTCATAAGCATTACATGAGCATTCATGATTATATATGGCCATATATAGAAAACGAAGAAGAGATAGAAGTTGAAGAAGCAAGGACTACACCACCACCACCAGAAGAACCTCAGGCAGGGAACTGCTTTTATTTTGACATCTGTGGAGCAGAGCCTGACTCACCCATAACACAAGGCAAGCCCCGGTGCATTTGCCACCTCCTTGCTGTTTTGAAATCTTTCTCACTTACTTGATGCATTAGGTGATAGGAGTTGTGTGCTAAACCAGTTGCTGCATTTCCTTGGATTTGATTACTTCTCCTTAATCCCCTGTTTTACAAAAAGGTTTTTCTTATGCTTAGATTTGCTCTAGAAAATCAAAATGTTTTGTTTTGACAAAAGGTGATGCTTCAAGTGGGTGGGGTGTTTTCAAAAATAAAACTTGATGGTGGATCCATCATGGCCATGATGGGTTCAACATCGGAAAAGATGTACCTCTGCCAGGTACCAAACTTTGGGTTTGAAATGATAAAGCTGAGACCGGGCGGGTGACTTGCACGAGAAGAGAGTCTCGGTGTAGTGTCTTCGTCTGAGTCGATTAAGGACCTTGTCGATGTAGGCTTGCTGACCGAGGACCCTTTAACTGGTCACATGCCTCATCATGGGTAAGCTTTGCCTCGGGCTGACTAATACTAGAATAAGATAACATGCAATGGGAGTGGAGAGATGGCGAGAGTAGCGTGTACCCTCCATGGCAAGAGGCTGGACGGTGGTGTATCTATGCTCTCGGTTGGCGTGAACCTGATCTGGTCTTAAGAACCCCGGCAGCGAGTTGACATATGCAAGGGTTAAGTGCTACATATGTCGTGTGATTAGAGATCCTTAGCTGAGTATTAATCGATTCAGATCACTGTAACTTCGCGGACATGAAGACTTGGTCACTGAATTACACATAGCATTCCAGTGAATATGAAGGGTTGATAAGAAATTGGCTAGTTTAGGTCAAGTGATTGAACTAGGATAGAAAGAACTTTAGATGCAGGTAATTTTACTTAACCTAACAAGTAAAACTGGATTTTTAAGGATCCACTATTAGTAAGCATTTCTGCAAATAGAGTCTTTGATTTTTGACAAGCCATACCTTGATTCCCAAAAGCCCGCATATCCTTGAGAGTCTTTTACTTTGACGGGTAAGACTTGCGAAAGTACACTTCATACTCAGGGCTTTGTCCCATGTTGTTTTATGTGAGGAAGCAGCAAATTTTTGTTGCTTTTGTTCCAAGGTGGTGCCTTAGGAAGAAAACCAAGACTGAAGCCTCGGGAGGAAGCATCCTCCTTTAAAAAATTTACTGTTTATCGGGAGGGGTTTTTACCTCCTAGTGATGTAATAATATTACTTCATCACTCTTATATTTGCTCTGGTCTGTAATAATACTACTCTTTCTATACTTTAATATAACATAAGTTGTTGTAACTGCTTCTGCATACTCGTACCTCCGATGTATTGTAATATCTGCGTGATGGGTGAAACACTCTTGGGCAAGGAAAAGAATACATATATCGAACTTGTCAAGTGATCGGGTGCACCTGCAGGGTTGTCTGAAGTTCGATGGACAAGGACAACTGTAGGTGGGCCTAATGACTTGGGAGGTTCCGTCACAGCTGGTATCGGAGCAAAGCCCATCTCTGCAGATGTTATGAGGCATTTTCAAAAAGAATTTTCAAAGACTTATCTAAGAAAGTTTCTTTCCTCCTTATCTAACTTCCTTCTAAAGTACTTATTTTAAAGGCCAGCTAGTAGAGTGCAATGTATAGAAGGTTGTGAATCAACTAAGGTTGGTTCTGTAATTATGCATGCATCATGTTAAAAACTATCCCTTAGAGATATGCCGCCGCACACAAGGAAAACTGCACGTAAATCCACTGGGCCGATTCGTGTGCCTTGGCACCAACTGGCTCCGAGACATGAGGATAGCAGCAGTGGCGGCAATGATCCCATTGGTGATCTTGAAGCCCAGGTGGAGCGACTTAAATCGGAGTTACGTCATAGAAATACTGTGTGGGTCGAGGATGGTCAGCGAATAAATGAGTTAAGAACTGACATCCGACATCTACAAGACCAACTTGCTGAACGAGATTTAGCACTCGATTCGGCTGTCAACTCACGTTCACTTGCTTGGGCCAAGGAAGCCAAAGCTCGAGCCCGTGTGGAGGAGCTTAGCATGGCCATCGACAACTTGCAGGTGTACTGTAATACATTACATGAGGAAGTTCATGAATTGTATTCACGACTACATCCTGACGTACTTGTTGAACCTGTTGGAATGAGAGCCGGACCTTCTGGAGCAGTGGGAGAAGCTCTTGGTGGGGAATTGGACCTTTTAGGCCCCCTCCCTCTATGAATCTGGTTGATGAATGGTCTCCTACACCCGACAGTGAAGCTACCAGAAGTGATAAGAAACTAGAATAGTATAGTTTAGATATGATGTAAAATATGTAATGTGGTCCTGTTGTAAATTCGAGTCTGTATCATTACTTTTTAAGTAATGTAAAATGATGGTGTGCTTTGGCATATTATATCCTCCCAAATGTTTCTTTGCCTCATATGCCATCCAGAACTCGTGGACAGGATGGTGCGGGAACCTCCCGTGGACGGGAAACTACTCCTAACCCGCCACCAGTACCCCGAACCTTGGCTGAGGCTATCGCTGACTTAGTCAATGCAACAGCCGACAACACCCGTTTCCTTCATGAAATGGCGGGACAACAACTTCAACAACAAGGCGGGAGTGCTTATCCACAAGGACCCCGCGAAACTTCATATTTGGATTTCTCGGAAACTCGTCCCCCACTATTCATCAAGGCCGAAGATCCCCTCGAAGCTGATGAATGGATTCAGGTTATTGAACAGAAGTTTGGACTCCTCCGATGCGCGGAGACTCAGAAGCCATTATTTGCAGTGCAGCAGTTAAGAGGACCCGCCAGTACCTGGTGGGGAAATTACGTAGCCATTCAGCCTGCTGGCCATCAAGTTACATGGGATGAATTTAAACTGGCATTTCGGGAGCACTACATTCCAAAAGGAGTGCTCCATATGAAGCAAGAATAATTTATGAAGATTAAGGAAGGTGGAGATACTATTATGCAGTATCTCAATAAATTCAATCATTTGTCCCAGTACGTAATTGACTAGGTCAATACTGACCTGAAAAAGAGGAATTGTTTTATGAGGGGCCTTAATGACCGGCTACAACGGAAAATGGCCACCTATCTCGACCTCTCCTACAGTAGGGCTGTTAGCACTACGTTGGCAGTTGAAGCCAAGTATGCAGGCCCAAGAAAGTCAAAGGGCTTTGGAGGTGACAGGCCCAACCAGGGGCCTGAGAAGCAACAAAGGTTGGTGATCCGACCTTTTAATCAAAACCGTTCTTCACCATGTCTACCCTCCTACCCCTTTAAACAGCCTGTATTCATCCGCCCTACCACTGCCCCCACCTCAACAACTCAGCCGAGTGCCCCTGGTACTCGTTTCCCTGCACTCCCAAGTTCATCTACTGGCTGTTTTAATTGTGGGAAGTCCGGACATTTTATCAAGGACTGCCCATATCCAAAGCAGAACAGATCCAATAATCAGCAGAGCTCAGGGAGCTCAAGCCAAGGCAAGGGAAACACGACAAGTAATACAGCGGGCAAGAATATGAAGAAAACTAGGCGAATCTATTATACACAAGTGGCCACCACACCGGTAGGAGAACCGGTTATGATGGGTACGTTTCTCGTGGCCAATCACCCTGCAGTTATTCTCTTTGATTCTGGTGCTTCACATACATTCATAAGTAAGAAGTTTGTGGAGAAATATTACATTCCATACACTGAATCAAGGGAAGGGTTTACTATTCATTCGCCTGGGGGACAAATATTCACTAAAGAAGTGGCTTTCCATGTGCCCGTAACATCGGCTGAACGGGACTTTCCTACAAACATGATTGTTCTGAAAGGCCAAGATATATATGTAATTTTGGGCATGAATTGGTTAGCCCAATACAAAGCTATCCTCAACACTGATCTGAGAACCATCAGGTTGAGTTATGGCCAGGAAAAGGTTCTCTTGTCCATTCCCGTAGATACTACAACTAAACCATTTGGCAGAGTTTATGAAGCCATTATTTCCGAAATCCAAGATATTCCGGTAGTATGTGAATTCCCGGACGTCTTTCCGGAAGATCTGCCTGGATTGCCTCCAGAGAGAGATGTAGAATTTGTGATTGAGTTGAAGCCCGGTACGGCTCTTGTTTCTAGAAGATCATACCGAATGCCTCCAAATGAGTTGGCAGAGCTCAAGACACAATTACAAGATCTGGTAGAAAAGGGATTCATCTGACCAAGCTCATCGCCATGGGGTTGTTCAGCCATCTTTGTCAAGAAGAAGGACCAAACACTTTAGATGTGCGTGGATTACAGACCCCTTAATGAGGTCACAATTAAGAATAAGTACCCTCTTCCCCGGATTGATATTTTATTTGATCAACTGACTGGAGCAAGGGTCTTCTCTAAAATTGACCTCAGGTCGGGCTATCATCAGATCTGTATCCGACCCGAAGATATACCAAAGACCGCATTCACTACGCGGTATGGATTATTTGAATATCTAGTTATGTCTTTCGGACTAACAAATGCTCCTACACACTTCACATATCTTATGAACTCGGTATTCATGCCCGAGTTGGATAAATTCGTGGTAGTCTTCATTGATGATATTTTGATATATTCCAAGAATGAAGAGGAGCGTGCTCGGCATTTGCGGATCGTATTAACGCGCTTAAGGGAGCATCAATTATATGCTAAATTCAGTAAGTGCGCGTTTTGGCTGGAGGAGATCCAATTTTTGGGACATGTACTATCTGCCAAGGGGATTGCGGTGGATCCCAGCAAGGTCAAGGATATTTTAGAGTGGAAACCACCAACCATGGTGCATCAAGTCCGAAGTTTCCTTGGGCTGGCTGGTTATTACCGCCACGTCATTCCAGATTTTTCCAGGCTTGTGAAACCAATCACAAGTTTATTGAAGAACGATACAAGGTTTAACTGGTCCTCAAAATGCAGTGAAGCCTTCGAGCAGTTGAAGGTGTTATTAACCACTGCTCTGGTATTAGCTCAATCAGACATTGAAAAGCCATTTGATGTGTATTGTGACGCATCAGGCAGTGGTTTAGGCTGTGTTCTAATGCAAGAGGGCCGAGTGATAGCCTATGCTTCAAGGCAGTTGTGCCAGCATGAAGAGCATTATCCAACTCATGACCTGGAATTAGCTGCTGTGGTTCATGCCCTGAAAATATGGCGTCATTATATGCTAGGGAATATCTGTCACATCTATACAGATCATAAAAGCTTGAAGTACATCTTCACCCAGTCAGAGCTGAATATGAGACAGAGGCGATGGCTTGAGCTTATTAAGGACTATGAATTGGAAATTCATTATCACCCAGGCAAGGCCAACGTGGTGGCAGATGTCTTAAGTCATAAGACTTCTTGTCATTGTCTTACAATGAAGATTTTTGACATCCAATATGCCAAGAGATGGAGAAATTGAACCTGGGAATGATTCAACATGGAGCCTTAAATCAGATGAAGCTTGAGTCAGTCATTCTGCAAAAGATAATTGATGCCCAAAGAAATGATGTGGGTATGAAACATATTCATGAGAAGATAAAGGCCAGTAAGGCAAACTGTTTTAGAGAAGATGATCAAGGCATTTTATGGTTTAACAACTGCATAGTTGTGCCCAAGAATGATGAGGTCCGCTAGCAAATTCTAGATGAAGCTCATCTTAGTCGCTATTCTATTCATCCTAGAAGCACTAAGATGTATCATGATCTAAAGCAGCATTATTGGTGGACGAAGATGAAGATTGAAATTGCACGCTATGTGGCAAGATGCGACACTTGCAGACGTGTCAAGGCCATACATATGAAAATAGCTGGTCCATTGCAATCGTTACCTATCCCAGCTTGGAAATGGGAAGATATAAGCATGGACTTTATTGTGGGATTGCCTAGGACAGCAAAAGGATATGATTCTATTTGGTTTATAGTTGATCGACTTACCAAGATAGCCCATTTTCTGCCCGTCAAGACCGATCATCCAATTGCTGTCTATGCCTAGTTATATATTGCTCGTATTCTTAGTCTACATGGGGTTCCAAAGACCATAGTGTCGGATCGTGGATCAATTTGTAGCCAAGTTTTGGGAAGCGTTGCATAAATCCCTAGGTACCAAGTTGCTTCACAGTTCGGCCTACCATCCCCAAACTAGTGGGCAGACTGAAAGGGTAAATCAAATACTTGAAGATATGTTGCGAGCATGTGTTCTAGAATTACCACAAAAGTGGGATGACTGTTTACCATTGGCAGAGTTCTCATACAATAATAGCTATCAAGAAAGCATCAAAATGGCACCCTTTGAAGCTTTGCATGGACGACAGTGTCGTACTCCGTTAAACTAGTCTGAACCAGGAGAAAGATGGGTTTTCAGGCTTGATATGGTAGAAGAAACAGAAGAGAAGGTTCAATGGATAATACATAATTTGAAAGAAGCACAAGCTCGCCAAAAGAGTTATGTAGACAAACACCGTAAACCCTTGTACTTTCTAGTTGGAGATTATGTCTACCTGAAAGTCTCACCAATGAAGGGTGTATCATGTTTCGGGGTAAAAGGGAAGCTTGCACCTCGGTACATTGGTCCTTTTACTATTCTTGAACTATGTGGACCAGTGGCATACTGACTCCAGTTACCCGAAACATTGTCTGCAGTGCACAATGTGTTCCACGTATCTCAATTGAAGAAGTGTCTTCGGGTTTCAGATCGAACCATTGAAGTGACGGATGTTGCCTTAGAACTAGACTTGACATATTCAGAACACCCTATTCGAGTCTTAGATCAACAGGATAGGATTACACGAAGGAGAACTCTCAAATTCTATAAGATACAGTGGAACCAACACACGGAAGATGAGACTACATGGGAAACTCAAGATTTTCTAGAAAGGAATTTCCTAGACTTTTTAGCTTCATGTAAATTGTAAAGATATGTACACTTGATGTAATAGAAGAATGAATCCCATACCACCCCTGCCTTGTACAAGAAATAAGGAAATAAAATTGTGAAGCATTTCCTTTTCCATTACTTGCCCTAGGACTTTTTAATCTCAGGACGACATTCTTTTATGGGGGGAAGGATGTAACACCCCTAGTGTTAGAGCCACTAAAACTTGAGCATAACATCATGAGCATTAGCATATCATGTGATTGTTACACTTAAGATGCATTCACTAGGCAAAAATTGTGGCGGAACTGCCAGAATTATTCCAACTTAAGTGCCTAAGCCCCGCCTTAGAGGCTAGGCCACACTTAAATGGGAATAACCCGTCAATCCCTCGGATCTAGTCCGACACGGCCACTGACAGGATCAAGTACCACAATCTCACTCGAAGGTGAGTCACAGAGCAAATACAATAAAGCATAAACCATACATGTCAGAGTATTAAATTATTACATCACCATCGTCATCATCGGAGTTTTGCCAAAAGTAGCCATCATTGTTCGAAGTGCAGCGGAATAAAACTAACGATAATTAAACGGAGAGATGGGGAAGCCTGTCCCATCACTCCTCATGCTCCTCCTCAGCCGAGGCGGGGTCCCACTCGACGGTCCAACCCGGTGGTAAGGTGGACGACCAAGTCACTCCAGCAGCCATGTCCTCCAGAGAACCTGTAAAAAAATTATGCCACAAGCAAGGCTGAGTATACTAATACTCAGCTAGACTTACCCGGTGTGAGGAGTCTACTCCTCTACCTCTAGACATGCAGCTGTTTGGCTGTGGGGTTTGGTTGCCAAAAGCACTAGCTGAGATTCTAAATCAAGATTTTAACTTTGTCAAAATTAAGTGTGACTCTCTTAAGGCTAAAAGTGTACTATCTACTCATACATAGTAGCAAGCATTATTAGCAATCAACATCTTGTATCATCTCATCACAGTTTCACTTGTTACTCAATGCAGTACAATGGATCAAGCAGTCTCATTAGCTGCGAGAAGCAGACGATTCGAATCGAGTTTTTATCCTTGCAAGGTAAACCTAAACACACGATATGTAGGGGCACTCCGTCCCCACACATCAACCTTCCCCATCGATTCCCCGTCAGCAGATCAGGGCTCACCGCCTTGGCGTACAATGCCTCACTGACCCCGACTGGCCGTCGTGCAGTGACCGCACTTGTACCCACCATAACCGGAATGGGAGACTACGTCTCAGGTCACGTGAGGGGTAAAGTCTACTGCCAGGTTCAATCAGGTACTAGGCTTACCGATTTACCATATTTCTCGGTATGTGTTTAGTACGTTCAAACGCTTGACACAGGTATCCGCACATTAATCCTTATTCCATTTTCCATCTCGTGGGCAACCAATCCCCATGGATTGTTGTCCACCAACTAGTATCATGACAGTGTGAAAGTGGGTACAATCAATTTCCTGATCTCGCGCGAGTGCTAGAAAAATCACTCGTCTTCTACCGAGATCCTAATTAAATAAAGCAACTACTCGACCTGTCACACTAGTATTCATCTCAAAAGGATTCCTGAGATCATGCAACTAGGGTTTCAAACAATTCCTACACCTAAGTGCACAATCAATCCTACAATCAATAAGTGAAGTAAAATAGCATAAATAACAGGTTATGCATAAACCGGGGCTTGCCTTCCAAAGCAGTGGCAGGCAGGTCCTCTGGTGCAGGCTCGGGTGCTTGATCTGGGGCAACCTCCTGGGCAGCTCCTTGCTCCAGCACGAGGATGTACTCTCCGTCAGCAAGATTACAGTCTATCGAAATGCAATGAACATGTATGTCATGATTATGCAAGATTTAAGAACATTAAGCTACAGAAACTAAGTCAAGAATTAACTTAGGGTTCCTTGGCTATGTGGGTCTTCTAGTGGTATATATAGACTTATTACCTTTTAGGTTTAGGTTTTCTTTCAGGATAACAGTGGATTTGCATTGCCTTTATAGATTTCAGTGGACAATTTACAAAGGTCTTAGGAGGACATTAATTTCCATCACCCATTTTCCTTTCTTAAATTTCCATTTAGGGTTTCTAGTGTAGGTTTGAACTACGACAGTATTTTAAAAATTTCCAAAAATTCTGTAAAAATTACAGTGGGTTGTCACTTGCTATTCTAGCTTGTTTTAAGAATTTGAGGCTTAAAGTACAAAAGTTAGGCTTTAAACAAAAATAACAATAGTTAGGCAAAATGGGCCACTTTACACTACAAGTCTTTTATTAAAGTGGGTCCTGACCTAAGGGTTATTTTTGTTGGCCTCTAATAGTGATAATAAGCTCTTGTACCAAAAAGGACAGAGAGCAACATGATGGTTAATTAATGATGGATTTTTAAAGTTTGGTGCAAAAAGGGTGCTTAAAACTAACTTGTCATTTGAAAAATATCAAACAACAGATTTCAGATTTTTCTTAAGTTCTTATTATCAAAACATTAGTTATCCCAAGGGTTGGGGTGTTTTCACTATGAGGTTATTTTTGTAGGGTTTTTCTAAGTTTCCCTTGTTTTCTTAAAATAAAAGGTATCCTATTTATTTTATACTAAACCAGGGTGTGATAGATTTTTCCAGTGAACTATATTGATTTAGTACCCTAACAAAAATAGGGATGCCCTCTGGTTCACTATTTAAACCTCATTTTCTATTTTTCTTAACTTTAAGCATAATGTAAAAGAAGGGGTAAAAACTAACTTAATGTAGTGGGCAGAGGGGTTTAACATTTTTTAAATAGGTCAGTAGGTAGATATAAACTTCTCCAAATTTTTCTAACCCTAGTTAAATAGTACAACCATTTTTCTTGCTATTATTGAGCTTTTGGTCAACACTATAATTAAATCAGAACCTTATAGTTTTCTATAGTATCTATGGGGTTTTATATTTTTCTTAAGTAGGTTACATTATTTAGAGTCTGGCAAAATTGGTTTGACCAAATTTGGATAAACCAAACAGAAGTTATGGGTTTTTAAAGTTTCTGTTTGAATTTAAATCAGGTTTTAATAAGGTTTTTCTGAAAAGGCAGTTTGCGCCGAGGTCCCTGGGTTTAAAACAAATCAAACCTCGCAGATTTACCCTCGCGCCACTATTCCCCTGAGTCTCTGACATTTCACTTAACCCCCTGACCTTCTCTTCCTCTCACCCGCAGTCCTTCCCCCAATGGAAACAGTACCCGCGAGAAAGAAAAGGGCGGCGCGGCTTACCGGCAGCGAGGGAGGTCCGGCGAAGGGCAGGGTTTGCTCGGGGAGGTTCTGGCGATCACGTCGAGGTACGGCTCGTCGTCGGGAATGGCCGGAATCGCCCGGTCCACGCGCGCAGGCGGGTGAGCTCGTCGGCGGCGTGTGCTCCGGCCTATCCATGGCGGTACAGTTCAATCCAAGGGCATATGGAGCTTCATGGAGGTCTAAGGAGTCTAACCGTGCAAGGAATCGAAGAGAGACTCACCGTGTACCTCGGTCCACGGTTGCCGGCGGTCGGGCGAAGTCCGGTGACCTTGTTCCGGCGTCTCCGGTGAAGCAGAGCCCGATTCTTTGCTCGGGGAGCTTCACTGGTGGGTGCACACTCGTGTCCGAGGGTTGGATGGGACTGTGGAAGGCTGGGCTGGCCGGTCTATGGCGGCAGTGGCTCGGGTGGCCGCGGGCACGTCGCGCACGGGCAAACGGCGGTGAACTGAGCTCCGGTGAGGCTTGAGCGCGTGCGGAGGGGTACGGCCAAGGCTCCTGGGCGTTTTATAGGTGCGGACACAGACCAGGGCGCTGGCTTGGCTCGGGAGCGGCGCGGGGCTCGCGGGGGCGCGCGCGGGCGTGCTCTGGCGCGGCAGAACGCGTCGAACACGTGGCGGTTTGTTTCTTCCATTGTTCAAACGTCGGCAGAGGTCGCAAACGTGTGAATCTTTGCAAAAGTTCGGCGCAGACCTCTTCCTGGCACCTAGGGCTGTCACTCAACTGTGAGACGTCGGGGCAGATATGGCCTAGGGAGGGAGATCTTCGGATGCCAAAACAGGTGTGTCATACTGGGCACTTCGCGACAAAAGCCATGCCATGGCATGTCAAACGTCTGAGTCTCGGGCTCAACTTTTTCCAGTGGGTGCCCTAGGTGGTATGCCACGTTTTTGGTATAGAACACAAGTGGATTTGATGCCATCTTCAAGGTGAACACGGTTGATCCTTAAACTAGGGTTAAAAATGGACTTAGAGAGAAATAGAGAGCTCTAGCTCTCTCTCCACTTAGTGATTTGATTTGGGGTTTCTCCAGGGGCCTTTTTGCAATATTTCCCTCCTCTTATTGCTGGTTATAAGGTTACTTAAGGTTGGTTTAAGGATTACTCATGTTTTGCATATTTGCTCATTTTCTTCTCCCTCTCATCCATGGCTTTGGAAAGGAGGGTTCAAGAGGGGCCTAGGGTTCTCCCCTTTCTTACCCAATGTAGCAAGTGCACAAAAGCTTAAATGGTGCCCTTAGGTCCTTAGAATTCTTGGTTACCACATAATCTCCAAGGTTCTTTGTTCTCCTCAAGTTATTTCCACATGTGATCACAATCCTTAGTATTCAGGGTAGGTTCTAGTCATGGTAACACCTGAGGTGTTTCAAACAAGTTGTGTTGATGTGACTTCTCATGGGTGAAACCCTAGAGTAGGGTACATAACCCTAAACTAGGTTTAGAAGTATAAACAAAACCTAAATGAGAGAAAACTTCAAAGTTCATGAGTAATAATCATAAGATATCCCAATTAAAGAACTCAAGTAGCATTCAAATCCTAGAAGTACCAAAAACCCTAAATAGACCCCTAAAAAACCCTGGACTAAAACCCTACGGGGTTATCTGTAAAAATGTGCACAATTTTGGACCTAAGTGCAAAAACCATAGAATTAGGGTACCTTAAGTCTTATGGATCACATATTTGAAGATTTGCAAAAGAAACCATGAGATTTGGGCCTAAATGCAAAATGGCCACTCTTGTGATCATATTGCTAAGTCTAAAAATTAGTGCAGTTGGACCAACTTTAGAACCCTGTATCTTTCAAATTATGAGGAATTTGCCTAGGGTCAACACATCAAACTTATAGAGTTATCATAGGAGAACAAATTTAATTAAGTGACTAACCACTAATGCTGTATAAAAATTAGAGAAAAACAAGCCCAAAGTTGGGTTGTGAGTCTGCCTAAAACCTGAATTATGATATTCAGTGGCATAGGATGAACTTTGGGAGCCATTTCAAAGATGATCCTGTGAATGTTTGAGCATGGTTACCATAGTCGATTTGTAGCTGTATCACAGGGCTACAGGTTTGCTACAAATGGATTAGCTGGTTCTTACTCGAAAATTCAAGATTTAGGCGCCACAAATCTGTCTGTCGGGCGCTCTGAACCAGCTATTCAATAGTACAGTATTCGGATCAGATCGATTCAGCTCAATCCCACCGCCGGTGATCTCGCGCCGGGATCCTCGTTGCTGTTGCGATTCGGGCTCAACAATGTACCGAATGTGGCTCAGGGTGGTAAATATCGTCGTATGGATGAACTTGAGCTCCTGTTCACTCCGGCCATCGTGTCCCACCATGGCTGGTCGTGCTGGCATCACTGGAGTTCACCATTATCCGGCCAGACCATGCATATTGGAAGGTTAACACGTGGGTGTGTCCGGGCCACGGTATCCTCCACGAATCATTTGTGCCAGTGACCTCTTTCTTCTCCAACCGCCACTGTGCCAACCCAAATTCATGCGCCACCGCCCCTGGAGCCTATAAATTGAGCATGCCTTCGGGTTCGTAAGGTAGCCAAGCGCCCAATCCACCAAGTCGTACCTTCAATTGCTCACCAGAGCTTGCCAATTTGGGATTCCCCCCAAATCGGTTTCCACCACCGTGAAAGAACCTTCGTCATGGCTAGCTTGTTCCAAGTCTGCTCATACTCTCTGCTCTCTTGTTTCAGTATCCTTAGGTGCTCTTGATTCTCTCTGACCCATCCAATTGAGCTAGGGTCCATTGGATCATCGGGAACATCTCGGTCGGTCCACTCCTCGCGCTGTTACCGTGAGCAGTATGATTAAGAGCTCGAATTCTCAAATTAATGGAGGGGAAATGGTTAGGAGGGGTCCAATTTGGTGTCTGCCGCACGGGAGCACCGGTCGTTGCGGGATCCAGCCAGTGTAGGCTCGCCGGAGCTTGGTTCTCCGCCGCTTCCCGTCGTGGACTTCCCCTTGTAAAGAATTAGAACATTGGGGGTCTCTGTGTTAATGTCAGTGACCCATGATAATAGTGCACGGGACTTTTAATTAGTTCTTCAAATAGGTAAGGGCCTCTGCGCTAAATGGACACCGCAACACGCGCGGGCGCGTGTTCTCCCCATTTCTGGGCCGACCTAGGCCAGATTCGGCCTAGTACTGTTTATGATTTATCTTTTTCTTTTTCTTCTAGACTTAGAGAATTCCTAGAAAATTTTAGAAAAATGCTAAGGATGCAAGACCAATTTTGCTAGGTTCCTAATTTTCTATAGTATTTAATAAAAATAGTTTTAGGATTTTTATTCCAAATGGGGAATTATAGTGTATTTAAAATAGCCAAAACCCATACTTCTGGAATTTTAGAAATTAATTAATGAACCCAAAAATTACCAAACTTTTTAGATAAGCTTTAAATATTATTTAGAAGTCTTGGGTAAAGTTTGGTAGGATTTGGACCATGTTTGGTATCTAGAACCCAAAACCCTAGTCTCTGCCTCATGAACTTCACTATAGACTCCAAAAACCCTAGTTTCCTGAAGATTCATGAAGGAAAGTTATATTCAAGACCTTAGATAATATAATTTTATTATCTTTGCATTTTCATAAGCATTACATGAGCATTCATGATTATATATGGCCATATATAGAAAACAAAGAAGAGATAGAAGTTGAAGAAGCAAGGACTACACCACCACCACCAGAAGAACCTCAGGCAGGGAACTACTTTTATTTTGACATCTGTGGAGCAGAGCCTGACTCACCCATAACACAAGGCAAGCCCCGGTGCATTTGCCACCTCCTTGCTATTTTGAAATCTTTCTCACTTACTTGATGCATTAGGTGATAGGAGTTGTGTGCTAAACCAGTTGCTGCATTTCCTTCCTTGGATTTGATTACTTCTCCTTAATCCCCTGTTTTACAAAAAGGTATTTCTTATGCTTAGCTTTGCTCTAGAAAAACAAAATGTTTTGTTTTGACAAAAGGTGATGCTTCAAGTGGGTGGGCTGTTTTCAAAAATAAAACTTGATGGTGGATCCATCCTGGCCATGATGGGTTCAACATCGGAAAAGATGTACCTCTGCTAGGTACCAAACTTTGGGTTTGAAATGATAAAGTTGAGACTGGCCGGGTGACTTGCACGAGAAGAGAGTCTCGGTGTAGTGTCTCCGTCTGAGTCGATTAAGGACCTTGTCGATGTAGGCCTGCTGACCAAGGACCCTTTAACTGGTCACATGCCTCATCATGGGTAAGCTTTGCCTCGGGCAGACTAATACCAGAATAAGATAACACGCAATGGGAGTGGAGAGATGGCGAGAGTAGAGTGTACCCTCCGTGGCAAGAGGCTGGACAGTGGTGTATCTGTGCTCTCGTTTGGCGTGAACCTGATCTGGTCTTAAGAACCCTGGCGGCGAGTTAAGTGCTACATATGTCGTGTGATTGGAGATCCTCAGCTGAGTATTAATCGATTCGGATCGCCGTAACTTTGCGGACATGAAACTTGGTCACTGACTTACACGTAGCATTCCAGTGAATATGAAGGGTTGATAAGAAATTGGCTAGTTTAGGTCAAGTGATTGAACTAGGATAGAAAGAACTTTAGATGCATGTAATTTTACTTAACCTGACAAGTAAAACTGGATTTTTAAGGATCCACTATTAGTAAGCATTTCTGCAAACATAGTCTTTGATTTTTGACAAGCCATACCTTGATTCCCAAAAGCCCGCATATCCTTGAGAGTCTTTTACTTTGATGGGTAAGACTTGCGAAAGTACACTTCGTACTCAGGCCTTTGTCCCATGTTGTTTTAGGTGAGGTAGCAGCAAATTTTTGTTGCTTTTGTTCCAAGGTGGTGCCTAAGCAAGAAAACCAAGACTGAAGCCTCAGGAGGAAGAGTCCTCCATTAAAAACTTTACTGTTTATCGGGAGGGGTTTTTGCCTCCCAGTGATGTAATAGTATTACTTCAGCACTCTTATATTTGCTCTGGTCTGTAATAATAATACTCTTTCTATACTTTAATCACCGCAGTAAATCCCGCTCGATGGATACCTAGGACCTAGGCAGCCCAGTCTGACATGGGGGTCCGGGTCCACAAGTCATACACTTGGTGTGTAGGATTTCGGGTGCGGAAAGAGTGAACCGCAGCACGCGCTAGTAGTGCTCCTCCTGGGGCTGCCGCAGAAGACAAAAGGTAAATTTTAAACCAATGCAGCGGTAACAAGGCACCTCGCGCGTGGCCCGATGAAACCACTAGGCGTGGGGGCCATGGGTCAGTCAGCCGCGGGGATAGATATGGCAGTTGGCGTGACCGAAAGTGATTGACAGAGGGTGCGTCAGCAAACACGTTGAAACTGCATGCCAATCACCAATTAGGCCATATTGAGGCAAAGTACAAGCTTTGGTCCCACCTGCAGGCTCGCATCCTCCCCTGAGGTGGGCCCAGGGGCCACTGTCGGTACCCTGAAACTAGGGTACCCCTTGCTACTGTATAAAGACGCAGTACCCACGCGGCTATCTTTAGTCGCGTGGTAAAAGAGCTGTATGTGGGACCAGGCCATGACTCGCCCAGCCATGGGTGACTACTCTGGGCCAGCAACAGCGCCTAATCCCACCACATGGGTGTGTCCGGGCCACGACGGGGTTGGCGCTGGGAGCCACACCGATGGGCTGGGGACCTCCAGCCGGTGCATCGGAGATTCAGATCCCGCGGAGGGGGTCCCGGCCGCCAGTCTGGCGAACCACCATGCCATTATCGTCGAGGGTCAGAAGCGTGGCCAAGATCACCGTTGAAAGGGAATTAGGCTTACACCTAGTCCCCAAATAATTTTGGTGGTTGAATTACCCAACACAAATATTGGACTAACTAGTTTTGCTCTAGTGCATAAGTTATACAGGTGCAAAAGGTTCACACTTAGCCAATAAAAAGATCAAGTTTTGGATTCGACTAACGAGCAATGAGGCAACCGAAGGCACCTCTGGTCTGGGGGCACCGGACTGTCCGGTGTACACCGGACAATGTCCGGTGCGCCACCGGTGCACCAGAGGACTCCGACTTCAAACTCTTCGCCTTCGGGAATTCTCGGAAGCCGGCGCGCTATAATTCACTGGACTGTCCGGTGTGCACCGGACATGTCCGGTGCTCCAAGGAAGCGCGGTCTCCGGAACTCGCCAGCCTCGGGTTCGCGCGGCAGCCGCTCCGCTAAAATTCACCGGACTGTCCGGTGTGCACCGGACTGTCCGGTGTTCCAGCGGAGCAACGGCTATTTCGGCGCCAACGGCTACCTGCGGTGCATTTAATGCGCGCGCAGCGCGCGCAGACGTCAGGATCGCCCATACCGGTGCACCGGACATCAAACAGTACATGTCCGGTGTGCACCGGACACCCAGGAGGGCCCAGAAATCAGAAGCTCCAACGGTCAGAATCCAACGGCAATGGTGACGTGGCAGGGGCACCGGACTGTCCGGTGTGCACCGGACTGTCCGGTGTGCCATCGAACAGACAACTTCCAGCAACGGTCACTTTTGGTGGTTGGGGCTATAAATACCCCAACCACCCCACCATTCATTGCATCCAAGTTTTCCAACTCCCAACCACTTACAAGAGCTAGGCATTCAATTCTAGACACACCAAAGAGATCAAATCCTCTCCAATTCCACTCAAGCATTTAGTGACTAGCGAGAGAGATTTGCCGTGTTCTTTTGAGCTCTTGCGCTTGGATCGCTTTCTTTCTTTCTCACTTGTTCTTAAGATCAACACTCAATTGTAACTAAGGCAAGAGGCACCAATTGTGTGGTGGCCCTTGCGGGGAAGTTTTGTTCCCGTTTGATTGAGAAGAAGAAAAGCTCACTCGGTCCGAGGGACCGTTTGAGAGAGGGAAGGGTTGAAAGAGACCCGGCCTTTGTGGCCTCCTCAACGGGGAGTAGGTTTGCGAGAACCGAACCTCGGTAAAACAAATCCACGTGTCTCACTTTTCATTTGCTTGCGATTTGTTTTCCACCCTCTCTCGCGGACTCATTTATATTTCTAACGCTAACCCGGCTTGTAGTTGTGATTATTTTTGAGATTTTCAGTTTCGCCCTATTCACCCCCCCCTCTAGGCGACTATCAATTGGTATCAGAGCCCGGTGCTTCATTAGAGCCTAACCGCTCGAAGTGATGTCGGGAGATCACACCAAGAGGGAGATGGAGACCGGCGATAACAAGCCCACTACAAGCCAAGGGAGCACTTCATCGGAAGAGTCCCGCACCAAGAGAAGGGAGAAGAAGAAGAACTCCTCCAAGCGGAAGGAGAAAAGATCTTCCTCTTCTCACCACAAGGAGAAGAAGGAAAAATCTTCTTCTCACAAGCCGCATCGGAGTGGGGACAAGCACAAGAGGATGAGGAAGGTGGTCTACTACGAGACCGACACTTCATCGACATCTACCTCCGGCTCCGACGCGGCATCCGTTACTTCTAAACGCCAAGAGCGTAAGAAGTATAGTAAGATTCCCCTACGCTACCCTCGCATTCCTAAACATACACCTTTACTTTCCGTCCCATTAGGCAAACCACCAACTTTTAATGGTGAAGATTATGCTATGTGGAGTAATTTAATGCGATTTCATCTAACCTCTCTCCACAAAAGTATATGGGATGTTGTTGAGTATGGTGTACAGGTACCATCTGTAGGGGATGAGGACTATGACACGGACGAAGTGGCCCAAATCGAGCACTTCAACTCCCAAGCCGCAACCATTCTCCTTGCCTCTCTAAGCAAGGAGGAATACAACAAAGTGCAAGGGTTGAAGAATGCAAAGGAGATTTGGGACCTACTCAAGACGACGCACGAGGGTGATGAACTCACCAAGATCACCAAGCGGGAAACGATCGAGGGGGAGCTCGGTCGCTTTCGTCTTCGCCAAGGGGAGGAGCCACAAGACATGTACAATCGGCTCAAGACCTTGGTGAACCAAGTGCGCAACCTCGGGAGCAAAAAATGGGATGACCACGAGGTGGTTAAGGTTATTTTAAGAGCACTTATTTTCCTTAACCCCACTCAAGTACAATTAATTCGTGGTAATCCTAGATATCCACTAATGACCCCCGAGGAAGTTATCGGGAATTTTGTAAGCTTTGAATGCATGATTAAGGGCTCGAAGAAGATCAACGAGCTTGACGAGCCTTCCACATCCGAGGCGCAACCGGTGGCCTTCAAGGCAACGGAGGAGAAGAAGGAGGAGTCTACACCAAGTAGACAACCGATTGACGCCTCCAAGCTCGACAATGAGGAGATGGCCCTAATCATCAAAAGCTTTCGGCAAATCCTCAAGCAACGGAAGGGGAAGGATTACAAATCCCGTTCCAAGAAGGTTTGCTGCAAGTGTGGTAAGCCCGGTCACTTTATTGCAAAGTGTCCTATGTCTAGTGACAGTGACAGGGGCGACGACAAGAAGGGAAGAAGAAAGGAGAAAAAGAAGTATTACAAGAAGAAGGGCGGCGATGCCCATGTTTGTCGGGAGTGGGACTCCGACGAAAGCTCAAGCGACTCCTCCGACGACGAGGACGCCGCCAACATCGCCGTCACCAAAGGCCTCCTCTTCCCCAACGTCGGCCACAAGTGTCTCATGGCCAAGGACGGCAAAAAGAAGGTAAAATCAAGGTCCTCCACTAAATATGAAACATCTAGTGATGAGGATGATGATAAAAATGAGGAGGATAACTTGCGCATTCTTTTTGCTAACCTTAACATGGAACAAAATGAAAAATTGAATGAACTAATTAGTGCCATCCATGAAAAGGATGATCTCTTGGACTCCCAAGAGGACTTCCTAATCAAGGAAAATAAGAAACATGTTAAGGTTAAAAATGCTTATGCTCTAGAGGTAGAAAAATGTAACAAATTATCTAGTGAGCTAAGCACCTGCCATGACACTATTGCCAACCTTAGAAAAGAGAATGAGAAATTAAATGCTAAGGTTGACTCTCATGTTTGTATTGATTCAACTTCCAATTCTAAAGAAGATAATATTGATTTACTTGCTAGAATTGATGAGTTGAATGTTTCTCTTGCTAGCCTTAGAGATGAGAAAGAAAAATTGCTTGCTAAGGCTAGAGATTTTGATGTTTGCATTTCTAACCTTAGAGATGAGAATAATATATTACATGCTAAGGTTATTGAACTAAAATCTTGCAAACCCTCTACATCTAATGTTGAACATGTTTCTATTTGTACTAGATGTAGAGATATTAATGTTGATGCTATTCATGATCACCTAGCCTTAATTAAAAAACAAAATGATCACATAGCACAACTTAATGCTAAGATTAGTGAGCATGACTTAGAAAATGAAAAAATTAAATTTGCTAGAAGCATGCTCTTTAATGGGAGACGCCCTGGCATTAAGGACGGCATTGGCTTCCAAAGGGGAGACAATGTCAAAGTTAATGCCCCTCCGAAGAACTTATCTAACTTTGTTAAGGGCAAGGCTCCCATGCCTCGGGATAACGAGGGTTACATTTTGTACCCTGCCGGCTATCCTGAGAGCAAGATTAGGAAAATTCATTCTAGGAAGTCTCACTCTGGCCCTAACCATGCTTTTATGTATAAGGGTGAGACATCTAGTTCTAGGCAACCAACCCGTGCCAAGTTGCCTAGAAAGAAAACTACTAATGCATCAAATGATCATGCCATTTCATTTAAAACTTTTGATGCATCTTATGTTTTAACTAACAAATCCGGCAAGGTAGTTGCCAAAGTTGTTGGGGGCAAACACAAGGGCTCCAAGACTTGTGTTTGGGTACCCAAAGTTCTTGTATCTAATGCCAAAGGACCCAAAACCGTTTGGGTACCTAAAACAAAGAACTAAACTTGTTTTGTAGGTTTATGCATCCGGGGGCTCAAGTTGGATACTCGACAGCGGGTGCACAAACCACATGACAGGGGAGAAAAAGATGTTCTCCTCATATGAGAAAAACCAAGATCCCCAACGAGCTATCACATTCGGGGATGGAAATCAAGGTTTGGTCAAAGGACTGGGTAAAATTGCTATATCACCTGACCATACTATTTCCAATGTTTTTCTTGTAGATTCCTTAGATTACAATTTGCTTTCCGTATCCCAATTATGTAAAATGGGCTACAACTGTCTGTTTACTGATATTGGTGTTACTGTCTTTAGAAGAAGTGATGATTCAATAGCATTTAAGGGAGTGTTAGAGGGTCAGCTATACTTGGTTGATTTTGATAGAGCTGAACTCGACACTTGCTTGATTGCTAAGACTAACTTGGGTTGGCTTTGGCACCGCCGACTAGCCCATGTTGGAATGAAGAATCTTCACAAGCTTCTAAAAGGGGAACACATTTTAGGACTAACCAATGTTCATTTTGAGAAAGACAGGATTTGTAGTGCATGCCAAGCCGAGAAGCAAGTTGGTGTCCATCATCCACACAAAAACATCATGACTACCGACAGGCCACTGGAGCTCCTACACATGGATTTGTTCGGCCCGATCGCTTACATAAGCATCGGCGGTAGTAAGTATTGCCTTGTAATTGTGGATGATTATTCTCGCTTCACTTGGGTATTCTTTTTGCAGGACAAATCTCATACCCAAGAAACTTTAAAGGGATTCTTGAGACGGGCTCAAAATGAGTTCGGCTCAAGGATCAAGAAAATTATAAGCGATAATGGGACGGAGTTCAAGAACTCTCAAATTGAAGGCTTCCTTGAGGAGGAGGGCATCAAGCATGAGTTCTCTTCTCCCTACACTCCACAACAAAATGGTGTAGTGGAGAGGAAGAATCGAACTCTATTGGACATGGCAAGAACCATGCTTGATGAATACAAGACACCGGATCGGTTCTGGGCCGAAGCGGTCAACACCGCTTGCTACGCCATCAACCGGTTATATCTTCACCGAATCCTCAAGAAGACATCCTATGAACTCCTTACTGGTAAAAGGCCCAATATTTCATATTTTAGAGTTTTTGGTAGCAAATGTTTTATTCTTGTCAAAAGAGGTAGAAAATCTAAATTTGCTCCCAAAACTGTAGAAGGCTTTTTACTAGGATATGACTCAAACACAAGGGCATATAGAGTCTTTAACAAGTCCTCAGGACTTGTTGAAGTTTCTTGTGACGTTGTGTTTGATGAAACTAACGGCTCTCAAGTAGAGCAAGTTGATCTTGATGAGATAGGTGAAGAACAGGCTCCATGCATAGCGCTAAGGAACATGTCCATTGGGGATGTGTGTCCTAAGGAATCCGAAGAGCCTCCACGTGCACAAGATCAACCATCCTCCTCCATGCAAGCATCTCCACCAACTCAAGTTGAGGATGAGGCTCAAGATGTTGAACAAGAAGATCAAGAAGATGAGCCACCTCAAGATGACGGCAACGATCAAGGGGGAGATGCAAATGATGAAGACAAGGAGGATGAACAACCAAGGCCGCCACACCCAAGGGTCCACCAAGCAATACAACGAGATCACCCCGTCGACACCATCCTCGGCGACATTCATAAGGGGGTAACCACTCGATCTCGTGTTGCACATTTTTGTGAACATTACTCTTTTGTTTCCTCTATTGAGCCACACAGGGTAGAGGAAGCACTACAAGATTCGGATTGGGTGATGGCGATGCAAGAGGAGCTCAACAATTTCACAAGGAATGAGGTATGGCATTTAGTTCCACGTCCTAATCAAAATGTTGTAGGAACCAAGTGGGTCTTCCGCAACAAGCAAGACGAGCATGGTGTGGTGACAAGGAACAAAGCTCGACTCGTGGCCAAGGGGTATTCACAAGTCGAAGGTTTGGATTTTGGTGAAACCTATGCACCCGTAGCTAGGCTTGAGTCAATTCGTATATTATTGGCCTATGCTACTTACCATGGCTTCAAGCTTTATCAAATGGACGTGTGTAAAGCCCTAAAATTTGTATAAGGTAAAAATAAAAAAAATAACTAAATACCTATATTGTAAATAAATATAATAGGGAAATAAGAGTAGATATAATAGTGTTGTGAGAAAGTAAATATTCATAAAACCATTTATTCCTCTCATAAATAAATAATAAGGAAAAGAATAAATAATGTTATCATAAACAGTAAAGTTTATATTCACATTAGAATTATTTTGACACTTACAAATTTGAAGTAGGATTGAAAAGAGTGGCACTAATGACATGAAATAAATATTAAAAATGGATGAATTCACTCATACCATGTCTAAATATGAATATCTAATGGTAAAACAAATTTGGCACGAAGTTGAATTTGAATGGGAATTCAAAATTGAAATCAAAATTTGAAAACTAGAAAAACATAAAAGGAAATAAAGAAAAAAAAATGATAAAGCAGACCTGGTTTTGGGCCGAATCACCTGCCCCGCGGCCCATTTCTATCTGCGCGCGCGTAGCGTACTCGCGCTCACCCGCGACCTGGCGCCGACAACCCGGGCCCGCAAGCCAGCCCCTCTTGCACGCGCCTCAGCTCTCCCTTCGCTGACATGTGAACCCCACGCGTCAGCTCTTTCCCTTCCCCCGTGTAACAGAACCCGAGTCGCGCGGGCGTCGCTCCCAGGCGTCTGACCATGTGGAATCGCGGCTGCGTAGGAATCGCTCGGGGCTGGATCCTATCTGGCGGCGCGCTTGCCTCAGCTCATTGAACCGCTGATTGGTGGGACTACGGAGCAGGTGCTTCATCTTCAACGACAGCGATTTTCACGGCAACAAACAGAGGGAGAATTTGGGGACTGCGATTTGATGCGGATCGTTGCGCGTGACCAAGATCTTCGCCGCACGGACCTCCGGACGGGGTCGGCCATGAATACCCTCGCCCCGGGCTATAAATTGGGCCTACAACCTCCTCTTCTCACATCATCCGGTCCGCCACCATCGCCGTTGCCCGAGAGAGAGGGAGCAGTGGGGAGCGAATCGTGCCGCCGGGGAACGTTGGGTCCGTGAGCTTCGTCGTGGTGCGGCGAAGGTGGCCGTGGCTCCTGCGCTAAGGTTGGACCGCCGGTGTGCTGGCAATTTCTTGCCGGAGCGCCGTCACTGCCGTGGTGCCGCCGCATACCGTGGCCAGCTCGCCTTGACCATCGATTGGAGGTGAGCCGCTAACCATAGGATTCGCCTAGTTCTCCTCTTCGCGTAGGGGCGTCTGGTGTGCGGTTTGGGGGCTTGATTGGCCATATGGCTCATCGCCGGCCATGGGCACCGCCGGGGGGAAATCTGCGCGCCGCCTCTGCTCAGGGCGTGATGGGGGAGATGGTGTTCTAGCCAGTGATCTGGAGATGGATGGCTGGGATTCGATCGGCCAGGTGAACGCGACGACAGAGGAATCTGAGTCGTTGACCTATAGATCTGCGGCGGAAAACAGTTTACGCTATTTTGAAATCAGGACCATTGGATCTCGATCCAAAGGCCAGTTGAACGTACCGGTTAGTTTTAAGTTGTGTCTAATCTGCGCCCTCGATTTTAGATCCAACGGCTTAGATCGCAGTATATCTCTTCGGCGTGGTGATTTTGTAAAAGAACCCTCGCCCTTTTGGCTAATCAACCCGCCGTCCTCTGACGGTGTACACTGAGTCTTAGGAATTTTATCCCCGAGCCCCCTGCGCTTCTGTTTAATTGAGGCGCAGTCCAGTAGATAGGAAAATCATAGAAAATGATTTAGAAAATGATTTTTAGTGTTAAAATAAATCTAGAAACTTATTTAATTCATAACTAATTCATTTTAGCTCCTTTTTGACCCATTCCAGTTGCAATAATTTTGTTTTAATATTATTTATCACCTAGTACCTTTGTTTAGCCAAGAAACTTGAAGCAAAATTGTTCATTTGAATTACTCTGTTCTAGGTGCTTAATAACTTCAGAAATTCATAACTAAATAACTATAACTCCAAATTTAGTGATTCTTGTTCCTACAATCTCGTAGCAACGCGTAGATTATTATTATTCAGTTTGTACTTATGTTTGGTGTAATGTTAATTTTGCCTATACAATGTTTGTTTGTATTGCTACGACTAGAGCGAGGTCACGTGTCGTCTGAAGAGCAAGTTGGTACCTGGAATCTCAAGGCCCAGGCAAGTTGTGCCCTTGATCACTTCTTTTTACCCACTCATGTTCTAATAAATCATAATGATCTGCATAGGTTAATTTTGATGGGACCCAATAGGTTACCCTAGTTTGATTATCTTTATACCTTGTTTACCACTGAACCTTTTTGGGTAGTACTTGCTAGTGCTTTATGTGGTTTTGGGTATGAAGATACATTATTCATGATCACACTTTTATTATCTGTTTATTATTATTGTTCATGTTAAGATCATTATGTTAATTGGAACATGGAGAACCACCCGGGAAAACAGTGCTACCACAAGGGAGGAATGGGACCCCTTGGCTGATTAATTAGGAAAGCTAGTGGAAGACTACCTTACCCGAAAGGGGCAAGGGCAGTAGGGGAGTGGTTAGTGTAGGGAGGCCCTCGGGAGGATTTTGCTGCGATGGCGGTCCTGCAAGGGATTCCTGCATTGGAACTTCCTATAAACTGTAGCGGGTTTTTGGAAGCTAGTGGAACTTTGTAAAGGCCTCGTAGTGGATCCCTAGCCATTCACCTCGGTAGTGTCTAAGGGCCTTGCAAACCCTGGCGACATGGGATACACGACTTGTGGGTAAAGATGCGCAACCTCTGCAGAGTGTAAAACTGGTATACTAGCCGTGCTCACGGTCATGAGCAGCTCGGACACTCACATGATTAACTTATGGAACTAAATTCAATTTGTCATATGCATTGCATCGCAGGTGATGTTGTTACTTTTGTTCTATTACTTAATTGGGTTGGTTTTTACTTATACTTAGTAATTGCTAATAAAATTTTGACCAACTTTAAAAGCAATGCTCAGCTTCAACCATCCTCTTTGGTAAGCCTTACACTTCACGTGAGCTCCCACCTTTGGCGAGTTCATGCACATTATTCCCCACAACTTGTTGAGCGATGAACGTATGTGAGCTCACTCTTGCTGTCTCACACCCCCCCCCCCACAGGTCAAGAACAGGTACCACGGGATGATGCGCATGGAGGATGCTGTGAAGTGTTCGTGAGAGATCTAGGCCGTCGTCTCCCAGTCAACTTTGGGTTGCTGGACCGTTGTCTCCTTATAATGTAATTATTTATTTTGTATAGAACTCCTGTTATATATAAAGATGTGACATTCGATCCTGTGCCACTATACATCATATGTGTGAGACTTGGTCCCAGCATACCTGGTGTTTATGTTCGCGCCCGAGCTTTGGACCCCTAAAATCCGGGTGTTACAGAAGTGGTATCAGAGGAATGTTGACTGTAGGACGAAACCTAGATAGAACTGGACAACCATTACCTACTTACCTTACTCTGATTCTTTTTATACTTATCTTGATCATGTCTCACCTTCTACTGTTCTACTCTGATTAACCTTATCTTTGCTACTCTGATTCTCTTCTAAACTTATATTAATCTTTTCTCATCTATTTCCGCTTCACTCTGATTATTCTTACCTTTTCCTTCTAAAGACAAATGTGGATTTCACACTTTGAAATCCTGTGCCTAAAGTGACTTTAGGAATAAGAGACCTAATCCTAGGAACAAAAACAAAACTATTTTTATAAGTGTCTATGTATTTGAATGTTTGTTCTTATGATATCTGTCTGATTTGGATCTTTGTTTGAGTGTGATGAGTTGTGGAGTAATGTCCACAATTGCATCTGCATATACACATAGGTATAAAAATATATTTATAAAATAACTAGACAACCTAGATTATCCCCATTGGAACATATCTAGCTTAAGAGATTTATCTTATCCTAAAAGCTCTCATTCTAACCAATTCATCTTATCTTAAAAGATTCTCCCTTATCGTAATAGATCCATCTTATCTCGAAAAAGATTCTAACCTTTCGTACCAGATCTAACTGACCTCAAAAGATTTTACCTTATCCTTATGAATTCACATTGCCCTAATTAGCACATTGATCCCACTCTAGGATAGCAACCATGTGATAATCCAAAATTTACTTAGATCTTAACCGGTCTAATCTAGTGATATCCAACCTAAACTAGATTTTATCTAATCTATTATGATCTAATCTAGAGCAAGTTACTTAATGCTGGTACAAGAGATAAAATCCATACCCCTCATGCACTTAAAAATAAATTAGTGCCTTAAACCCACTCAGCCACATGCATGAGATCTGATCTAACCAATAGAGCCATGATGAATGGTATAACCTTTCTATTCCCACCTAATAACAAACAAACTTTTAACCTACATCTTGTAGTCTATCTCACCCATATATACCTCTCATCTTGACAGATTCTATCTTACCCTTGGATATTCACCTTATATGACTGGTTACCCCAATCTGGACATAAAAACAAAGATCAAGCCCCACTGAAGAATCTTCAGAATATAAACAGCTACTAGCTTATTTTATCCGCTTATTGAATAATTTCCTTTGCAAAACTATTACCATATGCTTCTAACTT
Organism: Zea luxurians; assembly: GCA_029449295.1. NCBI lineage: Eukaryota > Viridiplantae > Streptophyta > Magnoliopsida > Poales > Poaceae > Zea > Zea luxurians. The sequence goes on along the minus strand of JAOPSE010000052.1, from coordinate 15,980,431 downwards.
TCATGGTCAATACCAGGAAAGGAAAGATTATCACGCAACAGCAAACAGAAATGAATTCTCCAAATCCTCCACCTATTGAAACCGAACAAGTGGTTGCTGCCCAAAGACTGGTAATACAACAATTAACAGACCTGGTGACCGAGATGCAAAACCAGATAAGGCAACAACACGAGGAAATACGTCAGGTCCGCCAAGAAATAAGGCAAGCACGGTTGGAGAGACAACAACAACAACAACCTCCACCACCACCACCAGCTCCACCAAGCTACATAGATATAAATTATGATGATTTGTAAAATCTAGATGTTACTTTAGTTAGTAGATGATATGATATTATTTTAGAAGGAACAATAAGGTCTATTGACCCTATGTTTTGTTAAAGAATTATACCTCATGCTGAGATTTCTTTGGTTGTGCATATGTTCCGATAACAATATGAGTATACATCCCTTTTCTTACAAATCTCGAGGACGAGATTTCTTTTAAGGGGGGTAGGATTTGTAAAGCCCTAAAATTTGTATAAGGTAAAAATAAAAAAAATAACTAAATACCTATATTGTAAATAAATATAATAGGGAAATAAGAGTAGATATAATAGTGTTGTGAGAAAGTAAATATTCATAAAACCATTTATTCCTCTCATAAATAAATAATAAGGAAAAGAATAAATAATGTTATCATAAACAGTAAAGTTTATATTCACATTAGAATTATTTTGACACTTACAAATTTGAAGTAGGATTGAAAAGAGTGGCACTAATGACATGAAATAAATATTAAAAATGGATGAATTCACTCATACCATGTCTAAATATGAATATCTAATGGTAAAACAAATTTGGCACGAAGTTGAATTTGAATGGGAATTCAAAATTGAAATCAAAATTTGAAAACTAGAAAAACATAAAAGGAAATAAAGAAAAAAAAATGATAAAGCAGACCTGGTTTTGGGCCGAATCACCTGCCCCGCGGCCCATTTCTATCTGCGCGCGCGTAGCGCACTCGCGCTCACCCGCGACCTGGCGCCGACAACCCGGGCCCGCAAGCCAGCCCCTCTTGCACGCGCCTCAGCTCTCCCTTCGCTGACATGTGAACCCCACGCGTCAGCTCTTTCCCTTCCCCCGTGTAACAGAACCCGAGTCGCGCGGGCGTCGCTCCCAGGCGTCTGACCATGTGGAATCGCGGCTGCGTAGGAATCGCTCGGGGCTGGATCCTATCTGGCGGCGCGCTTGCCTCAGCTCATTGAACCGCTGATTGGTGGGACTACGGAGCAGGTGCTTCATCTTCAACGACAGCGATTTTCACGGCAACAAACAGAGGGAGAATTTGGGGACTGCGATTTGATGCGGATCGTTGCGCGTGACCAAGATCTTCGCCGCACGGACCTCCGGACGGGGTCGGCCATGAATACCCTCGCCCCGGGCTATAAATTGGGCCTACAACCTCCTCTTCTCACATCATCCGGTCCGCCACCATCGCCGTTGCCCGAGAGAGAGGGAGCAGTGGGGAGCGAATCGCGCCGCCGGGGAACGTTGGGTCCGTGAGCTTCGTCGTGGTGCGGCGAAGGTGGCCGTGGCTCCTGCGCTAAGGTTGGACCGCCGGTGTGCTGGCAATTTCTTGCCGGAGCGCCGTCACTGCCGTGGTGCCGCCGCATACCGTGGCCAGCTCGCCTTGACCATCGATTGGAGGTGAGCCGCTAACCATAGGATTCGCCTAGTTCTCCTCTTCGCGTAGGGGCGTCTGGTGTGCGGTTTGGGGGCTTGATTGGCCATATGGCTCATCGCCGGCCATGGGCACCGCCGGGGGGAAATCTGCGCGCCGCCTCTGCTCAGGGCGTGATGGGGGAGATGGTGTTCTAGCCAGTGATCTGGAGATGGATGGCTGGGATTCGATCGGCCAGGTGAACGCGACGACAGAGGAATCTGAGTCGTTGACCTATAGATCTGCGGCGGAAAACAGTTTACGCTATTTTGAAATCAGGACCATTGGATCTCGATCCAAAGGCCAGTTGAACGTACCGGTTAGTTTTAAGTTGTGTCTAATCTGCGCCCTCGATTTTAGATCCAACGGCTTAGATCGCAGTATATCTCTTCGGCGTGGTGATTTTGTAAAAGAACCCTCGCCCTTTTGGCTAATCAACCCGCCGTCCTCTGACGGTGTACACTGAGTCTTAGGAATTTTATCCCCGAGCCCCCTGCGCTTCTGTTTAATTGAGGCGCAGTCCAGTAGATAGGAAAATCATAGAAAATGATTTAGAAAATGATTTTTAGTGTTAAAATAAATCCAGAAACTTATTTAATTCATAACTAATTCATTTTAGCTCCTTTTTGACCCATTCCAGTTGCAATAATTTTGTTTTAATATTATTTATCACCTAGTACCTTTGTTTAGCCAAGAAACTTGAAGCAAAATTGTTCATTTGAATTACTCTGTTCTAGGTGCTTAATAACTTCAGAAATTCATAACTAAATAACTATAACTCCAAATTTAGTGATTCTTGTTCCTACAATCTCGTAGCAACGCGTAGATTATTATTATTCAGTTTGTACTTATGTTTGGTGTAATGTTAATTTTGCCTATACAATGTTTGTTTGTATTGCTACGACTAGAGCGAGGTCACGTGTCGTCTGAAGAGCAAGTTGGTACCTGGAATCTCAAGGCCCAGGCAAGTTGTGCCCTTGATCACTTCTTTTTACCCACTCATGTTCTAATAAATCATAATGATCTGCATAGGTTAATTTTGATGGGACCCAATAGGTTACCCTAGTTTGATTATCTTTATACCTTGTTTACCACTGAACCTTTTTGGGTAGTACTTGCTAGTGCTTTATGTGGTTTTGGGTATGAAGATACATTATTCATGATCACACTTTTATTATCTGTTTATTATTATTGTTCATGTTAAGATCATTATGTTAATTGGAACATGGAGAACCACCCGGGAAAACAGTGCTACCACAAGGGAGGAATGGGACCCCTTGGCTGATTAATTAGGAAAGCTAGTGGAAGACTACCTTACCCGAAAGGGGCAAGGGCAGTAGGGGAGTGGTCAGTGTAGGGAGGCCCTCGGGAGGATTTTGCTGCGATGGCGGTCCTGCAAGGGATTCCTGCATTGGAACTTCCTATAAACTGTAGCGGGTTTTTGGAAGCTAGTGGAACTTTGTAAAGGCCTCGTAGTGGATCCCTAGCCATTCACCTCGGTAGTGTCTAAGGGCCTTGCAAACCCTGGCGACATGGGATACACGACTTGTGGGTAAAGATGCGCAACCTCTGCAGAGTGTAAAACTGGTATACTAGCCGTGCTCACGGTCATGAGCAGCTCGGACACTCACATGATTAACTTATGGAACTAAATTCAATTTGTCATATGCATTGCATCGCAGGTGATGTTGTTACTTTTGTTCTATTACTTAATTAGGTTGGTTTTTACTTATACTTAGTAATTGCTAATAAAATTTTGACCAACTTTAAAAGCAATGCTCAGCTTCAACCATCCTCTTTGGTAAGCCTTACACTTCACGTGAGCTCCCACCTTTGGCGAGTTCATGCACATTATTCCCCACAACTTGTTGAGCGATGAACGTATGTGAGCTCACTCTTGCTGTCTCACACCCCCCCCCACAGGTCAAGAACAGGTACCACGGGATGATGCGCATGGAGGATGCTGTGAAGTGTTCGTGAGAGATCTAGGCCGTCGTCTCCCAGTCAACTTTGGGTTGCTGGACCGTTGTCTCCTTATAATGTAATTATTTATTTTGTATAGAACTCCTGTTATATATAAAGATGTGACATTCGATCCTGTGCCACTATACATCATATGTGTGAGACTTGGTCCCAGCATACCTGGTGTTTATGTTCGCGCCCGGGCTTTGGACCCCTAAAATCCGGGTGTTACAACGTGAAGAGTGCCTTCCTCAATGGACCAATCAAGGAGGAGGTCTAAGTTGAGCAACCTCCCGGTTTTGAAGACAGTGAGTACCCTAATCATGTTTATAGGCTCTCTAAGGCGCTTTATGGGCTCAAGCAAGCCCCAAGAGCATGGTATGAATGCCTTAGAGATTTCCTTATTGCAAATGGCTTCAAAGTCGGCAAAGCCGATCCTACTTTATTCACTAAGACTCTTGATAATGATTTGTTTGTATGCCAAATTTATGTTGATGATATCATATTTGGGTCTACTAACAAATCTACATGTGAAGAATTTAGTAGGATCATGACACAAAAATTCGAGATGTCGATGATGGGGGAGTTGAAGTATTTTCTAGGATTCCAAGTCAAGCAACTCCAAGAGGGCACCTTCATTAGCCAAACAAAGTATACTCAAGACATTCTAAGCAAGTTTGGAATGAAGGATGCCAAGCCCATCAAGACACCCATGGGAACAAATGGGCATCTCGACCTCGACACGGGAGGTAAGTCCGTGGATCAAAAGGTATACCGGTCGATGATTGGTTCATTGCTTTATTTATGTGCATCTCGACCGGACATTATGCTTTCCGTTTGTATGTGTGCAAGATTCCAATCCGACCCTAAGGAATCACACCTTACGGCCATAAAACGAATCTTGAGATATTTGGCTTATACTCCTAAGTTTGGGCTTTGGTACCCTCGGGGATCCACATTTGATTTGATTGGTTATTCGGATGCCGATTGGGCGGGGTGTAAGATTAATAGGAAGAGCACATCGGGGACTTGCCAGTTCTTGGGAAGATCCTTGGTGTCTTGGGCTTCAAAGAAGCAAAATTCGGTCGCTCTTTCTACCGCCGAAGCCGAGTATATTGCCGCAGGCCATTGTTGCGCGCAATTGCTTTGGATGAGGCAAACCCTGCGGGACTACGGTTACAAATTAACCAAAGTCCCTTTGCTATGTGACAATGAGAGTGCAATCAAAATGGCCGACAATCCCGTCGAGCATAGCCGCACTAAACACATAGCCATTCGGTATCATTTTCTTCGGGATCACCAACAAAAGGGGGATATCGAGATTTCATACATTAACACTAAAGATCAATTAGCCGATATCTTTACCAAGCCTCTTGATGAGCAATCTTTTACCAGACTTAGGCATGAGCTCAATATTCTTGATTCTAGGAATTTCTTTTGCTAGTCTTGCGCACATAGCTCATAAATATACCTTTGATCATGTCTCTTTTATATATGCTATGACTAATGTGTTTTCAAGTGTATTTCAAACCAAGTCATAGGTATATTGAAAGGGAATTGGAGTCTTCGGCAAAGACAAGGCTTCCACTCCACTCCACTACTCATTCTTTGCCGTTGCTCCGCATCATCTCTCCAACTTTGGTATAATCTTCACTCATTCATTTCATGACCAAAGGGGGAGAAAGTACTTCATTGGGCTCTAATAATTCCGTTTTTGGCGATTCATGCCAAAGGGGGAGAAAATATGAGCCCAAAGCAAAAGGACCGCACCACCACCTAATTTTATAAATTTGATGATTTTAAATTGGTAAATTTCAAAATTGGTATCTCTTTGTGTTCTAAAGGGGGAGCAACTAGTATTTTCAAATTGATGTCTTAAAACCCTCTTGAACACTAAGAGGAGACCTTATTTGAGGGGGAGTTTTGTTTAGTCAAAGGAAAAGCATTTTGAACAAAGGAAGAAAATTTCAAATCTTGAAAATGCTTTGCAAAATCTTATTCATTTACCTTTGACTATCTTGCAAAATGACTTTGAAAAGAATTTACAAAAGAGTTTGCAAAAACAAAACTTATGGTGCAAATGTGGTCCAATATGTCAAAAACAAAGAAACAATCCATGCGCATCATATAAATATTTATATTGGCTCAATTCCAAGCAACCTTTGCACTTACATTATGCAAACTAGTTCAATTATGCACTTCTATATTTGCTTTGGTTTGTGTTGGCATCAATCACCAAAAAGGGGGAGATTGAAAGGGAATTAGGCTTACACCTAGTCCCCAAATAATTTTGGTGGTTGAATTACCCAACACAAATATTGGACTAACTAGTTTTGCTCTAGTGCATAAGTTATACAGGTGCAAAAGGTTCACACTTAGCCAATAAAAAGATCAAGTTTTGGATTCGACTAAGGAGCAATGAGGCAACCGAAGGCACCTCTGGTCTGGGGGCACCGGACTGTCCGGTGTACACCGGACAATGTCCGGTGCGCCACCGGTGCACCAGAGGACTCCGACTTCAAACTCTTCGCCTTCGGGAATTCTCGGAAGCCGGCGCGCTATAATTCACCGGACTGTCCGGTGTGCACCGGACATGTCCGGTGCTCCAAGGAAGCGCGGTCTCCGGAACTCGCCAGCCTCGGGTTCGCGCGGTAGCCGCTCCGCTAAAATTCACCGGACTGTCCGGTGTGCACCGGACTGTCCGGTGTGCCAGCGGAGCAACAGCTATTTCGGCGCCAACGGCTACCTGCGGTGCATTTAATGCGCGCGCAGACGTCAGGATCGCCCATACCGGTGCACCGGACATCAAACAGTACATGTCCGGTGTGCACCGGACACCCAGGAGGGCCCAGAAATCAGAAGCTCCAACGGTCAGAATCCAACGGCAATGGTGACGTGGCAGGGGCACCGGACTGTCCGGTGTGCACCGGACTGTCCGGTGTGCACCGGACTGTCCGGTGTGCCATCGAACAGACAGCTTCCAGCAACGGTCACTTTTGGTGGTTGGGGCTATAAATACCCCAACCACCCCACCATTCATTGCATCCAAGTTTTCCAACTCCCAACCACTTACAAGAGCTAGGCATTCAATTCTAGACACACCAAAGAGATCAAATCCTCTCCAATTCCACTCAAGCATTTAGTGACTAGCGAGAGAGATTTGCCGTGTTCTTTTGAGCTCTTGCGCTTGGATCGCTTTCTTTCTTTCTCACTTGTTCTTAAGATCAACACTCAATTGTAACTAAGGCAAGAGGCACCAATTGTGTGGTGGCCCTTGCGGGGAAGTTTTGTTCCCGTTTGATTGAGAAGAAGAAAAGCTCACTCGGTCCGAGGGACCGTTTGAGAGAGGGAAGGGTTGAAAGAGACCCGGCCTTTATGGCCTCCTCAACGGGGAGTAGGTTTGCGAGAACCGAACCTCGGTAAAACAAGTCCACGTGTCTCACTTTTCATTTGCTTGCGATTTGTTTTCCACCCTCTCTCGCGGACTCATTTATATTTCTAACGCTAACCCGGCTTGTAGTTGTGATTATTTTTGAGATTTTCAGTTTCGCCCTATTCACCCCCCCTCTAGGCGACTATCAACCGTCCTCAGCCCCGGGTCATCGTAGAGCGCCGGATGTTCTAGGGGAGTATCAGGGACTTAGGTACAAAAGTATCCCCAGTAATCCCTCCCACCAAAACTGCCAGCTCGTCCCAGGATAGATTGGTGCCTAGCCCGCGCTAGATCCTGTCGATGTCGTTCGGGCCGGTGAACCAGCAGCACAGTCGTGGTCTCCTCTGCAGCGGCACGATCTGGTGCTTCAGGAGGTCGCCAACCACGTGCATTGACGTCAGGCCATCCGTGGCCAAGGCCTTGATCCTGTCCAAGACAGGCAGGAAATCTGGCAACAGGGACGACTTGGTCCTCCACTGCTTGCGGTCAAGGGCCGGCCCATTGGATGGCAGGACGAGGCGGTCGTTGGCCTCGGCGCTGGCGATCACCTAGTCGCTACGCCAGTTCTCCCACCTCGCTCCACCAAGGGTGGGGATGTAGACGACGGCTGGATCTAGCCTCGTCTGGAAGTAGTAGGCACCGATGTGGTCCCTAGACTTCCCAGACTTGACAAGCATGAAGAAGTAGCAAAAGAGGGAGGTACAGGGGGCCACACCTATGAACATCTCGCAGAGGTGGACGAAGATGGCTGCCTGAAGGACGGAGTGGGGCGTGAGGTGTTGAAGCTGAAGCCCGAACTCCTCCAGCAGCAGCAGAAAGAAGGGTGAAATTGGCAGCGCCAACCCGCAAGAGATGTAGGAGGTGAACAGCACGAACTCCCGGCGGTGAGATCGCTGAGGGGGACGGCGCCAACACGGATTTATTCGACGAGCCCTGGCGCGCTCCACCCAAGCAGGCTGCGCACCAGGTTAAGTGCTTCCTCGGACTGAAAGCGTTTGGGATGACCAAGCGAAGCCATGGCGAGTGCGGCGGTGTGAGCGTAGAGCAGAGGAGCACGAAGGCAAAGGGGCGCAGTCGATTGGAAGAGAATGCAAAATGGTAACTGCTGCACGCGGGGTGAATCCTTTTTCAAGGAAACCTGAGTCCCTATTCACGGAAACCCTTCCGCGCGCCCCTAAATCGCTGCAGGAAATCCCGCTTAACGGATACCTAGGACCTAGGCAGCCTAGTCTGACACAGGGTCCCGAGTCCACAAGTCATACACTTGGTGTGTAGGATTTCGGGTGCGGAAAGAGCGAACCGCCGCACACGCCAGTAGTGCGCCTCCTTGGGGCCACCGCAGAAGACAAAAGGTAATTTTTTAAACCAATGCAGGGGTAACAAGGCGCCCCGCGCATGGCCCGACAAGCCACCAGGCATGGGGGCCGTGGGTCAGTCAGCCGCGGGGACAGATATGGCAGTTGTCGTGACCGAAGGTGATTGACAGAGGGTGCGTCAGCAGACGCGCTGAAACGGCGTGCCAATCACCAATCAGGCCATATTGAGGCAAAGTACAAGCTTTGGCCCCACCTACAGGCTCGCATCCTCCCCTGAGGTGGGCCTGGGGGCCACTGTCGGTACCCTAAAACTAGGGTACCCCTTGCTACTGTATAAAGATGCAGTACCCACGCGGCTATCTTTAGTCACGTGGTAAAAGAGCTGTACGTGGGACAAGGCCATGACTCGCCCCTGCCTCGGGCGACTACTCTAGGCCAGCAACAGCGCCTGACCCCACCACATGGGCGGGTCCAGAGCCACCATGTGTCTAGAGAAAGTGGTATACTCCAAGGCATCAACAGTGAGTCTGGACCCCATGGGAAAGTGTTGGACCCCTGGATATACAGTCTGGACCTCCATGTTTGGTCCAGGACCCCCACGTGTACGGACCGAACCCCTAGAATGGGATACGGACCCCACCCATATGGGGTCCGGGCCACCCACAGTAGGGTCCCAGGGTTCCAGGACAAGAGCACGCCCGGGCCTTAATCAGGGCCCAGGCGGGGGTCCGGTGTCGACACTTGTCCAGACCTGGTCTGGTGGGATCCAGACCTATCCGCATACATTCCTGCTCCCCGCTCAGGCAAAGACCCGATGCTGCCACGTGGCCTACTGTGCGTGGCATAAGCTAACGGGCGGAACCTAGCATGATGCCTCTGGGCTATGCGCGCCTTCGCATTCATTACGGATAAGACGTGCGCCTGTCCATTCCAGTGACAGGTGGCGTGCTCAGTCCACGATACATGGGCCATGCAGTTACTCACCATTACTCACGTGTTTCGACTATCAATGCTGCATGGACTGTGGTCATCATGACTCCCGCTGATTACTCATGCGTTACTAAGGCGGAGGATCTTTGTGTGCTGTCAGCATTTATCATACACATAATGCATTCCTACCATTATGCTCCTGGGCCCGCATGTCGGGGCTCAGCATCCTTGTATGTGCCTCCCTTAAACTATAAAAGGGAAGGCACACAGCGTTGCAAGGGACAGACTCACACACAAGCTCACACGCTCGACAGACTCACACACAAGCTCCCACACTCGACAGGCTCAGACACACGCTTACACACAGATTCAATACAACATACACACAGTGGAGGTAGGGTATTACGTTCGGCGGCCTGAACCACTATAAACCCTCGCGTGTTCTTGTGTTCATCCCGAATCCACCTTACAGGCAAAACGTCTAGGCCCCCTCCTCATCTTAGGATTAGGGCGGGTGCATTCCGCCACCCGGCCGGAGGATTTTCTCTCCGACAACCTTCCTTGTCTTTATCATTATCATCTCCCCCTTGATATTGTCCTCCTCTTGAGGTGGCTCATCCTCTTGATCTTCATTTTCATCATCTTGAGCTTGTTCCTCATTTTGAGTTGGTGGAGATGCTTGGTTGGAAGATGACGGTTGATCTTGTGCTTATGTGGGCTCTTCGGATTCCTTAGGACACACATCGCTAATGGACATGTTCCTTAGCGCGACGCATGGAGCCTCTTCATCATCTAATTCATCAAGATCAACTTGCTCCACTTGGGAGCCGTTAGTCTCATCAAACACAATGTCACAAGAAACTTCAACTAATCCAGTGGATTTGTTGAAGACTCTATATGCCCTTGTGTTTGAGTCATATCCTAGTAAAAAGCCTTCTACAGCCTTAGGAGCAAATTTAGATTTTCTACCTCTTTTAATAAGAATAAAACATTTGCTTCCAAAGACTCTAAAATATGAAACATTGGGCTTTTTACCGGTGAGGAGTTCGTATGATGTTTTCTTGAGGATTCAGTGAAGATATAACTGGTTGATGGAGTAGCAGGCGGTGTTAATCGCCTCGGCCCAAAACCGGTCCGGTGTCTTGTACTCATCAAGCATGGTCCTTGCCTTGTCCAGTAGAGTTCTATTCTTCCTATCCACTACACCATTTTGTTGAGGTGTGTAGGGAGAAGAGAACTCATGCTTGATGCCCTCTTCCTCAAGAAAGCCTTCGGTTTGTGAGTTCTTGAACTCCGTCCCATTGTCGCTTCTTATCCTTTTGATCCTTAATCTGAACTCATTTTGAGCCCGTCTTAAGAATCCTTTTAAGGTCTCTTGGGTTTGAGATTTTTCCTGCAAAAAGAATACCCAAGTGAAGCAAGAATAATCATCCACAATAACTAGACAGTACTTACTCCCGCCGATGCTTATGTAAGCTGGCCGAATAAATCCATGTGGAGTAGCTCGAGCGGCCTATCAGTCGTCATTATGTTCTTGTGTGAATGGTGGGCGCCAACTTGCTTTCCTCTTTGACATGCGCTACAAACCCTGTCTTTCTCAAAATAAACATTTGTTAGTCCTAAAATGTGCTATCTCTTTAGAAGCTTATAAAGATTCTTCATTCCAACATGGGCTAGTCGGCGATGCCAGAGCCAAGCCATGTTAGTCTTAGCAATTAAGCAAGTGTTAAGTTCAGCATTGTTCTCATTAAAATCAACTAAATATAGCCGACCCTCTAACACTCCCTTAAATGCTATTGAATCATCACTTCTTCTAATGACAGTAACACCTATGTCAGTGAATAGATAGTTGTAGCCCATTTTACATAATTGAGAAACAGAAAGCAAATTGTAATCTAAAGAATCTACGAGAAAGACATTGGAAATAGAATGGTCAGGTGATATAGCAATTTTACCCAAACCTTTGACCAATCCTTGATTTCCATCCCCAAATGTGATAGCTCGTTGGGGATCTTCGTTTTTCTCTTAGGAGGAGAACATCCGTTTCTCTCCTGTCATGTGGTTTGTGCAACCGCTATCAATTATCCAACTTGAACCACCGGATGCATACCTACAACACAATTTTAGGCCGTGTTCTTAGGTACCCAAATAGTCTTGGGTCCTTTGACGTTAGAAACAAGCACCTTGGGTACCCAAACACAAGTCTTGGAACTCTTGTGTTTGGCCCCAACATATTTGACAACTACTTTGCCTGATTTGTTAGTAAGCACATAGGAAACATCAAAAGTCTTAAATGAAATGTTATGTTCATTTGATGCAGTAGGAGTTTTCCTTTTAGGCAATTTAACATGAGTTGATTGCCTAGAGCTAGAAGCCTCATTTTTATACATAAATGCATGATGAGAAACAATGTGAGGTTTTTTAGCATGAATTCTCCTAATCTTATGTTTGGGATAGTTTGCAGGATATAAAATGTAACCCTCACTATCCTGAACTATGGGAGCTTTTCCCTTAACAAAATTAGACAATCTTTTTGGGGCATTAAGCGTGACATTGCTCCCCTGTTGGAAACCAATGCCATCCTTAATGCCAGGGCGTCTCCCATTATAGAGCATGCTTCTACCAAATTTAAACTTTTCATTTTCAAGTTCATGCTCATTAATTTTAGAAGTCAATTTAGCTATATGATCATTTTGTTGTTTAATCATGGCAATGTGATCTTCAATAGCTTCAACATTAATATCTCTACATCTAGTGCAAATGGAAACATGCTCAACAGTAGATGTAGATGGTTTGCAATTGTTTAGTTCTTCTATCTTAGCATTTAAAATAGCATTCTCATTTCTAAGATAGGAAGTAGAATCATTGCAAACATTCAATTCTTTAATCTTAGAAACTAAACTAGCATTTTCATTTCTAAGACTAGAAATTGAATAATGACAAATGCTAAGCTCCTTAGTTAAGTTTTCACATTTTTCTATTTCCTCAGCATAAGCAGTTTTCAATTTAACATGCTTTTTGTTTTATTTAATAAGTCCTCTTGGCTATCCAAAAGTTCATCCTTCTCATGAATAGTGTGACGGAACCCCCCAAGTCATTAGGCCCACCTACAGTTGTCCTTGTCCAATGGACCTCAGACAACCCTGCAGGTGCTCCTGAATCACTTGACAAGTTCGGTATCTGCTTTCTTTACCTTTCCCAAGAGCGTTTCACCCGTTACGCAGACATTATAACACATCGGAGGTACGAAAATACGGAAGCAATTACAATAACTTACCTTATATTAAAAGTAAGAAAGAGTTATAATATTACAGACCAGAAACAAATATAGGAGTGCTAAGTATTATTACAAAACATGGGAGGCAAAAACCCCTCCCGATAAGTTTTAAACAAAAGTTTTTACGGAGGATCCTTTCCTCCCGAAGCTTTACTCCTGGTTTTCCACCTTGGGCACCACCTTTTAACAAAAGCAGCAAAAGTTTGCCACTTCTTCACCTAAAACCACATGGGACAAAGCCCTGAGTACGAAGTGTACTTTCGCAAGACTTACCCGACAAAGTAAAAGACTCTCAAGGATATGCTGGCTTTGAGGGAGTCAAGGCAAGGTTTATCAATAATCAATGACTCTGTTTGCAGAAATGCTTACTAATAGTGGATCCTTAAAAATCCCATTTTAATTGTCAGGTTAAGTAAGATTACCTATATTTAGAGTTCTTTCTACCCTAGTTCAATCACTGGACATATCCTAGCCAATTTCTTAATAACCCTTCATCTTTACTGGATTGCTACGTGTAAGTCAGTGACCAAGTCTTCATAACTGTGAAGTTACGGCGATCCGAATCGATTATACTCAGCTGAGGATCTCCAATCATACGACATATGTAGCACTTAACCTTTGCATATGTCAACTCGCCACCAGGGTTCTTAAGACCAGATCAGGTTCACGCCAACCGAGAGCACAAATACACCACCGTCCAGCCTCTTGCCATGGAGGGTACACGCTACTCTCGCCATCTCTCCACTCCCGTTGCGTGGTATCTTATTCTAGTATTAGTCTACCCAAGGCAAAGCTTACCCATGACGAGGCATGTGACCAGTTAAAGGGTCCTCGGTCAGTAGGCCTACATCGACACGGTCCTTAATCGACTCAGACGGAGACACTACACCGAGACTCTCTTCTCGTGCAAGTCACCCGCCCGGTCTTAGCTTTAACATTTCACATCCCAAAGTCTGGTACCAGGCAGAGGTACATCTTTTCTGATGTTGAACCCATCATGGCCATGATGGATCCACCATCAAGTTTTATTTTGAAAACATCCCACCCACTTTGCCACATCACCTTTTGAGAAAACAAAACATTTTGCTTTTCTAAAGCCAAGCTAAGCATAAGAAAAACCTTTTATAAAACAGGGATTTAAAGAGAAGTAATCAATCCAAGGAAGGGAAATGCAGGAATTGGTTTAACACACAACTCCTATCACCTAGTGCATCAAGCAAGTGAGAAAGATTTTAAAAAGGACAAGGAGGTGGCAAATGCACCGGGGCTTGCCTTGTGTTACTAGTGAATCAGGCTCTGTTCTGCAGATATCGAAATAAAAACAGTTGCCTGCCTGATGTTCCTCAGGTGGTGGTGGTGAAGTCTTCGCTTCATCGACTTCTACTTCTTCTTTGTTTTCTAGATATAGCCATACATAATAATGAATGCCCATGTAATGCTCATGAGAGTGCAAAGATAATAAAAGTTTATTATCTAAAGTCTTGAATACAATTTTCCTTCACGGATCTCCGAGAACTTGGGGTTTCTGGAGTCAATAGTGAAGTTCACAGGGCACGGGGGCTAGGGTTTTGGGTTCTAAGCATCAAACATGGTCCAAATCATTCCAAACTTTACCCAAGGCTTCTAAATATTATATAGAGTTTATCCTAAAAGTTTAGTGAATTTTGGATTTATTATTTATTCTCTAAAAATCCAGAAACAAGGTTTTTGGCTATTTTAAATACTCTATAATTTCCTATTTTGACTAAAAATCAAGAAACTATTTTTATTAAATAACATAGGAAATTAGAGACCTAGCAAAATTGGTTTGGTAATTTTATCATTTTTCTACAATTTTCTAGAATTGTTTTAGCTCTAGCAGAAAAGGAAAAAGAAAAACCGTGAATAGTATTGGACCTAAATCAGCCCAGTCGGCCCAATCTGAACAAGAAACAGGGATGCGCCCGCGTTGGTGGTTTGCACAAAAGCCCCTGATGACCTAAATAATACGCTAAGAACCCCCGGCCACTATTCATTGTCTCACTGACAATTGCACCGAGGTCCTTCAACTTTTGTTTCTTCTCCAAACTAACCCGTGGCCACGGCGCACTCACCGCCGGCCATCCCATTGCGCGGTCCAGCCACGAACAATGGTGGCTACCTAAATTAGCTACTGGGCAAGCATTATCGACCCGAGGCAACCCTAGAACAGGCTCCAATTTGACTAATCCGGGCCAGGATGTGCTTGACCACAGTGATGGCGGACACCGAGCACCAATCAAGATGTTCCGGTTGCATAAGTAAGGTAAAGCTCCCTGGGTCACGCGGATAACAATCACAAGCACGTGAGGGTGCTAAAACACGAGCAACAAGAGCGATGGCAGACTTGGGAGCAGCTAGCCACGAAGAGATGGTTCACAGCGGCGTAGTCGACCTATTTGGGGGAGAAAGTAAATTCTCCGGCTATGATGGCTAATTGAGGGGTGAGAACGGGTGCTTCGGCTTCGTGATAACATGACGCAACAGACCCGGCCTTCAATTTATAAAAACGCTAAGCGGTGGCATCCAATTTTGAAACGGGAGACTGGCGGCCAAGAGGAGAGATGAGTCACCGACGTGAACTATCGTGGCGTTTCCTTGGGTAATCACTCCCCCGAGGAACTGACCTCCTACGGATATCTACAGCGACGTGGTAGATCTTCTGAGCACATGGCGCGACAGCGATCAACGGCGAACTCCGACGAAGACACCACCGTCCACTGCGTGACAAGTGTTATGGTGAACAGTCTGGCGAAAAGTCTCTCTCCCTTTCTCGAGTTAAGATCTTTCCTTGTCCACGGTTATCCGTAAGCCACGACGCACGAATCGCGACGATCGATCAACAATTGTGGCAAAGGATCGCCGGCAGCGAGATGCGCTGCTTCTGAGACGCTTGGGTGCACTGTACCATCAGAATTGTTCATCACAACAACTGACAGAGCATAACCAGAGTAAAATTTCTCTAAATTTCATATGACAATCCCATCATCCATCTGTACCAAAGTTATAGGTCTATAAACCATCTTTACTTTTGCTATAGCAGTCCTAGTCAAATTCCCACTGGATTTAACTCAAATCCGATCTCAACTTCGGCCAATAACACTGGTGACCACTTCTGCTTTCAGATTCAGATTCAGTTATTCAATACTAGTCTGACAGAGCAACTTTGGGCAGCAATTTCTTTAATTTTTGTATAACAACTAAAGAGACTGTCTGCATCAAAGTTATTCTCCTATAATAGCTCTACAAAATTAATGTGGTGACCTAGGGCAAAACTTTATAATTTGAAAACTATAGGGCTTCAAAGTTGGTCCAAAAACACTGATTTCAGACTTAGCCTATAGAGTTCAAGTGTGGCTCTTTTGCAAATAAATCCAAAACGCAAGGTTTAACTTGCAAATCCACTTACTTGTGAACCATATGACTTAAGACCCCTTAATTTCATGGTTTTTGCACTTTAATCCAAAAGTGCACTTAATTTTGCACTTAGCCCCCTAGGGTTTTACTCTAGGGTTTTCCAGGGTTCTATTTAGGATTTTTAGCACTCTTAGGGTTTGGATCCCACTTAAGTTCATCCATGGTGACACTTTATGACTATTTCAATTGAATTTTGAAGTTTTTGCCTAGTGAATGCACTCTAAGTGTGACAAACACATGATATGCCCATGCTTATGATGTTATGCTCAAGTTTTAGTAATAGTAACACCAGGGATGTTACATCCTTCCCCCCATAAAAGAATCTCGTCCCGAGATTAAAAGTCCTAGGGCAAGTAATGGAAAAGGAAATGCTTCACACTTTTATTTCCTTATTCATGGTACAAGGTAGGGGTGGTTTGGGGCTCACTCCGTTATTACAAGAATTGTATATACTTACAAATTACATGAGGCTAAAAAGCCTGGGAAATTATTTTCTAAAAAGTCCTGAGTTTCCCATGTAGCCTCATCTTTTGAATGCTAGTTCCAATGTATCTTGTAAAATTTGAGAGTTTTTCTTCGGGTAATTCTGTCCTTTTGATCCAAGACTCGAATAGCATGCTCCGAATATGTCAAGTCTGGTTCTAGGGCAATATCCGTCACTTCAATGGTTTGATCGGGAACCCGAAGACACTTCTTCAATTGAGACACGTGGAACACATTATGTACAACAGACAATGTTTCGGGTAGCTGAATTCGGTATGACACTGGTCCACATTGTTCAAGAACAAGGAAAGGACCAATGTATCGAGGTGCAAGCTTCCCTTTTACCCCAAAATGTGATACACCCTTCATTGAGGAGACTTTCAGATAGACATAATCCCCAATGAGAAAGTACAAGGGTTGACGTCGCTTGTCTGCGTAACTTTTCTATCGAGCTTGGGCTTTCTTCAAGTTATGAATTATTCGTTGAACTTTTTCTTCTGTTTCCTTTACCATATTTGGCCTGAAGAAACTCCTTTCACCTGGTTCAGACCAGTTTAACGGAGTACAACACTGTCACCCATACAAAGCTTCAAAGGGTGCCATCTTGATGCTTTCTTGATAGCTATTATTGTATGAGAACTCCGCTAATGGTAAACAATCATCCCATTTCTGTGGGAATTCTAGAACACAAGCTCGTAGCATGTCTTCAATTATTTGATTTACCCTCTTAGTTTGACCACTTGTTTGAGGATGATAGGCCGAACTATGGAGCAACTTAGTACCTAAAGATTTGTGAAGCTCTTCCCAGAATTTGGATACAAATTGAGGTCCACGATCCGACACTATAGTCTTCGGAATACCATGCAAACTAAGAATGCGAGCAATGTACAATTGGGCGTAAACAGCAACCGGGTGATCTGTCTTGACTGGTAGAAAATGAGCAATTTTCGTAAGCCGATCAATTATAACCCAAATAGAGTCATACCCTTTTGCTGTTCTGGGCAATCCCACAATGAAGTCCATACTTATATCTTCCCATTTCCATGTAGGGATAGGTATAGATTGTAATGGACCAGCAGTCTTCATATGTATGGCTTTAACACGTTTACAAGTGTCACATTTTGCCACATAGCATGCGATTTCAATCTTCATCTTTGTCCACCAATAATGTTGTTTTAGATCATGATACATCTTAGTGCTTCTGGGATGAATAGAATAGCGACTAAGATGTGCTTCATCCAAAATTTGTTGGCGGATTTCTTCATTCTTTGGCACAACTATGCGGTTGTTGAACCATAGAATGCCTTGATCGTCTTTTCTAAAACATGTGGCTTTTTCGGCCTCTATTTTCTCACGGATGTGCTTCATACCCTTATCATCCTTTTGAGCATCAATTATCCTTTATAAAAGGACTGACTCAAGATGTAGTTGATTTAAGGTTCCATGTTGGATCATTCCCAGGTTTAACTTCTCCATCTCCTGGCATAGTGTAATGTTAGAGATCTTAATGGTAAGACAGTGACAGGAAGCCTTGCGACTGAGTGCATCTGCCACTACATTGGCCTTGCCTAGGTGATAATGAATTTCCAATTCATAGTCCTTAATAAGCTCAAGCCATCGCCTCTGTCTCATGTTCAATTCTGACTAGGTGAATATGTACTTTAAACTTTTATGATCTGTATAGATGTGATAGATATTCCCCAGCAGATAATGACACCACATTTTTAGGGCATGAACCACTACAGCTAACTCCAGATCATGAGTTGGATAATGTTCCTCATGCTGGCGCAACTGCCTTGAAGCATAAGCTATCACTCCGCCTTCTTGCATTAGAACATAGCCGAGACCACTACCTGATGCGTCACAATACACATCAAAGGGCTTTTCAATATCCGGTTGAGCCAATACCGGAGCAGTGGTTAATAATACCTTCAACTATTCAAAGGCTTCATTACATTTTGAAGACCAAATAAATTTAGTATCATTCTTCAATAAACTTGTGATTGGTTTCACAAGCTTAGAAAAATCTGGAATGAATCGGCGGTAATAACCAGCTAGCCCAAGGAAACTTCGGACTTGATGTACAGTGGTTGGGGGTTTCCACTCCAAAATATCCTTGACTTTGCTCGGATCCACCGCAATCCCCTTGGCAGATAATACATGTCCCAGAAATTGGATTTCTTTCAGCCAGAACGCGCACTTACTGAACTTAGCATATAATTGGTGCTCTCTTAAGCGCATCAACACAATCCATAAATGTCGAGCATGCTCCTCTTCATTCTTGGAATATATCAAGATATCATCAATGAATACCACCACAAACTTATCTAGCTCGGGCATGAATACCGAGTTCATAAGATAGGTGAAGTGGGCAGGAGCATTTGTTAGTCCAAAAGACATAACCAGATATTCAAATAAACCATACCGCGTAGTAAATGCGGTCTTCGGTATATCTTCGGGTCAGATACGGATTTGATGATAGCCTGATCTGAGGTCAATCTTAGAGAATACCCTCGCTCCAATTAGTTGATCAAATAAAATGTCAATCTGGGGAAGAGGGTACTTATTTTTGATGGTAACCTCATTAAGGGGTCTATAATCCACGCACATCCGTAGTGTTTGATCCTTCTTCTTGACAAAGATGGCTGGACATCCCCATGGTGATGAGCTTGGTCGGATGATTCCCTTCTCTAGTAGATCTTGTAATTGGGTTTTGAGCTCTGCCAATTCATTTGGAGGCATTCGGTACGACCTTCTAGAAATAGGGGTCGTACCGGGCTTTAACTCAATCACAAATTCTATATCTCTCTCTAGAGGTAGTCCTGGCAAATCTTCTGGAAAGACATCTGGGAACTCACATACTACCGGAATATCTTGGATCTCCGGTATGATAGCTTCATACATTCTGCCAAATGGTTTAGCTGGAATAGCTATGGGGAGGGTCAAGAGAACCTCTTCTTGGCCATAACTCAACTTGACAGTTCTCAAATTAGTGTTGAGAATAGCTTTATGTTGGGCCAACCAATTCATGCCCAGAATTACATCTATATCTTGGCCTTTCAGAACAATCATATTAGTAGGAAAGTCCCATTCAGCCAATGTTACGAGCACTTGGAAAGCCACTTCTTTAGTAAATATTTGTCCCCCAGGCGAATGAATTTTAAACCCTTCCCTTGATTCATGGTACGGAATGCAATATTGCTCCACAAACTTCTTGCTTATGAATGTATGTGAAGCGCCAGAATCAAAAAGAATAATTGCAGGGTGATTGGCCACTAGAAACGTACCCATCATAACCGGTTCGCCTTCCGGTGTTGTGGCCACTTGAGTATAATAAATCCGCCCCATTTTCCTTGTATTTTTACCCATGATATTGTTTGCCACGTTTCCCTTTCCTTGAGCGGAATTCCCAAAACTCTGCTGATTACTTGATTTATTCTGCTTCGGGTAGGGACAGTCCTTGATAAAGTGTCCGGGCTTCCCGCAGTTGAAACAACCAGTTGAAGAGCTTGGGAGGGCAGGGAAATGAGTGCTAGGGGCACCCGACTGATTTGTTGAAGTGGGGGCAGTGGCGGGGCGAATGAAGACCGGTTGTTTGAAAGGGTAGGAGGGTGGTCGCGGTGAAGAGCGATTTGGATTAAAAGGTTGGATTACCAACCTTTGTCTTTTCTCAAACCCCTGATTGGGCCTGTCACCTCCGTAACCCTTGGATTTTCCGGAGCCTGCATATTTAGCCTCAACTGCCAGCGCTGTGCTGACAGCCCTTCCGTAAGAAAGATCAATGCAGGTGGCCATCTTTCGTTGTATTCGATCATTAAGGCCTCTCATGAAGCAATTTCTCTTCTTTAAATCTGTGTTGACTTGATCAATAGCATATTGGGACAAGTGGTTAAATTTATTGAGATACTGAGTGACAGTATCCCCACCTTGTTTCAGCTTCATAAACTCCTCCTGCTTCATGTGGAGCACCCCTTCAGGGCTTCTGGTATATAGTGCTCCTAGAAAGCCAACTTGAACTCATCCCAAGTTATTTGATGACCAGTCGGTTGAACGGCTACAAAATTTCCCCACCAGGTACTGGTAGGGCCGTGCAATTGTTGTGCTGCAAATAAGGGCTTTTGAATCTCCGTACATCGGAGAAGCCTAAACTTCTATTCGATAACGCGGATCCACTCATCCGCTTCGAGAGGATCTTCCGCCTTGACAAACAATGGGGGACGTGTCTCTGAGAAATCCAGATATGATGTTTCGTGGGGCCCTTGCTGATATGCTCGCCCGCCTTGTTGCTGCATTTGTTGTCCCGCCATTTCTCACAGAAAGCGGGTGTTGTCGGCCGTAGCGTTAACCAAGGCAGCGATGGCCTCAGCTAATGTTGGAGGTACTGGGGGTGGGTTCGGAGTTGCTTCCCTCCCACGGGAGGTCCCTGCTCCATCCTGTGCATGAGTCTTGGAAGGCATCTGAGGCAACAAACATTTGGAAGAATATAATATGCCAAAGAAAACCATCCACTTTACATTACTAAAAAGGGTAATGTTACAGACTCGAATTTTACAACAGGATTACATTACCTATTACACGTTACTACTACTTCTACACTATACTACTCTTGCTTCTTGTCACTTTTAGTAGCCTCGTTGTTGGGAGTAGGAGACCATTCATCCACCAACTTCATAGAGGGAGGGGGCCTGAAAAGGTCTAGTTCACCACCAAAGGCTTCTCCCGCTGTCCCAGAAGGTCTGGCTTCTATCCCGACAGGATCCGCAGGTACATTGGGGTGCAGTTGGGAATACAATACATGAACTTCTTCATGTAGTGTATTACAATACACTTGCAAGTGGTCTATGGCGGTGCTAAGCTCCTCCACGCGGGCTCGAGCTTTAGTTTCCTTAGCCCAAGCAAGCGAACGAGAGTTAACCGCCCAGTCGAGCGCTAGATCTCGTTCCGCGAGCTGATCTTGCAGGTGGCGGATGTCTGTTCTTAATTCGTTTATTCTTTCACCATCCGCGACCCATATGTCATTCCTGCGACGGAGTTCTGATCGAAGCTGATCAACTTGGGCTTCCAGATCCCCGATTGGATCGTTGCTACCACTATGCCATGGGGCAAGTTGATGGAAAGGTACGCCAATCGACCCGATAGACTTGCGCGCGGTCTTTCTTGTGCGCGGCGGCATATCTCCATGAGGGGAAAATCTTATTAACATAGGTTTTAGCATGATGCATGTATAATTACAGAATCAACCTTAGTTGATTCACACCTTCTATACAGTGCACTCTACCATCTGGTCTTTCAAATAAGTACTTCAGAAGGAAGCTAGATAAGAAAGAAAGAAATTTTTTAGATAAGTCTTTGAAAATTCTTTTTGAAGATGCCTCATAACCTCTACAGAGATGGGCTTCGCTCCGATACCAGCTGTGATGGAACCCCCCAAGTCATTAGGCCCACCTACAGTTGTCCTTGTCCAACGGACCTCAGACAACCCTACAGGTGCCCCTGAATCACTTGACAAGTTCGGTATCTGCTTTCTTTACCTTTCCCAAGAGCATTTCACCCATCACGCAGACATTATAACACATCGGAGGTATGAAAATGCGGAAGCAATTACAATAACTTACCTTATATTAAAAGTAAGAAAGAGTTATAATATTACAGACCAGAAACAAATATAGGAGTGCTGAGTATTATTACAAAACATGGGAGGCAAAAACCCCTCCCGATAAGTTTTAAACAAAAGTTTTTATGGAGGATCCTTTCCTCCTAAAGCTTTACTCCTGGTTTTCCTCCTTGGGCACCACCTTTGAAAAAAAGCAGTAAAAGTTTGTCGCTTCTTCACCTAAAACCACATGGGACAAAGCCCTAAGTATGAAGTGTACTTTCGCAAGACTTACCCGACGAAGTAAAAGACTCTCAAGGATATGCTGGCTTTGAGGGAGTCAAGGCAAGGTTTATCAATAATCAATGACTCTGTTTGTAGAAATGCTTACTAATAGTGGATCCTTAAAAATCTCATTTTAGTTGTTAGGTTAAGTAAGATTACCTATATTTAGAGTTCTTTCTACCCTAGTTCAATCACTGGACCTATCCTAGCCAATTTCTTAATAACCCTTCATCTTTACTGGATTGCAACGTGTAAGTCAGTGACCAAGTCTTCATAACCACGAAGTTATGGTGATCCGAATCGATTATACTCAACTGAGGATCTCCAATCACACGACATATGTAGCACTTAACCCTTGCATATGTCAACTCGCCACCGGGGTTCTTAAGACCAGATTAGGTTCACGCCAACCGAGAGCACATATACACCACCGTCCAGCCTCTTGCCATGGAGGGTACATGCTACTCTCACCCTCTTTCCACTCCCATTGCATGGTATCTTATTCTGGTATTAGTCTGCCTGAGGCAAAGCTTACCCATGACGAGGCATGTGACCAGTTAAAGGGTCCTCGGTCAGCAGGCCTACATCGACACGGTCCTTAATCGACTCAGACGGAGACACTACATCGAGACTCTCTTCTCGTGCAAGTCACCCGCCCGGTCTTAGATTTAACATTTCACATCCCAAAGTCTGGTACCTGGCAGAGGTACATCTTTTCTGATGTTGAACCCATCATGGCCATGATGGATCCACCATCAAGTTTTATTTTGAAAACATCCCACCCACTTTGCCACATCACCTTTTGAGAAAACAAAACATTTTGCTTTTCTAAAGCCAAGCTAAGCATAAGAAAAACCTTTTATAAAACAGGGATTTAAAGAGAAGTAATCAATCCAAGGAAGGGAAATGCAGGAATTGGTTTAACACACAACTCCTATCACCTAGTGCATCAAGCAAGTGAGAAAGATTTTAAAAAGGACAAGGAGGTGGCAAATGCACCAGGGCTTCCCTTGTGTTACTGGTGAATCAGGCTCTGTTCCGCAGATATCGAAATAAAAACAGTTGCCTGCCTGATGTTCTTCAGGTGGTGGTGGTGAAGTCTTCGCTTCTTCGATTTCCACTTCTTCTTCGTTTTCTAGATATAGCCATACATAATAATGAATGCCCATGTAATGCTCATGAGAGTGCAAAGATAATAAAAGTTTATTATCTAAAGTCTTGAATACAACTTTCCTTCACGGATCTCCGAGAACTTGGGGTTTCTGGAGTCAATAGTGAATTTCACAGGGCAGGGGGGCTAGGGTTTTGGGTTCTAAGCATCAAACATGGTCCAAATCATTCCAAACTTTACCCAAGGCTTCTAAATATTATATAGAGTTTATCCTAAAAGTTTAGTGAATTTTGGATTTATTATTTATTCTCTAAAAATCCAGAAACAAGGTTTTTGGCTATTTTAAATACTCTATAATTTCCTATTTGGACTAAAAATCAAGAAACTATTTTTATTAAATACCATAGGAAATTAGAGACCTAGCAAAATTGGTTTGGTAATTTTATCATTTTTCTACAATTTTCTAGAATTGTTTTAGCTCTGGCAGAAAAGGAAAAAGAAAAACTGTGAATAGTATTGGACCTAAATCAGCCCAGTCGGCCCAATCTAAACAGGAAACGGGGACGCTCCCGTGCGTGCGCGCCCGCGTTGGTGGTTTGCACAAAAGCCCCTGATGACCTAAATAATACGCTAAGAACCCCCGGCCACTATTCATTGTCTCACTGACAATTGCACCGAGCTCCTTCAACTTTTGTTTCTTCTCCAAACTAACCCATGGCCACGGCGCGCTCACCGCCGGGCATCCCGTTGCGCGGTCCGGCCACGAACAACGGTGGCTACCTAAATTAGCTGCTGGGCAAGCATTATCGACCTAAGGCAACCCTAGAACAGGCTCCAATTTGACTAATCCAGACCAGGATGTGCTTGACCACGGTGATGGCGGACACCAAGCACCGATCAAGATGTTCCGGTTGCATAAGTAAGGCCAAGCTCCCTGGGTCGCGTGAATAACAATCACAAGAACGTGAGGGCGCTAAAACACGAGCAACAAGAGCGAGGGCGGACCTGGGAGTAGCTAGCCACGAAGAGATGGTTCGCGGCGGCGCAATCGACCTATTTGGGGGAGAAAGGAAATTCTCCGGCTACGGTGGCTAATTGAGGGTGAGAACGGGTGCTTCGGCTTCATGATAACATGGCGCAACAGACCCGGCCTTCAATTTATAGAAACGCTAAGCGGTGGCGTCCAATTTTGAAAGGGGAGACCGACGGCTGAGAGGAGAGATGAGTCACCGGCGTGAACTATCGTGGCACTTCCCGGGGTAATCACTCCGGTGAGGAACTGACCTCCTACGGATATCTACGGTGACGTGGTAGATCTTCTGAGCACGTGGCACGACAGCGATCAACGGCGAACTCCGACGAAGACACCACCGTCCACTGCGCGGCAAGTGTTATGGTGAACAGTCCGGCGATAAGTCTCTCTCCCTTTCTCGAGTTAAGATCTTTCCTTGTCCACGGTTATCCGCAAGCCACGGCGCACGAATCACGACGATCGATCAACAATTGTGGCGAAGGATCGCCGGTGGCGAGATGCGCTGCATCTGAGACACTTGGGTGCACTGTACCATCAGAATTGTTCATCAGAACAACTAACAGAGCATAACCAGAGTAAAATTTCTCTAAATTTCATATGACAATCCCATCATCCATTTGTACCAAAGTTATAGGTCTATAAACCATCTTTACTTTTGCTATAGCAGTCCTAGTCAAATTCCCACTGGATTTAACTCAAATCTGATCTCAAGTTTGGCCAATAACACTGGCGACCACTTCTGCTTTCAGATTCAGATTCAGTTATTCAATACCAGTTTGACAGAGCAACTTTGGGCAGAAATTTCTTTAATTTTTGTATAACAACTAAAGAGACTGTCTGCATCAAAGTTATTCTCCTATAATAGCTCTACAAAATTGATGTGGTGACCTAGGGCAAAAACTTTATAATTTGAAAACTATAGGGCTTCAAAGTTGGTCCAAAAACACTGATTTCAGACTTAGCCTATAGAGTTCAAGTGTGGCTCTTTTGCAAATAAATCCAAAACTCATGGTTTAACTTGCAAATCCACTTACTTGTAAACCATATGACTTAAGACCCCTTAATTTCATGGTTTTTGCACTTTAATCCAAAAGTGCACTTAATTTTGCACTTAGCCCCCTAGGGTTTTACTCTAGGGTTTTCCAGGGTTCTATTTAGGATTTTTAGCACTCTTAGGGTTTGGATCCCACTTAAGTTCATCCATGGTGACCTTTATGACTATTTCAATTGAATTTTGAAGTTTTTGCCTAGTGAATGCACTCTAAGTGTGACAAACACATGATATGCCCATGCTTATGATGTTATGCTCAAGTTTTAGTAACAGTAACACCAGGGGTGTTACAAATAGCTTCTAAAAATTCATTTAATTTTTCCTTTTGTTCCATGCTGAGGTTGGCAAAAAGAGTAAGTAAATCATCCTCGTTTTCACTAGAGCTACTCTCATCACTAGATGTTGTATATTTGGGGGTGGCTCTAGAGTGTACCTTCTTTTTCTTGCCGTCCTTAGCCATGAAACATTTGTGGCTGACATTTGGGAAGAGGAGTTGTGACGAAACCGCCCAAGTCATTAGGCCCACCTAAAGCTGTCCTTGTCCAACAGACATCGAACAACCCTGTAGATGTTCCTAAATCACTTGACAAGTTTGGTATCTTCTTTCTTACCTTTCCAGGAACGTTTCACCCGTCTTGCAGACATTACAGAACATTGGAGATATAGAAATGCGGAAGCGATTACATAAACTTACATTTATTTAGAAAGTAAGATCAAGTTACTTATTACAGACCAGAGTTATAAAATGAGTGCTAAGTAGTATTATTACAATACCAAGGGAGGCAAAAACTCCTCCCAATAAGTTCTTACATAAAAGTTTCTTATGGAGGACCATGTCTTCCCGCAGCTTCACTCTTGTTTTTCTTCATTTGGAACCACCTTGGTACAAAAGCAACAAAAATTTGCTGCTTCTTCACCTAAAAACAACGAGGGAATAAACCCTGAGTATGGAATTACTCAGCAAGTCTTACCCGACTGAAGAAAAGACTCTCAAGGGTATGCTGGTTATAAGGGAGTCAAGGTAGGGTACCTCAAGATCAAAGACTCTGTTTTGCGTAAAAGCTTACTAAGAGTGGATCCTTAAAAATCCAGTTTTATTGTCAAGTTAGGTAAACTTACCTATATCTAGAGTTCTTGCTAACCTAGTTCAAGCACTTGTCCTGCACTAGCCAGTTTCTCACCAATCCCTTCGTCTTTAGTGGAATTCTACGTATAGGTCAATGACCAAGTCTTCATAACCGCGAAGGTACGGCGATCCGAATCGTTTATACTCAGCTGAGGATCTCCAATCACACGACATATGTAGCACTTAACCCTTGCATATGTCAACCCGCCACAGGGGTTCTTAAGACCAGATCAGGTTCACGCAAACCGAGAGCACAGATACACCACCGTCCAGCCTCTTGCTACGGAGGGTACACGCTACTCTCGCCACCGCTCCACGCCCATTTCGTGTTATCTTATTCTGGCCTTAGTCTTCCCGAGGCAAGGCTTACCCATGACGAGGCATGTGACCAGTTAAAGGGTCCTCGGTCAGCAGGCCTACATCGACACGGTCCTTAATCGACTCAGACGGAGACACTACACTGAGACTCTCTTCTCGTGCAAGTCACTCGCCCGATCTTAGCTTAATCATTCAAACCCAAAAACTTGGTACCTGGCAGAGGTATATCTTTTCCGATGTTGAATCCATCACGGCCGCGATGGATTCACCATCAAGTTTTATTTTCAAAAACATACCACCCACTTTGCCAAACATCTTTTGTAAAACAAAACCTTTTGTTTTGCTAGAGCAATACTAAGCATAGTAAAAACTTTTTGTAAAACAGGGTATCAAGGAAGGTAATCAAGATCAAGGAAGATAATGCAGCAATTATTTAGCAACCAACTCCTATTACTTAATGCAACAAGCAAGTGAGACAGATTTTAAAAACATCAAGGAAGGTGGCAAATGCACCGGGGCTTGCCTTCGTTAGTAGGTGAGTCAGGCTCAGGCCTACAGATGTCAAAGTAGAGACAAGTCCCTGCCTGAGATCCCAAAGGTGGTGGTGTCTTCTCTTCGGTCACTTCAATCTCTTCTTCGTTTTCTAAACATAACCATATATATGTATATAAGAATGAATGCCATGTAATGCTCATGAGAGTATAAAGATAATAAGAATTTATTATCTAAAGTCTTGAATACAATTTTCCTTCACAGAACTCCGAGAACTTAGGGTTTCCGGAGTCAGTAAAGGAGTTCACAGGGCGGGGGGGGGTTGGGTTCTAGTTATCAAACAAGGTCCAAATCAACCCAAATTCTACCCAAGGCTTCTAAATAATGTATAGAACTCATATAAAAAGTTTGGACATTTTTGGAATTACCATTTATCTTCTAAAAATCTAGAACTAATAGTTTAAGCTAGTTTAAACGCCTCAAAATTCCTTATTTAACCTAAAAATCATGAAACCATTTTTATTAAATACTATGAAAAATAAGAAGTCTAGGAAAATTGGTTTGACAATTTTAGGATTTTTCTACAATTTATAATAGATTTTCAAAGCTCTACTGAAAAAGAAAAAGAAAAAGTTGAAATAGTGATGGGCTGGCTTCAGCCCAGGCGGCCCAACCCAGAGGGGAAAGCGCGCGCGCGCTCGCGCCCGCGAAGGAGACTTTGCGTAGAGGTCCTCGGGGTTTTGGCTAACTGTGAACGAGTTCTTTCACTATTTCTTGTGTCGCTGACAGATTGCAGAAAAATCCTCTGGTTTCTATGCCTTCGCAGGGGGAAGTCTTCGACGGCGCTCCGCACGGGAAGCTTAACTTCAACGAGCTAGACCGGCCGAAGGGGGCCAAGACCGGCGCTCCCGAGCGGCGGACACAAACCTAGATCTACCCCGACCGTTTCCCCCAACACAATTTCATTAGTGGCTACAAGGTTTGTTCTAGCCACGACAACCGTGAACATGGCGGACTGATGAGCATGTTCCCGTGGATTCATGGCGGTCCAGTACAATTAAAGGGTTTGGGGAGCATCACCATCATGTAAAGATGCTAGAACAGGGACAAGGAGGGTATGAGCAGACCTGGGGAGGGCTGGCCACGGCAGGATGTGATTCACGACGGCGGAGACCGAAATTGGGGGATGTTGGGGACCTTCGGCTTCCGAAGGTCCTCAAAAACATGGTTTAACAACGTTTCTGGAAGTATTATGCATGAACTGGTACCTTCGGACATGAATTGAAACTATAGCGAGAAGAAGCGTGAGGAGTACGAAGGATAGCGTGAAGCTGAAGTTGTGCGCAGAAGAGCTTCGGCAAGGTGGTGAAAAAGGAAACTGACTTAAGGATGAAAAGGCTATTCAGACCCCAGCGGGTTACTATAGAATTATTAGTAAATGTAAAGGGCATGGATGTAATTTCACATGGGCTGCGCCCCATGCCTATAAATAGGTGAACAGTATTCCCGTACGGTTCACGCGGACTTGATATTCGTTTTTGGCGTCACGTTTGTACCTTTGTTGTCCTTCAAGCTGAAGGTACATTTGTAACTTTATATCATTTCTATTTTTCCATGATAATATAATAGAAATGATCTAATAATAATGTTGATATTAAACTTTATTTGCCATATGAATTCTTCGTCATTATCTCTTGTGTTTCCGAAGGTATGTCCTTTATGACCTTCATCCGAGATCCATTATATCCCGAAGGGAAATGATGTTTCGGAGGACGAAGGACTTTAACATTTAACATTTTTTATGTTGCCTTGTTCTTAATTCGAAGCATTTGAGAACAAGTCTCCAACATTGGCGCCCACCTCCGGTGAATTCACTTCCACTCTTTGAGTTTTGAACACCTTCGGCAACCATAGACCTTCGTTATGGCGCCGAAGAAGGTTTCAGCAACAGGGGCTGCAGCTCTACAACCGCTGGATCCTAATCAGGAGACTCTCTCTCTTCGGGAGGCTCGAAGCCAGAAGAAAAAGGCCGTCAGTCCAATGCCTCAGGAGGATGAGTTGGATCAAGAAATCAGAAACATGGAGATGCTTCATCAGCAGGTGCAAAGGAAGAAGGAGAAGATGGCCAGGCTAGCTGAATTACAAAGGCAGATAGACGAAGCCTCTGAAGAAGTTTGCCATCTTACTCAAGATGAGCAGAATCGAAGGCCCCAGCACAGAGAGCTTCATCAAGAGGGCCTCTTCAACGAAGATGACTGGTATGAGAATTTCCATCATGGAAATTTTGCTTTTGATGATGCTTCTCCTCTCTCAGCTGAGCTGCAGGCTACACCTTGGCCTCCATCCTACAAGCCACCTCAGCTTCCCATGTACGACGGCCATTCAGATCCGAAGCAATTTTTGATGAGCTACGAGGCAACAATATCTTCGTATGGTGGCAATACTGTAGTTATGGCAAAGTCTTTTGTCATGGCTGTCAGGAGTGTTGCCCAAACATGGTACTCCTCCCTTCGGCCAGCAACAATTACCTCATGGCAGAAGCTGAAGGACATGTTGTTAACCAGCTTTCAAGGGTTTCAGACCAAGCCAGTCACTGCTCAAGCTCTATTCCAGTGCACCTAGGATCACGAAGAATACCTTCAGGCGTATGTCCGAAGGTTTCTACGTCTAAGGGCACAGGCACCAACAGTGCCCAATGAAATTGTCATTGAGGCCATGATCAAGGTACTTCGGCCGGGACCTACAGCTCAATACTTCGCCAGGAAGCCTCCTCAAACTTTGGAGAAGCTACTCCAAAAGATGGACGAGTATATTCGAGCTGACAATGACTTCCGCCAAAGAAGGGAAGAAGCATACAGGTTCTCTGAGATGACGAGGGGCTTCGGAGGAAGATTTCATCCGAGGCATGTCAGATCAATTCACAACTCTACTCAGCCTAATGATAGAGGGGGTCAACAGCAAAGGCCACAGCACTCTTCGCAGGCTTCGGGACAGCAACAGCAGGCTTCGGGTCAGCAGCAAAGCTCCTTCCGACCGCCAGCTCCAAGGGGCAGAGGCGCCAGGGGCTTCGGAGGAAGATTCGGGGACCAGCCAAGAAAAATTTATTGCCTGTTCTGTGGTGAGGACAAGGGCCATACCACCAGAATGTGCCATGTCACCATCCAAAAGCAAAAGGAGATTGCCGAAGCTGCGGCACAGCAGAGTCAACCAAAGCAAGTCATGCATACTTCTTCATATCATTTGCCCTACATTCCAGAATATGTAGGCAATCACCCTGCAGCTTCTGTTGCTTCGGCAAGTCAACCCCAGGCATCTTGGCAGCAGCTTCCGCCTCCGCCACCATTGCAACGAGGCCAGCAGCTAGAAGGGAGTCAGCAAAGGGACTTCAGAGAAGAGTCCGAAGCTCGCACAGTCAACAGCACTGTGCCAGAGTCGAAGCATATTTATTGACAAATATCCTACTTTGATGTCGGTCTATTGCATTTAGTATTACTTTCTTTTTAACAAGGAACACTTATGAGAGGATAGAGTGCTTTTTGTCGATTTAAGTTTCTTGTAATAGTTTTGCTGTTTGCCACAAGAAAAATATCTTCTCCACAGGCTTAAATTGTCGAAGCTTAAAAAAGTTGTGACAACAGGGAGGACCTTCGAATTATCAAAAATTTATTTTAAAAAGCACACAGTGTGCATTCTTCGAAATAGCAAAAAGTCGTTCTAAAGAACGCAGTGTAAGTTTGCCGAAGCTACAAAAAGCCGTTCCTTAGGGAGCGCAGTGTAAGTTTTCTGCTCAAAAGTCATTCCAAAGGGAATGCAGAGCTTACAGCGAAAAATAAACGCTGATACCGCCTAAGTAAAAGGCGAAGCGCGAAAAGTCAACGCGAATACCGCTGAAGTAAAATGCGAAGAAGCTCCTAAGGGAGGCTTACAGCGAAAAATAAACGCTGATTCCGCTGAAGTAAAAGGCGAAGAAGCTCCTAAGGGAGGCTTACAGCGAAAAGTCAGCGCTGATTCAAAAAGATTATGTATTTTTATTGCAGGAATATGTGTATCTTCGGCACAAATATCATTTTGCATAACATAACATCATCACATCATTTTGCATAACATAAGCATCATACATCATGCTGCATATGGTGCAAGAAGAGGATACAGTATCGACCTTCGAAGTTTGCTTTGAAAAAATGAAAATTGTGTTAAGGCATAAGAAGGGAGCACAACGTTGATCTTCGAAATTGTCCAGCTTCGGAAAATGTTTTCGCGAAGCATAGATATACTTCATCAGTGTAGTATGGAAGGAGAATGTCTTCTTCACGAAGCATGAAAAGAAGGGAAGGTGTTTTTTCGCCGGAGGCTCAAAAAATGGTATGTATGTGAAATTTCATGCATCGTAAAGAATTGAATCATGAAAAGAAACTTGTATATTACATTCAAAGTTACAAAATATTACATAGATCACATTTCAAATGTTTTTTCTAAAACATCTAGTCTTCTCTCAGTACTACTTCGGCAGCCTCATTTAGAAGTTGTTCAACAACTTTATCCATGATAGCTTCGGCCATTTGTTTAATTTCGTCATCCCCCTTCGTACAGGGGTCAGCAGACGATCCAGCAGGTTCTGAGGAAAGAGAATATATGTCTATGTTACTATTACAAACCATAAGCAAGTTCGAAATTGAAAATTACAACAGACCCAAAACCACTAGTTGGTACCTATTTGGCTTTTGGGCTCTGCGCTTTTTTCAGCGGTCTTGGTTACTTCCCTAGCATCATGGATACCTTGCTCGCTTCTTCGAATAATTTCCTGGGCCATTTCTCGGCCACCATTGTCCCAGACGTCGGTGAAAAATTTTCCACCAACCTGGCTAGCTTCGGACGAGGGGTCTTTAATATCTTCAGTGGATAAAGTGGCTTCGGATTGCGCAAGAAGCTTAACATGATCGCAGCCTTTTTTCTCCAGCATAGTAGCAATCCCCCTGGCACCCGAGAAGGCGCAAATGTCTCCACGACTGTTTAGAATTTCTTCGAAGGCTTCAGCTTTGTGGCTGATCCATTCGATAGGGCCTTCTGGGTTACCTCTTACAAAGTCCTCTTCACTTGAAAATGCGCCAACGCTGGCGAAGCTGGTTTTTATCTTCTTTACACATTCAATGGATTTTTCGTAGCACCTTTTCTTGGAAGACCGAAGCTCTTCAATGGTTCCTTCCAGATGATTGGCCCATTGGTCGCTAAGTTCTCGCTTCGTTTCTTCAAGTATGCGTTCTTCTTTAGCGCGGGCCAATTGCTTCCGAAGGTTGTCAATCTCGTGTTTTTGAGCTTCGGTCTGTGCTGTAAAGGCAGCTTCGTTTTCTTTTATCTTGTTCATCAACGTAGCTAGAATCTGGTCTTTTTCCAAGGCTTCGTTCCTCAGCTTGATAACCTCTGTTCGAAGGTTATTGAGAGCAATGGTGCAGCTCTCGTCTTCAGCATTCTTTTGTGCCCTTAAGGCATTGCTAAGTATTAAGCCCTGTTCGAAAGAACGCATGGATTTACATAAGAATAAAAGGCTAATTTAAAAAATTCATAAGTTTCAAAATTCACAATTTTTTGTACCTTCAGACTATTGTAGGCGAGGCTATCCGCGAGATTGTCATTCGTCATCGCGCAGAGGCCGGCTTCCAGCTTCGGAAACCCCATGCTTCGGGCCATTTCCCGGCAGACGAGCAATTCTTTGTTATCTGGAAGGCAATATAAGAAGTCATCTTCATCCGTGCCGTTGAAAATTAGGGCCCCTTTTGGATACCCTAGTTCTTGTGCATAGTGATTGGCTTCAAAAGTTTCTTCTTCAGATAGTTTTTTCCCCGAAGCATGTCGAATAATATAATCGAGGGTTTTGGAGGATGCTTCGGGGGCAGCAGTACTCATTTCTTCAACTAAAGTTGGCTTTGTTATCTTCGTTTCTTCAGCCTCTAGGGATTTTTCCTTAGTGGACTCTGAAGGCCCAACTTTGGTCTCGGATTGTTGCTGTGGAGCTTCAGCAACAAAGACTTCAGTTTCCACTTCAGAAGTTTCAGCAATCTTTTTCGGGGTTGTGCTTGAAGACTTAATTGTCTCCAAGACATCTAGCACATTAGCCATTCTTTTCCTTTTTGGGGTTACCGCTGGGCCCTTCTGGCTTTTTGTTGTTTCAATTTTTGTTGAAGGGCTTAAAATTTCCAATATTTTTGTTCCTTAAGTTATTAGCTCGTCTGCTTTCTTTATTGAAGGTGCTTCGGTTCTTTCTTCGATCTTTGGCGCTGGAGATGTTTCTTTGGTTTCGGTGGCTGAAGAGACCTCACCAATAAACGTAGGCACTGTGGCCGGTTCAATGAAACGTGCCCGGTGTGTGAGTACCTTTAACTTTTTTCTTTGCGGCGCCAGCTCGCTGGGATCGCCCGAGGCAACTTCCTTTGCAGGAGAAGTATTTTTTCTTTTCTAGCCTGGCACCGGGTAATGGTAGTCAGGGTAGACAAACCCAATCGCATCAAATACCCGGTTAAGCCTCTTCTTCTTTCGGCCTCCGAAGGCCGCTGATAGTGCAGTATCTTTGGCCTTCGAATATACTCCAAGCAATTCGTCACTTACGTTCTCAATACTTTTCAACTAGTCATCATCTGGTTCAACAAACTTATCTCCGTATTTGAATGTATATTTTAACCTAACTAGCCCACCTTCGTCAGAATCTTTGATGGTCTCCTTCGGCATTTCCCACTTTCCTGCAAGTGGCTAAACTCTGAAGGCAATATGCTCTTGGACCAGATCCCTTGTCCCAATAAAAGAGCAGATCACGCCGAAGGCTCTCTGACATTCTTCAGCTGCTTCATCCATTTCCACTTTCGGCTTCCGGAGTCCGAAGCGTTGCCAGATAGGGCGCATAATGATACCCTTAACATCCTCTTGTGCTAACAAGTCATTCCCCACATAAAACCATTCTGTCATCCAGGCACCAGGCCACCTCTTCCGAAAGGTTGGCACGGGGCAGCTTGACCCGGAACGGGCGCCAAAGCTGTAGCAACCAAAGTTGTTGTGGTATTGTTCTTCCCCCAAGGCTTCGTCTCATATACTAACTCATGAATATTGCAAAAGCTTTTAGCATTTGGTTCCAAACCTTGGCTTTTCACAGCCCAGACAAAGATTCCCATTCTCACAATAGCTTCGGGAGTAATTTGGTGAAGGTAGATTTGAAATGTCTTCAGAACTTCAATAACAAAGCTGCTCAGGGGGAACCGAAGTCCAGCCTTGAGAAAGCTTCGGAAGATCACAACCTCATTTTCTTTGGGGGCCGGAGAAGTCTTCTCTCCGTCATCAGCCCTCACAATTGACACATCTCGGAAATATCTCCCCCTCATGTTGTCAAGATGACTCTGCTTGATACTTGACTTTCCGAAAACCGTGTGGCTTGGTCGCCATGGTTGGTCTTCGGATTCTTCCCCGCCGCTCTCTACATCATAGTTGTCGCTGTCACCAGTATCTTCAGATAAACCTTCCAAAATTTCTTTGGTAATCTTCTCTGTATTGGTCTTCGCTATTGATTCAAGAAAGCCCAGATTCATTTCTTCAGAAAGGCTTAGCTTTGGATCAACAGCCATCTTCTTGTCCGAAGACATCTTCGTAAACACTGGGAAATGTTCTTAACACCGAAGCTTAAAATTTACACAAATTTTGTCGTACAGGCTAGAAGTTGAGTGGGCAAGAGCAGATGGCAAGAAAGCATGCCAATTAAGCTCGAGGTGCGCTCTTATTCATACACCTGGGGCGTTATATGCTACAGGGCCCGCCTGTCAGTGGTTATTGCTATTCTAGCAAAGGGAAGGTGTTTTTTTGGACCTTCGGCTTTGGGCCTTTGTCCTTGTCGCAATTTAAATTTATCATTCTGACAAATTAATATTGCGAGGGGCTATTGTTGGGGACCTTCGGCTTCCGAAGGTCCTCAAAAACATGGTTTAACAACGTTCCTGGAAGTATAATGCATGAACAGGTACCTTCGGACATGAATTGAAACTATAGCGAGAAGAAGCGTGAGGAGTACGAAGGATAGCGTGAAGCTGAAGTTGTGCGCAGAAGAGCTTCGGCAAGGTGGTGAAAAAGGAAACCGACTTAAGGATGAAAAGGCTATTCAGACCCCAGCGGGTTACTATAGAATTATTAGTAAATGTAAAGGGCATGGATGTAATTTCACATGGGCTGCGCCCCATGCCTATAAATAGGTGAACAGTATTCCCGTACGGTTCACGCGGACTTGATATTCGTTTTTGGCGTCACGTTTGTACCTTTGCTGTCCTTCAAGCCGAAGGTACATTTGTAACTTTATATCATTTCTATTTTTCCATGATAATATAATAGAAATGATCTAATAATAATGTTGATATTAAACTTTATTTGCCATATGAATTCTTCGTTGTTGGGGCTATGCTTCGGTGCGCCGAAGGTCTTACACGAAGAAGCAGCTTCGGCTGAAGTCGTCCCCAGGAGACGGCCGAAGATTCCTTTTCATGGAGCTTCGGCGTTACAAACCGACATAGAGATAGAATGACCTTTTTATCCATAGAGGTCTGAGTTAATGTTGTAAACTTTTGTAAGGGGCATAATTGTAATTTGTCACAGGCTGTGACCTGTGTCTATAAATAGATGAACAGTACCTCTGTACTGTTCACGCGAACCTGTCATTTGCCTTCGCATCACACTTGTATTCTCGCCTTCCTCAGGACAGAAGGTACGTTTGTAATTTGAAATCATTTATATTCATTCATGTTAGTAAAAATGGAAATGATTCTATGATAACATTTAAATGTTTATTGTATACCTCATGATCTATATGAATACTTCGTCCCTCGTTATTATGTTTACGAAGGTACACCCTTCGTAACCTTCGTCCGAAATTCTTTATATCCCGAAAGGATATAATGTGATGGAGGACGAAGGACTTTAACACTTAACATTTTCTGTGTTGCCTTGTTCTTAACTCTTAGCATTTGAGAACAAGCCCCCAACATTGGCGCCCACCTCCGGTGAACTCACTTCCACTTTTCTGAGCTGATGGCTTCGTTCAACAATCAAGCTGGAGCTGCTTCGGCTTCGAAGCTGGTGCTCCCGATAACAGGCGGTTCTTGCTCAGAGCCGGCTAACAAGAAGCAGAAGAAGGAGGCCCAGAGAAGGGTGCAGCATGTTGGAGTGCAGGGACCCTTCATCAAGTCAAAATGGTCCCACATTCCAATTACTTTCTCTCAGGAAGACCTTCAGCTTAAGGATTATCCTCACAATGATGCCATGGTTATCTCTTGCGTGATCAAAGGATTTCTGGTCCACAATGTCCTAGTTGATACAGGCAGTGCAGCTGATATTATATTTGCTAAAGCCTTCAGACAAATGCAAGAGCCCGAAGACAAGATTCATGATGCTACGCACCCTCTTTGTGGCTTCGGAGGGCGACAGATTGTAGCACTTGGGAAGATTACCATGCCGGTAACCTTCGGATTTGTTAACAACACAAGGACTGAGCAAATTGTGTTTGATATTGTTGACATGGAGTATCCTTACAATGCTATCATTGGCCGTGGTACTCTTAATGCCTTCGAAGCAATTCTTCACCCAGCTTATCTCTGCATGAAGATACCTTCGGACCAAGGGCCTATTGCTATTCATGGAAGCCAGGAAGCTGCTAGAAGGGCCGAAGGAAGCTGGACTGACTCCAAGGCAATCCATAACATAGATGGAGCTGAAGCTTGTGAACAGTACAAATTCAGAAGGGAGAAGGCAGCTTCAGCTGATCAGCCGAAGCCCATGTTATTGTGTGAAGACATAGCAGAGCAGAAGGTGTTGTTGGGCTCGCAATTATCTGAAGACCAGGAGAAAACCTTGATAAGGTTTTTATTCAACAACAAAGATGTTTTTGCATGGTCAGCTAATGATCTCTGTGGAGTAAATCGGGATGTTATTGAACATTCGCTCAGTGTTGACCCATCCTTCAGACCCCGAAAGCAGAGGCTTCGGAAAATGTCTGATGACAAGGCCGAAGGGGCTCGCAATGAAGTAAAAAGACTCCTCAGTGCAGGAGTTATCAGAGAAGTAAAGTATCCAGAGTGGCTAGCTAACACTGTTATGGTGAAGAAGGCCAATGGCAAGTGGAGAATGTGTATTGATTTCACAGATCTCAACAAGGCTTGTCCGAAGGATGAATTCCCGCTGCCAAGGATAGACTCTTTAGTCGATGCAGCAGCTTCTTCAGAGCTCATGAGTCTCCTAGACTGCTACTCAGGCTATCATCAAATTTGGATGAAGAAGGAAGATGAGCCAAAAACTAGCTTCATAACCCCAAGTGGTACATATTGCTATCTTCGGATGCCTGAGGGGCTCAAAAATGCCGGAGGGAGTTTCAGCCGAATGACAGCGAAGGTTCTCCAGTCTTAGATAGGCAGAAATGTGTTGACTTATGTCGATGACATTATTGTAAAAAGCACAAAGCAGGAAAATCATATTGCTGATCTGCAGGAGACCTTCGCCAGTTTCAGACAAGCTGGTCTGAAGCTGAATCCAGAAAAATGTGTCTTCGGAGTGAAAAAGGGTAAATTTCTTGGATGCTTGGTTTCAACAAAGGGAATCGAAGCTAATCCAAACAAAATCGAAGCTATACTTCGAATGGAGCCACCAACCACAAGAAAGGGGGCTCAAAGATTAACAGGAAGGCTGGCATCTCTCAACAGATTTATATCCAGATCAGCAGAAAGAAACTTACCATTCTTCGAGGTGCTGAAGTCAGCTGAAGTCTTTCAATGGGGCCCAAGTCAACAAAAAGCCTTCGAAGAGCTGAAGCAATACTTAATAGATCTAACAACATTAACTCCACCAACGCCAGGGGCTCCTCTGTTGTTATATGTGGTAGCTTCGCACTCAGCAGTAAGTGCGGCACTTGTCCAGGAGAAGTTTGATGGACAAGTCAAGAAGCAGGTCCCAGTATATTTTGTATATGAGGTCCTTGGTGTCTCAAAGAAAAATTATACAGAGCTGGAGAAGGTATTGTATGCCGTTTTAATGGCATCCAGGAAGCTTCGGCATTATTTTCAGGCATACAACATTATTGTTCCTTCTTCGCAGCCGTTGAAGGATATCATGAGAAATAGAGAAGCTACTGGGCGTATTGGAAAATGGGCTGCGGAGCTCAATGAATTTTACATTGATTATGTGCATAGATCCTCAATCCAGTCCCAAGCATTGGCAGATTTCATTGCCGACTGGACGCCAGGGGCTCAGGACGAAGAAGCAAATAAAGATGCCGAAGTATGGATAGTGTTTTGTGATGGCTCTTGGGGAACCTTCGGAGCAGGTGCAGCTGCTGTGTTGGTCTCACCATCCAAGGTTAAAACTTGCTATGCAGCAAGACTTGACTTCAGCTGCACAAATAATATAACTGAGTACGAAGCCCTGCTCCTGGGTCTTCGGAAACTAAAGGCAATGGGAATCAGAAGGGCGATTCTTAAAACTGATTCCCAGGTTGTTTCGGGTCATATTGACAAAAGTTGCAAGGCTAAAGACCCGAAGCTTGAAAAATACCTAGACACGGTCCGAAGGATCGAAGCTTCCTTCGAAGGATTTTCTGTCAAGAATATCCCTCGAGGGCAAAATGAGCATGCTGATTTACTAGCCAAGTCTGCAGCACAGGGGCTGCCGTTACCTTCGGATGTGTTCTTCGAAACAATAAAGGCACCTTCAGTAGAGCTTCTTGAAAGAGCAGTCCTCAACATTTCTCCTGTTTACAGCGAAGATTGGAGAACGGAAATAATCTCTTACCTTCAGGGTAAGTTCTTTTCAGATGACGAAGCCTACAATAAAAGAATAGAGGCAAGAGCTCGTCCGTATATCATGATAGAAGGGGAATTATACAAACATGGAGTTTGCGCTCCGCTGCTCAAGTGCTTATCTAGAGCCGAAGGTATAGAGTTGATGAAAGAGATACATGCAGGCCTGTGTGGATCCCACATCGGATCCAGGCCGTTACTTGGAAAAGTGTTCCGCCAAGGATTTTATTGGCCGAAGGCAGCTTCGGATGCAGCGGAGTTAGTTCAAAAGTGCGAAGGTTGTCAAAAATGTGCAAGAGATCAAAAGCAACCTTCGTCTTTGACACAGCTGATACAACCCATCTGGCCATTGCAAAGGTGGGGCCTTGACTTGTTGGGTCCATTACCACCGGCTCAAGGGAATCTAAGATATGTTATAGTAGCTGTGGAGTATTTTTCCAAGTGGATTGAGGCGAAGCCATTAGCCACAATAACTTCGGCCACTGTCCAAAAGTTTTTCTGGCAGAATATTGTCTGTCGCTTTGGGGTACCGAAGGCCATCACTGTAGATAACGGAACGCAGTTCGACTCCGAAGTTTTCAGAAATTTCTGTGATCAAATTGGAACGAAGATCCATTTTGCATCAGTCAGGCATCCGGAGTCGAATGGGCTTGTTGAAAGGGCCAACGGCATCATAATGACAGGAATAATGAAGTTAATCTTCAATCAACCAAGGGGAAAGTGGCCAGATCAGTTGACCAAAGTGGTGTGGAGCCACAATACAACAACATCAAGGTCTACAGGCTTTACCCCATTCAAATTATTATTCGGTGACGAAGCAATAACTCCGGAAGAAGCTAAAGCTGGGTCAATAAGGGTAGTAGCTTCGGCAGAATCAGGCCCCGAAGATGCTTGCCTTGTGGAAAAAGATACTTTAGAGGGGATCAGGCTTCAGGCCGTGGAGAATATCAATAAATATCAAGCTGAAACAATCAGGTGGCGAGATAGAAAGGTCCGCTTAAAAAATATTGAGCCGGGACACTTGGTGCTTCGGAGAGTGGCCAACCCAGATACAGTGGGCAAGTTACAATTGAAGTGGGAAGGGCCTTTCTTAGTAGCATCCTCGTCAAGGCCTGGTTCGTACAGATTAAAGGACATGGATGGCAACGAAATTCCAAGATCTTGGAATGCAGATGAGCTTCGGAGATATTATGTATAACCTGATGTAACTTTTTATGTTTTTCTTTTTTCATGGCACCCTTTTCCTTTCTAAAGGGGGAGAAAGGTTTTTAATGGGGCCATCATATGTAATTTCCTTTTTAGTTTTATAAGAGCAAAATCCCCCAAGGAATGTAAATGTAAAAGCTGAGAACGCACCATCGAGTGCCGAAACTGAAAAAAAAGAGAAGAAGCTCCAAAGACGTCCCTAAGGGGATGCAGAGCTCTGATTCCGCCGAAAGTAAAAGGCGAAGAAGCTCCAAAGACGTCCCTAAGGGGATGCAGAGCTTACAGCGAAAAGTCAACGCTGATACCGCCTAAGTAAAAGGCGAAGAAGCTCCAAAGACGTTCCTAAGGGAATGCAGAGCTTATACCGCCTAAGTAAAAGGCGAAGAAGCTCCAAAGTCGTTCCTAAGGGAATGCAGAGCTAATGTGTGGTTGGTTCTAAAGAAATA
This sequence comes from Zea luxurians, assembly GCA_029449295.1. Lineage (NCBI taxonomy): Eukaryota > Viridiplantae > Streptophyta > Magnoliopsida > Poales > Poaceae > Zea > Zea luxurians. Next base: position 15,939,426 of record JAOPSE010000052.1, on the reverse strand, counting down.
ATGGCTGAGAGTGTGGCTTCGGACATATGTTTTGGACATTCATTCGCACATTACATTACATCATGGCATTTGCATGCATAAGCATTCATTCATAGCATTTATATACCAAAGTGGTTTTTTATGATTCGTTATGTAAAAGAAAAGCTTCGGCAAAAAGAAGAATTGGTCTCTTATGCTTTGTTGTGTACAAAAAAAAAGAAAAGCTTCGGCAAAAAGAAGAAGTGGTCTTTTATGCTTTGTTGCTCGGCAAAAAGAAGAATTGGTCTCTTATGCTTCGTTGTGTACGAAAAGAAGGGAAGGTGTTTTTTCGCCCTCGGCTCAAAATACTGATTTCGTCCACATCAAAGCGCCTCAGTAGAAGGGTAAGAATATATTACAAGGTATGTACAAAGTTCCTTGAGAACAGTTTAATTGTATTTACAAAAGTTGTTGCAAAAGTATCCTTCCTATAGTATACTTCTACTGATCTTCATTAAGCTTCAGCTTCGGCGACAGCTTCGGCGACATATCTTAAGCATCATCTTCACCTTCGTCATCCTACATAAATCAAGGTATCGTGAGTAAAAATCAAGTGCAAAGGAGAAGGTAAGTACGAAGTATCATTTCTTACTGGTTCAAGATGACTTCGAGCTTCGTCTCCAGCCTTCTCCCGCCCGCCTTTTGTCCATATCATTTTTATGAATCTATTTGAGATGCTTCGGGCGAGGTCAGGTATATCGTCCAGGATTGATGGAGACAGGGTGAAGTTGGGCCTGTTGACGATTTTCCCATGCTCGCAGCCGGCCTTCAGGAACGCAGCAGCGGTACCCCGAGAAGCTACCCAGGCACAAAAGTCATCGTGCCCGGCTATAACTTCGTCAAGTTCTTCGATTTCAGCTTCAATATGATCGAAGGCTTGTGGTAAATTTTCCGCTGAAGGGTTAAATTTCCCGCTGCTGGCTCCGACAGAGTAAAATATCTTTTTTAATCGTTCAATACAATTATTGCTAAATTTCAAGCATTTGTCTTGAAGGCTTGTTAATGATTTCTTCAAGTCTGAGTTGGCCTGGACCTCGGCTTCAAGTTTCGAATTAAGCTCTAGCTTCTCCTGATCAAATTGTTTTGATTGACTGATAAGCTTCGAATTCAATTCTGACACTTTAGCTTCAGTCTCAGCCAGCAAGCCTTCGGTCGATTGGAGCTCGAAGTCTTTCTTTTCAATGATAGCTGATTGTTCTTTTATCTTGCTCTCTAAATTTTCAATTATAGCTTCGTGTTTTTTGTCCTCCAAATCTTGTTGCATCTTCAGAGCCTTGCTCAGTAGCATGCTCTGCACAGAAACAACTTTTGTTAGTAACATTTTCATTATTAACAACAATAAAAACCAGAGAAAAGATTCTTTACCTTGAAGTTGGAATAAAATAAGCTGCCGACGATATGTTGTCGTCGGTAGCGGCTGATATCTGTCTCTAGCTTCGGAAAACCGATACTCTTTAATAGAGTACCGATGACCTTAGCTCCAGTTTGGTCTCGAATGCAGCCCAATTTTTCGTCATCAATGCCTCCAAATAGAAGGGCTCCTGGCTTGTAGCCGCAAGATTTGGCATAGTCCTTAAGTTCTTCCATTTCGGCCTTCGACAGTTTTTGCCCAATTAAATTTTGAAATGTGTAAGCTTCGTCGTCCGAAGTATCTTCGGCCATTTCTTTCCCCTTCCCAGGCACTGTGGCCATGGTTTTTTCAGCAGCAATGGCAGTTTCTTCTGCAGCCATATCTTCCAAAATTTTGTCAATGTCCTCAATAGTAGTTTCTAAGTTCACATCTTCGGCTGTAGCGGCTTCGGTAGCCGCGACCTCCGAAGGTGCGACTTCGACGTTTGTTGTGCCTTCAGTAGCTGCCGTTTTCTGAATTGACGCCCTCGGCGGCGTCTTATCGATAACTTCGGTCACTGCAATAATTCTTTGCCGCTTTGGTTTGGTTATCTTCGTTTGTTCCGGCTCTTCTACCTTTCAAAAAAGCTTCGTCAGTTCAGGCCCTAGTGGACTTAGCTTCGTGGGCACGGGTTCAGTCATTACCTTTAAAATTTCCTCCACGTCGCTGGTAGAAGGTGGTGTGGGGGTCCCCTCTTCTTCGGATAATTTTCGCTTCGCAGTTGATATTTTTCTTTTCTTGGGAATTTTCTTCTCTTTTGCTGGCCTTTCTTCATCCTTGTCCAGAGCTTCGGCCACTCTTTTTCTTTTTTGGCCCTCAGCACCCTTGTTCAGCCGTTCATAGTCAGTGTACTCGAAGCCCAGGGCATCAAGCACTCGGTTCAGCCTTCGCTTCGGACGGGTGCCGAAGGCCGCTGTCATTAGTTGATCTTATTTTTTGGAATAATTCCCCAGAATTTCATTACACATCACCTCGACTGTGTCCAGCCACTCTTGGCAGGGCTTCTTAAAGTATTGCTTGAATTTGAAGTGATATGGAAGCCGGACAAGTTCCCCCTCCTTCTTCTCCCCCTTCAACTTTGGCATTTCCCATTCTTTTAGAGTAGGGAAGACTCTGAATGCCAAGAATTCTTGAACCAGATCCCTGGTACTGATATGTTCTGCAATAATTCCGAATTCATCCATTGCCTGTTGTGTTTGACCCTCTGGTGTCATGTTGCAGCGGGGTCGGGTTTCTCCGAAGATCAGCTCGAGTGGACTTTGCACAAGCTTCTCTTTGTTGTCATCAACCTTGACATAGAACCATTCTGATTTCCAGCCTGCTGGCCATTTGCTTCGGTAGCTGATCACAGGAAACTTTGCGGTTTTCCGGTAGGCAAAATTGTAGCAGCCGAAGTTATCATGTAGCCCATCTTTTCTGGCCTTTGTTTGATAATGTAACTCATGAACTCGACAGAAACTGTCGGCAAATGGCTCCACTGCTTGGCTTCGGAGGGCCCAAATATAAACGCTAAGCCTAACGATAGCGTTAGGAGTTAACTGGTGAAGATAGATACCAAACCTCTTCAGTATCTCCGCAATAATCTCGTGAAGAGGGAATCTCAGCCCAGCCTTTAAAAAGCTCTTGAAGATAACAATCTCGTCCTTCTCTGGCTTCGGGGTGGTTTCTTCTCCCCCGAAGCGAAGTAGCTTCTTCTGATTTTCATTAAAATAACCTGCTTTCACCATCTTCGAAAGATCAGCCTTTGAAACAGTTGATTTCCCAAAATCCAGGTGGCTGGGTTTGCTGGGCATGGCAATGCGATAGTCGTCTTCGGGATCAGTCCCTTCAATATTCTCTTCTTCTCCTTCGGCAGCTGTCGGGTTTGCTTCAGCAGTGGGCATGTCTTCCGCAGTCACCAGTCCGGAACGCTGCATCGCTTCGGAGATGGGCACAGTATTCGAACCTTCGGCTTCGTCTCCCTCACGTGCAACTTTGGCAGTAGATCGCACTCTCGCCATTTGATTCTGAGTTTGGGGAAGTTAGATACTTTTTTCTTTTTTCTTTTCTCCCGAAGCCCTTCTTTCTGACGAAGCAGACGTCGAGGTGGACCTTCGATCGATTCTGAGAGTCAAGCTTCGGCTATGGTTAAAAATTTTGGCAGCAAAACAGTGCAAATAGCAATGAATGCTGTGGTAACTTCACACCTACCCGTCTGTTTATATAGTGCTGCAGGAAAGAAGGCGAAGCGGCAGGATTTTTACACCAAGCGGGCAGTCACTTGTACTCGCTGTGCAGTGGACCGCAAAGATCAAACAGTAACTCTGCAAGGTGGGCCTGGCACGCGCTCGGAAGCCGGATCGTCTCTCCGCAACGAGCTCAGGGAAGGTGTTTTTTGGACCTTCGGCTTCCCGAAGCTGAAGAGGCTTTTTTCACGGGTCAAGCTCGTTACGAAAAACGATCTAGCACCGCGAAAGGGGCTACTGTTGGGGCTATGCTTCGGTGCGCCGAAGGTCTTACACGAAGAAGCAGCTTCGGCTGAAGTCGTCCCCAGGAGACGGCCGAAGATTCCTTTTCATGGAGCTTCGGCGTTACAAACCGACATAGAGATAGAATGACCTTTTTATCCATAGAGGTCTGAGTTAATGTTGTAAACTTTTGTAAGGGGCATAATTGTAATTTGTCACAGGCTGTGACCTGTGTCTATAAATAGATGAACAGTACCTCTGTACTGTTCACGCGAACCTGTCATTTGCCTTCGCATCACACTTGTATTCTCGCCTTCCTCAGGACCGAAGGTACGTTTGTAATTTGAAATCATTTATATTCATTCATGTTAGTAAAAATGGAAATGATTCTATGATAACATTTAAATGTTTATTGTATACCTCATGATCTATATGAATACTTCGTCCCTCGTTATTATGTTTACGAAGGTACACCCTTCGTAACCTTCGTCCGAAATTCTTTATATCCCGAAAGGATATAATGTGATGGAGGACGAAGGACTTTAACACTTAACATTTTCTGTGTTGCCTTGTTCTTAACTCTTAGCATTTGAGAACAAGCCCCCAACATTCGTCATTATCTCTTGTGTTTCCGAAGGTATGTCCTTTATGACCTTCGTCCGAGATCCATTATATCCCGAAGGGAAATGATGTTTCGGAGGACGAAGGACTTTAACATTTAACATTTTTTATGTTGTCTTGTTCTTAATTCGAAGCATTTGAGAACAAGTCTCCAACAGGGGAAGTTCGAAATTCACGAGTTCTGGCGAACGATTGCTAACGATTCTCGGTGGTTCGGTGGGTGACAATCTTGCGGGGCTAGTGGGGGCTTCAATTTATAGGGCTCAACGGTGGTGGCCGGGAATTTGGATGATGATGCGCGGCAGTCGGAAAGGGCAGGGAGTTACTGTGCGCATGAACCTGTGTCTAATGTCGTGGCGACCTCACCGGCGACGATGGGATGGCCCCAGAGAGTCACGACGACGTGGTGGAAAGGTAGAGCCACGTGGCACAAGGCCGAGAGGCGGTGGTTCACCGGCGAGCCAATCTGTCCCAGCCGCAAAGCATTAGAGTGCGGCGGTGAGTCACCGGAGTGACCTCCAGCCGTCGAGCTACTACCTGGCAGACTTATCTAGTTACTGACGACGTGAATCGCAACGGCGGTGGCGTGAATCTTTGCGCAGAGAGGTCGCCGGCGGCAAGGATCCGACGCTGGCAGTCTGATCTTTATCGGGCTACTGTACCATCGAAGTGGAATTCAGTTAGCCTGACAGTCAATATTTAGGCTTGATTTGCTCACAAATCCCTATGGTAACTGTCGGGGACCATAATTAGGGGTACCCTCAAGACGCCTAATTCTCAGCTGGTAACCCCCATCAGCATAAAGCTGCAGAGGCCTGATGGGTTTGATTAAGTCAGGGATCAGTCCATACGAGTGACTTGACCACGCCACGCCCGAGCCTAGCCTCGGGCGAGGGCAGCCGACCCTAAGATGACTCCGTCTCGCCTGAGGCCTCCTCTTTCACGGCAGACGCATCTCCGGCTCGCCCTAGGCCCCGCCTTCGATAAGAAGAAACCCTGACTAAATCACCGCGCCAACCGACCGAGTCACCGGGGCGTTTAACGCAAAAGGTAAGACCAACGGGCGACCAGACTTCGCCAGAGGCGCCATAGGAGGCTCCGCCCGACCCAGGGCTCGGACTCGGGCTAAGGCCCCGGAAGACAGCGAACTCCGCTCCGCCCCAGGGCTCGGACTCGGGCTAAGGCCCCGGAAGACGGCGAACTCCGCTCCGCCCAAGGGCTCGGACTCGGGCTAAGGCCCCGGAAGACGGCGAACTCCGCTCCGCCCGACCCAGGGCTCGGACTCGGGCTAAGGCCCCGGAAGACGGCGAACTCCGCTCCGCCCGACCCAGGGCTCGGACTCGGGCTAAGGTCCCGGAAGACGGCGAACTCCGCTCCGCCCGACCCCAGGGCTCGGACTCGGGCTAAGGTCCCGGAAGACGACGAACTCCGCCTCGCCCGACCCAGGGCTCGGACTCCGCCTCGGCCTCTGCCGAACGATCTCCGCCTCGCCCGACCCAGGGCTCGGACTCTGCCTCTGTCTTGCAGGACGGACTCGACCTCGGCTTCGGAGGCGCTTCCACAACGCCCGACCTAAGACACGAGACTGCCACGTCAACAGGGAGCGTCATCATCACCCTGCCCTGAGCCGACTTGGGTCGTAGAGAACAAGACCGGCGTCCCATCTAGCCAGCCACGCCAGATAGACAAATGATGGCGCCCCGCTAGACCATGACGACGGCGACTCTCAGCTCCCTTACGAAAGCAGGAGGACGTCAGCAAGGGCCCAGCCACTCCGACAGCTGTCCCCCCGTCCGGCTCCGTTACTCCTCCAACAGCCACGACGCCACACCAACAGGGTGCCAAGATCTCTCCGGCTGCCACCTTGGCATGTACATAGGGCGCTAGCTCTCCCTCGCTAGACACGTAGCACCTTGCTACACCCCCATCTTGTACACCTGGATCCTCTCCTTACGACTATAAAAGGGAGGACCAGGGCCTTCTTAGAGAAGGTTGGCCTCGCGGGGACGAAGGGCAGGGGCAGGCGCTCTCTCGGGGCCGCTCGCTTCCCCTCACCTCGCGCGGACGCTTGTAACCCCCTACTGCAAGCGCACCCGACCTGGGCGCGGGACGAACACGAAGGCCGCGGGAATTCTCCGACTCCCTCACGACCCGGCTCCGGCCACCGACCTCTCTCTCTGTTCCCCCCTTCGCGCTCGCCCACGCGCTCGACCCATCTGGGCTGGGGCACGCGGCACTCTCACTCGTCGGCTCGGGGACCCCCCGGTCTCGGAACGCCGACAGTTGGCGCGCCAGGTAGGGGCCTGCTGCGTGTTGACGTTCGATTTCCCGTCAAGCTCCAGATGGGCAGTCTCCAACGACCTCTTCAACCCGGGACGGTGCTCCGTTTCGGGAACCTCGAGTTCATGTCTCTCGACGGCAACTACGACATGGTACTCCTTCCACCGCCGCGCGGCAGCGACAATGGTGGCGGACAGCCCGCCCGCCGGCGGCGGAATCAACGACGTCTTTCCCGCGTGGGGGAAGGACAACTTTCGAGCTCGCCCCATCCTCTCCCTCGCCATCGGAGGAGGAGGAGGCGGGGTAACCGGGGCCGAGCGGGAGATCGCGCTCCGACGACTGTCGAGCAAATCGACATCCCCGGCGCCTCAACGGAGGACACGCCAAGCGTCGCCCTCGCGTTCAAGGCAAACGCGAGCGCCATCCCCCCGCAACACGTCGACTCCGAGCAAGTGGACGACGCCAGCACGCTCACGGAGGGCCTGCAGGACGTCGCCCTCGTACCCAAGACGACGGCGCGGTCAGCCCCCGACTTGACTTCATCGCCCCTCGTCGACAAAAAGGTACCGACTGCTACCCGTCTTTCGTCATTTCGACTCGGCCTCAGCCCGCCTGGCGATCTCGCTTTGGCGGGCGCTCACATTGAGGCGAGTGCAACCTCTCTGGGGTTTCGTGTGCGGTCGCCTTGGGACCGGTTGACGGGTGTCTCGACCTACGGACCCTCTGGGTCCGAGGAAGATGACGACCCCAGCATCTGCTGGGATTTCTCCGGATCTGGCAATCCTAGTGCCATGCGGGACTTCATGACCGCATGTGACTACTGCCTCTCCAATTGTTCCGACGGCAGCCGCAGCCTTGGCGACAAGGACTGCGGCCCGAGTCGCGAATGTTTCCACATCGAGTTAGGGGATCCCTCCGGAGGCGGCTGTCTCGGCACGCCGGAGGATGGTGATCCCCCTAGGCCAGCACCTCGCGCCGACATCCCGCGGGAGCTAGCTGTGGTCCCCGTTCCGGCGGGGGGTCACGACCCACAGCTCGAGCAAGTCCGCGGGGCGCAGGCCGGGCTCGATGAGGGAGCAGGAGCGCCCGGGGCAATCCGCCAGAACATCGGGCAGGTGTGGGCGAGCCAGCCCCCGGCCGGAGGAATACGTCACCTGCCCCAAGGTCTCCAGCACCGCATCGCCAACGATGCCAGGGACAGACCGCCACCCGCATCCGGCGGAACCGGTCAGGACCTGGCCGCTGCAGCGATGCTCCTCCGCGCGATGCCGGAGTCATCAACCACCGAGGGTCGGCGAATCCAGGGAGAACTTAAGCATCTCCTGGAAGGCGCTGCGGCCCGGCGGGCCGAGAGCTCTGCCTCCCGAAGGCAGGGATACCCCTCGGAACCTCGTGCCGCGACTTCCCGACTCACGTGGGAAGCCTCGGTCTTCACCGGGCGCACGCGCAACACCGCGCCTGCGGCCCCGGGCCACCTCGGCGACGAGCACCCTCATCGTGACCGTCGGGCACGCCTCGACGAAAGGGTGCGCCGAGGCTACCACCCCAGGCGTGGGGGACGCTACGACAGCGGGGAGGATCGGAGTCCCTCGCCCGAACCACCCGGTCCGCAGGTCTTTAGCCGAGCCATTCGGCGGGCGCCGTTTCCGCCCCGATTCCGACCCCCGACTACTATCACGAAGTACTCGGGGGAGACGAGACCGGAATTGTGGCTTGCGGACTACCGCCTGGCCTGTCAACTGGGTGGGACGGACGATGACAACCTCATCATCCGAAACCTCCCCCTGTTTCTCTCCGACACCGCTCGTGCCTGGTTGGAGCACCTGCCTCCGGGGCAGATTTCCAACTGGGAAGATTTGGTCCAGGCTTTCGCCGGGAACTTCCAGGGCACGTACGTGCGCCCCGGGAATTCCTGGGACCTCCGAAGCTGTCGGCAACTGCCGGGAGAGTCTCTCCGAGACTACATCCGGCGGTTCTCGAAGCAGCGCACCGAGCTGCCCAACATCACCGACTCCGATGTCATCGGCGCGTTCCTCGCCGGCACCACCTGCCGCGACCTGGTGAGCAAGCTGGGTCGCAAGACCCCCACCAGGGCGAGCGAGCTGATGGACATCGCCACCAAGTTCGCCTCCGGCCAGGAGGCGGTAGAGGCCATCTTCCGAAAGGACAAGCAGCCCCAGGGCCGCCCGTCGGAAGATGCTCCCGAGGTGTCTACTCCGTGCGGCGCCAAGAAGAAAGGCAGGAGGAAGTCGCAAGCGAAACGCGACGTTCCCGATGCAGACCTTGTCGCCGCCGCCAAGCACAAGAACCCTCGGAAGCCCCCCGGAGGTGCTAACCTCTTCGACAAGGCACTCAAGGAGACGTGCCCCTACCATCAGGGGCCCGTCAAGCATACCCTCGAAGAGTGCGTCATGCTTCGGCGCCACTTCCACAGGGCCGGGCCACCCGCAGAGGGTGGCAGGGCTCACGACGACGACAAAAGGGAGGATCGCCAAGCAGGAGAGTTCCCGGAGGTCCGCGATTGCTTCATGATCTACGGAGGGCATGCGACAAACGCCTCGGCTCGGCATCGTAAGCAAGAGCGTCGGGAGGTCTGCTCGGTGAAGGTGGCGGCGCCAGTCTACCTAGACTGGTCCGACAAGCCCATCACCTTCGACCGGGACGACCACCCCGACCACGTGCCGAGCCCGGGGAAGTACCCGCTCGTCGTCGACCCCGTCATCGGCGACGTCAGGCTCACCAAGGTCCTGATGGATGGAGGCAGCTGCCTCAACATCATCTACGCCGAGACCCTCAGGCTCCTGCGCGTCGACCTGTCATCCGTCCGAGCAGGCGCTGCGCCCTTCCACGGGATCATTCCCGGGAAGCGCGTCCAGCCCCTCGGACAGCTCGACCTCTCTGTCTGCTTCGGAACACCCTCCAACTTCCGAAGGGAGACTTTGACGTTCGAGGTGGTCGGGTTCCGAGGAACCTACCACGCAGTGTTGGGGAGGCCATGCTACGCGAAGTTCATGGCCATCCCCAACTACACTTACCTAAAGCTCAAGATGCCGGGCCCCAACGGGGTCATCACCGTCGGCCCCACGTACAAACACGCATTCGAATGCGATGTGGAGTGCGTGGAGTACGCCGAGGCCCTCGCCGAGTCCGAGGCCCTCATTGCCGACCTGGAAAGCCTCTCCCGAGAGGTGCCGGACGTAAAGCGGCATGCCGGCAACTTTGAGCCAGCGGAGACGGTTAAGGCCGTCCCTCTCGACCCCAGTGGCGACACCTCCAAGCAGATCCGGATCGGTTCCGGGCTCGACCCCAAATAGGAAGCAGTGCTCGTCGACTTTCTCCGCGCAAACGCCGACGTCTTTGCGTGGAGTCCCTCGGACATGCCTGGCATACCGAGGGATGTCGCCGAGCGCTCGCTGGATATTCGGGCCGGAGCCCGGCCGGTCAGACAGCCTCTGTGCCGATTCGACGAGGAAAGGCGCAGGGTGATAGGCGAGGAGGTCCACAAGCTGATGGCAGCAGGGTTCATTAAAGAGGTATTCCATCCCGAATGGCTTGCCAACCTTGTACTTGTGAGGAAAAAAGGGGGGAAGTGGCGGATGTGTGTAGACTACACTGGTCTCAACAAAGCATGTCCGAAGGTCCCCTACCCACTACCTCGCATCGACCAAATTGTGGACTCCACTGCAGGGTGCGAAACCCTGTCTTTCCTCGATGCCTACTCAGGGTATCATCAAATCAAGATGAAAGAGTCCGACCAGCTCGCGACTTCTTTCATCACGCCCTTCGGCATGTACTGTTATGTCACAATGCCGTTCGGGTTGAGAAACGCGGGTGCAACGTACCAGCGGTGCACGAACCATGTGTTCGGCGAACACATTGGTCGCACGGTCGAGGCCTACGTCGATGACATCGTAGTCAAGACGAGGAAAGCCTCTGACCTTCTCTCCGACCTCGAACTGACATTCCGGTGTCTCAAGGCGAAGGGCGTCAAGCTCAATCCCGAGAAGTGCGTCTTCGGGGTGCCCCGAGGCATGCTCTTGGGGTTCATCGTCTCCGAGCGGGGCATCGAAGCCAACCCGGAGAAGATCGCAGCGATCACAAACAAGGGGCCCATCAAGGACTTAAAAGGCGTACAGAGGGTCATGGGATGCCTCGCGGCCTTGAGCCGTTTCATCTCGCGCCTCGGCGAAAGAGGCCTGCCCCTGTACCGCCTCTTAAGGAAGGCCGAGTGCTTCACTTGGACTCCCGAGGCCGAGGAAGCCCTCGGGAACCTAAAGGCGCTCCTCACCCAGGCGCCCATCTTGGTACCCCCAGCTGATGGAGAAACCCTCCTGGTCTACGTCGCCGCAACCACTCAGGTGGTCAGCGCCGCTATCGTAGTCGAAAGGCAGGAAGAAGGGCATGCTTTGCCCATTCAGAGGCCAGTCTACTTCGTCAGCGAAGTGCTGTCCGAAACCAAGATCCGCTACCCACAAGTCCAGAAGCTGCTATATGCAGTGATCCTGACGAGGCGAAAGCTGCGACATTACTTCGAGTCCCATCCGGTGACTGTGGTGTCATCCTTCCCCCTGGGGGAGATCATCCAGTGCCGAGAAGCCTCAGGACGGATCGCGAAGTGGGCAGTGGAAATTATGGGCGAGGCAATCTCGTTTGCCCCTCGGAAGGCCATCAAGTCCCAGGTACTGGCGGATTTCGTAGCCGAATGGGTCGATACCCAGTTGCCAACGGCTCCAATCCAACCAGAGCTCTGGACCATGTTTTTCGACGGGTCGTTGATGAAGACGGGAGCTGGCGCGGGCCTGCTTTTCGTCTCGCCCCTCGGGAAACACCTGCGCTACGTGCTTCGCCTCCATTTCCCGGCGTCCAACAATGTGGCTGAGTACGAGGCTCTGATCAACGGATTGCGAATCGCCATCGAGCTAGGGGTCCGACGCCTCGATGCGCGCGGCGACTCGCAGCTCGTCATCGACCAAGTCATGAAGAACTCCCTCTGCCGCGACCCAAAGATGGAGGCCTACTGTGAGGAGGTTCGACGCCTGGAAGACAAGTTCTACGGGCTCGAGCTTAACCACATCGCCCGGCGCTACAACGAGACTGCGGACGAGCTGGCGAAGATAGCCTCGGGGCGAACGACGGTTCCCCCGGACGTCTTCTCCCGGGATCTGCACCAACCCTCCGTCAAGATAGATGACGCGCCCGAGCCCGAGGCACCCTCGGCCTCGTCCGAGGTGACCTCGGCCCAGCCCGAGCCATCCTCGGCTCACCCCGAGGAACCCTCGGAGCCCGAGGGCGAGGCACTGCGCATCGAGGAGGAGCAGAACGGGGTCGTGCCAGATCAAGATTGGCGGACCCCGTACCTGCAATATCTCCGCCAAGGGGAACTGCCCCTCGACCGAGCCGAGGCTCGGAGGATGGCGCGGCGCGCCAAATCGTTCGTCTTGCTGGGCGATGAGAAGGAGCTCTACCACCGCAGCCCCTCGGGCATCCTCCAGCGATGCATCTCCATCGCCGAGGGCCAGGAACTCCTACAGGAAATACACTCAGGGGCTTGCGGTCATCATGCAGCACCCCGAACCCTCGTCGGGAATGCTTTCCGCCAAGGCTTCTACTGGCCAACGGCGGTGGCTGACGCCACTAGAGTTGTCCGCGCCTGCGAAGGGTGTCAATTCTATGCGAAGCAGACCCACCTGCCCGCTCAGGCTCTGCAGACGATACCCATCACCTGGCCCTTCGCTGTGTGGGGTCTGGACCTCGTCGGCCCTCTGCAGAAGGCGCCCGGGGGCTACACGCACCTGCTGGTCGCCATCGACAAATTCTCCAAGTGGATCGAGGTCCGACCCCTGAACAGCATCAGGTCCGAGCAGGCGGTGGCGTTCTTCACCAATATCATCCATCGCTTCGGGGTCCCGAACTCCATCATCACCGACAATGGCACCCAGTTCACCGGCAAAAAATTCTTGGATTTTTGCGAGGATCACAACATCCGGGTGGACTGGGCCGCCGTAGCTCACCCCATGTCGAATGGGCAAGTGGAACGTGCCAACGGCATGATTCTGCAAGGGCTCAAGCCTCGGATTTACAACGGTCTCAACAAGTTCGGCAAGCGGTGGATGAAGGAACTCCCCTCGGTGGTCTGGAGCCTGAGAACGACGCCAAGCCGAGCCACAGGTTTCACGCCGTTCTTCCTGGTCTACGGAGCCGAGGCGATCCTGCCCACGGACCTGGAATACGGCTCCCCGAGGACGAGGGCCTACAACGAAGAAAGCAACCAAGCTAGCCGAGAAGACTCGCTAGACCAGCTGGACGAGGCTCGGGACAGGGCCTTACTACACTCGGCGCGGTATCAGCAGTCCCTGCGACGCTACCACGCCCGAGGGGTCCGACCCCGAGATCTCCAGGTGGGCGATCTGGTGCTTCGGCTGCGGCAAGATGCCCGAGGGAGGCACAAGCTCACGCCCCCCTGGGAGGGGCCGTTCATCATCGCCAAAGTACTGAAGCCCGAAACGTACAAGCTGGCCAACAGTCAAGGCGAGGTCTACGGCAACGCTTGGAACATCCAACAGCTACGTCGCTTCTACCCTTAAGATGTTTCCAAGTTGTTTATATACCTCGCACCCACGCAAAAGTTTAGTCAACAAGGAAGGGTCAGCCTCGCCTCGGCAGAGCCCGACCCTCCCTCGGGGGCTAAAAGGGGGGAAACCCCCTCTGCGTCAAAATTTTCCTCGAACAAAAAATCTCTTTCACCAGAACATCTTTCGTGCTTTTTGACTACTTCGAAAAGCGGGTCCTGGAAACGACGGGGTACACGTAAGCAGTCAAGGCTGACCGAGCTGAGGGACTCCTACGCCTCCGGGATACGGATACCTCACTCATCACCTTCTGCGATAAGTAACTCGCGCTCGGATAAGGCGAATCCGCGGATCGAACGAGTCTTTACGTACGGGAGCTCTTCTGTCGAAGCGATTCTTCGAGCCTTCTCGACCGAGTCGGTGACATGGTTTCATGGGCGGGTAAAAGTATGCGTAAACGGCAAGGCCGACCGAGCCGAGGGACTCCCACGCCTCCGGGATACGGATACCTCACTCATCACCTTCCGCGAGAAGCAACTCTTGCTCGCACTAACATCCCTGCTACCGACAAGAAGTCCAGATACTCGAAAGGAGAGGAAAAGAGACGCAGCTTTATAACGCAACAAGGGTATGTGTTCTGGCCTCAACGGCCGCGCAAGGCCCACGCTACAAGACGATTTGACCCTGCAGGCTCGGATCTTGACGCTGGAAGAGGGCGACGACACCCTCGGCATCGACAGCACCTTCGGCGAGGCCCGACCTAGCCTCGGACGGCGACGCGGTCCGAGGGCCTCCGCTCCGAAGGGCGATGTCATCACCACGCTCGAGCAATCTCTGCCAGGGACTTCTCCGAGAACCCGGCCCGAGCGGACGGCTCGGCCGGCCACCTCCGGGGCCTCGGCCGACCACCTTCCGAGGGCGCCAGCTCGGTTCGAAGCCTCGGCTGAACAGCTCCGACGTCGATCCTGCCAACAAACAACCCGGCTAGGCTCCGGCCAACCAGGTTTCATTTCCGAGCCGACAACGCCTCTGCTCATGCTGATATCGCTACCCCTGGCCTCGGCTCGTCGAAGAGCGACCGAGGGGTCTCTTTAACTAAGCTAGAGGAGCCTCGTACAACAGGTCCGACCGAGCCGAGGGATTCCTACGCCTCCGGGATACGGATACCTCACTCGTCACCTTGACACGGGGCAACTCACGCTTGGTGAAGCGGTTCAGACAATCAGCGGACGAGCTTTAGCGCTCGGAAATGAGGAAAAAACACGGCTCTGTGCCGGAGTTACATACATGTTCAGGCCCCGAAAGCCGAAATGAACAAAAAACCTGGCACTCGAAGTGCCATTACAAACGGAACTCCGGTTCCCCCACCCCGCAGGTACGAACAACCCCACTCGATAGGGGCGGGCCTGCGGGGCAGCGGAAAGACTCTCACCCCCCGAGGACGAGAGCCAGCCATTCAGGCCAGGGGACGGAGACCCAGGGCTACTGACGGAGTAGGCAATCTCACCAGTAGAGAAGCCACTTCCGTCCGCCGACGCCTCGGGACCCGCCACTTCCGACATGGCTGGAGGAAGTCTCCGTGAAGCTGGAGGATGCCGTTCTCCCCCCAGGCACACGGGGAAGAAGAGGGCAACCGACCCACACGGAGACAGCTCCCTGGCTCGCCTCGTCCTCCCTCTTGGCCTGGTGATGAAAATCCTTGAGGCCGAGGGAGGGGCAGAGACCGCAGCCCGGCTCGCTTTCCCCCACCATCAAGCCGGAGGTCGCCCTCTTGGGTGACCGCCGGTGGAGGGGTGCAGCCGGGCTGCATGATGAAAATCCTTGAAGCCGAACGATGGCTGAAAGGTACCAACTCCCACGGAGTTGCGTTCCTCCAGCAATGGAGCGAAAAGACGGCGGTTTCCCCCATCCGGGGGCTCGGAAGATGGAGAGACACAATGCATTGGGGAGGAAGGAGACACGGTTACCTCACGAAGGGGGTCGCCCTCCTTTTAAAGGCAACTCCCCCTGCTTGCGCCCTCAACCGTCACGGGCTGAGTCTTCTCCAACACGCCTCCAAAGCCCTTCCCTGCGGCGCGGGGGCTGGGACCCGCCTGTCATGCAGACCGGCTCTAAGCAGAAGAAGCCGAACCGCCGCGCACGACGCACGCAACCACCCAGCAGTTACAAACCAGCGGGCAAAGGGGGCAAGCGGCCATGCAGGCAGCATGCAACCGCGCCAAGTGGACGCACCTCTCCGACTCCTGACAGGCCAGCGCGACGGCTCCAGCCCACGCGTCGTGCAACTGGCGCGCCGGGCGCTGCATGCGAACCGCTATGCCACTCGCTCCACCACCGCACCTCCTCGATTGCGGAACCGATACCGCGATTCGAGGCGACCCAGCCCGCAACCCAGCAGCGCCAGCCTGGCGCAGCGATCAAAAGCGGTCAAAAATGGGCCGGCAGTAATGACGGTGGCAGGCGCGCGAGGGCAGCGGTCACGCCATCTGCCAAGCTCATGTCCCATCCGGAGGCAGCAAGAGAACCCCCTCTCACGGTGTGAAGACGACGCACCCGTGACCCGTACCTCGAACGGCCCGCGCACGCAACGGCAGCTTCGCCGACCGCTTACCCCGGCGCATTAACTTCGCGGCGAAACAGGTAACGTTTCTGGCAGGGGCAGCTGGCGACGCTTCGCCTCCGCCAAAACGACCACGCCGAAAAAGGTACGCCACGACGTTCGATTTCGAATCCTTTTTCCGTTTTCCTTCTTTCTCTATCTCTTGCAACAGGGACCGAGAAGGGGGATAACCCCAAAGGGATCCTTCCCCGTGAAGGAACTAGGCTCCGAGCCTCCCTACTGATCAGGGGTTCGAAGGCTGGCCCCCCGAGGGGTTCAACAGCCGCCTCAGATCGCGTGGGCCCGACACCCACTACTGGTCAGGGGTTCGAAGGTCGGCCCCCGAAAGGACTCACGACCGCCTCAGGCTATTCGGGCTCCGTGCCCCCTACTGATCAGGGGTTCGAAGGCTGGCCTGTCGAAGGGTTCACAGTCGCCTCAGACGCCGAGCGAGGGATGACCAGGGGTACGTTCGATACATAACCAAGGCTCGGGCTGCGCTCCCGAGGTACCCTAGGACATTTCCGAGACCAGCGGGAACGACTCTGTAACGGAATCCCATCGGAGGGAGGCAACGAGCCCTCGGACCCCGTCGCTAGGGGACCGGGTCCGGCAGATCACCCGCAGGTACTTTTGGGCGTGCCTCCGGGCCCCTAGCCGACCCCCAACGAACGGGGCACGGACGTCCACTCGGATTACCCGATTGCAGCTCACCGGAGACACCATGTTCGGTGCCCATCGAGGGTAACATGGCGCACTCCCCCCTCCTCCTTGCGGAAAGGCGACGTAGGGGCGTATATAAAAAGTCGAGTCTGTCCCTGATCGTCCTCTCGCTCCGTGCGAAGGCTCGGGGGCTGCTCTCGCAAACCCGGCTCCGGCCGAACCGTTGACAGCGTCAACATACCAGCCCGAGAACTTGGGCCCCGACAGTGCACCTGGGTTACGCCCTGCTCGCATGAGGGAACCGCCAGACCAGCCGAGGCATTACGCAAGGCATTAAGACCTCGAAGGAGTGAAACCACTCCTCCGAGGCCTCGGGGGCTACACCCGGCGGGTGCGCTCGCGCGCACCCACCGGAACAAAGTACCACCGAGAAAGGCTGGTCCCCTTGCAAAAAAGTGCGACGCAAGCCTCCAAGCGAGTGTTAACACTCTCTTCGAGGCTCGGGGGCTACTGTCGGGGACCATAATTAGGGGTACCCTCAAGACGCCTAATTCTCAGCTGGTAACCCCCATCAGCATAAAGCTGCAGAGGCCTGATGGGTTTGATTAAGTCAGGGATCAGTCCATACGAGTGACTTGACCAAGCCACGCCCGAGCCTAGCCTCGGGCGAGGGCAGCCGACCCTAAGATGACTCCGTCTCGCCTGAGGCCTCCTCTTTCACGGCAGACGCATCTCCGGCTCGCCCTAGGCCCCGCCTTCGATAAGAAGAAACCCTGACTAAATCACCGCGCCAACCGACCGAGTCACCGGGGCGTTTAACGCAAAAGGTAAGACCAACGGGCGACCAGACTTCGCCAGAGGCGCCATAGGAGGCTCCGCCCGACCCAGGGCTCGGACTCGGGCTAAGGCCCCGGAAGACGGCGAACTCCGCTCCGCCCCAGGGCTCGGACTCGGGCTAAGGCCCCGGAAGACGGCGAACTCCGCTCCGCCCAAGGGCTCGGACTCGGGCTAAGGCCCCGGAAGACGGCGAACTCCGCTCCGCCCGACCCAGGGCTCGGACTCGGGCTAAGGCCCCGGAAGACGGCGAACTCCGCTCCGCCCGACCCAGGGCTCGGACTCGGGCTAAGGTCCCGGAAGACGGCGAACTCCGCTCCGCCCGACCCCAGGGCTCGGACTCGGGCTAAGGTCCCGGAAGACGACGAACTCCGCCTCGCCCGACCCAGGGCTCGGACTCCGCCTCGGCCTCTGCCGAACGATCTCCGCCTCGCCCGACACAGGGCTCGGACTCTGCCTCTGTCTTGCAGGACGGACTCGACCTCGGCTTCGGAGGAGCTTCCACAACGCCCGACCTAAGACACGAGACCGCCACGTCAACAGGGAGCGTCATCATCACCCTGCCCTGAGCCGACTTGGGTCGCAGAGAACAAGACCGGCGTCCCATCTAGCCAGCCACGCCAGATAGACAAATGATGGCGCCCCGCTAGACCATGACGACGGCGACTCTCAGCTCCCTTACGAAAGCAGGAGGACGTCAGCAAGGGCCCAGCCACTCCGACAGCTGTCCCCCCGTCCGGCTCCGTTACTCCTCCAACAGCCACGACGCCACACCAACAGGGTGCCAAGATCTCTCCGGCTGCCACCTTGGCATGTACATAGGGCGCTAGCTCTCCCTCGCTAGACACGTAGCACCTTGCTACACCCCCATCTTGTACACCTGGATCCTCTCCTTACGACTATAAAAGGGAGGACCAGGGCCTTCTTAGAGAAGGTTGGCCTCGCGGGGACGAAGGGCAGGGGCAGGCGCTCTCTCGGGGCCGCTCGCTTCCCCTCACCTCGCGCGGACGCTTGTAACCCCCTACTGCAAGCGCACCCGACCTGGGCGCGGGACGAACACGAAGGCCGCGGGAATTCTCCGACTCCCTCACGACCCGGCTCCGGCCACCGACCTCTCTCTCTGTTCCCCCCTTCACGCTCGCCCACGCGCTCGACCCATCTGGGCTGGGGCACGCGGCACTCTCACTCGTCGGCTCGGGGACCCCCCGGTCTCGGAACGCCGACAGTAACATACTCTATGCTCTGTAGCAAAGTTGGAGAGCTATATACCATCTATATTTTGACTATAGGGATTGAACTCATTTGATCACTAGATCAAGGTTAAATTCAAACCCAAAGATGGCTCTGTTACACTGAAATTCTGAATTTCAGAGTTCCATTAGCCTGACAGTCCAACTTTAGGCTTAATTATCTCCCAAATTCTCTTAACTACTATGCTTACACTCTTAAGCAAAGTTGTTCTCCTTTGTTTGGTCAACAAGTTTGATGTGGGAACCTAGGGCCAAAACCCTATAATTTGAAAGTTACAAGGCTCCAAAGTTGAGCCCAAAACTCTGAAATTCAGACTTAGGCTATATAGGGCTTAAGAGGTGATTTTTGCAAATAGACCCAAAACTTAGGGTTTAACTTGCAAATTCATATATTTGTGAACCAAAGGACTTAATATGCCTTAAAATTGTAGTTTTTACACTTTGGTCCAAATGTGCACTACTTTTGCACATAGGCCCCTAGGGTTTGGACTTAGGGTTTTCCAGGGTTCAAATGGGGGTTTTTGGTATCTCAGGGGTATAAATGTGATTCAAGTTCATTTTTGGGAACATTTTATGACTATTTCCCTAAAGCTTTTAGGTTTTCTCAACTTGGGTTAGGTTTTACCCCTTTAATCCCTATTTAGGGTTAAGTTCCCTATTCAGGGTTCTATTTGCAAAATGCTATAACAATACAACTTGTTTGAAGTTTTTACCTAGTGAATGCATTCTAGGTGTGTCAAACATATGCAATGCCAATGTTTATGATGCCATGCTCAAGTTTTAGTTGTAGTAACACCAGAGGTGTTACATCCTTCCCCCCATAAAAGAATCTCGTCTCGAGATTAAAAGTCCTAGGGTGAGTAATGGAAAAGGAAATGTGTCACATTTTTATTTCCTTATTTCTGGTACAAGGCAGGGGTGGTGTGGGGTTCACTCTTTATTACAACAATTAATCACACTTTACAAATTACATGAGGATAAAAAGCCCGGGAAATTCTTATCTAAAAAGTCTTGAGTTTCCCATGTAGCCTCATCTTCAGAATGTTGGTTCCACTGTATCTTATAGAACTTGAGAGTTTTTCTCCGGGTAACCCTGTCCTTTTGATCCAAGACTCGAATGGGATGTTCGGAATATGTCAAGTCTGGTTCAAGGACAACATCTGCCACTTCAACGGTTCGATCGGGAACCCGAAGACATTTCTTCAATTGTGACACATGGAACACATTATGTACAGCAGACAAGGTTTCGGGGAGCTAAAGTCGATACGCTACTGGTCCACATTGCTCAAGTATAGGGAATGGACCAATGTATCTGGGTGCAAGCTTCCCTTTAACCCCGAAACGCGATACTCCCTTCATTGGTGAAACCTTCAGGTAGACATAGTCCCCTTTAAGAAAATACAAGGGCATTCGCCGTTTGTCTGCATAACTCTTCTGGCGAGCTTGGGCTTTCTTCATATTATGAATTATTTTCTGAACCTTTTCTTCGGTCTCTTTCACCATATCAGGCCTGAAGAAGTACCTTTCACCAGGTTCAGACCAATTTAGCGGAGTATGACATCGTCGTCCATATAAAGCTTCGAAAGGTGCCATCTTGATACTTTCTTGATAGCTATTATTATATGAAAACTCCGCTAAAGGCAAGCATTCATCCCATTTTTGCGAGAAGTCCAGAACACATGCCCGCAACATATCTTCAAGTATTTGATTAATCCTCTCAGTCTGCCCACTTGTTTGTGGATGATAGGCCGAACTGTGGAGCAATTTGGTACCTAGGGACTTATGAAGTTCTTCCCAGAATTTGGATACGAATTGAGGTCCACGATCCGACACTATAGTCTTCAGAACCCCGTGCAAACTGAGAATACGAGAAATATACAATTGGGCATAAATAGCAACTGGGTGCACTGTCTTGATGGGTAGAAAATGAGCAATTTTCGTAAGCCGATCAACAATAACCCAGATAGAGTCATACCCTTTTGCGGTCCTGGGCAATCCCACAATAAAGTCCATACTTATGTCTTCCCATTTCCATGTTGGTATTGGTAGAGACTGTAATGGACCGGCAGCTTTCAAATGTATGGCCTTGACACGTCTGCAGGTGTCACATCTAGCCACATAGCGTGCAATCTCGATCTTCATTTTTGTCCACCAATAATGTTGCTTCAAGTCTGTAACGCCCCGAATTTTGCAGTTGAATTTTTTCTTTTCTTTACTCGCCAAAATTCGGGCGTTACCTTTTCTTTTTCTTTTTCCCCTCGCTAAACCTTGATCTTTTCCAAAGCTAGCGGGATTCGGTTTGGAATTCCCGTGTAAAGAAAACCATAAAACTGTTTTATGTTGTTTGATGCACCATGCCGAACTATGCATTCTTTGATTGTTTGAAAGTGCAAATGCATTCATCTAGAAAGATCGGATTTCGAAAATAAGGAGAAAATCTTTTCTTTCTTTTTCTCTCTCTTTCTCTCTCCTCTTTTTCTCTCTCTCCCGCGCCGTGGGCCGACCCCGGCCGGCCCAGCCCCCTGCGCCCCCCCCCTTTTGGGCCCGAAAGGCCCAGCCGCCCCCCCCACCTCCCCTTTTTCCCCAATTCTCTCTCCCTCTCCCTCTCATTTTCTCCCATCCTCTCCCTAAGCCACCGCCGCCCCTACCCCCTGCCCTAGCCGCCGCCCCCTGCTCGGCCGCCTCCCTCGCCGTCGGCCGCCCATCGCCGGTGAGCCCCCTCCCCTCCCCTCTCCCTCTCCCCTCTCCCCTCTTCTTCCCCCAGCCCGCCCGGCCGCGCCTGGCCCTGGCCGCGCCCTGCCCCGGCCGCGCCTGGCCCCTGGCCGCGCCCCGGCCCGCCCCAGCCGCGCCCCAGCCAGCCCCGGCCGCCCCCCTGGCCGCCCTTGGCCGCGCGCCGCCTGGCCCCGCCCGCCTGGCCGGCTCGGCCGCCCTGGTCAGCCCGGCTGCCCCCTGCGCGCCGCCGGTTCAACCGCCCCCACCCGGGCCGGTTCAACCGCCCAGCTCGGCCGCCCGCGCCCACGCCCAGCTCGGCCGCCCTGCCCCCGGCCGGTTCAACCGCCCCTAGGGCCGGTTCAACCGCCCCCCCCCTGTTTTTTTTATTATTTTTTTATTTTATTTTATTTTACTTTCTGTGATCATAGTTATTTTATTTTAGGTAGGCTAATCATTGTTCATGCTATTGAAATAGGAAGTTTAATTTAGAATTTCGTTGCGCTAGTTGATTCATTTAGTTAACTGTTTATCTCGTTCAATGTTGATCAACTTAAAATGATTAGGTTTCCATTAGTGTATATAACAGAATTCTTTTGTTAAGAACCAATTGTAACTAATCATTAGTGCATAAGATTTAACCCCTGCGAGACCCTCTCCCGTTTCTTTCTAACCATAACAAATGCGATGTCAAATGTCATACTTGATGCATATTCGCTTTACTTGTTCCCTTGTATGGTGTACTGTTCTTTTGGTATTAAATATGTGGATGTATGTATGTTTGCGCTCGCATAGAGAACGATCCGGTCGAAGAGCCCGAGGAATTCGTAGGAGAAGCCCCTGAGCAGCAGTCGGTTGGTGGAGGCAAGTGTCCTTTGACCTATCTCTGTCCTATTCATTCTTTAATTCACCTCCCGCATTACACATTTATACCTAAGGATTGACTAGCTTTTGTTATTCATGTCCTTGTTTACCTATTTGGGTCGGATTATTACTGCTTAGTCTGATGCTAATGCTCAACTCTAATCAATGAACATGATGTGATTATCTATGATACGCTGTTTTCCCCTTCTTATTTATGATTATATTTGTGACCTTTAAGGGGACTCGAGCGGTTTCTCGAGTGCCTCTCCGTAAGGACCTGTTCAATGGATGACCGCCCGGGAAAACAGTGCAACCATGAGGGTGGAATGGGACGCCCTTAGCTGAATAATTGGAGGAATCGGGGTGTAGTCCGCTTAGCCGTTGTGCCGTCAATGGGGCTCGGTGTATGCGGCTCGCTCTGCCAAGGTTGATTTGTCCCTTGGGGAGGAGTGCGGTACATTTAGGAAACCTAACGGGCGGCTACAGCCTCGGGGAATCTTTGTAAAGGCTACGTAGTGATGCCCTGCTGGACCACCTAGGTAGTGGTCAATGGGGAGTCGCTCTCTCCGGGCAGAAAGGGAATCACGGCTTGTGGGTAAAGTGCACAACCTCTGTAGAGTGTTATGAAACTGATATATCAGCCATGCTCGCGGTTATGAGCGGCCAAGGGAGCTCCAGAGATTAGTGATACTGGATCAGAGACATTTTGGTACAGGTGGCAATGAGATTGATGATTCTGATTATGATTATGGTAATGGTAAGTGGTATTCTTTCCGTTTGGAAAGGATACAATGGGCTAATAACTTGGGTTAATGTTAAAACCTGGCTTTCTACTAGTAAGTAATAACCTGACCAACTAAAAGCAACTGCTTGACTTATCCCCACATAAAGCTAGTCCACTACAGCCAAACAGGATACTTGCTGAGTATGTTGATGTGTACTCACCCTTGCTCTACACACCAAACCCCCCCCCCCAGGTTGTCAGCATTGCAACCACTGCTCAGGAGAAGATGAAGCTGTGGAAGGAGACTTCCAGGAGTTCCAAGACTACGACGAGTTCTAGGTGTGGGTTAGCGGCAACCCCCAGTCGGCTGCCTGTGAAGGCAGTGTTATCTACGTTTCTTTTCCGCACTTTGATTTATTGTAAGAACTATATGGACGTCTCAGACGTATGATGTAATCGACTATTATTTCCCCTTTTAATACTATTTGAGCACTGTGTGATGATGTCCATGTTATGTAACTGCTGTGTACGTGAATAACTGATCCTGGCACGTACATGGTTCGCATTCGGTTTGCCTTCTAAAACCGGGTGTGACATAAGTGGTATCAAAGCCGTGCTGACTGTAGGACCGCTAACCTAGAGTAGAATGGTCGTTTTAAG
Source organism: Zea luxurians (assembly GCA_029449295.1). NCBI lineage: Eukaryota > Viridiplantae > Streptophyta > Magnoliopsida > Poales > Poaceae > Zea > Zea luxurians. Next base: position 15,915,798 of record JAOPSE010000052.1, on the reverse strand, counting down.
GATTATAGACCTCTGTCCTTGCCTTGACTTTGATATCCCTTCAAAAGTTGGTCCTACTGACCAAACCTATGTTCTACTATATATTACACCTTGCTGAAAATTATGTTTTATTCTGATCCTTCATTTATTTATGATTCATTATTTGCTGGTCATATTAATTCTGTTCTCACCCTTTTGCTTGCGATGTCTTTTGTAGATGGCTCGACTTAGACACACTGCACGAAAGTCCGTCATCCCCTTCTTACCCTCCCGCCTTGCTGAGCGTCCGCTTCGCCGTCCCGTGGCCGGACAGTCCAGCCACTTGGAGAGACTGCACCACCGCCTGCATGAGGAGCAGGAACGTCGACGACAGGAGCAGCAGGGCTCTTCTTTCTCGCTCCAGCAGGAGATAGAGTCTGTGAGGAGCTGCTCCCCTGTGCTTCCCCTGGAGGCGCCCCCTGCACCACCACTAGGCGCCCCAGCTTCTGGAGTAGCTGCTGGAGGAGATCCAGACGATGGAGGTGGCGACGACAGCTTGAGCCACGACATCGACTTCTCTGCTGACCATGAGCCGGAAGGATGGGTTGCTCGACCCATCACTCGCGACGCTGCTCGCGGGTGTCACTTCCACGACGCGCTCGACACCCTGCTACGTCGGGCACTTGACCGGCGTACTTGGTCCATCGAGTATCGCTGTGTGGTCTACCAGCATAGTCGCGGGGTCTACCCGGACCGCTGGGAGGCGACCTATTTGGTGCGCCGTCCGGAGAACAGTCTCTAGGGCGCGGAGGCTTGCTCAGAGCACTATTCTATCTCTGAGCGGGACTCAGCTGAGGCAACCATGCAGGATGCTGCACGGCGTGCGCTTTCGCACTACTGCTCGGTTCTCGGTGGGGTAGCTGACGGTCTCGACCTGAAGTATTACCCCCGCCGTCCATCTGGCAGCACAGGAGGCGTGATTGTTTAACCTGCTGGTGAGGACAATCCTAGGTTGAGCAGCACAGTCAACCTAGCCGCCGTGCTAAACACGGAGCTGGACCATGCACTAGACGAGCTGAGTAGGGCTCGTGCTGAGATCGCCCTGCTGCGGGCTGAGCGCGCGGAACGTCGCCACTTGGATGATGGTTCCCCCGCTCCCGTCGGGACTCAGCACCCGTACCACTCACCTCGGCGTGGACTCCAGTCTTATGGCAATCCCGACTGCAAGACCAAGATAAATCTAGAACCATAGATCGTTAGAGTTGGATCTTGTAATTAATACGAAATATATATACATAGAAGCTTCAGTCTTAGCGTTAATCTCGGTCTTAGTTAGTCTTAGTTAGACAGGGTAGTTTGCTATATCCTGTGCATTTATGTTTGTCATGATGAACTATGTTTGGTTTGGATCTTTGTAATGATTGTCACCAGAGTGTGGGTATCCCCTGCATTTTGGTTTATCTATTATGTTAATGGAGTTAGTTATATAGTTGGGAAAACCTTTATTCTACTTTCCTCTTTATCTGAGAAGCTGTGTGGTCTGTGTTGGAGATCAGTGAAGATGCTCATCTGTTCAGTGCTGTTGGAGAATTCTATACTCTTTTCTTATGCTGCAAGATTTGCCAGATCAGTTCTGATGTGTGGTTGCGTTCTGCAGATGTCAGAGAACAGGCGCAGAGGAGGAAGGCGTGCTCAGCAGGAGCAAGCCGCTCCGCAGGATGAGGCGCCCCATCAACAGCAGCTGCCGCCCCCGCCCCCGATGTCCATCGAGCAGATGTTTCTGATGCAGACTCAGGCAGTTCAGGCCATCGGTCAGACTCTGGCCGCCATTCAGCAGCAGCAGCAGCAAGCACCACCCCAGCCTCAGATGCCTCAGATGCCCAGGGACAAGCGTGCTGAATTCATGAGAGGTCATCCACCAACGTTCGCTCACTCTTCTGACCCCATGGATGCTGAAGATTGGCTGCGCACTGTGGAGCGGGAATTGCATACCGCTCAGTGTGATGACAGGGAGAAAGTCTTGTATGGTCCCCGTCTGTTGAGAGGAGCAGCCCAATCATGGTGGGAGTCTTACCTCGCCACCCATGCCGACCCCGACACCATCACCTGGGAAGAGTTCAGAGGTAGCTTTCGTCAGTACCATGTGCCTGCAGGTCTAATGACAGTGAAGAAGGAGGAGTTCCTAGCCCTTAAGCAAGGGTCATCATCTGTCAGTGAGTATCGAGACAGGTTTCTGCAGTTGTCCCGCTATGCTCCTGAAGATGTCAACACCGACGCCAAGCGACAATACCGTTTTCTGAGAGGCTTGGTCGACCCTCTGCAGTACCAACTGATGAATCATACCTTCCCGACATTCCAGCACCTGATTGACAGAGCAATTATGACAGAAAGGAAGCATAAGGAGATGGAGGATCGTAAGCGCAAGATCAGTGGACCCCAGCCTGGAAGCAGCAGCCGTCCTTGTTTTTCAGGCAATCAACCTCAGCAGTTCAGGCAGAACCAGCGTCCACCTCAGCAGCATCAGCAGCATCAGCAGCGTCAGCAGTATCAGCAGTTCCAAAGGCAGTATCCTCAGCACCAGTACCAGAATCGTCAGAGCAATCAGTCAGGAGGAGGCCAGTTTCAGAGGCAGAATCAGCAGACACCTCGTCTTCCTGCCCCAGCAAGCCAGCAGAACAATCAGGCAGCACCAGCTCAGGTTGGAAATAGAGCATGTTTCCACTGTGGAGAGCAAGGCCATTGGGTGATGCAATGTCCGAAGAAGGCAGCCCAGCAGCAGTCAGGCCCCAATGCCCCAGCAAAGCAGAATGTGTCTCAGCCTGGAGCAGGCAACCGCCCTCAGCAGCGCTATAATCATGGAAGACTGAACCACTTGGAGGCTGAAGCAGTTCAGGAGACCCCCGGCATGACAGTAGGTATGTTCACAGTCGACTCCCATATTGCAGAAGTGTTATTTGATACTGGAGCAACGCATTCTTTCATTACTGCATCATGGGTAGAAGCACATAATCTTCCAATTACTACCATGTCAACCCCCATTCAAATTGACTCAGCCGGTGGTAGAATTCGAGCTGATAGCATATGTTTGAATGTAAGTGTGGAAATAAGGGGGATAGCGTTTCCCGCTAACCTTATAGTAATGGGTACTCAGGGAATAGATGTCATCCTAGGGATGAATTGGCTAGATAAGTATCAGGCAGTTATCAGTTGTGATAAAAGGACAATCAAGTTGGTGTCCCCACTAGGAGAGGAAGTGGTGACCGAGTTAGTCCCGCCTGAGCCGAAGAAAGGAAGTTGTTATCAGATGGCTGTCGATAGCAGTGAAGCAGACCCAATTGAGAGTATCAAGGTTGTGTCTGAATTCCCAGATGTGTTTCCAAAGGACTTACCGGGTATGCCACCAGAGCGGAAAGTTGAGTTTGCTATAGAGCTTCTTCCTGGAACCGCCCCTATCTTTAAGAGAGCTTACAGAATATCTGGACCAGAGTTGGTTGAGCTTAAGAAGCAGATTGATGAGCTGTCAGAGAAAGGTTACATCCGGCCAAGCACCTCGCCTGGGGCCGCCCCTGTCTTGTTTGTGGAGAAGAAAGATGGCACAAAGAGGATGTGTATCGATTATCGAGCTCTAAATGAAGTCACGATCAAGAACAAGTACCCTTTGCCCAGAATAGAAGATCTGTTTGACCAGTTGAGAGGAGCCAGTGTGTTCTCCAAGATTGATCTGAGATCAGGTTATCATCAGCTCAGGATCCGACCTTCGGACATTCCGAAGACGGCATTCATTACCAAGTATGGTTTGTATGAGTTCACAGTGATGTCTTTTGGTTTGACCAATGCACCAGCCTTCTTTATGAATCTGATGAACAGTGTATTCATGGATTATCTCGATAAGTTTGTGGTGGTATTCATTGATGACATTCTGGTTTATTCTCAAAGTGAAGAAGAACATGCAGATCATTTGAGGATGGTATTGCAGAGATTGCGAGAGCACCAGTTGTATGCAAAGTTGAGCAAGTGTGAGTTCTGGATCAGTGAAGTCCTGTTCTTGGGTCACATAATCAACAAAGAAGGATTGGCTGTGGATCCGAAGAAAGTGGCAGACATTCTGAACTGGAAAGCGCCAACGGATGCTCGAGGAATCAAGAGCTTCATTGGAATGGCCGGATATTATCGGCGATTCATTGAAGGATTTTCGAAGATTGCGAAACCAATGACAGCGTTGCTAGGCAACAAGGTTGAGTTCAAGTGGACCCAGAAATGTCAAGAGGCCTTCGAAGCGCTGAAAGAGAAGTTGACAACAGCGCCTGTCCTAGTCTTGCCTGATGTGCACAAGCCCTTCTCTGTGTACTGTGATGCTTGTTACACAGGTTTGGGATGCGTGTTGATGCAAGAGGGAAGAGTTGTGGCTTACTCGTCCCGACAGCTGAAGGTTCATGAGAAGAATTACCCAATCCATGACCTAGAGTTGGCAGCAGTGGTTCACGCACTGAAGACGTGGAGGCACTATCTGTATGGACAGAGATGCGATGTTTACACAGACCACAAGAGTCTGAAGTACATATTCACTCAGTCAGAATTGAATATGAGGCAGCGAAGATGGTTAGAGTTGATCAAAGACTATGAGTTGGAGATTCATTACCATCCAGGCAAAGCGAACGTAGTGGCAGATGCTTTGAGCAGAAAGAGTCAAGTCAATCTGATGGTCGCTCGTCCGATGCCTTATGAGTTGGCCAAGGAGTTCGACAGGTTGAGTCTCGGATTTCTGAACAATTCGCGAGGAGTCACAGTTGAATTGGAACCTACCTTGGAGCGCGAAATCAAAGAAGCGCAGAAGAATGATGAGAAGATCAGTGAGATCCGACGACTGATTCTAGATGGCAGAGGGAAAGATTTTCGAGAAGATGCTGAAGGTGTGGTATGGTTCAAAGACCGCTTGTGTGTTCCCAATGTCCAGTCTATTCGGGAGTTGATTCTCAAGGAAGCTCATGAGACAGCTTATTCGATTCACCCTGGCAGTGAGAAGATGTATCAGGATCTGAAGAAGAAATTCTGGTGGTATGGAATGAAGAGGGAAATCGCAGAGCATGTGGCTATGTGCGATAGTTGTCGAAGAATTAAGGCAGAGCACCAGAGACCAGCTGGATTGTTGCAACCGTTGCAAATTCCTCAGTGGAAATGGGATGAGATTGGTATGGATTTCATAGTCGGATTGCCTCGCACTCGAGCCGGCTACGATTCTATTTGGGTAGTAGTGGACCGTTTGACCAAGTCAGCCCACTTCATACCTGTCAAGACCAGCTACAACAGTGCAGTATTGGCAGAGTTGTATATGTCTCGGATCGTTTGTCTTCATGGTGTGCCAAAGAAGATAGTGTCAGACAGGGGAACGCAGTTCACCTCTCATTTCTGGCAGCAGTTGCATGAAGCCTTGGGCACACATCTGAATTTCAGTTCAGCTTATCACCCACAGACAGATGGCCAGACTGAAAGAACCAATCAAATTCTTGAAGACATGTTGAGAGCCTGTGCGTTGCAAGATCAGTCTGGATGGGACAAGCGATTGCCTTATGCAGAGTTTTCCTATAACAACAGTTACCAGGCCAGTTTGAAGATGTCACCATTTCAAGCGCTTTATGGAAGGAGTTGTAGAACTCCGTTGCAATGGGATCAGCCTGGAGAGAAGCAAGTGTTTGGGCCAGACATTCTGCTTGAAGCCGAAGAGAACATCAAGATGGTCCGAGAGAATCTGAAGATAGCGCAATCGAGGCAGCGAAGCTATGCAGACACAAGAAGAAGAGAGCTGAGTTTCGAAGTCGGAGACTTTGTCTATCTGAAAGTGTCACCGATCAGAGGAGTCAGAAGATTCGGAGTGAAAGGCAAGCTAGCACCCCGCTACATTGGTCCGTATCAAATCCTCTCAAAGCGTGGAGAAGTGGCTTATCAGCTCAGTCTGCTAGAGAATTTGTCTGCTGTGCATGATGTATTTCATGTGTCTCAGTTGAAGAAGTGCTTGCGTGTGCCAGAAGAGCAGTTGCCAGTGGAAGGTCTGGAAGTCCAGGAGGACTTGACCTATGTTGAGAAGCCAGCTCAGATCCTTGAGATTGCGGATAGAGTCACCCGAAGGAAGACCATCAGAATGTGCAAAGTCAGATGGAGTCACCACTCTGAGGAAGAAGCAACCTGGGAGCGTGAAGATGATTTGATGGCCAAGTACCCAGAGCTCTTTGCTAGCCAGCCCTGAATCTCGAGGGCGAGATTCTTTTAAGGGGGATAGGTTTGTAACGCCCCGAATTTTGCAGTTGAATTTTTTCTTTTCTTTACTCGCCAAAATTCGGGCGTTACCTTTTCTTTTTCTTTTTCCCCTCGCTAAACCTTGATCTTTTCCAAAGCTAGCGGGATTCGGTTTGGAATTCCCGTGTAAAGAAAACCATAAAACTGTTTTATGTTGTTTGATGCACCATGCCGAACTATGCATTCTTTGATTGTTTGAAAGTGCAAATGCATTCATCTAGAAAGATCGGATTTCGAAAATAAGGAGAAAATCTTTTCTTTCTTTTTCTCTCTCTTTCTCTCTCCTCTTTTTCTCTCTCTCCCGCGCCGTGGGCCGACCCCGGCCGGCCCAGCCCCCTGCGCCCCCCCCCCCCCCTTTTGGGCCCAAAAGGCCCAGCCCCCCCACCTCCCCTTTTTCCCCAATTCTCTCTCCCTCTCCCTCTCATTTTCTCCCATCCTCTGCCTAAGCCACCGCCGCCCCTACCCCCTGCCCTAGCCGTCGCCCCCTGCTCGGCCGCCGCCCTCGCCGTCGGCCGCCCATCGCCGGTGAGCCCCCTCCCCTCCCCTCTCCCTCTCCCCTCTCCCCTCTTCTTCCCCCAGCCCGCCCGGCCGCGCCTGGCCCTGGCCGCGCCCTGCCCCGGCCGCGCCTGGCCCCTGGCCGCGCCCCGGCCCACCCCAGCCGCGCCCCAGCCAGCCCCGGCCGCCCCCCTGGCCGCCCTTGGCCGCGCGCCGCCTGGCCCCGCCCGCCTGGCCGGCTCGGCCGCCCTGGCCAGCCCGGCTGCCCCCTGCGCGCCGCCGGTTCAACCGCCCCCACCCGGGCCGGTTCAACCGCCCAGCTCGGCCGCCCGCGCCCGCGCCCGCGCCCAGCTCGGCCGCCCTGCCCCCGGCCGGTTCAACCGCCCCTAGGGCCGGTTCAACCGCCCCCCCCCTGTTTTTTTTATTATTTTTTTTATTTTATTTTATTTTACTTTCTGTGATCATAGTTATTTTATTTTAGGTAGGCTAATCATTGTTCATGCTATTGAAATAGGAAGTTTAATTTAGAATTTCGTTGCGCTAGTTGATTCATTTAGTTAACTGTTTATCTCGTTCAATGTTGATCAACTTAAAATGATTAGGTTTCCATTAGTGTATATAACAGAATTCTTTTGTTAAGAACCAATTGTAACTAATCATTAGTGCATAAGATTTAACCCCTGCGAGACCCTCTCCCGTTTCTTTCTAACCATAACAAATGCGATGTCAAATGTCATACTTGATGCATATTCGCTTTACTTGTTCCCTTGTATGGTGTATTGTTCTTTTGGTATTAAATATGTGGATGTATGTATGTTTGCGCTCGCATAGAGAACGATCCGGTCGAAGAGCCTGAGGAATTCGCAGGAGAAGCCCCTGAGCAGCAGTCGGTTGGTGGAGGCAAGTGTCCTTTGACCTATCTCTGTCCTATTCATTCTTTAATTCACCTCCCGCATTACACATTTATACCTAAGGATTGACTAGCTTTTGTTATTCATGTCCTTGTTTACCTATTTGGGTCGGATTATTACTGCTTAGTCTGATGCTAATGCTCAACTCTAATCAATGAACATGATGTGATTATCTATGATACGCTGTTTTCCCCTTCTTATTTATGATTATATTTGTGACCTTTAAGGGGACTCGAGCGGTTTCTCGAGTGCCTCTCCGTAAGGACCTGTTCAATGGATGACCGCCCGGGAAAACAGTGCAACCATGAGGGTGGAATGGGACGCCCTTAGCTGAATAATTGGAGGAATCGGGGTGTAGTCCGCTTAGCCGTTGTGCCGTCAATGGGGCTCGGTGTATGCGGCTCGCTCTGCCAAGGTTGATTTGTCCCTTGGGGAGGAGTGCGGTACATTTAGGAAACCTAACGGGCGGCTACAGCCTCGGGGAATCTTTGTAAAGGCTACGTAGTGATGCCCTGCTGGACCACCTAGGTAGTGGTCAATGGGGAGTCGCTCTCTCCGGGCAGAAAGGGAATCACGGCTTGTGGGTAAAGTGCACAACCTCTGTAGAGTGTTATGAAACTGATATATCAGCCATGCTCGCGGTTATGAGCGGCCAAGGGAGCTCCAGAGATTAGTGATACTGGATCAGAGACATTTTGGTACAGGTGGCAATGAGATTGATGATTCTGATTATGATTATGGTAATGGTAAGTGGTATTCTTTCCGTTTGGAAAGGATACAATGGGCTAATAACTTGGGTTAATGTTAAAACCTGGCTTTCTACTAGTAAGTAATAACCTGACCAACTAAAAGCAACTGCTTGACTTATCCCCACATAAAGCTAGTCCACTACAGCCAAACAGGATACTTGCTGAGTATGTTGATGTGTACTCACCCTTGCTCTACACACCAAACCCCCCCCCAGGTTGTCAGCATTGCAACCACTGCTCAGGAGAAGATGAAGCTGTGGAAGGAGACTTCCAGGAGTTCCAAGACTACGACGAGTTCTAGGTGTGGGTTAGCGGCAACCCCCAGTCGGCTGCCTGTGAAGGCCGTGTTATCTACGTTTCTTTTCCGCACTTTGATTTATTGTAAGAACTATATGGACGTCTCAGACGTATGATGTAATCGACTATTATTTCCCCTTTTAATACTATTTGAGCACTGTGTGATGATGTCCATGTTATGTAACTGCTGTGTACGTGAATAACTGATCCTGGCACGTACATGGTTCGCATTCGGTTTGCCTTCTAAAACCGGGTGTGACAAAGTCTTGGTACATCTTAGTGCTTCCGGGATGAATAGAATAGCGACTAAGATGTGCTTCATCAAGAATTTGCTGGTGGATCTCTTCATTCTTCGGCACCACTATGTGGTTATTAAACCATACAATGCCTTGATCATCTTCTTTGAAATATTTGGCTTTTCCAGCCCTTATCTTCTCACGAATGTGTTTCATACCCTCATTATCCCTTTGAGCATCAATTATCCTTTGCAAGAGAACTGACTCTAGCTTTAGTTGACTTAAGGTTCCTTGTTGGACCATTTCCAGGTTTAGCTTCTCCATCTCCTGACATAATGTATTGTCAGAGGTCTTCATCGTAAGACAGTGATAGGAAACCTTGCGGCTAAGTGCATCTGCCACTACATTGGCTTTGCCTGGGTGGTAATGAATTTCCAGTTCATAATCCTTAATAAGCTCAAGCCATCGCCTTTGTCTCATGTTCAACTCTGACTGGGTGAAGATATACTTCAAGCTTTTATGATCTGTATAAATGTGATAGATATTACCCAGCAGATAATGACGCCAAATCTTCAAGGCATGAACCACAGCAGCTAGCTCCAGATCATGAGTTGGATAATGCTCCTCATGCTGGCGCAACTGCCTTGAAGCATACGCAATTACTCGGCCTTCTTGCATTAATACACAGCCGAGACCACTGCCTGATGCATCACAATACACATCAAAGGGCTTAGTGATATTCGGTTGAGCCAATACCGGAGCAGTGGTTAATAGTGTCTTCAATTGTTCAAAAGCTTCATTACACTTGGAAGACCAACTGAATTTAATATCATTCTTCAATAAACTTGTGATTGGCTTCACAAGCTTAGAAAAATCTGGTATAAATTGGCGGTAATATCCAGCCAGTCCAAGGAAACTTCGGACTTGATGAACAGTGGTTGGGGGTTTCCACTCCAAAATGTCCTTGACTTTGCTGGGATCTACCGCAATCCCCCTGGCAGATAGAACATGTCCCAAAAACTGAATTTCCTCCAGCCTAAACGCGCATTTGCTAAACTTGGCATACAACTGATGTTCTCTTAGGCGCGTTAACACGACCCGTAAATGTTGAGCATGCTCCTCTTCATTTTTGGAATATATTAGAATATTGTCAATGAAGACCACCACAAACTTGTCCAACTCGGGCATGAATACCGAGTTCATCAAATATGTGAAGTGGGCAGGAGCATTTGTCAATCCGAAAGACATTACCAGGTATTCAAATAACCCATACCACGTAGTGAACGCAGTCTTTGGTATATCCTCGGGCCGAATACGGATATGATGATAGCCCAATCTGAGATCAATCTTGGAGAATACCCTCGCCCCGGTCAGTTGATCAAATAAAATGTCAATCCTCGGAAGAGGGTACTTGTTCTTGATAGTGACCTCATTCAGGGGTCGATAATCCACACACATCCATAAAGTTTGATCCTTCTTCTTGACGAATATGGCTGGACAACCCCATGGTGACGAGCTTGGCCGGATGAATCCTTTCTCAAGTAGATCTTGTAATTGAATCTTCAATTCTGCCAACTCATTTGGAGGCATTCGGTACGATCTTCGAGAAATGGGAGCCGTACCGGGCTTCAACTCAATTACAAATTCTACATCCCTTTCAGGTGGCAATCCAGGCAAATCCTCTGGAAAGTCATCGGGAAACTCGCATACTACCGGAATATCCTTGATTTCCGGTATAATGGCTTCATAAACTCTGCCAGTAGCTTTGGTTGGAATGGGGATAGGCAAAAGAATTTCCTCTTGATTATGACTCAACCTGATAGTTCTTTGATCAGTGTTGAGGGTTGCTTTATGCTTGGCCAACCAATTCATACCCAAAATGACATCTATATCTTGGCCTTTCAGAACGATCATATTAGTAGGAAAGTCCCGTCCGGCCAATGTTACGGGCACTTGATAGGCCACTTCTCTAGTAAAGATTTGTCCCCTAGGGGAGTGAATTTTAAACCCTTCTTTTGATTCATAGCATGAAATGCAATGTTGCTCCACAAATTTCTTGCTGATAAATGTATGCGAAGCACCAGAATCAAAGAGAATAATTGCGAGTTGATTGGCCACAAGGAACATACCCATCATTACCGGTTCTCCGTCCGGTGTAGTGGCCACTTGCGTATAATATATGTGTCCCATCTTCTTGGTATTTTTGCCCAAAGTATTTCCCTTGACTTGAGACGAATTCCCAAATCCTTGCTGATTATTTGACTGGTTCTGCTTTGGATAAGGGCAATCCTTGATGAAATGCCTAGATTTGCCACAATTGAAACATCCAGTCGATGAACTGGGCAGAGCAGGGAATCGAGTGCCTGGGGCACCCGGCTGACTTGATGCAGTGGGGGCATTATTGGGACGAATAATTATTGGCTGCTTAAAAGGGAAGGAGGGTGGACGAGAGAAAGAGCGATTCTGGTTGGAAGGCCGGATAATAAACCGTTGCCTTTTCACCGGGCCCTGGCTAGGCCTGTCTCCTCCAAAACCCTTGGATTTTCCGACACCTGCATACTTTGCTTCCACTACCAATGCTATACTGACAGCTCTTCCATAAGTAAGATCTATGCAGGTTGCCATCTTTCTTTGCAGACGATCATTTAAACCTCTCATAAAACAATTCTTCTTCTTCAGATCGGTGTTCACTTGATCGATTGCATATTGCGACAAATGATTAAACTTATTGATATACTGATTAACAGTATCCCCTCCTTGCTTTAGCTTCATAAATTCTTCTTGCTTCATGTGAAGAACACCTTCTGGTATATAGTGTTCGCGGAAGGCCACCTTGAATTCTTCCCATGTCATCTGATGATTGGCCGGTTGAACGGCCACGAAGTTTCCCCACCAGGTGCTGGCAGGGCCGCGCAGTTGCTGGGCTGCAAATAAAGGCTTCTGGGTTTCAGAATAGCGCAGAAGTCCAAATTTTTGCTCGATAACACGAATCCATTTGTCTGCTTCTAACGGGTCTTCAGCTTTAACAAACAGCGGTGGATGTGTCTCTGAAAAGTCCAAGTAAGAGGTTTCACGGGGGCCCTGTTGATAACCCCGCCCGCCTTGTTGCTGAAACTGTTGACCCACCATCTCTCTCAGAAAACAGGTATTATCCGCAGTCGCATTCACCAAGGCGGTAATCGCCTCGGCAAGTGTGGAAGGGACAGGAGGTGGATTTGGGGTAGACTCCCTCCCACTGGAGGTTCCAGCTGCATCCTGTGATCGAGTCTTGGATGGCATCTGTGGCAACAAACATTTGGAAACAAATATAATATGCCAAAGACAAAACCATCCAATTTACATTACCAAAAAGAGTAATGTTACAGACTCGATTTTATACAACAGGAGTACAGTACCCATTATACAATAGTACAACCTATTATACAATACACTACTTCTATCTCTACTACTACACCACTATTCCTGCTTCTGGTTGCTCCTGGCAGTCTCGTCGTCAGGTGTGGGAGACCATTCATCAACCAACCTCATAGAAGGAGGGGGCTTAAAAAGGTCTAGCTCACCACCAAGCGCTTCTCCCGCAACGTGCGAGGGTCCGGCTTTCGACCCGACAAGATCCGTAGGTGCACTGGGATGTAGTTGTGAATACAGTACATGGACTTCCTCATGTAGGGTATTGCAATACGCCTGCAGGTTGTCAATGGCAGAGCTAAGTTCTTTGACTCGAGCTCAAGCCTTTGCTTCCTTAGCCCAAGCCACTGAACGAGACTGTACCGCCCAATCGAGCGCTAAATCCCGATCAGCAAGCTGATCTTGCAGGCGGCGGATGTAACTTCTTAATTCATTTATTCTGTCGCCATCCGCGACCCATAAGCTGGTCCTGCGTTGCAATTTCGTTTGAAGCTGATTCACTCAGGCTTCAAGATCCCCAAACGGATCGTTGCTTCCGCTACTACTATCCTCATCCCGTGGGGCAAGTTGATGACGAGGTACTCCAATTGGGCCAGTTGACTTGCGCGCGGTCTTCCTCATGCGCGGCGGCATTTCTCTAGGGGGAAAATTTTATTAGTATGGTTCTTAGCATGATGCATGTATAATTACAGAACCAACCTTAGTTGATTCATACCTTCTATACATTGCACTCCTCCTATCTGGTCTTTCATATAGAGTCTTCAGATATGAGGGATAAGAATGGAAGAAATCTTTCTAGGTGAGTTTTTAGAAAACCCTTTTGAAGATGCCTCATAATATCTGCAAAGAAGGGCACTGCTCCGATACCAGCTGTGACGAAACCTCCCAAGTCATTAGGCCCACCTACAGCTGTCCTTGTCCAACAGACATCGGACAACCCTGTAGATGTTCCTAAATCACTTGACAAGTTTGGTATCTTCTTTCTTACCTTTCCAGGAACGTTTCACCCGTCTTGCAGACATTACAGAACATCGGAGATATAGAAATGCGGAAGCGATTACATAAACTTACATTTATTTAGAAAGTAAGATCAAGTTACTTATTACAGACCAGAGTTATAAAATGAGTGCTAAGTAGTATTATTACAATACCAAGGGAGGCAAAAACTCCTCCCGAAAGTTCTTACATAAAAGTTTCTTATGGAGGACCATGTCCTCCCGCAGCTTCACTCTTGTTTTTCTTCATTTGGAACCACCTTGGTACAAAAGCAACAAAAATTTGCTGCTTCTTCACCTAAAACAACGAGGGAATAAACCCTGAGTATGGAATTACTCAGCAAGTCTTACCCGACTAAAGAAAAGACTCTCAAGGGTATGCTGGTTATAAGGGAGTCAAGGTAGGGTACCTCAAGATCAAAGACTCTGTTTTGCGTAAATGCTTACTAATAGTGGATCCTTAAAAATCCAGTTTTATTGTCAAGTTAGGTAAACTTACTTATATCTAGAGTTCTTGTCCTGCACTAGCCAGTTTCTCACCAATCCCTTCGTCTTTAGTGGAATTCTACGTATAGGTCAGTGACCAAGTCTTCATAACCGCGAAGGTACGGCGATCCGAATCGTTTATACTCAGCTGAGGATCTCCAATCACACGACATATGTAGCACTTAACCCTTGCATATGTCAACCCACCACCGGGGTTCTTAAGACCAGATCAGGTTCACGCAAACCGAGAGCACAGATACACCACCGTCCAGCCTCTTGCTACGGAGGGTACACGCTACTCTCGCCACCGCTCCACGCCCATTTCGTGTTATCTTATTCTGGCCTTAGTCTGCCCGAGGCAAGGCTTACCCATGACGAGGCATGTGACCAGTTAAAGGGTCCTCGGTCAGCAGGCCTACATCGACACGGTCCTTAATCGACTCAGACGGAGACACTACACCGAGAATCTCTTCTCGTGCAAGTCACCCGCCCGGTCTCAGCTTAATCATTTAAACCCAAAAACTTGGTACCTGGTAGAGGTACATCTTTTCCGATGTTGAATCCATCATAGCCGCGATGGATTCACCATCAAGTTTATTTTCAAAAACATCCCACCCACTTTGCCAAACATCTTTTGTAAAACAAAACCTTTTGTTTTGCTAGAGCAATACTAAGCATAGTAAAAACTTTTTGTAAAACAGGGTATCAAGGAAGGTAATCAAGATCAAGGAAGATAATGCAGGAATTGTTTAGCAACCAACTCCTATTACTTAATGCAACAAGCAAGTGAGACAGATTTTAAAAACATCAAGGAAGGTGGCAAATGCACCGGGGCTTGCCTTCGTTAGTAGGTGAGTCAGGCTCAGGCCTGCAGATGTCAAAGTAGAGACAAATCCCTGCCTGAGATCCCAAAGGTGGTGGTGTCTTCTCTTCGGTCACTTCAATCTCTTCTTCGTTTTCTAAACATAACCATATATGTATATAAGAATGAATGCCATGTAATGCTCATGAGAGTGCAAAGATAATAAGAATTTATTATCTAAAGTCTTGAATACAATTTTCCTTCACGGAACTCCGAGAACTTAGGGTTTCCGGAGTCACTAAAGGAGTTCACAGGGAGGGGGGTTTTGGGTTCTAGTTATCAAACAAGGTCAAAATCAACCCAAATTCTACCCAAGGCTTCTAAATAATGTATAGAACTCATATAAAAAGTTTGGACATTTTTGGAATTACCATTTATCTTCTAAAAATCCAAAACTAATAGTTTAAGCTAGTTTAAATGCCTCAAAATTCCTTATTTAACCTAAAAATCATGAAACTATTTTTATTAAATACTATGGAAAATAAGAAGTCTAGGAAAATTGGTTTGATAATTTTAGGATTTTTCTACAATTTATAATAGATTTTCAAAGCTCTATTAAAAAAGAAAAAGAAAAAGTTGAAACAGTGATGGGCTGGCTTCAGCCCAGGCGGCCCAACCCAGAGGGGAAAGCGCGCGCGCGCTCGCGCCCGCGAAGGAGACTTTGCGCAGAGGTCCTCGGGGTTTTGGCTAACTGTGAACGAGTTCTTTCACTGTTTCTTGTGTCGCTGACAGATTGCAGAAAAATCCTCCAGTTTCTATGCCTTCGCAGGGGGAAGTCCTCGACGGCGCTCCGCATGGGAAGCTTAACTTCGGCGAGCTGGACCGACCGAAGGGGGCTAAGACTGGCACTCCTGAGCGGCGGACACAAACCTAGATCTACCCGACCGTTTTCCCCAACACAATTTCATTAGTGGCTACAAGGTTTGTTCTAGCCACGGCAACCGTGAACATGGCGGACTGATGAGCATGTTCCCGTGGATTCATGGTGATCCAGTACAATTAAAGGGTTCAGGGAGCATCACCATCATGTAAAGATGCTAGAACAGGAACAAGGAGGGTATGAGCAGACCTGGGGAGGGCTGGCCACGGCAGGATGTGATTCACGGCGGCGGAGACCGAAATTGGGGGAAGTTCGAAATTCATGAGTTCTGGCGAACGATTGCTAACGATTCTCGGTGGCTGGGTGGGTGACGATCTTGCGGGGCTGGTGGGGGCTTCAATTTATAGGGCTCAACGGTGGTGGCTGGGAATTTGGATGACGATGCGTGGCGGTTGGAAAGGGCAGGGAGTTACTGGTGCGCATGAACCCGTGTCTAACGTCGTGGCGACCTCACCGGCGACGATGGGACGGCCCTAGAGAGTCACGGCGATGCGGTGGAAAGGTAGAGCCACGCGGCACAAGACTAAGAGGCGGTGGTTCACCGGCGAGCCAATCTGTCCCAGCCGCAAAGCAGAAGAGTGCGGCGGTGAGTCACCGGAGTGACCTCCAGCCGTCGAGCTACTACCTGGCAGACTTATCTAGTTACTGACGACGTGAATCGCAACGGCGGTGGTGTGAATCTTTGCGCAGAGAGGTCGCCGGTGGCGAGGATTCGATGCTGGCAGTCTGATTTTAATCGGGCTACTGTACCATCGAAGTGGGATTCAGTTGGCCTAACAGTCAATATTTAGGCTTGATTTGCTCCCAAATCCCTATGGTAACATACTCTATGCTCTGCAGCAAAGTTGGAGAGCTATATACCATATATATTTTGACTATAGGTATTGAACTCATTTGATCACTAGATCAAGGTTAAAGTCAAACCCAAAGATGGCTCTGTTACACTGAAATTCTGAATTTCAGAGTTCCATTAGCCTAACAGTCCAACTTTAGGCTTAATTATCTCCCAAATTCTCTTAACAACTATGCTTACACTCTTAAGCAAAGTTGTTCTCCTTTGTTTGGTCAACAAGTTTGATGTGGGAACCTAGGTAAAAAACCCTATAATTTGAAAGTTACAAGGCTCCAAAGTTGAGCCCAAAACTCTGAAATTCAGACTTAGGCTATATAGGGCTTAAGAGGTGATTTTTGCAAATAGACCCAAAACTTAGGGTTTAACTTGCAAATTCATATATTTGTGAACCAAAGGACTTAATATGCCTTAACATTGTAGTTTTTACACTTTGGTCCAAATGTGCACTACTTTTGCACATAGGCCCCTAGGGTTTGGACTTAGGGTTTTCCAGGGTTCAAATGGGGGTTTTTGGTATCTCAGGGGTATAAATGTGATTCAAGTTCATTTTTGGGAACATTTTATGACTATTCCCCTAAAGCTTTTAGGTTTTATCATCTTGGGTTAGGTTTTACCCCTTTAATCCCTATTTAGGGTTAAGTTCCCTATCCAGGGTTCTATTTGCAAAATGCTATAACAATACAACTTGTTTGAAATTTTTACCTAGTGAATGCACTCTAGGTGTGTCAAACATATGCAATGCCAATGTTTATGATGCCATGCTCAAGTTTTAGTTGCAGTAACACCAGAGGTGTTACAGGAGTCCTTTATTGACGGTGATGTTGGCGGCGTCCTCGTCGGAGGAGGAGTCAATGGAGCTCTCGATCGAGTCCCATTCCAAACACACGTGGGCATCACCGCCCTTCTTCTTGTAGCACCTCTTCTTCTCCCTCTTCTTCCCATTCTTGTCGTCATCCCTGTCACTTTCACTTGACATTGGATATTTAACAATGAAATGACTGGGCTTACCACATTTGTAGCACACCCTTTTGGAGCGGGGTTTGTAGTCCTTCCCCTTCCTTTGTTTGAGGATTTGGCAGAAGCTCTTGATGTTGAGCGCCATCTCCTCATTGTCGAGCTTGGAGGCGTCGATTGGAAGCCTACTTGGTGTAGACCCCCTCTTTTCTTCTTCCATCGCTTTGAATGCGACGGGTTGCACCTCGGGTGTGGAGGTGGCGCCTTGCTTCAAGTTGACGATGTGTTTGGAGTCTTTGATCATAAGTTGAAAGCTCACAAACTTGCCTATTACTTCCTCGGGAGACATTAATCTGTATCTAGGATCCCCACGAATTAATTGCACTTGAGTAGGATTGCGAAAAACAAGGGATCTTAGAATAACCTTGACCATCTCATGGTCATCCCACTTGGTGCTCCCGAGGTTGTGCACTTGGTTCACCATTGTCTTTAGCCGGTTATACATTTCTTGCGGCTCTTCTCCTTTGTTGAGGATGAACTAACCGAGCTCCCCCTTGATCGTCTCCCGCTTGGTGATTTTGGTCACCTCGTCCCCTTTGTGCGTGGTCTTAAGGACGTCCCAAATTTCTTTGGCGCTCTTTAATACTTGCACCTTGTTATACTCCTCTCGACACAAGGAGGCGAGGAGTATAGACGTGGCTTGGGAGTTAAAGTGCCTAATTTGGGTGGCCTCGTCCGAGTCATAGTCCTTGTCCCCCACCTGTGGTACCTGCGCTCCAAATTCAACTATGTCCCATATGCTTTCGTGGAGTGAGATTAGATGATGCCTCATTTTATCACTCCACATACAATAATCTTCACCATCAAAATATGGTGGTTTGCCTTAGGGAACGGAAAGTAATGGAGCGCGCCTTGAAATACGAGGATAGCATAGGGGCATCTTACTATACTTCTTGCGCTCATGGTGCTTAGAAGCGACGGACGAGTCAGAGCTTGATGACGTGGAGGGTGACGAAGAGTCAGTCTCATAGTAGACCACCTTCTTCATCTTTTTCTTGTCACCCTTCCGATGCATCTTGTTTGAGGAAGAGGATTCCTCCTTATGCTTGTGGCCGGACTCCCTTGAAAGGGTTCTCCCCGAGCTTGTGGGCTTGTCGCCGGTCACGATCTCCCTCTTGGCGTGATCTTCCGACATCACTTTGAGTTGTTAGACTCTAATGAAGCACCGGGCTCTGATACCAATTGAAAGTCGCTTAGAGGGGGGGGTGGTAAATAGGCGTAATCTGAAATTTACAACTTTAAACACACACTACAAGCTGGGGTTAGCGTTAGAACTAAAATCAAGTCCAGGTGAGAGGGGAAAACAAATCAAATGGAAATAAAGCGAATGAACACGGTGATTTGTTTTACCAAGGTTCGGTTCCAAAGAATCTAGTCTCCGTTGAGGAGCACACAAAGACCGGGTCTATTTCAACCCTTTCCCTCTCTCAAATGGTCACTTAGACCGAGTGAGCCTTTCCCTTAATCAAACGGGTCACTTAGACCCCACAAGGACCACCACACACTTGGTGTCTCTTGCCTTGATTACAAGTCACTTGAGAACAAGAATGAGAAAGAAGAAAGGCAATCCAAGAGGCAAGAGCTCAAAAGAACACGAAATCACTCTCTCACAAGCCACTAAGTATTTGAGATGAATTTGAGACTTGGAGAGGCTTTGATCTTTTGAATTGTGTCTAGGAGTGAATGCTAGAGCTCTTGTATTGAATGTGATGTTCAAAAATCTTGGATCCTTGGAGTTGTGGTGGTTGGGGGGTATTTATAGCCCTCAACTACCAAAGTAGCCGTTGGGGAGGCTACTGGCGATGGGCGCACTGGACAGGCACTGTAGGCTGTCCGGTGCACCACCACGTCACCCAATCGTTAGGGTTCGGAGCTCGAGCGACCGTTAGAGCTTTGTCCTCTTGCGGCACCGGACAGTCCGATGCCCCTCTGACTCGTTGCTCTGACTTCTGTCACGGTACTGCGCTGCACTGTTCATCCGTCAGAGTCGAGCGTTGCGCGCTGGATAGCCATTGCCCGCTGGCACACCGGACAGTCCGATGAATTACAGCGAAGCGCGCCTGCAAATTCCCGAGAGTGGCTGCTTCGGATTTATATGGGCATGGTGCACTGGACACTGTCACCGGACAGTCCGGTGCGCCAAACCACAACACACTCAAGTCCTTTTTGCTCCTTTTGAAATTGGTCCCTAACTTGAATATTTATTGGTTTGTGTTGAACCTTATGTACCTGTAGAACATGTATTCTAGAGCAAACTAGTTAGTCCATATATTTGTGTTTGGCATTCAACCACTAAAATTAATTGTAGAAAAAGGTTAACCCTATTTCTCTTTCACCTTGCATCATGCGATAAAAAGCGGGGCGGAATTTCTCATCCATCATAGGCAGACGTCAGGCTATAGAGGGCCATCCAGAGCTTGCCATGGTGGTCGTTCGGTCCAATAGAGCCCACAGGTGCTGCTTAGATGTGTCTTGCCCGAGGACCTCCAAGGTTGTGCACATCCTAGGCCGGCGCTTCTCCCACCTGTAGTTGAATCCCATGGCATGTACCTTTCCGCTAGCCCGCGACTCCTGCCCAACGCGTGAGCCGCCCGCTGTGCACCTTCCGCAGCTTCACTCGCAAGCGCACGCCGAGTGTGTGAGGCGCGAACACGCAGGTGTTGCCTCTCGACCACGTGCGTGCCTCCCACGTCACAAACTAGAGGCTGGCTCACGCGACGGTGGGTGTCAGTCCCAGTGACGGCTGTCTGGGAGTGGGTGTGGCGGCTGGATTAGGTGAAAGGAGAGATATGGTTTTGGTCTCGTGAGATTCAACTGCACGTGGGCATTGACCAATTTTGCACGCCAAAAGACCGTGGTGCAGCGTGCGAGTAAAATTACAGAGTGCTCTTTATGCCAACTAATACTACGATGTAATTGGTATGAATTACCGACTAACAAAGCGACACTATTTACAAATAAATATAGCGACTAATACTCATTTGGAATATAGATATATGTTGACTCACCATTTGTGACAATATATACCGACTAACAGTTCGATGGTAATTCTCTATTTATAGCGACAGTCGTTCAACACTAATTAGGTGTTGTGGTATAATGAAGGGTGGTTTGAGATAGACTTAACCGAAGCTATTGGAATGGAAATAGATATTGAAATGATTGTTGATGAGGAGGATGATGATGTGAAAAATGATAATGACTTAGAAATACTTGAAGGCAATGACATTAATGACAAACTTGCGTCTTCATATGGTGTTGACTATGAAATGGTTGATAGTGATGATGAGACTTATGATCTGGCTAACCCTGACACATATGAAGATTATTTTAATCGATGTAATGCTATATTTTATTTATTTCACATATGTTTCTAAATATATATGTTTATCTATTCTTATTTGCTTAATCTTAATTGCAGGCAGTTGGACAAAGATAGTGGGCGGTGGGACGAGGACGAGGAAGGGAGGGGAACGGGGAGGAGGAGCACCCGTAGGACAGAGGAGGAGGCGCAGCAGGACGATGACGCTCAACAGCAGGTGGAGCAGTAGGCCACTATCTATGAGGCGTAGCAGGACGACGACGACGCTCAGCAGGGCGCCTCAGGTTCGAGGAACGTCTACTTGCAAGGTCCCGTGAGTCTCCCTCAGCGACCCATACTTCATGATAGGCGCCCAATGATTCGACCCGATGGGGAGAGGTATATAACTTGAGATGTTGTCGTTGCTTTTTCATATTATATGTTCAAATTTATAATAGAAACTAATACTTTTTCTTTGTCACTTGGATTGTAAGGTTGTGGATAATGCAGGGGTCACGATCGCAACCTCAATGGCATCCTCCACTATTGGGAGCCTGTCACATACCTTTCTCCATCTAGTCGAATAAGAGGGCGCCTGTCATGAAGTATCAATCACCGAGGGAGACTCGCGGGACCTCGCAAGTAGACATGCGTCAAACCTGATGCGCTAGAACCAGAGGTGTCCTGCTGAGCATCGTCGTTGTCATGCTGCGCCGCATCGATGTCTTGCTATGCCGCATCGACAATGGCCTGCTGCTCCACATGCTATTGTATAGCGTTGTCCTGCTGCGCCTCCTCCTCCATCCTACGGGTGCTTCTCCTCCCCTCCCCCTCATCGTCCTCGTTCCACCGCCCATCATCTTTGTCCATCCATCTGCAATTAAGATTAAGCAAATAAGCACAGATAAAAATATGTATTTAGAAACATATGTGAAATAATTAAAATATAACATTATATCGATTCAAAATAATCTTTATATGTGTACGGATTACCCGGATCATAAGTCTCATTATCACTATCAAGCATTTCATAGTCAACACAATCTGAAGGTGCAAGTTCATCATTGTTATTGCCTTCAAGCATTTCTAAGTCATTCTCATTTTGCGCCTCATCATCTTCCTCATCAACAATAATTTTGATATCTACTTCCATTTCGATCGCTTCGGTTAAGTCTATCTCAAATCGCCCTTCTAGCCCATCTTATTGAAAGAACTCTCTGTCATATGTGTCCGAGTCTAAGTTATAATCCTTATCGTTTGGAATGGGTAATTTCCCATGCGGTGATACCTTATATACAACATCCAAACCCTTAAGATGTTCTGTGTCTAGTGTGGCTAAGTTTGGTTCTCGGTAGACTCTCTTTGCCGAGTGCCTTTCTATGCCGAGTGCCTGATAAATTGCTCTCTGTAAAGAGCTAGGCACTCGTCAAAGAGCCGAATTTCGGTAGTGGAGCCAGCTTGAGCTGCTCGAGCCAACTCGTTAGCTCAATCGAACAACCATTTGTTATCAAAACAAAGCCTGCACTTGCATGAGATAAGTTAATAATTGATGAACGTGTTAATTTGGTGTTGGATTAACGTGGTATGTTAAATCATAAGTACTATTACTCCTTTCTAGTGCTAAATTGGTCTAAAATTAACTAGTAATTGATTATATTATTGTATATATGTGTATATTGTTTTTTGTTATGGCTCGCGTGCTTCGAGCATGCAAACGAGCCAAGTAGAGCTGATTCTCTGGCTTAGTTCCTTAACAAGCCAAGTCAAGCCAGCTCGTTATCTTAAAGAGCCAACTCGACCGAGCCGAGTTGGCTCGATATTTAGCCCTACATACTAGCACATGAAACGAAGATCTTTGGGGCTTGAAAACTGAGTTTTGCAATTTTGGGTCTGTTTGGTAATACCGTTTTGAAATACTGTAGTTTTGAAATAACATAATTTACAAGGTACAACTATACATGACACAAATACTACAATATTACTTGACCACGGTAAAATCACATTATTGCTTAAAATTGAGATATGTTTGGTTCCATTGGAAAACCAAAGTATGTGTAGAGAAGAGAAGAAATTGAGGTCCTAAGTGGAGTTTCTAAAAATCTAAAAATACTACAGTTTTCGGTAAATTATGACATTTTAATCTATGTTTTCTCTATACCAACTAAATACCTTTTGGCTTCTTGAAAGTCGCCTAGAGGGGGGTGAATAGGCGTAATCTAAAATTTACAACTTTAAACACACAATACAAGCCGGGGTTAGCGTTAGTACTTAAATCAAGTCTGGGAGAGAGAGAAAAACAAATCAAATGGAAATCAAGCGAATGAACACGGTTATTTGTTTTATCGAGGTTTGGTTCCAAAGAACCTAATCCCCGTTGAGGTGGTCACAAATACTGGGTCTCTTTCAACCCTTTTCCCTCTCTCAAACGGTCACTTAGACCGAGTGAGCTTTCTCCTTAATCAAACGGTTCACTTAGACCCCGCAAGGAGCACCACACACTTAGGTGTCTCTTGCTTTGATTACAAGTCACTTGGGAACAAGAATGAGGAAGGAAGAAAGTGATCCAAGCAACAAGAGCTCAAAAGAACACGAACAAACACTCTCTCAAGTCAATAGGTGGCTGGAATGAATTTGGGACTTGGAGAGGCTTTGATCTTTTGATTTGTGTCTAGGAGTGAATGCACTAGCTCTTGTATTGAATGTAAACTTCAAAAGACTTGGATGCTTAGAGTTGTGGTGGTTGGGGGTATTTATAGCCCTCAACCACCAAGAAGCCGTTGGGGAAGGCTGCTGGTGATGGGCGCACCGGACAGTCCGGTGCGCCACCGAACAGGCACTGTAGGCTATTCGGTGCGCCGCCATGTCACCCAACCGTTAGGGTTCGGGAGCAGTCTACCGTTGGTGTTGTTGTCTTTTTGTGGCACCGGACAGATCCTGTTCACTGTCTGGTGCGCCTCTGACTCTGTAGTTCTGACTCTGCGCGCACTATTCTTCACTGTTCATATGTTAGCGGCTTTTGCAATCGACCATTGCGCGAATTTGCCGTTGCTCTGCTGGCACACCGGACAGTCCGGTGAATTATAGCGAAGCGCGCCTACAGAAACCCGAGAGTGGCTGGTTCAACCCTGTATGGGCCTAGTGCACCGGATAGTCCGGTGCACCAGACCAGAGCACACTTGGTTTCTTTTGCTCCTTTGAATTGGATCCCTAACGTGACTATTTATTGGTTTGTGTTGAACCTTTATGCACCTGTAGAACATGTATTCTAGAGCAAACTAGTTAGTCCATATATTTGCGTTGGGCATTCAACCACCAAAATTAATTGTGGAAAAAGGTTAACCCTATTTCCCTTTCAATCTCCCCCTTTTTGGTGATTGATGCCAACACAAACCAAAGCAAATATATAAAGTGTGGAAATGAACTAGTTTGCTTAAGGTGAGTGCATAGGTTACTTGGAATTAAACCAATTTATAATATCACTAGATATGAATGGATTGCTTTCTTTTATTTAATATTTTGGACCACATTTGCACCACTTGTTTTGTTTTTGCAAATCTTTTCAGAAAATATTTTCAAAGTCTTTTGCAAATAGTCAAAGGTATATAAGTAAGATTGCAAGAAGCATTTTCAGGATTTGAAATTTCTCCCCCTATTTCAAATGCTTTTTCTTTGACTAAACAAAACTCCCCCTGAATGAAATTCTCCTTTTAGTTTTCAAGAGGGTTTTAGTAGATACCAATTTTGAAAATTTATTTCTACATGTACCAATTGAAAAGATTGTCATAACAAGATACCAATTGAAGTTTAAAACAATACCAATTGAGATTTTGCTTTCTCAAGATAAGAATATCAATTGATATATTGTCATGACATAGATATCAATGAAAAATATCAATTAAAGCTTTATTTTGAAAATTTTGAAATTGGTGGTGCGGTCCTTTTGCTTTAGGCTTAATATTTTCTCCCCCTTTGGCATTAATCGCTAAAAACGAAGACTTTGAGAGCCCTTTTACTTTCTCTCCTATTGGTACAAGTAAATAAGAGTGAAGGATTATACCAATTTGGAGTGAGTGGAGTAGCGACGAAGGATAAATGATACCGTTAGAGTGGATTGGAAGCCTTGTCTTCGTTGAATACTCTATTTCCCTTTCAATCTATGACTTAGTATGGAAATACACTTCACATTAGTCGTAGCCTTGGTATATAAGAAATATGCATTTGTACCAAATGAAAGAGATATGATCAAAGGTATATAAATGAGCTATGTGTGGAATGTTTCAATCAAAATTTCGAGAATCAAGTATATTTAGCTCATTCCTAAGTTTGTTAAAGGTTTTCTCATCTAATGGCTTGGTCAAGATATCGGTTAATTGATCTTTGGTGTTGACATAAGCTATTTTGATATCCCCCTATTGTTGGTGATCCCTCAGAAAGTGATACCGAATGTCTATGTGCTTAGTGCGGTTGTGTTCAACGGGATTATCCGCCATGCAGATTGCACTCTCATTGTCACATAGGAGAGGGACTTTGCTCAATTTGTAGCCATAGTCCCTTAGGGTTTGCCTCATCCAAAGTAATTGCACAACAATGTCCTGCGGCAATATACTCAGCTTCAACGGTGGAAAGAGCTACTGAGTTTTGTTTTTTTGAAGCCCATGACACCAGGGATCTCCCCAAAAACTGACAAGTCCCTGATGTGCTCTTCCTATTAATGTTACACCCTGCCCAGTCGGCATCAGAATATCCTATTAAATCAAAGTTGGATCCCTTGGGGTACCAAAGCCCAAACTTAGGAGTGTAAACTAAGTATCTCATGATTCTCTTCACGGCCCTAAGGTGAACTTCCTTAGGATCGGCCTGGAACCTTGCACACATACATACAGAAAGCATAATATCCGGTCGCGATGCACATAAGTAGAGTAAAGATCCTATCATCGACCGGTATACCTTTTGATCTACGGATTTACCTCCCGTGTCGAGGTCGAGATGCACATTGGTTCCCATGGGTGTCTTGATGGGCTTGCCATCCTTCATCCCAAACTTCTTAAGTATGTCTCAAATATACTTTGTTTGACAGATGAAGGTGCCCTCTTGGAGTTGCTTGACTTGAAATCCAAGAAAATACTTCAACTCCCCCATCATAGACATCTCGAATTTTTGTATCATGATCCTACTAAACTCTTCACAAGTTGATTTGTTAGTAGACACAAATATAATATCATCAACATAAATTTGGCATACAAACCAATCTTTTGCAACAGTTTTAGTAAAGAGTGTAGGATCGGCTTTACCGACTTTGAAGCCATTAGTGGTAAGAAAATCTCTTAGGCATTCATACCATGCTCTTGGGGCTTGCTTCAGCCCATAAAGCGCCTTAGAGAGTTTGTAAACATGGTTAGGATACTATCTTCAAAGCCGGGAGGTTGCTCAACATAGACCTCTTCCTTGATAGGTCCATTGAGGAAGGCACTCTTCACGTCCATTTGATAAAGATTGAAGCCATGGTAAGTAGCATAGGCAAGTAATATACGAATTGACTCAAGCCTAGCTACAGGTGCATAAGTTTCATCAAAGTCCAAACCTTTGACTTGTGAATAACCTTTGGCCACAAGTTGGGCTTTGTTTCTTGTCACCACACCATGATCATCTTGCTTGTTGTGGAATACCCATTTGGTACCTACAACATTTTGGTTAGGACATGGAACTAAATGCCATACCTCATTCCTCGTGAAGTTGTTGAGCTCCTCTTGCATTGCCAGCACCCAATCCGGATCTCTTAGTGCATCCTCTATCCTGTAAGGCTCAATAGAGGACACAAAAGAGTAATGTTCACAAAAATGTGCAACTCAAGATCTAGTGGTTACCCCTTATGAATATCACCAAGGATGGAGTTGACGGGGTGATCTCGTTGAATTGCTTGGTGGACTCTTGGGTGTGGCAATCTTTGACCCTGTATTTCTTATCATCTTCCTTGTGTTTATTAACTTCATTTCCCCCTTGATCATTGTCCTCTTCTTGAGGTGGCTCATCCTCCCGATCTTCATCATCTTGAGCCTGTTCCTCATCTTGAGTTGGTGGAGATGCTTGCATGGAAGATGACGGTTGATCTTGTGCTTGAGTGGGCTCTTCGGATTCCTTGGGACACACATCCCCAATGGACATGTTCCTTTGCACGACGCACGGAGCCTCTTCACCATCTAGTTCATCAAGATCAACTTGCTCCACTTGGGAGCCATTAGTCTCATCAAACACAATGTCACAAGAAACCTCAACTAATTTAGTGGATTTGTTGAAGACTCTATATGCCCTTATGTTTGAGTCATATCCTAGTAAAAAGCCTTCTATAGCCTTAGGAGCAAATTTAGATTTTCTACCTCTTTTAACAAGAATAAAACATTTGCTACCAAAGACTCTAAAATATGAAACATTGGGCTTTTTACCAGTGAGGAGTTCGTATGATGTCTTCTTGAGCATTCGGTGAAGATATAACCGGTTGATGGAGTAGTAGGCAGTGTTAATCGCCTCAGCCTAAAACCGGTCTGGTGTCTTGTACTCACCAAGCATGGTCCTTGCCATATCTAGTAGAGTTCGATTCTTCCTCTCCACTACACCATTTTGTTGTGGTGTGTAGGGAGAAGAGAACTCATGCTTAATGCCCTCCTTCTCAAGGAAGCCTTCGATTTGTGAGTTCTTGAACTCCGTCCCATTATCGCTTCTTATCTTTTTGATTCTTAATCCAAACTCATTTTGAGCTCGTCTTAAGAATCCTTTTAAGGTCTCTTCGATTTGTGATTTTTCCAGCAAAAAGAATACCCAAGTGAAGCGAGAATAATCATCCACAATTACTAGATAGTACTTACTCCCACCGATGCTTATGTAAGCTATCGGGCCGAATAAATCCATGTGAAGTAGCTCGAGTGGCCTCTCAATCGTCATGATGTTCTTGTGTGGATGATGGGCGCCAACTTGCTTTCCTGCTTGGCATGCGCTACAAACCCTGTCTTTCTCAAAATGAACATTTGTTAGCCCTAAAATGAGCTCTCCCTTTAGAAGTTTGTGGAGATTCTTCATCCCAACATGGGCTAGTCGGCGATGCCAGAGCCAACCCATATTAGTCTTAGCAATTAAACAAGTGTTGAGTTCAGCTGTGTTCTCATTAAAATCAACCAAATATAGCTGACCCTCTAACACTCCCTTAAATGCTATTGAATCATCACCTCTTCTAAAGACAGTAACACCTATATCTGTAAAAAGACAGTTGTAGCCTATTTTACATAATTGAGAAACAGAAAGCAAATTGTAATCTAAAGAATCTACAAGAAAAACATTAGAAATAGAATGGTCAGGTGATATAGCAATTTTACCAAGACCTTTGACCAATCCTTGATTTCCATCCCTGAATGTGATAGCTCATTGGGGATCTTCGTTTTTCTCATAGGAGGAGAACATCCTTTTCTCCCCTGTCATGTGGTTTGTGCATCCGCTATCGATTATCCAACTTGATCCACCGGATGCATAAACCTACAAAACAATTTTAGGCCTTGTTCTTAGGTACCCAAATAGTCTTGGGTCCTTTGATGTTAGAAACAAGCACCTTGGGTACCCAAACACAAGTCTTGGAGCTCTTGTGTTTACCCCCAACATATTTGGCAACTACTTTGCCTGATTTGTTAGTGAGCACATAGGAAGCATCAAAAGTTTTAAATGAAATGTTATATTCATTTGATGCAGCAGGAATTTTTTCTATGCAATTTAACATGAGTGGTATGCCTAGATCTAGAAGCTTCATTTTTATACATAAATGCATGATGTGAAACAGTATGAGGTTTCCTAGCATGAATCTTCCTAATTTTGTGCTCAGGATAATTAGCAGGATATAAAATGTAACCCTCATTATCCTGAACCATGGGAGCTTTGCCCTTAACAAAGTTAGATAATCTTTTAGGGGCATTAAGCTTGACATTGCTTCCCTGTTGGAAACCAATGCCATCCTTAATGCCAGGGCGTCTCCCATTATAGATCATGCTTCTAGCAAATTTAAATTTTTCATTTTCAATTTCATGCTCATTGATTTTGGCAGTTAATTGAGCTATATGATCATTTTGTTGTTTAATTAGAGCAAGGTGATCACTAATAGCAGCAATATTAACATCTCTACATCTAGTGCAAATGGAAACATGCTCGACAGTAGATGTAGAGGGTTTGCAAACACTTAATTCTTCTATCTTAGCTTTTAACATGGCATTTTCATCTCTAAGACAGGAAATGGAATCATTGCAAACGTTCAATTTTTTAATCTTAAAAACCAAACTAGCATTTTCATTTCTAAGGCTAGTAATTGAATCATGACAAATGCTAAGCTCCTTAGTCAAGTTTTCACATTTTTCTACTTCCTGAGCATAAGCATTTTTTACCTTAACATGTTTTTTGTTTTTTTAATAAGGAAGTCCTCTTGGCTTTCCAAGAGATCATCCTTCTCATGAGTGGCTTCTATTAATTCATTTAATTTTTCCTTTTGTTTCATGTTGAGGTCAGCAAAAAGAGTAAGTAAATAATCTTCGTCTTCAGTAGAGCTACCCTCATCACTAGATGTTGTATATTTGGGGGTGGCTCTAGATTGTACCTTCTTTTTTCTTGCCGTCCTTAGCCATGAAGCACTTGTGGCCAACGTTGGGGAAGAGGAGTCCCTTGTTGATGGCGATGTTGGCGGCGTCCTTGTCGGAGGAGGAGTCGGTGGAGCTCTCGTCGGAGTCCCATTCCTGACACATGTGGGCATCACCACCCTTCCTCTTGTAGTACCTCTTCTTCTCCTTCTTTTCCCCTTCTTGTCATCGCCCCTGTCACTATCACATGACATTGGACATTTAGCAATGAAATGATCGGGCTTACCACATTTGTAGCACACCCTTTTGGAGCGGGGTTTGTATGAGGATTTGGCGGAAGCTCTTGATGATGAGCGCCATTTCCTTGTTGTCAAGCTTGGAGGCGTCGATGGGAAGCCTACTTGATGTAGACTCCTCTTTCTCCTCTTCTGTCGCTTTGAATGCAATGGGTTGCACCTCGGGAGTAGAGGTGGTGCCTTGCTCCAAGTTGAAAATATGTTTGGAGTCTTTGATCATAAGTTCAAAGCTCACAAACTTGCCAATTACCTCCTCGGGAGACATCTGTTTATATCTACGGTCTCCACGGATTAGTTGCACTTGAGTGGGATTACGAAAAATAAGTGATCTAAGAATAACCTTGACCATTTCATGGTCATCCCACTTGGTGCTCCTGAGGTTGCGCACTTGGTTGATCAAGGTCTTGAGCCGGTTGTACATCACTTGTGGCTCCTCTCCCTTGTTGTGGACGAATCGACCGAGTTCTCCCTCGATCGTTTTGCGCTTGGTGATCTTGGTCACCTCGTCCCCTTCGTGCGCCGTCTTGAGGACGTCCCAAATTTATTTGGCACTTTTTAACCCTTGCACCTTATTATACTCCTCTCGACACAAGGAGACGAGGAGTTGAGAACACGTAGAGGGGGGTGAATAGGTCATCCTGTAAAATCAAACACTAAATAGCCACAAACTTGGTTATTAAAGTGTTAGTGCGACTAAGTAGCTTTGAAGCGAGTTCTCGTGAACACAACAATCACAGAGAAAGCAACATAAGAGACACGCGATTTTTATCCCGTGGTTCAGCCAAGTGACATTTGCCTACTTCCACGTTGTGGCGTCCCAACGGACGAGGGTTGCACTCAACCCCTTTCAAGTGATCCGATGATCAACTTGAATACCACGGTCTTTTCCTTTAGAGTGTTTTCCCGTTTGCGAGGAATCTCCACAATTTGGAGCCTCTCGCCCTTACAGAGTTATGATCACAAAGAAAGCACAAGAGTAAGGA
The DNA here is from genome assembly GCA_029449295.1 of Zea luxurians. Taxonomy (NCBI): domain Eukaryota; kingdom Viridiplantae; phylum Streptophyta; class Magnoliopsida; order Poales; family Poaceae; genus Zea; species Zea luxurians. The sequence goes on along the minus strand of JAOPSE010000052.1, from coordinate 15,885,180 downwards.
TGGGAGAGCAACACACGCAAGACTCAAATCCACAGCACAACCACGCACACAAGTCAAGACTTGAGCTCGAAACACAACACACGGAGTTCACAACTCAAATGGAGCTCAAATCACTAACACAGCAAATCAAATGCGTGGAGGCGGAGTCTAGAAGTCTTAGGATGTTTCTTGAACGCTTGGTGTATTGCTCCATGCGCCTAGGGGTCCCTTTTATAGCCCCAAGGCAGCTAGGAGCCATTGGAGATCAATTTGGAAGGCCATCCTTGCCTTCTGTCGTGTGGTGCACCGGACAGTCTGGTGCACCGCCGGATAGCCACTATTCATGTCCGGTGCGCGATCTCCTTCCATATCGGGCGCAACCGACCGTTGCTCCTCGGGGCTGGTTGGCACACCGGACACTGTCCGGTGCACACCTTACAGTCCTATGCACCCAGCCGACCGTTGGAGCGGGCCACATGTCGCGCATTGATCGTGCGGACGACAGTTGCCGCTGGCGCCGTTGGCTCACCGGACAGTCCGGTGAACCACTGGATAGTCCGGTGAATTATAGCCACGTCACCTTTTTCCTTTTCCCGAGAGCGAGGAGTTCGTCCCGGATGACTCACCGGACAGTCGGATGCACCACCGGATAATCCGGTGCACCACCGGACAGTCCAGTGAATTATAGTCATACGACTCTGTCGTTTCCCGAGAGCAGCTGGTTCACCCTCGGCCAGCCTGGGGCACCGGACACTGTCCGGTGCACCACCGGACAGTCCGGTGTGCCAAGCCGAGCTAGAGCAGCCAACTCTTTTCCAATTTGTTTTTTCTCTTCTCATCACTGTTTCTAGCACTTAGATAACCATGTTAGTATTAAAAAACAATGTACTAAGTCTAGAAACATACCTTGTACCTTGATTTGCACTTTTTCACACATTTAGCACATAAGGATTCAATTAAGATGTGTTGGTCATCTAATCACCAAAATACTTATAGAAATTGCCCAAGGGCACATTTCCCTTTCAATCTCCCCCTTTTTGGTGATTTATGCCAACACATTAAAAAGCAACAAAAGAAGTGCAACATCAATGCAATTGAAGACCAAATTGTTTTTGCTTATGATTTGGCATATTTGGATCATTCTTTGCCACCACTTGGTTTGTTTTTGCAAATTAAATTATTTTTCCTATCTCTAAGTCAAACACACTTGATTGGACAAATAGAGAGATATTGCAAAAGGAAAATTGACCAAGTGCCAAAAAATCCCCCTTTTCCCATAATCAATATTCTTCCCCATAAGAGACCAAATTTTTGCAATAAGAGCAATAAGAGTATTTTGGACAAATCACAAATGCTAACTCTATTATTTTCAAAATGCACAAGTGGTTGGCTGATCCATTTGCTTTGGCCTTAATTTCTCCCCCTTTGGCATTAAGCACCAAAACGGGATCATTTTTGGCCCTATAACTCCATTGCCTCACCAAAAATGTCAATTAAAAGCAAAAGGCAATGAGAGCACAAGTATGAACTTGGAATTAAATACACTAATACCGGAGCGCAGTGGAAGTCTTTGCATCGTCCAAGTTCATTTTCCCTTTCAATGTACCTTCGAGACTACATCAAGTGTACTCACACAAACACGTTAGTCTCAAAGGGATCAAGTTGTAGCACATGTCCCCCTAAATATATGCACCATTTGCATATGGACTTGTGAGGTCCAGGGATGACTTGTACAACTTGAGCACCATAAATAATGTAAATGCTCAAAGTAATATGATCAAAGGCATGAAACACATGTATGCTCTAGATCAATCCATGTTACGCGAATCTAAGACATTTAGCTCACTACGCAACCTGCAAAACCTTTTCTCATCTAAAGGCTTAGTGAAGATATCGGCTAGCTGGTTCTCGGTGCTAATATGGTACACATCAATATCTCCCTTTTGCTGGTGGTCTCTCAGGAAGTGATGTCGGATGTCTATGTGCTTAGTGCGGCTGTGTTCAATAGGATTATCCGCCAAGTGGATTGCACTCTCATTATCACATAGGAGTGGGACTTTGCTCAGCTTGTAGCCAAAGTCCCAGAGGGTTTGCCACATCCAAAGCAGTTGTGCGCAACACTGTCCTACGACAACGTACTCAGCCTCAGCAGTGGATAGGGCAATATATGTTTGTTTCTTGGAACTCCAGGACACCAAGGACCTTCCTAGAAATTGGCATGTCCCTGATGTACTCTTCCTATCAACCTTGCACCCGGCATATTCGGAGTCTGAGTATCCAATCAAGTCAAAGGTAGACCCCTTTGGATACCAGATCCCGAAGCAAGGCATAGAAACTAAATACCTAAGAATTCTCTTAACGCCCACAAGGTGACATTCCTTGGGGTCGGATCGATATCTAGCACACATGCATACACTAAGCATAATGTCCGGTCTACTAGCACATAGATAAAGTAATGAACCTATCATGAACCGGTATGCCTTTTGATCAACGGACTTACCTCCTTTGTAGAGGTCAACATGCCCGTCAGTTCCCATCGGTGTCTTCGCGGGCTTGGCATCCTTCATCCCAAACCTCTTGAGAAGATCCTGAGTGTACTTCGTTTGGGAGATGAAAGTGCCGTCCTTGAGTTGCTTCACTTGGAATCCAAGGAAGTAGGTCAACTCACCCATCATCGACATCTCGAATTCCTGCATCATCACCCTGCTAAACTCCTCACAATACTTTTGATTAGTAGACCCAAATATTATGTCATCGACATAAATTTGGCACACAAAAAGATCATTGTTGCAAGTCTTTATGAAAAGAGTGGGATCGGCTTTCCCAACCTTAAAAGCATTAGAAATAAGGAAATCTCTAAGGCATTCATACCATGCTCTTGGGTCTTGCTTAAGTCCATAGAGCGCCTTAGAGAGCTTATATACATGGTCGAGATACCTGTCATCCTCAAAGCCAGGGGGTTGTTCCATGTATACCTCCTCCTTAATTGGCCCATTGAGAAAAACGCTCTTCACGTCCATTTGGTATAGCCTAAAAGAATGGTGAGCGGCATAGGCTAATAGAATTCGAATTGACTCTAACCTAGCCACAGGAGCAAAAGTCTCCTCAAAATCCAAACATGCGACTTGGGCATACCTTTTGCCACAAGTCAAGCCTTGTTTCTTATCACCACCCCGTGCTCGTCTTGCTTGTTGCGGAACACCCACTTGGTTCCCACAACATTTTGCTTTGGACGTGGCACTAGGCTCCAGACTTCATTTCTCTTGAAGTTGTTGAGCTCTTCCTGCATGGCCAACACCCAGTCCGGATCCTGCAAGGCCTCTTCTACCCTGAAAGGCTCAATATAAGAGACAAACGAGTAATGCTCACAAAAATTAGCTAATCGTGAGCGAGTAGTTACTCCCTTGTTGATGTCACCCAGAATTTGATCAATGGGGTGATGACTTTGGATCGACGCTTGGACTTGAGTTGGAGGGGCCCGTGGTGCTTCTTCCTCCATCACTTGATCTTTCTGTGCTCCCCCTTGATCCTTCCCTTCTTCTTGAGGTACATGTACATCGTCTTGAGTTGGGGGATGCACCAGTGTAGAGGAAGATGGTTGATCTTCTTCATGTGGTTCCTGTGGTTGCACCTCGCCTATCGCCATTGTGCGCATTGCAGCCGTCGGAACTTCTTCTTCATCTATGTCATCAAGATCAACTTGCTCTCTTGGAGAGCCATTAGTCTCATCAAATACAACGTCGTTAGAGACTTCAACCAATGCCGATGATTTGTTGAAGACTCTATACGCCTTTGTATTTGAGTCATACCCTAGTAAAAACCCTTCTACTGCCTTGGGAGAAAATTTAGAATGTCTACCTTTCTTCACCAAAATGTAGCAATTGCTCCCAAATACACGAAAGTAAGAGACATTGGGTTTGTTACCGGTAAGGAGTTCGTAGGAGGTCTTCTTGAGGAGACGATGCAGATAGAGCCGGTTTATGGCGTGGTAGGATGTGTTCACAGCTTTCGACCAAAACCACTCGGGCGTCTTGAACTCTCCAAGCATCGTTCTCGCCATGTCGATTAGCATCCTGTTCTTCCTCTCTACCACACCATTTTGTTGTGGTGTGTAGGGAGCAGAGAACTCATGCTTGATGCCTTCCTCCTCAAGATACTCTTCAACTTGTAGATTCTTAAACTCGGACCCGTTGTCGCTCCTTATCTTTTTCACCTTTAGCTCAAATTCATTTTGAGCCCTCCTTAGAAAGCGCTTTAGGGTCCCTTAGGTTTCTGATTTGTCTTGTAAAAAGAACAACCAAGTGAAGTGGGAAAAAATCATCAACAATTACAAGACCATACTTCCCCCGATACTAAGGTAGGCAACGGGTCCAAAGAGATCCATGTGAAGTAGCTCTAGTGGTCTTGATGTTGTCATTACGTTTTTGCTGTGATGAGTGCTTCCCACCTGTTTTCCTGCCTGGCATACTGCACAAGGTCTGTCTTTCTCAGAACAGACATCGGTTAGTCCTAACACATGATCTCTCTTTAGAAGCTTATGAAGGTTCTTCATCCCAACATGTGCTAGACGGCGATGCCACAGCCAGCCCATATTAGTCTTAGCGATTAAGCATGCATCTAGACCAGCATTCTCTTTCGAAAAGTCAACTAAATAGAGCTTGTCGTCTAATACACCCTTAAATGCTAATGAACCATCACTCCTAAAGACAGATACATCAACATTTGTAAACAGACAATTGTAACCCATGTGGCACAATTGACTTACAGATAGAAGGTTGTACCCGAGCGACTCTACTAAAAATACATTTAATATGGAGTGCTCGCTTGTGATGCTATCTTTCCCAAACCTTTGACCTTGCCTTGATTCACATCTCCAAATATGATTGTATCATAGGAATCCTTGTTCTTGACGTAGGAGGTGAACATCTTCTTCTCCCCTGTCATGTGGTTTGTGCATCCGCTGTCGATAATCCAACTTGAGCCCCCAGATGCATAAACCTTCAAGGCAATTTAATCTTGTGTTTTAGGTACCCAACTCTTGTTGGGTCCTACAAGGTTAGTTACAATAACTTTTGGTACCCAAATACAAGTCTTGTCTCCCTTACATTTGGACCCCAATTTTTTAGCTACTACTCTTGTATTTTTACATGAAAGTACAAAATAAGTATTGCAAGCATGATAAACAATACTAGGACCATTCCGAACTCTCCTAGGCGCATGAGACACATCATGATTACACCTAGGCTTACTTCTACCATAATCATGAGTGGAGCTAGAAGCAAACATAGCATGAGAAGTATGATAATTAGGTAAAACAGCATGATCATAACATCTATCATTATAAGCATTCCTAGAAAGTTTCCTATCATAAATATAGGCATGATTCTTTTGGGAACTACTAGCCATAGGGGCCTTCCCTTTCTCCTTGTTGAGAACGGGAGTCCTTTGGCTTGTTATGTTCTTGGTTTCCTTTCGAAAACCAAGCCCATCCTTAATTGAGGGGTGTCTACCAACAGTGTAGGCATCCCTAGCAAATTTTAATTTATCAAATTCAACTTTGCAAGTCTTAAGTTGAGCATTAAGACTTGCCACCTCATTGTTTAATTTAGTAATAGAAGCAAGATGTTCATTACAGGCATCAACATCAAAATCCTTACATCTATTACAGATACTAACGTGCTCTACACATGAACTAGTTTTGTTAACTTCCTCTAGCTTAGCATTTAATTCCTCATTTAAATTCTTTAAACTAGAGATAGATTCATGGCAAGCAGACAACTCAGAGGATAGCATTTCATTTCTTTTAATTTCTAGAGCAAGAGATTTTTGAACACTAACAAATTTATCATGCTCCTCATACAAGATATCTTCTTGCTTTTCTAGTAATCTATCCTTTTCATTAAGGGCGTCAATTAACTCATTTATATTATCTACTTTAGCTCTATCTAAACCCTTAAATAAATCAGTGTAATCTACTTCATCATCAGAAGATTCCTCATCACTAGAAGAAGAGTACTTAGGGGAATCTCGAATACATACCTTCTTCTCCTTAGCCATGAGGCAAGTATGGCGTTCGTTGGGGAAGAGTGAAGACTTGTCGAAGGCCGAGGCAGCCAATCCTTCATCGTAGGAGTTGGATGAAGAGCAGTCAAAATCCCATTCCTTTCCAAGGTGCACCTCGCCCTTCGCCTTCCTGTAGTTCTTCTTCTTTTCCCTCTTCCCGCTCTTTTCTTGTCCCTGGTCATTATCATTATCGGGGCATTGTGCTATGAAATGACTAGTCTTACCGCATTTGAAGCAGGAACACTTTCCCCTTGTTTTATTCTTGTTGGGGTACTCTTTGCGTCCTTTGAGCGCGGTCTTGAAGCGCTTGATGATAAGCGCCATTTCATCCTCATTGAGCCCAGCAGCCTCCACTTCTGCTACCTTGCTTGGTAGCGCCTCCTTGCTGCTTGTTCCTTTGAGAGCAACGGGCTGCAGCTCGTAGATGGGTAGTGGACCATTTAGCGCATCGTCCACGTATCGCGCCTCCTTCACCATTATGCGCCCGCTCACGAACTTTCTAAGGATCTCCTCGGGCGTCATCTTGGTGTACCTGGGTTTTCACGAATAAGGTTGACAAGATGGGGTCAATTATAGTAAATGACCTTAGCATGAGTCGGACGACGTCATGATCCATCCATCTTGTGCTCCCGTAGCTTCAGATCTTGTTGACCAAGGTCTTGAGCCTGTTGTAGGTTTGAGTTGGCTCCTCTCCCCTAATCATCGTGAAGCTCCCTAGCTCGCCGTCCACCAGTTCCATCTTGGTGATCATGGTGGCATCATTTCCCTCATGTTATATCTTGAAGGTATCCCAGATTTGTTTAGCATTGTCCAAGCCACTTACTTTGTTATACTCATCCCTGCAAAGTGAAGCTAGCAAGACAGTAGTAGCTTGGGCATTTTTATGAATTTGTTCATTAATAATCACAAGATTATCTGTACTATCGAAATGCATCCCATTTTCCACAATTTCCCAAATACTAGGATGGAGAGAAAATAGATGTCTACGCATTTTATGGCTCCAAAATGAGTAATCCTCTCCATCAAGGTGTGGGGGTTTTCCGAGAGGAAAAGAAAGTAAATGGGCATTCGAATTATATGGAATACGAGAGTAATCAAAGGAATAATTTTGATTGATCGTTTTTCTCTTGGACGAGGAGTCGTCGTCGTCGTCCCTTGGTGAAGCGTCTTGAACCTTTGGGACTCAAATGTGATACAATTACTAGTCCTACGAGGCAAGTAACCACATTCCTTACTTCAAATAGTACAGAGTTCGAATAAAAGTTATTACAATACTAGAGTATAAGCTCGAGAGAGAGCCAGAATTACAAAGCGCAGTAGAAGATAAACTAGCCCAAGCCACAGGCAGAACTGGGTGCAGACATAGCCCCCTTAATCAAGCATAGCAGAAAAGAAGTCTTCAGCTGCAGAAAAACATAAATAAATCTGGGTGAATACACTAGGTATTCTGCAAGCCCATCTCGCCTGTAAAGACAAAGGGACCTACATAATACATGCTTTATGTGGTGGGGTTGAAGTCACTCTTCTTTTTCCAGAGAAAGGCAATACTTTGATGGTTTTTTCCAAAGAATGAAATAGCACATTTTCACACTCAACCACCAGTGAGCTTCCCGCTCCCGTGGCATCGTTTTCATTTCCAAAAACACACCCACACACACATTTCCCTATTCCTGGAGGTCATAAAACACTAATTGTCATACCACACCAGACTCGTCCATTCCAGTGGACACGGACTATTCGAATAGGTTTGAACTCTGCGTAGAGGGGTACACTTTACCCACTAGTCTGGTTTCTGCGATCTCACTGTCGTGAGATCCAAATGCCGAATCTCTTTCTTTCCTCGCACGTCCTTACCTTAACGGTTATATCGAAAGGAGTCAGGCCACCGCCATGGCCAAACCAGACAAAACATTCCCCTCCTTATCCTCCCGGTGCTCCCCAGCCTTCATAACCCTGGGGTTTGGACCGTACGAGTTCAGATTGAGTGACTACCCATACAGTCTCGAGTGGTTGTACTTATCATGAGTACAGGTAGTGAAGGATGACAAATCGGTCCTTATATGAGGGGACAATCCTTCTGCTCACACCTAACCTGGCTGAGCCATCACCTTAGGCCCTCCCCTAAACCAGGGAGTCCCTGATCATCCCACTCACAAGGTGATGAGGGTGAATACCCTTCATCATACACTTTTTGAAAACATCGTTTAGTAAAAACACTACCCATTTCTCATCCCACATTTTGTACTCAAAAAGATGTTTGTTAATGCGGGCTATCTCTCTGCTCACAATGCAAAAGATCCATCCCTTAATTCTCGGCTTAGGTAGTGGTAGAAATAATAGGTAATTTATGCATCAAGGGAAGAATGGACTTGCCTTCATCGAAGTTCTCCTGGCACAAAAGATCTATTTCGGAGGGGTCGGGTTCCTGCCCTTCTTCCAGAGCTACAAATTCCGGAGGATCGGATCCCTCTTCTTCTAGCAAAAATAGATAATGAACAATACATCAATCATGGTGACTTGGTGGGGTGTGCCAATTTTTAGACATTATTATTTTGTGCCCTACAATTTATTTAGACTATTTTTGGTGCATAAAATATCAATATATATACATATATATAAATAGGAAAGGAAAAAGGAAAAAAGAAAAAGAAAAGAGAATTCCTTAGCTAGCTGGGCCGGGGAGGATTTTGGCCCAGCCGAGCGCGGGCGTGCGCGGCCGCGTGGGCACGTGGCCCACTTGGCCCGCCAGCAGGGGAACAGCACGGGGACAACACTGTGGGCGTGGGCCCACGTGCCAAAGGGAGGGGGAGGCTGACGGCGCTAGGAGGGGGTGACGGGGGGGCGAACCGGTCGGAGCTCGACCGCCGGTGAGGTCCGCGGCGGTTCTCCACCGGGGTCCCGGTTTTGTGACGACGGAAGGTGGCAAGGCACGAGCGGGGGTAGGGGATCACGGTGGTAGGGCCAATTTGGTCGGAGGGGGCTCGGAATGGCTGGTCCACGGTGAGGTGGCGGGCGCCCGCGGCGGTGGAGATCGCCGGTGAGGCTACCGGGCGCAATAGGAAAAGGGGGTGGGTGCGTTGTGCTCGTGAGGACATGGTGAAGCTTAAGACCTACAACAATTGGATTAGAACTCAATGGAGAGGGGAGGGCGGGACTCACAGGAGCAGAGGAAGGGCACAACGACGCTGGCTCAATCGAGCTCGGGGGAGGGAAGAGGGATTGGCCGAGGCCGATGTGGAGAAAGCAGGAGCTTGGGCGGTCCTTTTATAGGCGCCCGGGCAGGGAAGGGGGCAAGAGGTGGCGAGCACCGGCGAGCTTGCCACGGTAGGGATGGTGGTGCACAGTGGCAACGACGGGACAGCTCTGGCAGGGGGTGACGGGATGGCTCGGCTACCGCAAGGGGACAGAGACGCAAGGCGCCAACCGGGCTGGCGAGCGAGTTAATGGCAAGACGACGAGGCGGTGGTGACCGGCAGCGATCGCGTCGCTAGCCCAGTCACGGGCGCGAGGAAGGTGCTGACAAGCGGGACCCGCTTGCCAGAGAGAGAGATCGCGAGAGAGCGAGGGTGGCTGCGGCTGTCGGGTGGGGCCAGGCTTGCAGCGACAGAGGGGAGGGGAGCGCGGGTGCGCGGGCGATGGGCCGCTTGGGCCGTGAGGGGGAAAGGGAAGCGCGGGCGCGTGGGAAAGAGAGAGAGGGTGTTTGGGCTGGAAACGGCCCAGCCGAGGGGGGGAGTTTTTCCTTTTTCTTTTTTCTATTTTCTATTTCTTATTTCTATTTCTTTTATCTCCTTTTCTTTTTAACAAATAATTAGCTAAATAATCTTAGGTTTTAAAAAAATATAATATATATGAGGTGCTTCTAACAATCATAGTGTATGCATATGACGAGATATCCTATGAGGTGGGGTCTAGGGAGCAATTAAGGGGGGAGATTAGGGTTTCAAACCTTGGGGTTAAATTTTGGGATGTTACAAACCTACCCCACTTAAAGGAATCTCGCCCTCGAGATTTAGACTGGGCTCGAGAAAAGGTAAGGGTATTCCCTCCTCAAGGAGTCCTCACTCTCCCAGGTAGCTTCCTCTTCTCCTTCTCTGCTCCACTGAACTTTACACAGTCTTACTTCTGAGTTGCGGGTCTTTCGGACTGCCGAGTCAAGAATCTTGACTCGCTTTTCTCGGTACTGAAGATCCATATGAATCTGGATTGTCTCCTCTTCGATGTGATTTTCTGGTACTTGCAGGCATTTGCGGAGCTCGGACACATGAAACACATTGTGGATATCTGACATAGATTCTGGCAATTCAAGGCGGTATGCTGCGGGTCCTACTCTGCCAATGATAGGATAGGGACCGACGAACCATGGAGCTAGCTTCCCTTTCACTTGAAATATTTTGACTCCACGCATCGGGGAGACCTTGAGGTAGACGAAGTCTCCTTCCTCAAATCTGAGCTCTCTTCGCCTGTTGTCCGCATAACTCTTCTGCCGACTCTGAGCTTCAAGTAATCTTTTGCGGATCAGGGCAACTTTCTCTTCTGCCTCTTTAACAAAGGCAGGTCCTTCTAGTGTCTTTTCCCCTACGTTGGACCACATTAGAGGGGTCTGGCACTTTCATCCATACAATGCTTCGAATGGTGACATCTTGATACTGGCCTGGTAGCTGTTGTTATATGAGAACTCTGCATAAGGCAAACTGGATTCCTAATTTCTGTCAAACGTCAACACACAGGCTCTTAATAAATCCTCGAGGACCTTGTTGACCCTTTCTGTCTGACCATCTGACTGGGGGTGATAGGCGATGCTGAAGTCTAGCTTGGTGCCCATAGCTTGCTGAAGGCTCATCCAAAATTTTGAGGTGAACTATGTTCCCCTGTCTGACACTATCTTCCATGGAATACCATGGAGTCTGACTATCTCTTTAAGATATACCCAGGCAAGGGTGGCTCCTCCGAAGGTAGTTTTCACTAGGATGAAGTGGGCCACCTTGGTAAGACGGTCTATTATCACCCAGATAGAGTCGTTCCCTTTTTGGTTCTGGGGCAGTCCGGTTACAAAATCCATGCCTATTTCTTCCCACTTCCATTCGAGCACTGGAAGGGGTTGCAATAGGCCTGCAGGATTCTGATGCTCAGCCTTAGTTCATTGGCAAGTGTCACACCGGGCCACATACTGTGCTATCTCTTTCTTCATTCCTCTCCACCAGTATCTGGTTTTGAGGTCTAGGTACATCTTGGTGGTCCCTGAGTGGATGGAGTAGGCTAAGTTGTGAGCTTCATCAAGCAGGACTTCTTTTGCCTCTCCTTTTGGTACACACAGACAGTTCCTGAACCAAAGGACTCCTTCCTCATCTGTCCTGAAGTCCAGAAGTGGTTCCTTGTGAGCTTTTTCTATAAGACCTACTGTCTCAGTGTCCAGGCGTTGAGCCTTGCATATGAGGTCTTCTAGCATTGGCTTGACTTCTAGGCTGCCATTGTTTCCTAGACATGCATTCAGCTGAGCTGATTCTTTCTTCCAATCTTCCAAGAAGTTGGTTCCTTTCTTCCCGAAAGGTTTTCGGCTAAGGGCGTCTGCTACCACGTTGGCCTTCCCGGGGTGGTAGTGGATCTCAAGGTCATAATCTTTGATCAATTCTAGCCATCTTCGCTGACGGAGGTTGAGGTATGGCTGAGTGAAAATATACTTCAGACTCTTGTGATCGGTGAAGATGTGACATTTGTTCCCAATTAGGTAGTACCTCCATATTTTTAGGGCATGTACTATGGCTGCTAATTCCAAATCGTGTGTGGGATAATTCTGCTCGTGCGGCTTCAGTAAGCGTGATGCATATGCAATGACTTTCTCATTTTGCATAAGTACACACCCTAAGCCTTGCCTTGAAGCATCACAGAAGATGATGAAATCCTGATGGATGTCTGGTAGTGTCAAAACGGGTGCGGTTGTGAGCTTCTTCTTTATGATTTGGAAGCTTTCTTCACACTTCAGGGTCCACACAAACTTATTGTCTTTCTTGAGGAGCTCGGTCATAGGTCTTGCTATGCTGGAGAATCCTTTGATAAAACGTCGGTAATACCCTGCCATTCCTAGAAAGCTTCGAACTTCACTAACATTGGATGGCTGCTTCCATTTGGATACTGCTTCTACCTTAGACGGGTCTACTTCTACTCCTGCTGCAGTCAAGATATGCCCAAGGAAGGCTATCTTTTCTAACCAGAATTCACATTTGCTGAGCTTAGCATAGAGTTGGTGTGCTTTGAGTCTTTCGAGGACAATCCAGAGGTGATGCTCATGATCTTCTCGACTCTTGGAGTAGATAAGGATTTTGTCAATGAAGACTACGACAAACTTATCCAGCTCTTCCATAAATACCTTATTCATGAGGTTCATGAAAAAGGCAGGTGCGTTCGTTAGTTTGAAGGGCATTACTGTGAACTCATATTGTCTGTACCGGGTGACAAATACAGTCTTCTGAATGTCTGCTTCCTTGATTCTCAGCTGGTGATATCCTGACCTTAGGTCTATCTTGGAGAAATACTTGGCCGCTTGAACCTGGTCGAAGAGGTCATCGATCCGAGGGAGTGGATACTTGTTTTTTATTGTAACTTTATTCAAGGATCGGTAATCAATACACATCCTCATACTTCCATCCTTTTTGGTGACGAAAAGGACTGGTGCTCCCTAAGGAGATGAGCTAGGATGAATGTACCCTTTTTGTTGGAGCTCTGCGATCTGGAGTTTTAATTCTGCTAATTCGGTGGGAGCCATGCGGTATGGTCTCTTTGCGATGGGGCGCAGTGCCGGGGATTAGATTTATGTAGAACTCCACTTCTCTTTCTAGCGGCATTCCTGGCAATTCTTCTAGGAATACATCCATGAATTCTTCTACCACAGATATGTTTTTTATTGCTAGATTAAACACCATTGGATCCTTGGCGGGTGGCTGAACCTGACATGAAACTATCTTTCCTTGGTGATCAGTGATAAGAACGGTCTTATTTGCGCAACTTATGATGCCTTTGTGTTTGGTTAACCAACCCATTCCTAAGATCACATCAATCCCTTGGGATGGCAAGATGGTTAAGTCTGCCAAGAACACTACCCCACTTAAAAGAATTCTGACTTGGGAGCATTTGAGTTGGCATAAAAGGTCTGACCCGGGGGTTCGGGTGACCAAGGGAATTTCTAGGTGGGTAGAGGGAATGCCATGCTTTTCCACAGAACTAGTGGCTATAAATGAATGGGATGATCCTGAATCAAAAAGTATAGTAGCAGGAGTAAATTCAACAAGGAACTCACCGAGCACTACTCTCGGAGCTTGTTGAGCCTCTTGAGTATCGACGTGGTTAACTCGTGCCCTGCCATGATACTGGGTCTTGCTCTGCTGGCTGATGGAGGAGGGTGCCTTGGAGGCGGGAGCTGGGGCATTCTTGGGGCCATTCACCGAGTTGGAGTAAGTAGGTCCCGATGCCTTCAACTGGGGGCAGTTATTCTTGAAGTGACTGGGGTCTCCGCAGTGCCAATAGGCATTAGCTGGTGGTTGGTTGCTTGCGACTGAGGGGGCCTAAAAGGAGCTCTGACTCTGCTGACTAAAATGTGACGGAGTGGGTCCAGCTGGCTTATTGAAGCTTGGTCCCTTGGGTGGAAACCCAAAGGATCGAGTTCTCTGGTGCCGGTCTTGCTGCTGAGCTCGGAGGACATGGAATTTCCTCTTGAGGTGACCTTTTTCTTCTTCCCTTGCCCTTTCCACTTGTATGGCTTTGTTTGAGAGGTGCGAGAAGCTGAGGAAATCTTTGCTGGCGAGGATGGTCTTGAGTTCTAGTCTTAGCCCTTCCAAAAAGCGGGCCATCTTCTTGGCTTCTGTGCTGACGTCGTCAGGCGTGTAGCGAGCCAATTCTATGAATTTGTGCACATACTCACTGATAGATCTTCCACCTTGAGTTAGTTCCCAAAATTCATCTTCCTTAAGCTAAACGATCCCTTGGGGCACATGATGTTCTCGGAAAGCAGTTTCAAATTCTACCCAGGTAGCATCTCTGACAGCAGCGTTGAAGGTATCCCACCAGGATAGGGCCATCCTAGAAAGTTGATGAGCAGCCAAATAAACACGCTGATTCTTAGGGCATCCGATGGCTTCTAACTTCCTTTTTATCGTGCGCAGCTAGTCATCAGCATCGAGGGGATTGCTGGATCCAGCGAATGTGGGAGGCTTGAGCCTTAGAAAATCTCCCATCCTGTCCTGTGGTCTTCCACCATTTGGGCGTTGATTCTCCAGACTTCTAGTGAGGACTTCAATGAGTCGGGTTTGGTTGGCTAGAACTTGGGCTAAATCTAATGGTAGCTCCGGAGGTGCGAGGAGGTGGGTCTCACTTCGTTCTCCACCGACTTCTCCTTTAGCTCCTAGGGGAAACGCTGCTCCAATCCCAGAGGTGGTAGGCGTGGTTTTATCCGAAGCCATCTGCCAGGGGGAGAGAATTACTACTATGCATATGCCAAAAAAAATTCAACCATGTTATTTTATTCATCACACAAGTTCATTACAAGCATACAGTTACCACAAGTCACACTACACGCGAGCGCTTTCTAAGGTACTTCTGAACTCCCTTTCTAAAGTGTCCCCAAATTCCTTGAGAAGGTCGTCAAGGCTAGCTAGGGACATATCCTCGACGTCGGACAAATTCTCTATACTGGAGGGAGGTAGTGCTGGAGGGGCTTCCTTCTTCCGTTAAGTCTGACATCCTTGGCTCTTGGTCTTCTTTCGGATTTTCTTTGTGGGGGCGAGCTTCTTTAGCTTCTTATCGTAATCCATCTTCAGGGTTCGGTAGGCTTCACGAGTGTTGGCCTCTTCACCTTCTGCTATTTTGAGACTTTCTTGGAGGGACGACTTCTCCTTTTTAAGTTCCTTGACCTGTTGCTCTAAGCTTTCCACCCGAGAGTTTAGGTGGGTGTAGTGGGATGAAAGGTTGTCATAGTGGTTATCAAGGGTGTGGAGATATCCGGCCATGTAGACGATGGTGGGGTCATCCTCAGTAGGATTTCTTCCTGATAGGGCCTGAAGTCTTTTCCTCCAGGTAGGGGTATTTTCGTTGCTAGGTGGGAAGTAACGAAGGGGGGTTTCAAAGACCTCTCTGCTGTAGTTTTGGCATAGCCGTCGGAGGGCTTCTCGGGCAACATTTTGGCAAGTGCCTAGGAAGCAGTGTCCGGTGAAGGTGACTTGGAAAGGAGGGTGGTTTGGGTAGCTTCGGCTTTCTCCCAGGTAGACTGCCATAGAGCACTTCTTAGTTCCATTCTTGTGGTATTCTTTCCAGACGTACTCCGGCTTCTTGCGGATCCCCATGCGAAGCGCGCAACTCCGCAAGAGATGAGGGAATCCTTCCTCCTCTGAGCAGTAGGATGTCCTAATGACCAAAGAGCCTTCCATCTGGTAGAAGAAAAGAAGGGTCTGTTAATATCGAGGGAAAGGAGAGAAGATTTTTCTTAGAGGTAAGAGGTCTTTTCTTTTTAAGGCAAACTTTTAAGGTCGGGGTTGCGATCTACGGCCAGTCCTATGGGCTCTGATACCACCTAAAGCGTCCCGAACCTTTGGAACTCAAATGTGATACAATTACTAGTCCCAGGAGGCTAGTAACCACATTCCTTACTTCAAATAGTACAGAGTTCGAAAAAGTTATTACAATACCAGAGTACAAGCTCGAGAGAGAGCCAGAATTACAAAGCGCAGTAGAAGATAAACTAGCCCAAGCCCCAGGTAGAACTGGGTGCAGACACAGCCCCCTTAATCAAGCATAGCAGAAAAGAAGTCTTTAGCTGCTGAAAAACATAAATAAATCTCGGTGAATACACTAGGTATTCCACAAGCCCATCCCGCCTGTAAAGAGAAAGGGACCTACATAATACATGCTTTATGTGGTGGGGTTGAAGTCACTCTTCTTTTTCCAGAGAAAGGCAATACTTTGATGGTTTTTTCCAAAGAATGAAATAGCACATTTTCACACTCAACCACCAGTGAGCTTCCCGCTCTCGTGGCATCGTTTTCATTTCCAAAAACACACCCACACACACATTTCCCGATTCCCGGAGGTTATAAAACACTAATTGTCATACCACACCAGACTCGTCCATTCCAGTGGACACGGACTATTCGAATAGGTTTGAACTCTGCGCAGAGGGGTACACTTTACCTACTAGTCCGGTTTTTGCTATCTCACCGTCATGAGATCCGAATGCCGAATCTCTTTCTTTCCTCGCACGTCCTTGCCTTAACGGTTATATCGAAAGGAGTCAGGCCACCGCCATGTCCAAACTGGACAAAACATTCCCCCTCCTTATCCTCCTGGTGCTCCCCAGCCTTCATAACCCTGGGGTTTGGACCGTACGAGTTCAGATTGAGTGACTGCTCATACAGTCTCGAGTGGTTGTACTTATCATGAGTACAGGTAGTGAAGGATGACAAACCGGTCCTTATATGAGGGTACAATCCTTCTGCTCACACCTAACCCGGCTGAGCCATCACCTTAGGACCTCCCCTAAACCAGGGAGTCCTTGATCATCCCACTCACAAGGTGATGAGGGTGAATACTCTTCATCATACACTTTTTGAAAACATCATTTAGTAAAAACACTACCCATTTGTCATCCCACATTTTGTACTCAAAAATATGTATGTTAATGTGGGCTATCTCTCTGCTCACAATGCAAAAGATCCATCCCTTAATTCCCGGCTTAGGTAGTGGTAGAAAGAATAGGTAATTTATGCATCAAGGGAAGAATGGACTTGCCTTCGTCAAAGTTCTCCTGGCACAAAAGATCTATTTTGGAGGGGTCGGGTTCCTGCCCTTCTTCTGGAGCTACAAATTCCGGAGGATCGGATCCCTCTTCTTCTAGCAAAAATAGATAATGAACAGTACATCAATCATGGTGACTTGGTGGGGTGTGCCAATTTTTAGACATTATTATTTTGTGCCCTAAAATTTATTTAGACTATTTTGGTGCATAAAATATCAATATATATACATATATATAAATAGGAAAGAAAAAGGAAAAAGAAAAAGGAAAGAGAATTCCTCAGCTAGCTGGGCCGAGGGGGGTTTCGGCCCAGCTGAGAGCGGGCGCGCGCGGCCGCGTGGGCAGGCAGCCCACTTGGCCCCCAAGCGGGGGAACAGCGTGGGGACGACGCTATGGGCGTGGGCTCACGAGCCAGAGGGAGGGGGAGGCTGACGGCGCTAGGAGGGGGTGACGGGGGGGCGAACTGGTCGGAGCCCGACCGCCGGTGAGGTCCGCGGCAGTTCTCCGTCGGGGTCCTGGTTTTGTGACGACGGAGTGGTGGCAAGGCATGAGCGGGGTAGGGGATCACGGTGGTAGGGCCAATTTGGCCGGAGGGCGCTTGGAATGGCCGGTCCATCGCGAGGTGGCGGGCACCCGCGGCGATGGAGATCGCCGGTGAGGCTGCCGGGCGCAATAGGAAAAGGGGGTGGGTGTGTTGTGCTCACGAGGACATGGTGAAGCTTAAGAGCTACAACAATTGGACTAGAACTCAATAGAGAGGGGAGGGCAGGACTCACCGGAGCGGAGGAGGGCGCGGCGGCGCTGGCTCAATCGAGCTTGGGGGAGGGAAGAGGGAGTGGCCGAGGCCGGTGTGGAGAAAGAGGGAGCTTGGGTGGTCCTTTTATAGGCGCCCGGGGCGGGGAAGGGGGCGAGAGGTGGCGAGCACCGGTGAGCTTGCCACGGCAGGGATGGTGGTGCATAGTGGCGACGACGGGACGGCTCGGGTAGGGGGTGACGTGATGGCTCGGCTGGCGCAAGGGGACAAAGAATTAAGGCGCCAACCAGGCTGGCGAGCGAGTTAATAGCGAGACAAAGGGCGGTGGTGACCGGCGGCGATCACGTCGCTAGCCCAGTCACGGGCGCGAGGAAGGTGCTAACAAGCGGGTCCCGCTTGCCAGAGAGAGAGATCGCGAGAGAGCGAGGGTGAGTGCGGCTGACGGGTGGGGCCAGGCTGGCAGCGGCAGAGGGGAGGGGAGCGCGGGCGCGCGAGCGATGGGCCGCTTGGGCCATGAGGGGGAAAGGGAAGCGCGGGCGAGCGAGAGAGAGAGAGAGAGAGGGTTTGGGCCAGAAATGGCCCAGCCGAGGGGGGGGAGTTTTTCCTTTTTCTTTTTCTATTTTCTATTTCTTATTTCTATTTCTTATTTATATTTCTTTTATCTCCTTTTCTTTGAACAAATAATTAGCTAAATAATCTTAGGTGTTAAAAAAATAATCTATGTGAGGTGCTTCTAACAATCATAGTGTAAGCATATGATGAGATGTCCTATGAGGTGGGGTCTAGGGAGCAATTAAGGGGGGAGATTAGGGTTTCAAACCTTGGGGTTAAATTTTAGGATGTTACACTTGGAGAAGAAGAGGATGCATCGTTGTCGTAGTAGATGATCTTCTTGATGCGTCTCTTCTTCTTGCCATCCCTCTTCTTGTGACTCGAGCCTAAGTCAATGGGCTTGTCGTCTCTTGGCTCGTTGAAGAGGGACTCCTTCTCCTTGTCGTTGATCACCATCCCCTTTCCCTTAGGATCCATCTCTTCGGGCGGTTAGTCCCTTAGATGAAGAGTATGGCTCTGATACTAATTGAGAACACCTAGATGGGGGTGAATAGGTGATCCTGTAAAATCAAACACTAAATAGCCACAAACTTGGTTATTAAAGTGTTAGTGCGACTAAGTAGCTTTGAAGCGAGTTCTCATGAACACAACAATCATAGAGAAAGCGACACAAGAGACACGCGATTTTTATCTCGTGGTTCGGCCAAGTGACACTTGCCTACTTCCACGTTGTGGCATCCCAATGGACGAGGGTTGCACTCAACCCCTTTCAAGTGATCCAATGATCAACTTGAATACCACGGTCTTTTCCTTTAGAGTGTTTTCCCATTTGCGAGGAATCTCCACAATTTGGAGCCTCTCGCCCTTACAGAGTTATGATCACAAAGAAAGCACAATAGTAAGGATGGGAGAGCAACACAAGCAAGACTCAAATCCGTAGCACAACCACGCACACAAGTCAAGACTTGAGCTCGAAACACAACACACGGAGTTCGCAACTCAAATGGAGCTCAAATCACTAACACAGCGAATCAAACGCGTGGAGGCGGAGTCTAGAAGTCTTATGATGTTTCTTGAATGCTTGGTGTATAGCTCCATGCGCCTAGGGGTCCCTTTTATAACCCCAAGGCAGCTAGGAGCCATTGGAGATCAATTTCGAAGGCCATCCTTGCCATATGTCGAGTGGTGCACTAGACAGTCCGGTGCACCACCGGATAGCCACTGTTCATGTCCGGTGCGCAATCTCCTTCCATATCGAGTGTAGCCAACCGTTGCTCCTCAGGGCTGGTTGGCTGTAAAGCCCAAAATGTATATAAAGAAATTTTAATAATAAAACAAAAGAAGAAATAAAAATAGTAAATTCAGATATCACAAATCATACCTGAGTGTTGAAAATTGAGAACTGAATTTTGGAAGCCAAGAATTATTTTAGGAAAGAGGTAATAGAAAAGTTTTCTATTCAACTAAAAGATTATGCATATTATTAAATGGTGCACCATAAGCAATCATTTTCATGAATATTTAATTTTTAAGTAACTTTAATTCCTATCCCACAAATAAAATACTATTTTTCTAAAAAGAAAGGAACAATATGAGTGTGTTTCATATTTCTAACACCTATCAAATAAATAAAATAATTAAAATAAACATATATCTATTGTATCATGTTGGAGTTTAATTATGTGTGCATATATTAGTAATAAAAATCTATAGAAAGACGTCAATGTTCAAATTGGGAATTTAATCCTAAATTAGGAAATCTAGAATTGGAGAAAGAGAAGCATTAGTAAGTACTAAATAAAAATATATAAAATATATAAATAAAAATACTATTTCATATTGATGAAGAGTATATTTTATGCACTTGACTGTTATGATGGATCCACAACTCAAGTTTGAAGCTTAAATATTAGAATTTGAATGTATAGAAAAGAAAATAAAAAAAGAAAAGGGAACAGTTTTCTGTTGGGCCTACTCCCTCAACCGGTCCACCCTAGCTTCACCCGATGGCCCATCGCCTGGCCCATTAACGTGCACGCTTGCCCAAACCCTAGCCACCAGATTTCTCCTTGCCTCGCTGTTGCCCGAGCCCGCTCGCTAGGTGACCCCCTTTACCACGCGAAGACTCACCATCTCTCTGTTCGTGGACCGTACCTGTCAGTGTCGTAGCTACGCGTGCTCTGTGTTACTGGCCAAGTGGGCCCCGTCGTCAGCCCCTTGCTCAGCACACATGTGACGGGTGGGACCGGAGCGTCAGCTCCTTCCTGTCCACCAACCATGGAAAGCGCGGGCGCTTCACCGCCTGGAATTTCGGACCGCGCACCACCCCATCTCAACCGAACACCACGGTCGCCAACCAAATCCACGCTAGAACCGTGGGACCAACCTAACCGAGTCTCTTGACCTGGGCTATAAAATCGAGCCCGTGACTCTCCCTCCTCCCCCTCATCTATCACGAGTGGGCATTGTTGAGCTATGCGCCGCTGTAATCCGCGGCGGGAATTGAGGGCCGCCGCCTTGGGGGACTTCATCAGCGACGACGTATGAGGCTCAGGAATCATGCCAGTGACCTTCGCAGGGCCACCACCATGTCCCATGCAGAATCGACCGCTGGGGAGCTCGGCCTCGCCGCCAGACGTGAGTACGGGAGAGAGAAGTTGGGCAGTCGGCGTCGGGCGACCACCACATGAGAAGAACAGGTGGTTCAAGAGGAGCCACGCATCGAGGAGTTCGTATCGATCTAGGTGGCGTCTCCTAGTCGACTTTCTGGCGCCAAGGATGGATTTTAGATCCTGTTATATTATCTTTTATTTTGTAAGACTTCCTCTATGTAATAAGTACTCTGATTATATTGTGACATTTATCTCTATACACTCTGTTATTATATATGTTGTCTTCTTTGGCGCATGTATGAGATGCACCCGGCTTTGTCCCTTAAAGCCCGGGGTGTTACAGAAGTGGTATCAGAGGAAATGTTGACTGTAGGACGAAACCTAGATAGAAATGGACAAAACCCTTACCTACTTACCTTACTTTGATTCTTTCTATACTTATCTTGATCCTGTCTCACCTTCTACTGTTCTACTATGATTAACCTTACCTTTGCTACTCTGATTCTTTCCTAAACTTATCTTAATCTTTTCTCATCTATTTCCGCTTTTACTCTGATTATTCTTACCTTTTCATTCTAAAGACAAATGTGGATTTCACACTTTGAAATCCTGTGCCTAAAGTGACCTTTAGGAATAGGAGACCTACTCTTAGGAACAAAAATAAAACTATTTTTATAGGTATTTATACGCTTGAGTGTTTGTTCTTATGATATTTGTCTGATTTGGATTTTTGATTGAGTGTGATTAGTTGTGGAGTAATGTCTACAATTACATCTGCATGTACATATATGTATAAATATAAATAAATAAAATTCGTGAGATAACTAAACAACTTAGATTATCCTTCATTAAAATGTATCTATTTCATAGAGATCCCTCTTATCTTAAAAGACTCTCTCTTATCTTAATAGATCCTTCTTATCTTACAAGATTCTTTCTTATCTGAATAGACTCATCTTGTCCTAATAAGCATACTTATCCCCACCACTTTGTTTATCTCATTGTAACAAACACGACCTATTCCAAAATAAATTTTATCTGGTCTAATCTGATTACACAAATTTAATTCTGACCCCATCTAATCTGATCAGATCTAATCCAATGGACAAACATGTTAGATAATACGGGTAAAATAAGATTGGATCCTACACTTATAAATGTGTTTTAACCTAAATTGGAGTCTTAATCCAACCTGGCCTTATGTAACTACCTTAACCATCCGATAGTTGCATAATCCCTCTGTTTAACCGACAGAGATTCTGATTTACCAACACCATATAATCCCTCCTATCTCAAAAGATTTTAGCATATCCAAATAATATGTTATCCTACCCTGGTAGATCTATCTAACTTAAACTAGTCTAATCTAGTTACATCCAATCCAATCCAGACCCTACTTAATCTAATATGTTCTAATCTATGTTACAAGTATTAACTAAACCATATTTCTGTAAATGGGTTTAAACTCAAACGAGTATCTTAAACCAACTCGTCCATGAAATCACAAACTAGCATATGATTTAGGTTTCCCAACCCATTTAGCTTACAAGCAAAGAAAAAAAACTCTGTTCAATCTACCTACCCCATGTACCCACACCTATCTCAACTATGTCCCTAGTTATGGTAACATCGATACTCATTATCCTTGATGATAACACCAACTTGACCAATATAACAGGTTACATAACTTATCCAACCAATCTGGAAGCAAAACAACAAGACATACTTTGCTCAAACTTATTTAACTCATAACCACCTATTAACCTATTTTGTTTACCTAAGAATCTGCCTTAACTACATGTCCCAAATTCGGATAACAACTTCAAGAGCGAAGATCGAAGATGATTGGCCTCATCAAATCAAGGAAGGATAAGATTCAAGCCAGATCTTCAAAGGAATCAAGATCCACAATCTTGGATGGAGTATTTCCTTACCCTGCCCTTTCTTGCCCATACCTATCTATGCTTTAAAGGCATCTTCTATCTTACATAATCAAGTGCACATACATATATACACCCATGCTTTCCTAACCACCAGCTCCACCAAGCTACATAAACATATATATATATATATACTACTAATTGTAGGATCCAGGTGTTACTTTAGTTAGTAGTTAGTATTTTACCATATTGGGAATAATAATAAAGTCTAATTGACCACATGCGTTGCTATTAAAGTATGCATCATGCTGAGATTTTGTTTGTGCATATGTTTTGAGATAACATGGTTATGCACCCTTTACCTTACAAATCTCGAGGACGAGATTTCTGTTAAGGGGGATAGGATTTGTAAAGCCCAAAATGTATATAAAGAAATTTTAATAATAAAATAAAAGAAGAAATAAAAATAGTAAATTCAGATATCTCAAATCATACGTGAGTGTTGAAAATTGAGAACTGGATTTTGGAAGCCAAGAATTATTTTAGGAAAGGGGTAATAGAAAAGTTTTCTATTCAACTAAAAGATTATGGATATTATTAAATGATGCACCATAAGCAATCATTTTCATGAATATTTAATTTTTAAGTAACTTTAATTCCTATCCCACAAATAAAATACTATTTTTCTAAAAAGAAAGGAACAATAGGAGTGTGTTTCATATTTCTAACACCTATCAAATAAATAAAATAATTAAAATAAACATATATCTATTGTATCATGTTGGAGTTTAATTATGTGTTCATATATTAGTAATAAAAATCTATAAAAAGACGTTAATGTTCAAATTGGGAATTTAATCCTAAATTAGGAAATCTAGAATTGGAGAAAGAGAAGCATTAGTAAGTACTAAATAAAAAATAAATAAAATATATAAATAAAAATACTATTTCATATTGATGAAGAGTATATTTTATGCACTTGACTGTTATGATGGATCCACAACTCAAGTTTGAAGCTTAAATATTAGAATTTGAATGTATAGAAAAGAAAATAAAAAAAAAGAAAAGGAAACAGTTTTCTGTTGGGCCTACTCCCTCAACTGGTCCACCCTAGCTTCACCCGCTGGCCCATCGCCTAGCCCAATAACGCGCACGCTTGCCCAAACCCTAGCCACCAGATTTCTCCTTGCCCCGCTGCTGCCCAGGCCCGCTCGCTAGGTGACCCCCTTTACCACGCGAAGACTCACCATCTCTCTGTTCGCGGACCGTACCTGTCAGTGTCGTAGCTGCGCGCGCTCTGTGTTACTGGCCAAGTGGGGCCCCATCGTCAGCCCCTTGCTCAGCACACATGTGACAGGTGGGACCAGAGCGTCAGCTCCTTCCCGTCCACCAACCGCGGAAAGCGCGGGCGCTTCACCGCCTGGAATTTTGGACCGCGCACCACCCCATCTCAACCGAACACTGCGGTCGCCAACCAAATCCGCGCTAGAACCACGGGACCAACCTGACCGAGTCTCTTGACCTGGGCTATAAAATGGAGCCCGTGACTCTCCCTCCTCCCCCTCATCTATCACGAGTGGGCATTGTTGAGCTATGCGTCGTTGTAATCCGCGGCGTGAATTGAGGGCCGCCGCTTTGGGGGACTTCATCAGCGACGGCGTATGAGGCTCGGGAATCATGCCAGTGACCTTCACGGGCCACCACCGTGTCCCATGCAGAATCGACCGCTAGGGAGCTCAGCCTCGCTGTCGGGCGTGAGTACGGGAGAGAGAAGTTGGCAGTGGGCATCGGGCGACCACCATAGGAGAAGAACAGGTGGTTCATGAGAAGCCACGCATCGAGGAGTTCGTATCGATCTAGGCGGCATCTCCCAGTCGATTTTCTGGCGCCAAGGATGGATTTTAGATCCTGTTATATTTATCTTTTATTTTGTAAGACTTCCGCTATGTAATAAGTACTCTGATTATATTGTGACATTTATCTCTATACACTCTGTTATTATATATGTTGTCTTCTTTGGCGTATGTATGAGATGCACCCGGCTTTGTCCCTTAAAGCCTGGGGTGTTACATTGGCGCACCGGACAGTCCGGTGCACCCAGCCGACCGTTGGAGCGGGCCATGTGTCGCGCGTTGATCGCGCGGACGACCGTTGTCGCTAGCGCCGTTGGCTCACTGGACAGTCCGGTGAACCACCGGGCGGTCCGGTGAATTATAGCCACGTAGCCTTTTTTTCCTTTTCCCGAGAGCGAGGTGTTCGTCCCGGATGACTCACCGGACAGTCCGGTGCACCACCGGATAGTCCGGTGAATTATAGTCGTATGACTCCGTCGTTTCCTGAGAGCAGCTGGTTCACCCTCGGCCAGCCTGGGGCACCAGACACTTTCTGGTGCACCACCGGACAGTCCGGTGCGCCAGGCCGAGCTAGAGTTGGTTGTACACAGCCAACTCTTTTCCAATTCGTTTCTTCTCTTCTCAGCACTGTTTCTAGCACTTAAATAACCATGTTAGTATTCAAAAACAATATACTAAGTCTAGAAACATACCTTGTACCTTGATTTGCACTTTTTCACACATTTAGCACATAAGGATTCAATTAAGATATATTGGTCATCTAATCACCAAAATACTTATAGAAATTGCCCAAGGGCACATTTCCCTTTCAGGAGTATAGTTGTGGCTTGGGAGTTAAAATGCCTAATTTGGGCGACCTCGTCCGAGTCGTAGCCCTCGTCCCCCACCTTAGGTACCTGCGCTCCAAACTCAACAATATCCCAAATGCTTGCCTGGAGTGAGGTTAGGTGATGCCTCATTTTATCACTCCACATACAATAATCTTCACCATCAAAATATGGTGGCTTGCCTAAGGGAACGGAAAGTAATGGAGCACGCTTAGAAATACGGGGATAGCGTAGGGGCATCTTACTATACTTCTTGCGCTCATGGCGCTTAGAAGCGACGGACGAGTCGGAGCTTGATGAAGTGGAGGGTGACAAAGAGTCGGTCACGTAGTAGACCACTGTAACACCGTGAATTTGGGGGTAGAATTTTTTTCTTCTTTAATACTCACCAAATTCAAGCGTACGCTCTTTTCTCTTCCCGTTTCGCTCCTTCTTCCTAGTTTCAAAGCAGTATAGCGACTGGTGTCCGTAAGTTGTCATGGGTGTTGCATCATGCCGAAGCATATTTATTTTGTCTGATGTCGTGTTTAATCACGTGTTCGCCTCGCCTCGTTTCGGATTTCGATTCGCGATTGGATTCCGATCAGTGGTTGTGCGTGCTATGGGATTTCGACCTGCGATGCGACCTAGCCCGGCTTGGCCCGGCCCTAGCCCGGCGCGCCCTTGCCTCTCCCCATGCACCCCCCCCTTCTCTCTCTCTTTCCCTCATTCAATTTTCCCGCGCACAACTCCCTCTCTCTCTTCTCCCTTGTGCCCTAGGTGCTCCGGTGACGGTTATCGCCGGATTTGAATCCCCAAGGTGAGCTCTCCCCCTCCCCTCTTCCTCTCTCTCTCTTCCCCTTCCTCCCCTTTCCCCTTTTCCCTGCGCGTGTCCAGCCCTCCTCTCCCCTGCTCTCGCGCCCCTGGCGGCGTGGCCCGCCCCTGCGCGTGGCTCCCAGCCCCCGGCGGCGTGGTCGTCCCGGCCCTCGGGCGTGGCTCCCTCGGCCTCCTGGCGCGTGACCCCCTGGCCGCTGGCACGCGGCTCTCCTGGCCTCGCGGCTCCCTCGGCCCCCGGTGGCGCGGCCCCCTCGGTGCCCCTGCACGCGGCTCTCTCGGCCCCGGTGCGTGGCTCCCTTGGCCCCCGATGGTGTGGCCCCCTCAGTGCCCCTGCGCGCTGCCCTCGGCGCCCCTGCGCGCGGCCATCCTGGCCCCTCGACGCGCGGCCCCTGCCCTCGGAAGCGCGGTCCCCGGCGCGGCCCCCTGAGCGCGCCCCAACGTGGATCGCGTGGCTACGGCGCGGCCTGCACGCCCTCGCACGCCCCCGGCACGCGCAACGCGTTCCCGCGCGCGCAGCCCCACGCGCGCGATGATTGATTTTTGGTTTTTAATTAATTTTAAACTTCGTTTAATTAACGTGCTGCGTCGCCCGCTTCGTCGCGCGGCGAATTAGTTTGATTTCAGATTCTATTAATTTGTTGCGTCGCACGCTTCGTCGCGTGATGATCCATTTTAATTTCAGATTAATTAATGTGTGACGTCGCGCGTCCAGTCACGCGATGTTTCATTTTAAATTCAGTTTAGATCACGTATGCCGTCGTGCGCTTCGTTGCACGACGCTTGACATCATTTTTATAATTAATTCAAGTTTCTCGTGGCACGCTCTGTCGCACGACGAGTCGTTTTATTCTTATTCAGTCTAAGTGTTGTGTCGCGTGTTTCGCCGCGCGACAATCCTCTTAAATTTACTTTGATCTATTTATAATGATTAAATATGGAACATGACTTTATCCTATGCATAGCGTGATGGCCAAATCAATACCATTATGTTTAGACGAGTACCTTGGTTTATAATCGTGTAACGTGATCGCTCTTCGACCGTAGCCTCGACCGTTACTCTCTCTTTCTCGCTTAGTCATAGGTGTGAGCCCTACACCGAGCGTCTGTTTATTTATGATATTTTATTGCATGGTGTACTATTCTTTTGTATTAAATTTGTGGAATGTATGTTTGAACTCGTATAGATAACGGTCAGTTGGTGGAGTCCGAAGGAGTTGCAGGTGAAGACCCTGAGCAACAGCTGGTTGGTGAAGGCAAGTGTCTCTTGACCCATCTATGTCCTACTCATTCTCATAATTCACTCCCCGCATTTACACAGTTTATACCTAAGGATTGACTAGCTTTTGGTTTATCTTGTCCTTGTTTACCTATTTTGGTCGGGTTATTTTGGTTTAGCTATATGCTAGTGCTTCACATTAATCAATGAACATGATGAGATTATCTATGATATGTTGTTTTCCTTTTGATTATGATGATATACTTGTGGCATTTAAGGGGACTCGAGCTATTTCTCGAGTGCCTCTCTGTAAGGACTGGTTCGTTGGATGACCGTTCAGGAAAACAGTGCAACCATGAGGGTGGAATGGGACGCCCTTAGCTGAATAATTAGAGGGACTGAGGTGTAGTTCGCTTCGCCGTTGTGCCGTCAATGGGGATCGGTGTATGCGGCTCGCTCTGCCAAGGGTAGTTTGCCCCTTGGAGAGGAGTGTGGTACATTTAGGAAACCTAATGGATGGCTACAGCCTCAGGGAATCTTTGTAAAGGCTACATAGTGAAACCCTGCCTATTCACCTTGGTAGTGTTTAAGGGTTTGATCGTCCCGAGGCAAGAGGGAATCACGGCTTGTGGGTAAAGTGCGCAACCTCTGCAGAGTGTTATGAAACTGATATATCAGTCGTGCTCGCGGTTATGAGCGGCCAAGGGAGCTCCATTGATTAGAGATACTTCGATTAGAGATGTTTGGTTTACAGGTGGTGATGAGGATGATGGTTTTGGTTATGACTATGGTAATGGTAAGTGGTCTTCTTTCTGTTTGGAAAGGGTACTTTGGGTTAACAACTTGGGCTAATGCTAAAACCTGGCTTTCTACTAGTAATAATAACCTGACCAACTAAAAGCAACTGCTTGACTTAACCCCACATAAAGCTAGTCCACTACAGCCAAACGGGACAATTGCTGAGTATGTTGATGTGTACTCACCCTTGCTTTACACACCAAACCCCCCCCCCCCAAGTTGTCCATGTTGCAACCACTGCTCAGGAGAAGATGAAGTCGTGGAGGAGGACTTCTAGGAGTTCCAAGAGTACGATGAGTTCTAGGCGTGGGTTAGCGGCAAACCCCCAGTCGACTGCCTGTGAAGGCCGTGTGTATCTACATTTCTTTTCCGCACTTTGATAACTGTTAAATACTACGTGGATGTCTCGGGCATCATGATGTAATCGACTATTACCTTCTTTTATGCTATTATTTGAGCACTGTGTGATGATGTCCAGTTATATAACTGCTATGTACGTGAATTGCTGATCCTGGCACGTACATGGTTTGCATTCGGTTTGCCTTCTAAAACCGGGTGTGACAACCACCTTCTTCATCTTCTTCTTCTTGTCACCCTTCCGATGTGTCTTGTTGGAGGAAAAGAATTCCTCCTTATGCTTGTGGCCGGACTCCCTTGAGAGGGTTCTCCCCGAGCTTGCGGGCTTGTCGTCGATCACGATCTCCCTCTTGGCGTGATCTCCTGACATCACTTCGAGTTGTTAGACTCTAATGAAGCACCAGGCTCTGATACCAATTGAAAGTCGCTTAGAGGGGGTGAATAGGCGTGATTTAAAATTTACAACTTTAAACACACACTACAAGTCGGGGTTAGCGTTAGTACTTAAATCAAGTCCAGGAGAGAGGGAAAAACAAATCAAATGGAAATCAAGCGAATGAACACGGTGATTTGTTTTACTAAGGTTCGGTTCCAAAGAACCTAATCCCCGTTGAGGTGGTCACAAAGACCGGGTCTCTTTTAACCCTTTCTTTCTCTCAAACGGTCACTTAGACCGAGTGAGCTTTCTCTTTAATCAAACGGGTCACTTAGACTCCGCAAAGACCATCACATACTTAGATGTCTCTTGCTTTGATTACAAGTCACTTGGGAACAAGAATGAGGAAGGAAGAAAGTGATCCAAGCAACAAGAGCTCAAAAGAACACGAACAAACACTCTCTCAAGTCACTAGGTGGTTGGAATGAATTTGAGACTTGGAGAGGCTTTGATCTTTTGATTTGTGTCTAGGAGTGAATGCACTAGCTCTTGTATTGAATGAAAACTTTAGAAGACTTGGATGCTTGGAGTTGTTTTCATTCAAGTCTTCTTGGTGGTTTGAATGAAAACTTTAGAAGACTCGCATACGCTCACAGATACCGGGAAAAAGATAGCGAAAATGACTGAAAAATTTTCCGGTAAGATTTTTAGAAATAGGTTGATGGTCAATGAATATAAGGAATAATTCGGAGTGCAAAGAAAAGGAGTTTTTGGAAGTTCCAAGGAAAAGAATCAAGGAAGCCAGATTTGATTACGTAGACATGCAGCCACATATCGAACTGATAAGATTGTTGTTCTAGACGT
Organism: Zea luxurians; assembly: GCA_029449295.1. Lineage (NCBI taxonomy): Eukaryota > Viridiplantae > Streptophyta > Magnoliopsida > Poales > Poaceae > Zea > Zea luxurians. The sequence goes on along the minus strand of JAOPSE010000052.1, from coordinate 15,855,456 downwards.
GTTTTGAAAACTTTACATACTCGCAACACATAACAATAAAAAGCAAACACCACACTACCAAAAGCTCGTCGATTTAATTTTAAAAAAGTTTCAAACAAGAATTTAGTTTGCTATGACTAATCTGTGAAAACTTTAGATTTTTTTTTTAGATAATGAGTGAAAACTTTAGATTGAGCTTGGAAAATTTTGTACAAATTTCAAAACTATTTACTTTGTTTAGTGTTTTTATTCACAATCAACATTTTAAAATTTTTGGATGTGATAAATAAATATTCATATGTACAATGTGCAAGATCTGCGAAACACGACCTGTCAACTGTCATCGTCACTCTCTAGCTGAACAGAGCTTAAGTACATTACAATGAGAGAGTAGAGTTTGAAGTGAGAGACGAAGAAGAGTAGGAACAGGCATGTAGTTGACTGACTTGGTTGTTCCGTAATTCTATCGCTGCCACCGTCGTCCTCGATGAGAAGACAGTTCCAACGTCAATAGTCGTTTCAAAGCAGCTTTTCTTTACACAAAGTAACCAAGGAAAATAGATTATCTAGCTGAGGCAAAAAAAAAACCCGACAAAAGGTACGTGATATGTTAAGCTCGTTTGAAGGGTTAGTTCTTTCTTAAAACAAAAAAATAACCATGCGTAATGATTCGTCCCATACACACAAAGACGGGGAATTATTGGCTTTATTTTTAGTGCCATCAACCAATAGGAGGCTAGATTGATGCATCTTTGCTACCAAACCCATTCCTTATTTATCCACCACAGGACTAGTAATTTAAGGGCAGTTTAGGAGCCAAATCCTCTACTTATTCAAAATTTGAATAAGAACAGAATTTTAGTCCCTTCAATCTTCTATGATTTTGTTGTTCCCAAACTAGTCCTAAATAATTGAATGTTAACTAGGTCGTTGTCTGTTGATCTGTTCTCTGAGAATAATTGTTTGACCCAGTCTCTTCTCTCGGATGTGCCTTGACTCGTTCCGACGACTCCTACTGTTCTACATTGACGCGAGATGTGTTGTTCTTTTATACTCCAACACGCACATAGGGCGATTTCAGACTTCAGAGGTGCTCTAGGCTTCAAGGGGCGGCTGGGTGAGGGCAGAGCTCTTAACTAAATGCCCAAAGGTACGCTTTCTAGGCTTTTTATTGGAGGAAAACTGAAATTCCTAGATATTTCAGGCTAACTTAATGGCCGAATTTATCGTCCAAATTTTGGTTTGTCATCCCTATTCCCCATGGCTTCTTTTATTATCTGCATGCGTGAAGGTGTTCATGTTTCATTTTTTGTGAGGTTTCATTGTTTAGTTGAAGATTTGAAGAAAATATTGTGCCACTGAGGAGCTATCTGAACTAGATGAAATTAGGTTTTCTGGTTTGGTTCACTGAATAATATATTGCTGCAAAAAAAGAACCTGCGCCGGCATAGACCAGTGGTTTGCTCCACCTAGCTGCCTCTACTAACCTGAATATGCTAGCAACATACTAGTACGTACTCTGTTTCCAAACAAAGATGCAAACAAACAAGTGCTTTGTTTTGAAAGGCAAGCAAAGCATCAAACAGAGGGAACAGCAACCAGATGAACAACACCCACATACTGTGTGGTTGACAAAACATGAAGCAATCTGACAAATAAAGGCATGCAACATCTCAAAAATGATGCAGGCAAGCAGCATTCTGAGAACAGCTGGCCAGGCTAACACTAAATTAAGTGAACAAACAACTGGGAGCATTCACATAAAAATATTGAATGAGTTCACAGCCAGGGCATTCATATATATAATTAAGCAGTCATGCTAATGGATTGCATGAGTTCAATGTCACATTCAGAGAACCAATCATAATGCTATGGACTGTATTTTGTGGATCTGCACTTGTGTTTTTGTCTGCAGAATTCAGTGTGAAAGATAGATATAGAATTTGTGTTCTCCTTGACCTTGTCAACGAGGGAAAAACTAAAAGGATTTCTGACCTTACAATTTCAAATCTAAACTAACACACTCTACCTCCCCAGAATACTACTACTGCACTCCCTCCGTTTCGTTTTAGTTGTCGCTGGATAGTGCAAAATTGAACTATCCAGCGACAACTAAAAAGAAACGGAGAGAGTATTTATCAATCGGCCACCAGAGAGGCAGAGAACATCCCTCACTCTCAGTTTCCATTTTGTAGCTATATTCTAAGGATCCCTAATGTGGTTTCTATTTTCTAGTTAGGATATATCCAGCAAAGGACAGAATGAAAGTGGTCTCTGTACACCTTGCTGCTGCTGTTGCTGTTCTACTTCTGTTGGCGGCAAAGCGCACCCCCGCTATTGCGGTTCCTAGCCCTCAATGCCAATGGCAATGCGGCGGCGTTGACATTGCGTTTCCGTTCGGCATCGGTGACAACTGCTCGCTATCAAGAGGATTCAACCTCAGCTGCCAGGAGGTCCAAAGTGGCGTCTACAGGCCATTATTCCTAGGTAATGTTGAGGTGCTCAACATCTCCTTGATAAATGGCACGATCCGGGGGCTGAACCCCATCTCGACATACTGCTACAACCCCTCCTCTGGTTCCATGGAGCCCAGTACCTGGTCATTCGACGCGAGCAAAACCCCGTACCGGTTTTCGGACGTCCAGAACAAGTTCACCGTCATAGGGTGCCATACCCTCGCCTACATCACGGACAACACCGACAAGAGCTACCAGAGTGGGTGCGTCTCGACGTGCCAGAATGTGTCAGACCTAACGGACGGATCCTGCTCCGGCATGGGCTGCTGCCAGACAGACATACCCAAGGAGATGGGCTTCTACAACGTAAGCTTCGACCCTGCCTCCGACACAAGTCAAATCTCACGGCGGCTGGGCCTCGGCAGCTGCAGCTATGCCGTGCTGATGGAGGCGGCGGAGTTCAGCTTCAGCACCACGTACATCACCAACACGACAGCTTTCAACGACACCAACAGTGGGAGGGTGCCGGTGGTGATGGACTGGGCGATAAGACATGATGGCGCGCCGTCGTGTGAGCTCGCCACAAGGAACAAGACGGGCACTTACGCGTGCCGCAGCGGCAACAGCAAGTGTGTGGAATCCCCCAATGGGCCAGGGTATCTGTGCAACTGCTCCGATGGGTACGAAGGCAACCCATATCTTCCAGATGGATGCCATGGTGAGTGACAAACTATCAACTGTCCCACAAAATATACAGTAATATTCAATCTATAGACTTTGAAATCTATCCTTCTCATCATACTGCAGATGTCGATGAGTGCAAGAAGAACAGTCCATGCCCTTCAGTAGGAGGTGTATGCCACAACACGGTCGGAGCGTACAGGTGTTCTTGTCAAGCAGGAAGAAGGCTTAACAAGCAAAACAATACGTGTGACCCTGATACCACATTAATAACAGGTAACACGCTAGCTGAGATCAGCTGCATGCTACCACTGTTTATTTCTCCCTGTATACATATATAAGAAGGAAAGCGCGTGCTCTTATCTGACGATGCTGCTACGCAGGGGTTACAATCGGCTTCCTTGTTCTCGTAATCTTCTCCTCCTTCGGATACATGATCCTCCAGAAGAGAAAACTGAACCAGGTTAAGCAAGATCATTTTCGGCAGCACGGAGGCATGATTTTGTTCGAGAGGATGAGATCAGAAAATGGCCTTGCTTTCACGGTGTTCAGTGAAGCTGAGCTTGTAAAAGCTACAGACAGCTACGACAAGAGCAGAATAATTGGGAAGGGAGGCCATGGGACAGTCTACAAAGGGATAGTCAAGGGCAACGTGCCGATCGCGATTAAGCGATGTGCGCTTATTGACGAGAGGCAGAAGAAAGAGTTTGGTCAGGAGATGCTGATACTCTCCCAGATCAACCACAAGAACATCGTCAAGCTCGAGGGCTGTTGCCTCGAGGTGGAAGTTCCAATGCTGGTCTACGAGTTCGTTCCAAATGGCACCCTCTACGAACTCATCCATGGCAAGAACCAAGCGCTACAGATCCCCTTCAGCACCCTACTGAGGATCGCCCATGAAGCAGCAGAGGGACTCAGTTTTCTGCACTCGTACGCGTCTCCTCCGATCATCCATGGCGACGTGAAGAGCGCCAACATCCTTCTTGATGGCAACTACATGGCCAAAGTGTCAGATTTTGGGGCCTCCATACTAGCGCCGTCCGACAAAGAGCAGTATGTCACGATGGTTCAAGGTACCTGTGGATACCTCGACCCTGAATACATGCAGACATGCCAACTGACTGAGAAGAGTGACGTCTACAGCTTCGGCGTCATCCTTCTTGAGGTCCTCACCGGCCAAGAGCCTCTCAAGTTGGATGGGCCTGAGACGCAGAGAAGCTTGTCATCGAAGTTCCTGTCCGCTATGAAGGAGAACAATCTTGATGCGATCTTGCCGAGCCACGTGAATGGTGGACAAGGGAGCAATGAACTGATCAGAGGGCTCGCAGAGCTAGCCAAGCAGTGCCTGGACATGTGTGGCTGCAACAGACCATCCATGAAGGAGGTTGCCGATGAGCTTGGTAGATTGAGGAAGCTTTCGCTGCATCCTTGGGTACAGATCGATGCAGAGATGATAGAGTCCCAAAGCCTTCTTAGTGGGACAACGACTGCTAGCTTTGAAATAGAAGTTGGTACAACTGGGTATCCTACACAGGAAGCTGAGAACCTGCCCATGAACCCAAGAAGTTCGTACTATGCGAGGTAGGTGATTAGCGTATGTTGTTGTGTACTCAGTTGAAATTTCTACTCCTAGGATAACTGCAAGCTAGCAGTTCTGTTATCAAAGATATACTGCATATTGACACAAATCTCTGCCTATCTTTAGCCATTCAAAAGTATGTATATGTGTTTCTGCGCAGCACGTCTGCAAACATATATAATCCGGTTTTTTACGTGGTGCCCTTAGTTAATACTCCTTGACAATAAATTCTATATCTTATTTCTTTAGATAAGTTTATACATCTGAAACATTATCAGATATTAATACTTGCAATTGTAAGATGCTAATATTTCAGGGTTACATATATAGACCTAGAAAACCCTAAATTTAATGGACCGACAGGCCACATACATGGATAATGTAGGAACGCACACTCTATCATCACCCGTGGTCACAACAGGAGCAACACAAATGATCAAACTAGACATGAGCCGAAGGTAGGAGTAGAGATGGCCAATATGTAGGAACGCACACTCTATCATCACCTGCGAGCCCGGCACGTAGCCCGCAGTTTGGGCCCGGCACGGCCCGGTTCTATGCGGGCCCGGGCGGGCCCGGCACAAATAAGCGGGCCGGGCTCGGACAGAAAACTATACCCGGTGAGCTAGCCCGGCACGGTTCATTTACCTCTAAGCCCGTTAAGCCCGCTTTTTTACACAAAAATGTGCTTACCGGCCCGCTTAGCTCGCTTTTTGGCCCGCTTTTTTCGTGCTCCGGCCCGCTGCGGGCTGGGCTCGGACAGGAAATTGAGCCTGCGTGCTTAGACGGTCCGGCCCGGTTTTCTAATTGTGCCTGGCGGGCCGGGCCCGAGCCGGGCGGCCCATTTGGCCATCTCTAGGTAGGAGTCGACGAGCTAAAATCCCCCCACAGCTATAGTGTTGTGACGGTGCGAATGTTGTGGTTGGAGTAGGGACCGGTGTGCACTCCGTATAGATGATAGCCTGTGCATGTCAAGGTAGTCGAAGTCGACGTGGTCGTAGCTGACAAAGGGGGGTGCTGGTCCGAAGTCGTCGTGGCAAGCAGACGATAGCGCAAATCCCAAATGTATCCTCCACCGAAGCGGGAAGAGCTCCAGACGACCGGCCAAAAAGGGAGAGTGTGGCGCATCCTGGAGGGTGGTGGACGGTGCTGGGCTCGGTCCATGAGCAAGCTAGACTAAGAGGAGTAGGCACGGGTGGTTCCATCGCCTAGAAGGGCGACGGATCCGATCAAGAGACCTGAACCACAAGCGGCGCTGCTATGGCTTGGAGACACGCAGCGGCAACCTCGTTCTTCAGAGGAGTCAACGTTCGAACTCGAGCATCAACGGTCGGCGGGGTGCCGCAACTAAAGAAGACAACAACAACATCGTGGACCTTCCTGCTTCTTCGCTTGTTAGTCGTTGAGGAGCCCCGCTAGAGAGGCAGCCAGTAGAGAGCGCGTCTGTGCCGGTCAGGGTGGCTGCACCCGCTAGAGGGGCCACACCGGCCTCCGGCCAGGGGATGCGGCGACAGCAGAACAGAAGGGGCGGCGACAAATTCGGCCGGGAAGGCCACGACAGTTACAGATCCAGCCATGAAGACGGTGAATCTGGCTGGAAAGGCCGTGGCAGCGGTAGATCTGGTCGGGAAGGCAACGACAACGCCGAATCCAAACGTGGCAGTGAGGAGGAAAGGGGGCGACGGGACGGGTCCAACCAAGCAGGGGTTGCGTCGGATCCAACCAGGTAAGGGAATGACACCGGCGACGGGAGAGGCTTGAAGGTAGGAGGCACTATTATGCGTCTCAGGCGAGGGCAGCTAGCAGCCTTCTCACCAGAGTTGGAAACATGGCGGTGCTGACGGTCGTGAGAGAGAGATCGTGGGCGACCATGGGAGAGGAAGGAGCAGCAACCACCGAAACAGAGGGAGATGCGGCGATGTGGGGCAGGCTAGTCGAGGCGCCAGTGCCACGCACCGCCATGCTGGTGAAAGCAGAGGTGGCGCGGGGGTCGTGGTCGCGTCGGTCGTAGTAGGGGAGATCGTCACGGTTGAGGACACATGCGTGGTGGGGGGCGAGGGCTAGGGGCACACTGGGGAGGGGTGGCAGCTGGGATGGGGGTGCCCCTGGGAGTGGAAGATGAGCCTCCCAGGGGCGTCGGCATGGAAGCAGGTGTCAACGGTGTGGGGTGGGATGGGCCATCGGCTGGAGTTAGGAGGGAGAAGAGTACCTAGTCGATACCATGTAAGATAATATTCCACACTTCTATTACATAGAGAAGGGTTACATATATAATCCCAGGAAACCCTAAACCTAATAGACCAATAACCCACATTATCCAACATACACTCTAACGGTAATTTTGTTTTAGCTTTCTATGTTTTTATAAAATAAAGCCACTGCACGTATAAAAATCTTCAATGCAGAAAATGCATTCAACATCAAGTGCTTAGGTGCAGTTTAATTATCGTTATGGCGTTGTAGTCATTAAATACCGGTGTTATGTACTACCCATAATTAACATGGGGTACGTTTCATAAACGGATATACATAAAACATGAGCCGTAGCAATTTAGCATATTAGTGATAGTAAAAAGACCTCAACACAAAATATACATGCTAGTTTTAAATCTCCGCAATAAACAATTTTTAGATTTAACACATAGTAAACATGTTCATGATTTAGAGAACAAGCTTAACACAATAAAATTGTATCACTATGAAAAATGAGAGTTTAAGCTTGTCATAGCATTATCATGTATACATGTTGCATCACTATAAGCAAAAGAACATAAAAACATTATATTAATAAAAGTAGAAAAAATTAGATGAAAACAAGAATGGAACAAAAAAAACAACAAACAAACAGCGAAATAAAAAAACAGGTGGCTAACCATCTAAGCTACAAGAGGTAAATTTTGATTGCCATGTAATTTTGATGGGTCAACATAATACGCTTGATTTTGTTTTAGACGTGATTTGCTTGTGTGCCAATATGAACGTACGCTGATTTGCATGTGATACGTGATTTACTCGTAAGCGTATGTATGTGTGCAAGTATTGCAGATACTTTATTGTAGAAAATTAGGGGCGAAATGGTCAGTTCTGCAGGCACCTTCCTGCCCCGTTGAGAGAATGGATTTGTTATTGAAGGATTGAATAGACGACCAGAGTGGAGGTGAATGAGAGCCAATAAAATTAAGTCTTTCAAAGTTGAAACTTGAGCACTTCAATGAAAATGAAACAAGTGCTCAAACAAAAAAGCATATCAACCAACTAGTGATTTCGTGTTTTGAAAAATGTTCTTAGGACCCACACAAGACGAACGAAACAGATGGATCGCAAAACAAACACCAAAAAGTCTGAAACGACCCAAAACCATATCACTTTATAATGTTGTTTTCAGCATCAAATTTAGTTTTCGAATGTAAAATAGATTCAAACGAACTACGATTGAACTGAAATTTTGCATACATATTTACCAGTGAGTATCTAAGGTGTCCACAAAATTCTAACTCAAACGAATTTAAATTTCAACAGCAGATCAGAAACCTGAACTTGAGTTGGGGTTTTGTCAAATGACCAAATCTATTGAAAACCTGTACATAAAATGGATCAGCTCATACAAGAAGTTTGCAATAATGTCAGGATAGTTTATAATCTAGATATTATCTCCAAAACCTCTCTCGAACTCTTGAAGGCAAGGATCAACTCAAAAAAGTCAAACTAGAGGGGTTGAGAGGAGAAGAAACTAACTCAAAGTGCAATACCATCATATTTGACACAAAATAAAACATCACGAGAACTATGTTTGGTTAAGGCCACATTTCCTCAAAATTCCATAAAGTTAGAAGTTGTTGTTCAAAACATCTAAAGATCTCCTAGGTAGAATGAGAAAGAGAATACGGGATGCTGAGTCATAATTGCCATCATAAAACTAGCATATGTGTAAGTATTTGTGGGAGGTTTTTAGAGGACAATCAAAGTATTAGTGATTGGCTCGGAGTTGAATCCTAACACTCCCAACCACTAGGGGTTGATCTTTGTTTAGGCAAGGGCATAACAAGAAGAGGTGTTGAAACGGAGGAAAGAAAGGTGGAATGCTAAGATAGGCTTAGTACAAATAGGAAAAAATGGCAATGTATAAGATGGAGTTAGAATTCAATTGAACCAACTTGATTTGGTAATATTGCAGGAGATCATGGAAGAATTTAGAGGCAGAAAAGCCGAACCCATGTATCAGGAATGGAGCAAAGTGTTGAGTTTGTGATCCAAATTCTGAAGAACTAGCTCGGCTGCCTTCTGGTAAAAAGGCAATTAAGTGCAAATGGATCTTCAAAAGAAAAGAAGGTATGACTCCAAAAGAGCCTCCGCGCTTTAAAGCAAGGCTAGTTGCAAAAGGTTTTAGTCAGATTCCAGGAATTGATTACTCTGATGTCTATTCTCCTGTTGTCAAGCATAGTTCAATTCGTACCTTTCTTAGTCTTGTTGCTGTACATGACTATGAGCTTGAACAGTTAGATGTGAAAACTGCTTTCTTACATGGTGATTTGGAGGAGGACATTTATATGGACCAGCCAGAGGGGTTCATTGTTCCTGGAAAAGAAGACTATGTGTGCAGGTTGAAGAAGTCCTTATATGGTCTGAAACAATCTCCCAGACAATGGTATAAGAGGTTTGATTCATTTATGCTTTCTAAGGGCTTTCAGAGGTCTCAATATGATAGTTGTGTTTATCTAAAATTTGTTAATGGATCACCTACATATTTGCTGCTATATGTTGATTGCTGCCAAGAGCATGAAGGAAATCACTGCTTTAAAGGCACAGCTTAGTAGCGAATTTGATATGAAGGATCTGGGTGCTGCAAAGAAAATTCTTGGCATAGAGATAGTCAGGGATAGGAAGTCTGGACTGCTGTACTTGAGCCAGAAGAATTATATTGAGAAGGTCCTTCGTCGTTTCAACATGCAAAATACTAAACCTGTGAGTACTCCGTTGGCTCCTCATTTTAAACTGTCTGCTAAACAGTGTGCTGAAACTGATGCTGAGCTTGAATATATGTCAAAAGTTCCATACTCTAGTGCTGTTGGGTCACTCATGTATGCTATGGTTTGTTCTCGTCCTGATTTGTCTCATGCTATGAGCGTTGTTGCTAGATACATGTCTAATCCTGGTAAAGAGCATTGGAAAGCTGTTCAGTGGATTTTCAGATATCTACGTGGTTCTTCTAGTGCTTGTTTATGTTTTGGTAAATCTGGAGATGGTCTGATTGGCTATGTTGATTCAAATTATGGTGGTGATTTAGACAGGAGGAGATCTCTTTCAGGTTATGTCTTTACTATTAGAGATTGTGCTGTGAGTTGGAAAGCTCGTTTACAGGATACTGTTGCTTTGTCTACCACAGAAGCTGAGTATATGGCAATTGCAGAAGTTACTAAGGAAGCCTTATGGTTGAAAGGTATATATTCAGAGCTATGTGGAATTAAGTCTTGCATTACCATCTATTGTGATAGCTAGAGTGCCATTCATCTCACCAAAGATCAGATGATTACTGAGAAATCCAAACATATTGATATCCATTATCACTTCATTCGTGATATCATTGAAAAAGGGTTGGTGAAGGTATGCAAGATCAGTACTGATAATAATCCAGCTGATATGATGACAAAGCATGTTTCTATTGCTAAGTTTGAGCTATGCTCAAACTTAGTTGGTATTATAAATTAGCCCTTAGTGGCTGTTGGCGCTGGCAAGATAATGATGCATTTGTTTAAGGTGGAGGTTGCTATTATGATGCTACAAGGAATTTATCTCAAGGTGGAGTTTGTTGAGTTTGTGATCCAAATTCTGAAGAAGGCGGCCAAGTTGGCGAGCGAAGCGGAGGCCCGTCGTTTTAGGGTTTCACCTCTATAAATATCTTTGTAAGCCGCAGGAGATATCTATCTCAATTGTAAATCTCCTGTGATCTGTAACCACCCGAAAATAGTGAGAAGTTGTCTGCCGGCGCCCGTGGTTTTTTCCCCTTCACTTTGGAGGGGTTTTCCACGTTAAATCCGTGTCTTCTCTGTGTTTGATCCTATTTGTGTCGCATTCATTTTATAACACAAAGACTACAATCTCTTCCAAGTTTGGCTTCGGGTAGGGTTCGTTGTCAGGCACGTGCCATTCGATTATCCTTTTCTCATGTATCAATCTCGCGGCATGTAAGGTTTTTAGATCTTTGCTCTCTATTGAAGAAGCTTCAAACTCTTGCGGATGAGCGACAACCATTAATGTTGCGGATGGAAGTTGGTCGAAGGATTGATGGTAGCAGAAGCGAGATCTAGAGCAAAGTTCTTTGAGGAAGACAAAGGGACGACTACGCAGGAGTGTTTGGAAGTGGAGAATGAAAGCTTTCAGCTCATGGGAAACTAAAGCACCATGAGCTTTTTATATAAAGAACTAAGGAAGCAAAAGTGACAAATTATTACAGAAATTGAAGCACTAGATTAATAAACAAACCGAGTCCTTAGCTCCGAGCCGAGTCTATAGACTCAAGAGTTGCATGAATGAGCTAGGGACTCAGCAAAAGTCAGATCGACATAGACATGATGATTCAATTCATTCTATAAGATTCACAAGGAGAATCTCATTTGTGTGAATCAATGACTTGGCCAAATGAGATTTGAGGGCTACTGTCAAATATATACACCATGGGTACCCAACCAATCGTTACTAAGACTGTCTTCAGCAGTTCACCCATATGGTCACCTAAAACATTGTCTTGCACTGTTTTTCACTGTAGATTACACTGTTCGCAGTGTGGAATTTAAATATGGGGATGAGAATGGGTATGCTGCTGGAGATAGCATAAGAAGAACCCGAGTAGAAAGGCATATGGTCTCGACCACGAGCCCGTAGACTTTGCAATAAAATCGAGAGGAATTCTACAGTTAGGAGGATTCTAGAAACGTGGATATAGCAAAAATCTCAATGGAATAAGAGATAAACTCAGAGAGAGAGAGAGAGATAGTTAGACTCGTATACAACTCATGTATGATTCAGTTCTGTCATGAACTTGGTAATAAAGTCGATTCATACTATGTAACCATTGTTCCTCCTTAGAATATAAAAGGAGGGGCAGGAGAATTCCCTTAGGGTATATCGCATCACATCACAACATAACAACATATCCAGAATATTATCTCACATAGAGAGCCTGAACCTATGACCCTTGTGTGTTCCATGCCTTTACCTTCAACTTTTGATCTTGTGACCTACCTTGCATAATTACTACTGAACAATCTATGACAACACAACAACCTATATCTTCAGTGATAGCTCTTCTATTGACAAGGGGCACATTCGTGTGTCCGAGATTATGAATATAGACAACATGATGATCTAATTAGAGTCACAAATATTCATAATTTTCTTATATATTTCTCAAACCATCATAATTATATTTTGGGGGACAGTAAATGTTTGGTTATATACCTAAGGTATCAAAAATTGCCACATATTTTCTAGGTACTTGCCTAAGGTAGATGCTCAAATTCTTCGTCACATCTTGGCAATGTCTAAGAGAATTTTGCCACACTTAAGTTATCGACGAGTGAGTAGTAGGAGAAAAACCTTGTCACAACTATATCTACAAGTCAAACACACATCTAAACCAGTTAAATTTGTCTAACCTTAGACGTGGTAAACTGAAGTGAGACAGGAAACCAAGCGTACCCTAAATAGTCGTTACTGGGTGTGGGTGCAGGAACGATGCTGCAGTAAAGGGCACGTAACACACAGATTCGTGTCTCCCTCGGTATGACAGACACTACTACTCCTCTAGAGTGCGTTTGGCGCTTCTCCAAATCCAAGCGATGTAACTGGTTGCAACTCCCTTTATATTCTTGTAGCTAGGCTAGCTCTAGCTATTTGCCGGCCGGCTAGCATACTAGCGGGGGGCAGCGGCAGCACACGTACACCACTGTCCACTTCAACTTGCCTTCTCCTGCCACTACTATATCTTCGTAGTCAAAGAGGTGTCGTCCATGGGGACGGCTTCAACAAGCCCAGACACCATGGAGGCGGCAAGGCTCCCCGGTCTCTCCATCACCGTCGAGAAGAACCCGCCGGAGGCGCGCTTGCTTCAACTCGGCGTCAAGTCCTGGCCCAAGTATATATTAATCCAAAGCTTTCTGCTTCCCTTCTCACTCACCGGCCTTTAATTATATATATGTGGCATGTTCGTTCGTTCGTTCTGTACCTAAGTTTTTGCCTCTCATCTCTGATCTATCGATCCTCTTGGCCATGCATGCGCGCGTCGCGTGTGTGCATATATTATATGCGAAGATGGGGATGTCCGCCGGGGAGGTTCCCGCTCAAGTTCGACGCGGCGCTGACGTGCTACCTAGTGAAGGGCAGGGTGAGGGCCGCCGTGAAGGGCTCCCGCGAGTGCGTGGAGTTCTGCGCCGGCGACCTCGTCGTCTTCCCCAAGGGCCTCAGCTGCACCTGGGACGTCGTCGTCGGCGTCGACAAGCACTACAACTTCGACCCCTCCTAAAACCATATATTAGCTAGCCCCACTCCTCGGGTGGACCACACGAGCGCACACCTTATTTCTTGTGTTCTGATTTGTCTCTTCTTCTTTTTGTCTGAAAGCCTCGACCGAATTCCTGTGCGACGACCATGGTTTATTAGCTAGCGAGGATTTGTATGGTAGGCATTAGTTTTCCCTTTCAGGACTCGATCGTAAGCTGTGTTTGTGAGTTAACTGAAGTGATGGTAGCTAGTAAATTAATATACTATACGACAAATGTAATGTAATATATTAACAGTACATGGTGATGTTATTTCATGAAAAAAAGAAGAGGGGTAGATGGTTCGTGTTCTTGATTGGATGCTTTCGTTTCTTGACCGTCAGTTTGCCGGTTAATTAATTAAACTATGAGCAAAAGGCAGGTCCAAAGGCAGCACTACTGTCTTTAGTGTTGTGACATCTGTGGGGTCTGGGGGGCCACAGGCCACAGCGTCGCTCAGTAGCTAGTGGTGCTGGTGCCTGCTTTGAGCTTAATGATGGTCACTCAGGTTGCCTTTTGGTATTGCGCTTCTCCTTTCCTCTCCCATCCTCCTCACTCCTCACTTTCGATCTCAGTGGCTACGCTACGCGCCTACGCCCGGGCGTTGGGGTGTGTGAATGAACAGGGAACGAAGTGGATGAGGACGAGGACGACGACGACGACGATGCTGTCCTTGCCGATCGGGCAAGTCCCAGCGGAAAGCGATGGTCCTCGCTAGCTGCCCGTCTCGACTTGACCTTCTCGCCGTTCACACTTCTTTCGTTCTGTCGCGCCTTGGTGGCTTTAATTTGGACGTTCCTCGTACGGCGCATGGCGAGTGTGCAGTGTTCTTGTTGGTGCAGGAGCCAGGAGCAGGACCCCGATGTCCGCTCACCTGAAATGGCAAAAGGCAGAAGCGACATATACATCAGAAAGCACGACGGTATTCCATTTGGCAGAGCTTCATGAATTCACAGTATAGCAGCAGTTTCAAATCTGAGTTTTATCGCAGTGTTTGGTAGAGCCCTATCTCACTACCTGTATATCACTTTTATATAAGGATGACAATTTTCTTCGTGGGGCGCGTCCCCACGAGGCCCAACCCAAATGTGGTGGAGATTGGGCTGAAATTTCCCTCGGGAGGATGGCAGGGTGCCGATATAGGATGGGGGTGGGGGATAAATTTTTTTTCGCAGATATCAGATGAGAACCTAAATTAGGAGTCAAACCATCCCTCTTGTGGCATATGAAGGTCGGATCCAACAAATCGCTCGGTATGATCATGTACATATAAAGATGTAAAATCCTCACCGGTTAATCATAACCCTCATTTCCTTCACCCAGTTGCCGCTCGCCCACGGGATAAGCATGATTTATTTGTTTATACCATAATATCTACACTCAACAATTGATCCTCATGGGTTCTCTGTGGGACGAGGAATGGATTTTGGAAGATCGAGGCGGGGACGGGGATGGAGACAGGGAGCACTCTCGGGGCCCTGACCCGTCCTGTTATAGGTGTACATTTAGGTCGCCTGGTCTGGCACCAACCTAAGTCCGAAAAAACCCAACACGATTGAATTTCAGGTTATGCCGTGCCGGCTATCATTTCGGGCGGTCCAAAACTGTAAAAAGCCCGAAATTCAAATTCTGACTCGAAATTCACAGAGCCAAAAATTCACATCGCAGCCCGAAACTCACAACAAAATCTGGAATTCAAAACACATGTACCATTTAGTAGATATTAGCATTTCAAACTTTATAATTAAAAAATCAAAAAAACACGAAATCAATGGGTGGTTGACACCTCATTTACATGATTAAGTATGTGGCTAGCCAAAGTGGAGCGGATGATTTCCATTATTAGAAGCGGATGACCAAATGAATATGTGCCTTTTCGTGCCTGTAAATGGGTTGTTTCATGCCTCCGTAAATGGATCGTGCTTGTGCCCGCCCGTGGGCCACGACATCGGCCCGATACATAATTTCAGGTCGTGTTTGGGTCGTAGACCTACACGTCAGGATGTGAAATCAAAACAAATCAAATCCTTCTTTTTCTCTAGCACACGTTTGCTCATGGTGGCGTGGCCACGGAAAAACTAGCCCGGCTAGCAAGGGTGACCCCGACCGCCAGGCACAGCCATCGCCCTAGCCAACGTGAGCGCGCCCCTGACCGACTAGAGCGGACTGGTTTAGTGTTTGATGATTAATATAACTATTTGGATTGATGATGTTTGCTAGTATTTGAGGATATAGTTCGAATGCTAGTATTTGAGGATATAGTTCGAAGGTGTGGGGATGGATATCCCTTGGGTCCACTAGAGAGCGAAAAACTCTTGCATGGGGCCTCGGACCAGTTGCCCCACAAGGTCGTCTCGTTGTGGGCCGAGCAAAGACTACAAGTAAAATGGGTCGACCCAAGAAGGCAATAGGCTCATGCCTGGATCGTCCGTGGATTATGCCTAATCTTAAGGGGACAATCCGTTCTTCCCGCGCCTGACGCCCTCGAAGGCCGGAGATAGGTCAAGATGAAGTGGTTTGGTTTTTCCTTAAGATAAGCTAGATTAGTTCGCTATTAATTAGGAGATATGCTGGAAGAATGTGATCATCATGTGCACAGGGAGTGTCCCATGGTCGTGTATATAAGGCCTAGGGGGAACCCTATCATTTTCATCTCATAGCTCCTCTCCATTCAGGAGACGCCACTTGTAACATACCACGCATACAGAGCCACCCCAGTAAGTAGGGTATTACGCCTCTTAAAGAGACCCGAACCTGCAGAAAATTGCTTGTCTCTCTATTACTCTCTTGTGCTCCTGGCACGAACCATCGAGCTACGATCAGCAACACCGTCCTACCCAAAAGCACCACGGGTATCCCCGGATGTGCGGTCGGACACTAGACACCGACAGAAGGATACAACATGGACTTGGACAAAGGCATATGGTAATCGAGAAGATCGACGCCACAAAGCAAGATATTAGAAGACTAATTGAATGACTATGAAGATCATACAAGAATGTAAGACATAATATGGAAGAATTCCGAACGAAGAGAAACGGAGAAAACAAAGAAACAAGCTGCTGAGCAGTACTGATCGTGTCCGGTGGTGTCCCGAATAAAGCACCGGACAAGAGCAGTGCTTATGCAGAAGAAAAGGCTAGATATCAGAGTACACTAGACAGGCATGTGCGTACATAATAATCCACCAGACATCACACCAGATATGGCACCCAGAGAGGTCTACAACATGTACGCCAATGATTACAATGCATCAAAGAATTTAGTGATGCATCATACACTGCACCAGACAGGGTACTCGGAGAGGTTATAAATCGATCTGAGCGGGGATACAACGCACTTGCGACTATGGTGTTGCACCGATTATTACACTGGATACCCTAAGCTCAATGGTCGACAATGACTAGTCCGACGGCTAGTACACGTGGAACACTAAACGGACAGTGTCTAATGCACATTGGAGTGTCCAGTGCCCTTGCAGAAAGTCTGCACAGTTCCAACTACTAGTTTGGATATATATATATATATATATATATATATATATATATATATATATATATATATATATATATATATATATATTACCCCACCTACCATTTGAGATATGTGGGGGCTGAGAAACAATACTGGAGAGTTAAGACTTTATTCCTATAGATCTAGACACTTAAGTACTCACATAATCACTCGGTGATTAGAATAGATGCTTTGTGAAGTGTTTATATTAGTTAGACTACAGTTATAGCGCTTGCTCTAGGTTAACCCCAAGTTATTAGAAGTGAGGTTAGACACCCTCAACCCCTTGGTACTTGCGCACACCATTGTAATAGTTATACTAGGAGAGGTTGTTAGTTTTATGAGATCACACCAACTGCGTTCGTGGTGTGATCGCCACAGTGTACTAAAGGGAACAAGGCCCGCAACGTTTTTGCTAGAAGCTTGATAGTTGAGACGATAAGGAGCATCCGAGAGAAGCTGAAATTATAGCACCACTTGCACGTGGAGAAGGCTCAGATCTATCTACGGAGTTACCTGACCAGTGGCGTAGACAAAGGGGTTGGCAAGACCGTGCCCTCTAAAGTTTATACAAACATATAAATACATACTATTTAATACTATTTTTAAGTAGTTAAGTATATAAAAGCAGTGATTGATTCAATAAATATTGGTTTTTTTCTTTGTTTGTACGTTCGATAAAAGCAAGTAGTCTATTAAGTGCAACTTAAACTAAGATTAGACGCTCATTACTACATATAATCTATTAAATATTGTTTATGCCACACTCTATATAAAAACCCTGGATACACCTCTGTACCTAACCAGAAGCATGGCCTTTGTGTGGGCTTTCTTTGCGTGGGCCTCCAACAAAGACTAACGAGAAGCTTGCGATGCTTCTCGATACCTCAACATATAAGTACATCGATACCTCAAAATACAAGTACACCGACGAGAGTTTGTATCTCTATCATATTTAAGCTCTTTATTTATATTGTTATCTTTGGTTTTCTGCTTTATCTTATTAGCTTACTTATATACTAGTGGATAGGTTTTAAACCTATGTTGCAAAACTTGTAGAAAACTTAATTGCACTTTTAAACGTTTGGTTATTCGTATAGAGTTTTAGTTAAGGGTTTTAGTTCATGGAAAAATCAAAGTCATAGATTAGTGCCAAAAATTGATTGTAGCATCTTCAAGAGAGGTCCTAAATAAAGTTGGATTTTAAAATATTGGGCTCGGGGCTATAAAACGCCCTCCAACAATAACTTTATTTTATAAAAATTCATCAAACGGTTATAGGGCTCGGTCCCTCCAACAGTACCCCATATATATTGGATCACTATCCTCCTTCCCTCTTAATCTACAACTATTTAATTCCTAATAACATGATTTATTTCCAAATAACATTATTTAGGCTATGTTTGGAACTTCTAAAACTAATAGTTAGCTACTAAAAATTAGTTATTGAGTTTCAAACAATCTCAGCTAATACCGTAACTAATTGATAGCTACCTTACAACTAACATTTCATTAGCTGGCTCAACCTAGCTAATAATTTATTAGCTGGCTAACTATTAACTATATATAGGCCTAAATGTTGGAGTAGAGCTCCTTGTTGGAGATGCTCTAAATCACCTCCATGTTATTCGTTCCTTTTGCCCCGCTAAGGGGCGCAGCCCCAACATGGCAGGCACGACAGGGGCGGAGCCAAGGAGGCTGGCAGGGGCCATGGCCCCTCCCAAAGCTGATATACAGACAAAGGAATTATAAATATATATAGTGTAATTTTGTGTATCTAAATAAATATACTCTAAATTTTGTACAGCGCAATTAATCAAAGGTTAGTAGTTGATAATACATAATCCATAACTTTGATAATACATAATCCATAATTTTGTGCAGCACAATTAATCAAAAGTTTAATATAGTGGTCGGTAATACATGATCTAATAGGACAAGGGTTTCATTCTCCAATACTAATGATGCTTCATCTATTTCAAACGCAGAATACAGCAGCAGGAGGAGAGGAGGTGATAGTAATTAAGAAATCAACCTGGCGAAGTCGAGCCTCCAGGTTGCAGATCATTCATTCACAGAATATTTTTTTATCATAAATAACGTAAAATTAATATGATGTGAATGGGTGAATGTTGTAGACAAGCGTGTGCTCAAGTGCTAATAATCATCCAGTACCATACAGAGCAAGAAACCGACCGGCCATGCAGAGTCTGAATACCGCCGCGCGCTATATATATCTCATATCTATCTATGTTCAGAAACCAGAACCAAAGTACCACCAGTAATGCTTGGGAGACAGAAATACGAAGGAACTACCAAGTTTTTGTTCTCCATGCGGATCACGATCCAGTTAGATTCCAGTCAATGCCCAAACGGGATTCGAGATTCCTAAATCCTAATGATAGGTGGCAAACATGCCCAAATGTCAATGGTATTAATAATCTAGGGATCATACAACAACTGAACAACGGCATGTAGGCGTGACATGCTTGCAGGAATGTATCCCCTGTACCGAGTAGAAATACTGAAAATACAAGTCTCGCGGATACCTGGACAGTTTGCTGCTTCCGAAGCCGCCGATTAGTCAACTGATCGCAGGCCATTTGGCGGCGTCAGCGGGTACCAGGTTGGCCGCTGACCTTTAACTATAGATGTCCAGAAAGCACGTGGCCCGTTAGCACGGCACGAAGCACGAGTTTTTAGCACGGCACGAGCACGACACGGCACGAGTTATTCCGGGCCTGGGCTCAGCCCGGCCCGACGAGCGTGGCGGGCTCGACAGCCCTCTCGGCCCGTTGGGCTAGCCCGAGCACGGCCCGATATTTGGTGGGCTTCGAATTCGGCCCGCTACAAATTTCAATTTCCAAACAGCACGCGTCCACGAAACAGGCCAGCGGCCCAGCCCAGCTGCAAGCCGCAGCCCGCATCCGCAAGCACTGCGACACTGCGCCCGCCTGGATATATGGCCATATGGGTGTCTGCGTATCGCGGCAGTCTCATTCTCACCCCGCCCGCCCGTAACCCTAACCCTAGTTTCCTATCGCGCCGCGCACGGCGCACCCACTCAGCCGCTCCTCTCCGCTGCGACTGCGACTGCGACCGCCGTCTCGCCTCTCGTCCATCTCCTCCATCTCCGGTCTCCGCTCTCGGCATCTCCGTCTCCGCTCGGCGCCTCCGTGGACGTGTCCTCCTCGTCCCTCTCAGTATCGGACTCTCGCACTCGCACGGTATCGCTGGATCTCGCCATCTTGGTGCTTGTGCTCCGGCTCGTCGTGTCCTCCACTCCTCCGTCCACCCCCCTCTCCACTCCTCTTGTCCTCCACTCCTCCTGACCTCAACGGCGCCGTGAGGAACCAGTGCGCGTCGGCTCGATCTACACTTTGAGTCGGCGACGGAACCGGGGCTCCGGACCGGATCTACCGACTACCGCTAACGGCGGCCTCAGCTCTGCGTCCGGCACAGAGGTTAGTGACCTGATCTGGACATCTGGTGTTCAATGGAAACTTCTACCTTATTGTGGATGTCGTTCCTGTGACCTGATCTGCTTATTCCCTTCATCCTTTTTTCTGTGCAAGTCTTCCCCGCGAGTTGTATTGATCCGTGAGGAACCCGTCCTTTTGGAACCGGTGCTCCGGATCTACTACTAACGGCGGCGAGTTCTTCGTGTCTGGCGCAGAGGTAATCTAATATGTTGTGATCTGTTTAGTAGTAACTTGTTTACCTGATTTATGCATGAGTGGACAATGGTGCTTGACAGCTTGAGTTTAACTGAATAGAGTAACTGTCTAACTGATTTGTGTACTGGACAATTGTGCTTGCTGTAGAATAGAGTAACTGATCTGTGTACTGTGTAGTAGTAACTGATCTGTGTAGTAGAAACTTGTTTACTTGAGTTTAACTGAATAGAGTAACTGATTTGTGTAGTAATAACTTGTTTAACTGATTTGTAATCCTTGCTGCAGAATAGAGTAACATCTGTGATCTGTGTAGAATAGAGTAACCTTACCTTTGCTGTTATCTGACCATGGTGCTTGCTGTTGTATTACCTTATGTTTGGTAATAACTTGCTGTTGTCGAGTAGTGGACAATGGTGCTTGCTGTTGTATTGCCTTATGTTTGGTAATAACTTACCTTACCTGTCCTTGCTGTTATCTAACCATACCTTACCTTTTCTGTTATCTTACCTTACCCTTGCTGTTATCTAATCATACCTTACCTTTTCTGTTATCTTACCCTTGCTGTTATCTTACCTTACCATTGCTGTTATCTAACCATACCTTACCTTTTCTGTTATCTTAACCTTGCTGTTATCTTACCTTACCCTTGCTGTTATCTAACCATACCTTACCTTTTCTGTTATCTTACTCTTGCTGTTATCTTACCTTACCCTTGCTGTTATCTAACCATACCTTACCTTTTCTGTTGTTTTACCCTTGCTGTTATCTTACCTTACCCTTGCTGTTATCTTACCTTACCCTTGCTGTTATCTTACCTTAACCTTGCTGTTATCTGACCATACCTTACCTTTTCTGTTACCTTACCATACCTTACCCTTTCGTGTAGGCCGTGAGGAACCGGTGCGCGCCACCTTGACGGCGACGGAACTGGTGCTCCGGCCTCTGAGTTGTGATGGAGGAATGTGTTGGTGGTGAGAATAGTCCACCTCAGTTCATCAACAATGATTTGGATGTTGTGCCCTGTTATGAGAATGATCCATCTCAGTCCATTAACAATGGTAGCAGTGCTGCCCCTATTAACCTAGAGGAGGGTGCTGCTACCAATAATGGTGCTGCAGACACTTCAGAAAATGTTGATGGTAAGAAGCATAAAAGAATTTGCACATCTAAAGTTTGGCTTGATTTCGAGCCGCTCTACAAGACTGTAGACGGCAAGAGGATAAGGTATGGTGGTAAGTGTCACTGGTGCAAATCTACATTGACTGCTGTGTCTACTAGTGGTACTGGTCATTTGCTTAGGCACCAACGTGATTGCAAAGTTAAGCTTGCTAAACAAGGCAAGCAGTCAGTCCTTAAGTTTAACCCTGATGGTTCTGTTCGTAACTGGGATTACTGTCCTGATCGTGCTAGAACTCAGATGTGTAGGTTGATTGCTAGGCTTGATCTTCCACTTAATTTTGCTGAGTCACCTGCTTTTGAGGAGTATATTAGACTATCTCATAATCCTGTCTTTAAGAAAGTATCTCATCAAACAACTGCTAGGGACTTTGTCAAGTTCTTTAATGATCGTCGTAAGATAGTTGTTGAGTGCTTGCAATCTGTTTCTTCTATTGCAATTACATCTGATATTTGGAGTGGTAATGCTAAGGAAGACTATCTTAGTGTGGTTGCTCATTATGTTTCTAAGGACTGGGCATTAGAAAAGAGGGTCATTGGCCTTAGACTAATTGAAACAGCTCACACTGGTGAGAACATTGCTGTGAGGGTTATGACTGTGCTTGAAGATTATGGTGTTGTTAATAAAGTTTTTTCTGTAACCTTGGATAATGCCTCCTCCAATTCTAAAGCTATGGAGAAGCTTAGTCCATCCTTAGCTGGATATGTTGGTACTTTATTCTTGCATCAACGTTGTGCTTGCCATATTATCAATTTGATTGTGAAATGCGGCTTGAAAAGACTGCAACCTTACCTTGATTCATTTAGAACTGCAATTGTCTACTTGAATGCTTCTAATCAGCGTATTGCTGCATTTAAGGGTTATTGTGTTGCTATGAATGTACGACCTCGTAAATTTGGCATTGACATGCCCGTGAGATGGAATTCTACATATCTTATGCTTAAGCATTTAATTCCTTACAAGGGAACCTTTGGTGTGTTCATGGACACTAACTATCCTAGAAAACCAGGTGAACCTAATCTGTTGACAAATTCGCATTGGTATGTGGCTGAAAAGTTGCTTCAGTTTCTTGAACTGTTTTATGATGCTACTGTGACCCTTTCTGGGGTTTACTATCCTACATCTCCACTTATTATGCATAATATTCTTGACATTATCCAGCATTTAAATCAGTATGAAAATGATGCATTGCTTAGACATGCTGTTGCTCCTATGAAATCTAAGTTCCTAAAGTACTGGAGGGATATACCTATGCTCTATGCATTTGCTTTTATACTTGATCCTAGAGCCAAACTAAGGGGTTTTAGCAATATCTTAAGAATTTTATCTGGTCTATCTGGTACTGACTACTCACTTTACTTTACTTGTGTGAAAAGTGAATTGTTTACCATGTTTAATAAATATGATGTTAAGTTTGGTGCAGTTAGGCAACAAGTGCCTCCTCCTCCTCCTGTCACAGGTAAAAGGAAACAAAACTGGGGATTGATTTATGGATCTGATTCTATTTCTGATTTTTCATATCCTGGTTCTAGTACTCCTAACCTTGCTGCTGGAACATCAGCATCTGCTTTGCTTCAACAAGCACACTCTAGTGCTGGCCTTAGTTCACATGACACAGAACTGTCCTCCTACCTGGATAGTGACACTTTGCAGAAGTTTGATGAGGACTTCAATATCCTAAACTGGTGGCATGAACATAAGTTGTCCTATCCTATTCTCTCTATCTTAGCTAGAGATGTTATTTCTGTTCCTGTCTCAACAATTTCCTCAGAATCTGCATTTAGCCTTTGTGGCAGGATAATTGAGGAACGACGACGTCGCCTAGCACCAGAAATGGTAGAGATGCTACTTTGCATGAAAGATTGGGAACTAGGAGAAGCTAGAGGCCAACACTCTACACAGGATGAAGACCTTGAAGAAGCATTTGAGGGACTTTATCTTGATGACCTTGACCCTTAGGGCCTAGGGCCCTACACTTTGTAATCTCCTACTATTCTTCCTATTCCTACTCTATTCTAGTGATCTGGGCATCTGGAGATGTAAACTGTACTCTTAGTCTTAGACATGAACTTATTATTAAATCAGAGCTGGGCTGTACTCTTTTTTCCTTTCTAGGGTTTTCTCACGAGGAGTGAGTTTTTACCTAGAAAGGTTTTTAATGAGGCAGCCATTGCACAAACAGCTCTAATCTTTTATATTACTTATCTTTATCTGTTTTGTGCATGTGTGCAAGTGTGAATTCCTGTTTAAATGTGCAAGTGTGAATTTCTGTTTAAATCTGCAAGTGTAACTGTGAATTTCTGTTTAAATGTGAACTGTGTGAATTGGCGTGCTCGGGCTGGGCCGGGCTCCTTCGTGGGCCGGGCTTTCCGGGCTGGCCCGGCACGGATGGGCCTTAATAGTGCCGTGCTCGGACAGGGAAGACAGCCCGTCGGGCGGCACGGCCCGGCCCGGTTAACAGGCCGGGCTCAAACGGGCCGGGCTCAAACGGGCCGGGCTCAAACGGGCTCGGGCTGGGCCGGGCCGTGCCGCCCGTTTGGACATCTATACCTTTAACCGCGTCGGGCGTTGATTGGGTGGGTGATTAGAGATGGCAATGGGTAAATACCCATCGGGTATTACTACCCCATATCTATACCCAGGACACAAAAATAACCTAATCGCGTCACCCACATATACACTAGCGGGTATGAATTTACCCCCATACCCATACCTATGTGAGTATGAGTCACCCATCGGGTCACCCGTACCCACAAAAGCTAAACATATATCAAAATATTATATGATACAAATGTCAAGTATATCCATCTAAATACCATTACAAAATTTGTAGCATTATTTAACCATCCATTCAACAGACCAAAGATAATTGGATAAAGTAGTAACACTATGATAGTACTACATATCACATTACGTGTTCTATTACATGGTCATTAAATTGTCGTTAAGCCTTCTATGACATTATGGCCTAAAAGGTTGTTAAATAGTAAAAAAGATGGATGACTAAAGTCAAAGTTCATGCTTGGGCTAAGTTTATATTGGGTATTTTATACCCACGGGTTAACGAGTATGGGTGAAGGAGGAACGTTCTAATACCCGTTTACCCATTGGGTGAAGATTTTTGCCCAATAACAGACCCACGGGTAGAATATTTATCCCACATACATACCCTAATGGAGTAAATACCCATCAGGTATCGGGTCGCGGGTACCCATTGCCATCTCTATGGGTGATCGAGCCGAACGATGAGTAAGGGCCCTTTTGCCACATCTCCTTGGGCTCCTCTAGATTGTTTTGACAAACGAGTCACAATACAGTTCTGTCTGCTATAGAAGTCTGTTTTTAGAGGAGTTGAGTCTTGGCAAAGGGGCTTAAGCATCTCCAAGAGACTAGTCAAATGACTCGGCAAACCAAAATTTGATTACTCAATAGTAAAATAGCTCTCCAACAGACTAGCTATCTGACTCGTCAGACTATCCGATTCTTCAAATTGCCTATCTCACTAGTCAAACTAAATAAATAGTAGATGCTACATATAAAATGTAATCTTTATAAAAATATAAATAGAGAGTTAAATATAAAGCCAAAAATAAAGAGTATCTTAGAGATGCTTAAATCGGTACTTGGTAGTCTAGCGCAGCAGTAAAATGGTTTTAGCAAGGGGTATGGCGCATGGAGTCAAGGGGTTTTAGGGTTTTTTTTGCACCTGCACTAAAATTATGTTTTACCCCTGCCACTACCGGAATCCGAGGCTTTGCCGAGTGTCGGCCTCTTTGCCGAGTGCCTTTTGTCGGGCACTCGGCAAAGAAGGCTTTGCCGAGTGCCGCACTCGGCAAAGTTCGGCTCTCGGTAACGAGCCTCTTTACCGAGCGCAGGACACTTGGCACAGGACAACACTCGGCAAAGACATGTTTGCCGAGTGTCAAACACTCGGCAAAGAAAGCGCTCGGCAAAGGGCCATCAGCGGCCATCCTAAAGCTGACGACCGTCAGTCTTTGCCGAGAGCCGAGGACTGACACTCGGCAAAGAGGCTCCGAGTGCCAAATACTGGGCACTCGGCAAAGAAGGCTTTACCGAGTGTCTTCTATAAACACTTGGCAAACCATATTTTTGTTTTTTACATTTAGGCCACCAAATTTTTGTGGTATGTTTCTACACTATGTAGACCTACATGTACCATTTTGGGACAATTATAACAGTGTTTGCAATAGCTAGTAGATTTAGTTCGTTTATTTGAATTTGTTCGGAAAATTCAGATTTGAACTGCAGGTCACTCGAAACTTGGAAAACAGTGCATGAAAAAATGATATCCATGCTACTTAGCATAAGTTACGACTGATTTCAGGAGCGGACCGGAAACTTCGAGCACCATGCTCACTTAATATGGCGGTGAACTTGCCATCCAGGTGTTTTAAAATTGTATAAAACACAAACAAAGTCAGAAAATCATGAAACATGTCCACGTGTCATGATATCATATGTAGAGGCTGTTATAAAAATTTGAAAAAATTTCGAGAAAGCTGTGACGCACTATGTATAGAAACCTAAGAGATCCACATTGAAACTCCATGATTTCATGTGTAGTTCTCTTAGGTTTCTACACATACTGTCTCACAACTTTCTCCAATCATTTTAAATTTTTTATCACAGCCTCTACATATGATATCATGGTACGTGGATAGGTTTCATGATTTTTGAGTTTGTTTGTGTTTTATACAATTTTTAAACACCTGGATGGCAAGTTCACGACCATGTTTAGTGAGCATGTTGCTCGAAGTTTCCGGTCCGCTCCTGGAATCGGTCGTAACTTATGCTAAGTAACATGAATATCATTTTTGCATGCACGGTTTTTCAAGTTTCGAGTGACCTGCAGTTCAAATCTGAATTTTCCGAAGAAATTCAAATAAACGAACTAAATCTACTAACGATTGAAAACACTTTTCTAATTGTCTCAAAATGGTACATGTAGGTCTATATAGTGTAGGAACACACCACAAAAATTTTGGTTGGGAAAATAAAAAAAAATAAAAATGTAATTTGCCGAGTGTTTACAAATGACACTCGACAAAGACTACTTTGCCGAGTGCTAGCTGGTAGGCACTCGGCAAAGAGTTATTAAAGAATCTTTGCCGAGTGTCGCAACGGGGACACTCGGCAAAAATCACTTTGCCGAGTGCCGTTGATCTGGCACTCGGCAAAGAATATTTTAAAATTTTTTAAAAAATCTTTGCCGAGTGCCAGATCGCTGGCACTCAGCAAAGAAGGAAAATAAATTGCCCGCGCGTTCTTCTTTCTCCTTCTTTCTCTCCTCTCACTCTCTCTGTCAGCCACGCCGTCCGCTCGCTGCCTCCTCCCCGCGTGTCCCCGCGCCGCCGCCTCCCTGCACCGCCGCCTCCCCGCGCCCGCCCGCGCCCACCGCGCGCCGCCGGCTCGCCGCGCCGCGCCACCGGCGTCCTGCCGCCCTCCCCGAGCCGCAGCCTCCCCGGACCGCCGTCTCCTCCCCGCGCCACCGTCTCCCCCGCCCGCCACCGTCTCAAGGTATAAAATTATAAATTATGTATTGATGTTTATATTAATGTATTGATGTTTCATAGATTAGTGTATTGATGTTTCATAGATTATGTATTTGAACTAGGTGTGTGCCCGTGCGTTGCAACAGAAACATATAATACCATTGGTAACTTATGTAAGCTGGGGATGAACATCGACACATATTTGACTGGATCTTTTTCTTCCTTGGGGATCTGGGAGTGTTGCAACGGGAACATATAATACCATTGGTAACTTATTTATCGATTTAGGTGGGGTAGCAGGCTGCTGCGCTCTTGGGAGAGCAGCCCGTCTACCACGCCGTACAACGTACCATTGGCTGCGGGGCCGCCATGCCCCCAGTAGCGCTGCCCGGCAAGGAGGGTGGGTATTTGGGGGAGTATCGGCGAAGTATTACTCAGGCCATCTAACTAACTCAGCTAATTTGTTGTTCCAGTGAACACAACTGAAGCCGCGTGTATTCCGTTTCATCATCGATTATATACATTATTATATACAAGTTAATGCAATATAGATACTGCTTTCTACCCACCCAATTCTCCTAATAATATGCATTCACAGTAAATACAACAATCTCCTAGCAACAAAACCTTAAAAAACAGATGTATTCCTGAGCGCGTCACTTGTAGGCGTGGATGTAGTATTGGAAGTAGAAGTCCTAGATGAAGTTGGCAAGCCAGCGGGAGGCAGCGAAGCACAACACGACCGCCGACACGACCGCGACCCTCTGAACAGTCGACGTGAGGATCGTTCCCTTGGCGACGGCAAGGAACCCGACGACGGCGACCGAGGCCACCTGCAGGGCAGCCTCGAGCGCCACGTTGCAGCTCCTGCACTGTACCACATGCGACCAGTACCTGCCATGGGCATCCACAGTTATATGTTTCCGTTGCAACGTACGGGCACACACCTAGTAAAAATAATAATAACAAAGCACTTCCTGACAAGGCCTCCCTATTTAAATCCCACCGCCCGGCCTCGCTCTTTCGCTCGCTGCCTCTAGCAGTCTCTTCCACAAGCACCCAACCAGCCAGCCAGCCATTACTCGCAAGCTTGCTGCTGCTGGCTGCTAAAGGCGCAGCAGAGCTAGCAAAGGCTTCCATCCAAAGGCGAGGCGGGGGCGACTCTCTCAGGCAAAAATAAAAGCTTGGTAAGCACCCGCCATCTCTGTACGTAGACAGAGCTGAGTTGGGTCTGGCCGGCGCGCGTCTCTTCTTCCTCTTCCTCCCGCCTCCCATCACGAACTCTTCTTCCTCCTCCTCTAAACCACACCGCAGGCGCAGGCGCTTGGATCACAAGCCTCGCTCATGGCTTTCTGGCGAGTAGCGGCGACAGGGATCTGCTTCTTCTCTCTCTGCATTCACTCTTCTCTGAGTGAGTGAGTCAGTGAGTGAGTGGAGTGAGTGCGTGTATGTGTGTGCAAGGACGGTGTTTTACTGCGCGCCATTAAAGTCCTCTGTGTCTCTCACACGCGCGCTACTGAATGAGAGCCGTCTTCTCTGACACACACCCACCCACACCCCCCCACACACACAAACACCGTCGGGAAATGTTGCTGCTGTTCTCTGTTCCTGTTCGTGTTCTTCTCCCGCCGCTGATTCCAGCGTTTCCGAACCAGATGTGAAGCCGCTTGCTCTACGATTGCTGGTTGCGGGCTGCAGCGTTGTCTGAGGTGCGTGGTCAAGTCGAGGCGAAGATGAGCAGGTGAGTTCGCTCCGCTCTGCTTCTGCTTCTTCTTGCCGTTCGACTCAACCACCGCACCCCACCTACACACGTACACAGGTTCATTGTTTCTGTTCATTCCAACACGAAGTGTGTGCATGCCTGTTCTCTGAACATCCGTTCTTTTTTTTCTTCTGTTGGATGGTTGGTTCATTCCCAGACCTGCGTGCTGAAAGTGAATATCCACTGCGATGGGTGCGAGAAGGTCAAGAAGATCCTCCACAAGATCGATGGTAACAAACAAACATTCTTCTAAGTCAAATTGCTTCATTCTTTTTCTTTCTTTCTTTTTAAAAAAAGACCCCGGACTTTGCTCTCTTGTGTTGTGCTCGCACAGCTCACTGCCTTGGATCCTAGTAAACGCTTGGTTTTGTTCTGTCTGCTCAGATTTGCTGCTTCTGTGTTCTGAAAACGCATTTCCCCCTCGTAATCTTATCGTAAGTAGGAATAGAAATGAAAAAGTGTTGTGCTGATCTGCAGGCGTGTACCAGAGCAGCATAGATGCGGAGCAGGGGAAGGTGACAGTGTCCGGCCTCATGGATCCGGCCACCGTCATCAAGAAGCTCAACAAGGCGGGCAAGCCGGCGCAGCTGTGGGGCGCCAAGCCTGGCGTGGTGAGCTAGCTCTAGAAGCTGCAGCTTGGCGGCGGCGGCGGCGGCGGGAAGGACAAGCAGCCCAAGGGTGGCGACGGCGGGGGTAAGGGCCAGCAGCCCAAGGGTGGCGACGGCAGCGCGAAGGGCCAGCAGACCAAGGGCGGCGGCGGAGGAGGAGGAGGAGGAGGAGGCAAGGGCGAGAAAGATGCGAACATGGTGCTGCCACAGCCGACACCACAGCAGATGCAGCAGCTGATGCAGATGAAGGGCATGAAGCTGCCTCATGTGCTCGGTTGGGCGCGGGTGGGCGGCGAGGTTTCGCAGCGGCGGGGTTTTTGGTGCTCGGTTGGGCGCGGGTGGGCGTATGGTAGGCGGCGAGGTTTCGCGGCGGCGGCGGGCGTTCGGTTGCGGCGATTTTCGCGGGGGCTAGGCGCGCGGTAGTAGGAGGAGTTGGTAGAGGCGGGGGCAGTCTACGCTCCACTCTTAATAGTTGTAGAGATATCATGTAATAGCCACTACTAAAATATCCTAATAATCACGATATTTTATGCATGTGGATCATGAATTCTTCATTCATAACAAGTGCATGCACACCTACTTATATTTCCAATATCACGAATTCCTCCAAGTCGCTCGGTTTCTACATGTCGTTTCCACTTAGCGCTTGTTCGGTTATCCGGGGTTCATTATGGAACTATACCTACCTAGAATAATTGTCTAATTTGTATAATAATTGTTCACCTAGAACAATTCATGACCTCATTCTGATATAACCGAACAACCCTGTTCGATGAGAGAGTATGATGATTTATCACATATATCTAAATCCAGACAAGCACATGTTCTAAGACATTTATAGAAACAATTGGTCAACTATTGGCTTAGGATTTTAGAACTTAGGATAAGAAATAAAGATTCGGATTTTTTACCTCCCTTATTACCTCAATCACTTTTATCACGATTTTTAATGTGTATTCACTTTATTGCCTTTTAGGTTTATCATATTATTAGTACGGGCATCTTAGTAGTAGATAAATAAATTTTCAATTTAGTATATGTCCTAGTGCTTCATGGTCCATTCAAACATCAACAAAGCACAGAGAAAAAAGTTACCGGTCACGGCCATAGCTAGAACTTGGAATCGAATGAGTTCTAGATGAACAACTACCATTAGCCTATTACTTCCTTGAATTAATTGCTACAATATTTCTTCAACAGGGTGGATGAGCATGCAAGTTAATTTGAGGTTGTATCTGCCAAATGACGATGACAATTTCAGTACAGAAGGATAATAATGGTCATAAGCAGCACATAACAAAAGGCCAGGGGCTTACTTTTCTGGAATAATCTTTGTGGCTAAAAGAATTCGGAATAATCTTTGTGGCTGAAGGCAGAAAACCACGAGCACATAAGCTTTGGAGTCATGCTCATTGTACTATCACATATATATTACCACATAATAAAAGAGGTAAAGTATGAATCATATATTTTAAATAATAGATCTATTATGCCATTTAGTGATAAAGCTTTGGAGTCTGTTGTACGGCATTCGCCTCCAGCGACGGCCGCGCCTACACGTAGTGGTGCCACTGCTAGAATTTGTCAGGAACACAAGCACACAAGAATCCGAAAATGAAAGGCAGCAGCCAGAAGGGAACACGCCGGGCCTGGAACTGGGTCAGTGCCGTCTACAGGTGGTGGACGCAGTCGTATGTGTTGATGTCGTCTGCCGTGCACCTGAGATCCAAGCACCGCCGCCCGCACGAGTGCTGCTCGCCGCGCGCCTGAGCGCCATCCGCAGTTCGTTCGGGCCGCCTGAGCACAACCACGAGGCCGCACGTCCGACTCCCGAGCGCTGCCAACCACACACCTAAACGCGCCGCTCACGCCCATCAGCTTCCTCGAGCGCACCACGCTCGTCTACCCCGACCGCCCCGCCATCGTCGCCGCCGGACACGCCGCCCCGCACCTGGCGGCAGACCCGGGACCGCTGCCTTCGCCTCGCCGCCGCGCTCGCGGGGCTCGGCGTCGCGCGCCGTGACGTGGTAAGTCTCTGTCCAGCCGTTGCCTTGCCTCGGTAGATTCGGGCGTTATTTATCCGCCGCCGTCCAAGCATTCACTTTTACTGCTCTTGCTGTTCTCCATCCTGGCTGTCTCTCTCGATTTGCCCGAGTAGGTAGATAGTGTTGTTCTTGCCCGAGTTCATCGACAGTGGATGGGCTGAATTTGCTGCTGCTTCTAGTACCGAATTGAATCGAACTTGCCGGCCGGTCCTCAACAGAAGCCGTTGCTGCCCCCGTGTAGGTTGCAGTGTTCGCGCAGAACATCCCGGCCTTCTGCGAGCTCCACTTCGGCATTCCCATGGCGGGCGTCGTGATCTGCGCGCTCAACTCGCGGCTCGACGCCGGCATGGCGTCCGTGCTGCTGCAGCACTCGGAGGCCAAGGTCGTGTTCGTGGACGCCGCGCTGCTGGGCGTCGCCCGGGAAGCGCTCCGCTTCATCTCCCAGCAGGCCGGCGGAGCGAGCAGGGTACCCGCCGTGGTGCTAATCAACGGGGCGCTCGACGAGCCGCCGCCAGCGGTGACAGGAAACGACAAGATCCCAGGCGTCGATCGGTGCTACGAGTACGAGGCCCTCCTCAGCAACAGCAGAGGCGGCGATCCAGAGTTCTTGATCCGGTGGCCGGACGACGAGAACGAGCCGATTGCGCTGGATCCGCGTGTGGGGGCGGTGAATCGCGGGGAGGGGCGCTGGATCCGCGGGCGGTGAATCGCGGGGGCCGCTGGATCCGCGGGCGGGCGGTGAATCGCGTGCGGGCTGACGTGAGCGCTGAGCGGGATTTGCGGCGTGGACGTTGAGGCGGGGGCAGTCTACACTCTACTCTTAATAGTTAGTAGAGATAAACACATGTTTATATTAATGTATTGATCACTCATTATCCACCCACCCAAACTATGTTCCCCCCACGCCGCCACTCGCACAACACACTTCCCATCCAATCCACCACCGCACCGACCCTCACACAACACACTCCCCCATCCAATCCACCACCGCACCGACCCTCACCACGCCAACGTCTACAATTCCTCGTCGCACCTCCATTCATCCGCCACAATATATGTCTCCCATTCTCGACTCATCACTAATGTATTGATGTTTCATAGATTGAATATATATATATATGTGATTGCCGGCCATCGTGCCGTTGAATTGTGCGTGGAAGTCAGCCATCATGCTGATACTTTTATTTGCAGGATTTCGAAACCTCCCCGTGCAGGGGAGGTGCTGCCGAAATTTTCTGTTGCTAGGCTTCTGTTAGAGGATGGAGGACCGTGAGTGGATGTACACGGGCCGTAGAGGAAGGAACGATGTCACCACTGAATGGATTAGAAAGACCGATGATTTCGTGGAACGGGCATATGGCGAAGCTGCTAAAGGAGCGAGTCTAGTCCCATGCCCGTGCAGCAAATGTGTCAACCGGAAAAGAAAACCAAAGAAAACCATGGTAGAACATATTTGGATGAATGGATTTACGTCGGGCTATACTCGGTGGATATTTCATGGTGAAGCGCATCGTACGAGAGAGGAGGTGCTGAGACAATGTGTCGAGGATTATGTCGCAGATGCGGGGGTAGCGGGTATGTTGAACGA
Organism: Zea luxurians; assembly: GCA_029449295.1. Classification (NCBI taxonomy): domain Eukaryota; kingdom Viridiplantae; phylum Streptophyta; class Magnoliopsida; order Poales; family Poaceae; genus Zea; species Zea luxurians. The sequence continues at coordinate 15,822,344 of JAOPSE010000052.1, read as the reverse complement.
CTATCAGGAGGCACAGTACACGGGAGGATGTATGGATGACGAGCCAGAGCCAACTGCAAAGGCGTTCTACGACATGTTCGATGCGGCACAGAAGCCCCTTCACGGCCAGACAAAGGTTTCTCAACTGGATGCCATTGGGCGTGTAATGGCGTTCAAGTCGCAGTACAACATGAGTAGAGACGCATTCGATGGCTTGTTGACGGTTATTGGGAGCCTGCTTCCGGATGATCACGTTCTACCAATGAGCATATACGAAGCATAGAAACTCCTTCGTGCACTCAAGATGACGTATGAGCAGATTCATGCTTGTCCGAAGGGCTACTTGCTATTTAGGAAAGAATACGCGGAGGCAAAGTACTGTCCCAAGTGTACATCGTCTAGGTTCATGGAGGTAGACTCTGGTGACGGACAGAAGAGGCAGCTCGACATCCCCTTGACAATCCTACGACACCTTCCGTTCATACCGAGGATCCAGCGTCTGTACATGACAGAGGAATCCACGAAACAGATGACATGGCACAAAAATGGAAAACGATACAATCCTGACAAGATGGTGCACGCATCCGATGGTGAAGCATGGAAACACTTTGATGCCATTCACCGTGAGAAAGCCGAAGAGGCTCGTAATGTACGTGTTGCGTTGGCCACAGATGGGTTCAATCCCTATGGAATGAGCGCTGCCCCATACACATGTTGGGCATGTGTTTGTTATCCCAATCAATCTCCCCCCTGGTGTGTGCTTTCAAAGGCAGAATATATTCATGTCGTTGATAATTCCCGGACATCTAGGGAATAAAATGGGTGTGTACATGGAGCCTTTGATCGATGAATTGATACGTGCCTGGGAGGAAGGGGTATGGACGTATGATCGAGCTACGAAGACAAACTTCAGAATGCATGTTTGGTACCAGTACTCCATGCATGACTTACCGGCATATGGGCTATTCTGTGCCTGGTGTGTTCACGGTAAGTTCCCATGCCCAGTTTGCAAGGACGCTCTCAGGTTCATTTGATTGAAAAAGGGTGGAAAATATTTGTCATTCGATAAACATCGACAATTTCTCTCTGCTGACCATCCATTCTGCCTAGACATCAAGAACTTTACGAAAGGTGTCGTAGTGACAGACCGCCCACCTGCAACGATGACTGGTGCAGAAATTCGTCAACAGATAGATGGGCTCGTGGCCAATACAGAAGGTGGTTTTGTGGGATATGGTGAGCAGCATATGTGGACACATAAGTCTGGCTTGACTCGGCTCCCCTATTATGACGACCTGCTCCTTCCACACAACATTGACGTGATGCACACTGAAAAGAATGTTGCCGAGGCACTGTGGGCAACAATTATGGACATTCCTAATAAGTCAAAGGATAACGTGAAGGCAAGAGTGGATCTGGTAGCGTTATGTGATAGACCAAACCTAGAGATGAAGCCGCCAAGTGGCGGAAAGACGTGGAGAAGGCCTAAGGCTGATTTCGTCCTAAGCAGGGCCTAGAGGAAGGAAGTACTTCAGTGGATCAAGATGTTGATGTTCCCTGATGGGTATGCAGCTAACCTGAGTAGGGGGGTGAACTTATCTATTATGCGAGTCTTAGGGATGAAGAGTCATGACTTTCACATATGGATTGAATGGATTCTTCCTGCGATGGTTCGAGTCTATGTCCCTAAGCATGTCTGGCTAGCGCTTTCAGAGTTGAGTTATTTCTTCCGTTAGCTTTGTGCAAAAGAGTTATCTCAGATCGTGGTTGCAGATTTGGAAATATTGGCACCCGTGTTACTGTGTAAGCTTGAGAAGATATTTCCACCCGGCTTCTTCAATCCAATGCAGCATTTGATTCTTCATCTCCCCTATGAGGCACGAATGGGGGGCCCCGTGCAGGAACATTGGTGTTATCCAATCAAGAGATGTCTAAAGACTATTCGAAAGAAATGTAGAAATAAATGCAAAATCGAGGCTTCCATTGCAGAGGCATACATTCTAGAGGAGGTCTCAAACTTCACAACAACTTATTATGGTGACAAACTGCCGAGCGTGCATAATCCACCCCCTCGTTATAATGATGGCAACAATGAATCGAACCTTAGCATATTTCGAGGCCAACTCGGAAGCGCAAGTGGCTCGACCACCAAGACCCTGACACATGAAGAGTGGCGGCATATCATGCTATATGTATTGACCAACCTTGAAGAGGTGACGCCATACATGGAACAATTCCTTCATGAATTCTGGCGTCGATCAAGGGACCCCACTCCACAGGAATATGACACTCTTCTTAGAAAGGGTGCGAGAAATGGGTTGCCCGATTTCATTTCCTGGTTCAAACGTAAGGTACGTGCTTAGTTTGTAAAAGGCATACGTCTTTGAACTCAATTTAGCGTCTTTTAACTTGCGAATACTTGCAGGGCCAAAGAGATCCGTCTATGAGTGCCAAGTTGAGATAAGTAGCCAACGACTTTGCTTATAGGGTCAAGAAATATTCTGGGTATGACGTCAATGGATACCGTTTTCGCACAACAAACTACGACAAAAGTCGGCCCAATCGGAAAACAACGTGTTCTGGAGTCTTTACGCCCGACCTTGACAATGTCGATTATTTTGGACGAATCAAAGAAATATATGAGCTCAATTTTTATGGTTCCAAACCTCTTACTCCAGTGATATTCAAATGTCATTGGTTTGACCCTCAAGTGATGAGACGGACACATTCTAATCTTGGGATAGTCGAAATTCGACAAGATTCCACCTTACCAGGAGACGATGTCTATATCGTGGCCCAACAGGCCACACAAGTGTATTATCTCCCATATGTGTGCCAAACGAAAGAATATCTTAAGGGTTGGGATGTTGTGTATAAGGTATCGCCGCACGGGAGGTTACCTGTTCCTAACGATGAAGATTACAACTTAGACCCGGACACATATGATGGAGAGTTCTTCCAAGAAGATGGGCTAGAAGGGCGATTTGAGATAGACTTAACTAAAGCTATCGGAATGGATGTAGATATTGAAATGGTTGTTGATGAGGAGGATGATGAGGTGCAAAATGATAATGACTTAGTAATCCTTGAAGGCAATGACATTAATGACGAACTTGCATCTTCTGATGGTGTTGAGACTGAAATGGTTGATAGAACTGATGAGAGTTATGATCCGGCTAACCTCGACACATATGAAGATTATTTTTAATCGATGTAATGCTATATGACTTTTTATTTCGCGCCTGTTTTTAAATACATCTTTTTATATGTGCTTATTTGTTTACTCTTAATTGCAGATTTTTGGACAAATATGGTCGGCGGTAATTGGCTGAGGAGGAGGGGGAGGAGGAGTAGGACGGCGGACGAGGCAGAGTAGGCAGCGCAGCAGGACGACCTTGTCCAGCAGCAGGCAGCGCCTCAGGACGACGACGACCAGCAGCAGGACGACGACGACCAGCAGCAGGACGCCTCAGGTTCAGGCGGCTCAAGTTCGAGGAGCATCTACCTGTGAGGCCCCGCGAGTCTCCCTCAGCGTCCCATACTTCGAGACAGGCGACCGCTAATTCGACCAGAAGGGGAGAGGTATGTAACTTTATGTTCTTAATTCTTGTTCATATTATGTGTTCAAAATCATAATATAAACTAATACTTTTTATTTATCACTTGGACAGGTCTTGGACGGTTGTAGATTATGTTGGGGGTCATCGTCGCCCCCCCAATGGCATCCTCGGCCTGCTGTGCAGGGAACACTTCCCTGGACTGGTGGAGTTGAGAGCACCTAGAGGGGGGTGAATAGGTGATCCTGTAAAACTTGAAACTTAAGCCACAAAAACTTGGTTAAGTGTTAGCACAATAATTGCCAAGTGGCTAGAGAGGAGTCAAAACACAATAACCACAAGAGATCAAACACAGAGATGGCACGGTGGTTATCCCGTGGTTCGGCCAAGACCAACGCTTGCCTACTCCACGTTGTGGCGTCCCAACGGATGAAGGTTGCAATCAACTCCTCTCAAGCGGTCCAAAGACCCACTTGAATACCACGGTGTTTTGCTTGCTTTTCTCAATCCCATTTGCGAGGAATCTCCACAACTTGGAGCCTCTCGCCCTTACACTTGAAATTCACAAAGAAGCACGGAGCAAGGGAGGGATTAGCAACGCACTCAAGACAAGAAATCACAGCAACACCACGCACACAAGTCGCAACGAGAGCTCACAACACAACTCAATGAGTTCAGCACTCAACTAGAGCTCTAATTGCTATCGCAAAGAATCAAAGGCGCGGAATCGATGTCTTGGTGCTTAGGAATGTTGTAGGAATGCTTGGTGTACTCCTCCATGTGCCTAGGGGTCCCTTTTATAGCCCTAAGGCAGCTAGGAGCCGTTGAGAGCAATCTAGGAAGGCTGATCTTGCCTTCTGTCGACTGGCGCACCGGACAGTCCGGTGCACACCGGACACTGTCCGGTGCCCGATTTCCTTCCAAAAATGACACAGTCGACCGTTGGTAGCCTGAGAGCCGTTGGCGCACCGGACATGTCCGGTGCACACCGGACAGTCCGGTGCCTCCTTCTAGCCGTTGGCTCGGCCACGTGTCCCGCGCAGATCGCGCGGCCGATCGTTGGCCCTACCGACCGTTGGCTCACCGGACAGTCCGGTGCACACCGGACAGTCCGGTGAATTATAGCCGTACGTCGCCGGTGAATTCCCGAGAGCGACGAGTTCGCCTGTGAACGGCCCACCGGACAGTCCGGTGCACCACCGGACAGTCCGGTGAATTATAGCCGTACACCGTCGTCGAAGTCCCGAGAGCAGCCTGTTTGCCAGAGCCAGCCTGGCGCACCGGACACTGTCCGGTGCACCACCGTACAGTCCGGTGCTCCAGACTGAGCAGAGTCTTGGCTGCTCGAGCCAAGGCATTTTCAATTGGATTTTTCCTGTTTCCAACACTTAGACACAATACATTAGTCACTAAAACAATGTACTAAGTCTGAGAAACATACCTTTATCCTTGATTTGTACTTTGTCCACCATTTTACACTTAGGCACTTGTGTTGGACACTAAATCACCAAAATACTTAGAAATGGCCCAAGGGCACATTTCCCTTTAGGAGTACGCCGGAGTGACGGGCCCAGCCTTCACCTTCGACCACTACGCCGTCGCCTCCGATGCAGTAGACCGGGATGGCCGGGAATTCAATAACAAGGCGGAGCGGGTGAAGCAAGAGCTGTGGGTAAGTCTTAGTATAATGTAAAATATGTCGCATTTGTTGCAAATTCTTGAAATAATGTATGGATACATGGTTTTTGTATGCAGGATTTCTTCAGATGTGAGGCTGGATACGAGGCTAGAGCGGATGTGGTGGCCACCACGAGCTGTAAGAAGCTCGTCGTGGACATGCACTATGAGGCCCGAATCCAGGCCATCGTCACCTACCACGGCTCCGTCCTTGGGGAGAGGGTGACCAAAACTCAAGCCCGAACCATGTCGTTGACCAGGGAGCAGTACCTGCAGGTAAAGTCATGCATGTTTGGTATCAGTACTCCATGCATAAATTAAATTTTATCTTCTCATATGCACTTTACGTGTTTACTTTGTAGATGATTCCACATTGGTGTGCCACACATCCTCTCTGCTGGGAGCAGATGGTGGATAGGTGGTGTTCGGCTGAGTGGGACGAGGCGCACAACGCTAGCCGGGAACGGCGTATGATAATGCAAGGTCCCTCCCACCACCAAGCAGCCTTAGCCTGGGCCAATATGCCGAAGCATGGGTACGCCCTCTTTTTTATTTAGGTATATAGCACTGGATTAGATAATATTTCTAACTATCTCGTTGGTTTTCTTGCAATCGGCGTCACATGGTGGCCGGCCTATGCTATGGCCCATAAGGGTAAGGCGACGTTCGATGTCACCTACAACCCGGATGACGGGCCCGAGACCTACACCAACCCCGCCGTCTACAGCCGCCTCCATGACTACACCGCCATGGCGCAGGAGGTCCATGGCCCAGAATATGATCCGAGCACCGAGCCGATCAACCCCGATGTGCTCATGAGGGTCGGAGGAGGCAAGAGACATGGGCGGTACTGGATTGCCGACAATCGACTCGTACTCCACTCCTACTCTGTCTCAGGTGAGAGCAAGGAGCACGGGCTCGAGTCCAGCCATACGACCTCGGCACGACAGCTCACAGCATCGCATACAACAACTCGAGGTTAGTGCTTCTATAACTCGTCCTTCCTTGAGTTATATACATTCTCTTTGAGTTACAATAACGTTGGCTTGTAATATTACAGACCCAACTAGAAGAAGAGAGGAGGGAACGTCATGAGATGGAGGCGAGGATGATGGCGGAGCGGGAGGCGGAGCGGGTGGAGCGGGAGGCGGCTCGCCTGACAGATCATCAGAGGATGGCGGAGATGTTCCAGTACATGCAGAGCCTTGGCGCCGCACAGGGCATCGCTCCGCCACCTCCATTGTTCCCTCCAGTTGACCCTGTTGTCTTCCATACTCCTGTGAGTATCAAAATTGTAGTTAGATGTTGTTAATGCATCTGGTATAACACATGCAATCTCTTCTCTATGCAGGGCCAATCTGGGGTGGCATCCAACAACCCTCCGGAAGGGTTCAGCCCAACGCAGCACCAGTCAAACCACCCACATCCATGAGTGTTATGTTTTCAGTGTTTAGACTTCAGAACTTGTGTAGAATACTTATGTTTGTGTTTGATACTTATGTCAGAGCTTGAGACGTATGAGACTTATGTTTGTGTTGGATACTTGTGTTGAACACTTATGTTTGTGATGCATATTTATGTTTGTGTTGGCTATTTATGTTTGTGATGATATCTGTGATGTATATATGTGATATATATGTGATATCTTTTGTTTGTGTGGATGGAATACAAAAAACAAATAAAAAAGGTGCATACTGGTCACTTTGCCGAGTGTTACACTCGGCAAAGAGGTTCTTTGCCGAGTGTCAAGACCATAGCACTCGGCAAAGAACCAAGACCTGGGCACCGGTATAGGTTCTTTGCCGAGTGTATTCTGACACTCGGCAAAGAGGCACGCTTTGTCGAGTGCCGTACGTAGCACTTGGCAAAGAACCTGACATGGGGACCCTCCCTGGCGGGTTCTTTGCCGAGTGTCCCAGGTGGCACTCGGTAAAGATTGATTCTTTGCCGAGTGTCTGCTGGGTAGACACTCCGCAAAGGTAACTCCTTTGCCGAGTGTCATCCGTGACACTCGGCAAAGACGTCGTCTCCGTCACCCATCACCGTAACGGCTGCTTTTCTTTGCCGAGTGCTCTCTGGCACTCGGCAAACCTCTTTGCCGAGTGGCCGAGAAAAAGTACTCGGCAAAGAAGGCTTTGCCGATGCACTGTTTGCCGAGCCTTCTTTGCCGAGTGTTTTTAAGGCTTTGCCAAGTACTTCAGGCACTCGGCAAAGCGCTCGTTTCCGGTAGTGTGCACGTTGAAAGTTGACGGGCAAACTCATTACTCCACGCGTACCCCCGATAAAAACAACTTATCCCTATCGAAAAATAATGCAGGCAAGTGAAAGATTTCCACGTCTGACTAATTAAGTTTATAGAAAAAATTCTAGCTTACTCGTTAGCGCACACACACAGCTTGCATAATCTAATCGGGTACGTGTGTCTATCCTACTATTCTTTTTGTTTAGCGTTACTACCCTTTATTTTTCTACAAGCGTTGACAACTGATACTATCCGGCCGCATGCAGATTCCTTTGCGATTGTTTATAGAGTTTTTTTTTTACAAAGACTGCTGGTTTTCAAGCCTTGAATCTTGTAGCTAGGTAGCCAGAACGGTCCCGGGTCGAGGAAGACGCTAAACTCAGCAAGCACAGTTATGCTAGCCTGCTAGGCACGGTGTGTAGCAAGAGACAGAAACGAGCATATAACCATGGCGATTAACTGATAGCTGTGGAATTTTGAGCACATAGTCCTCCAAACATTAGCATTTGTATTGTACTATTGTTTATGTAGCGAAGTTTAAATTAAAATGCAGTTTGGTAGGCCTAACCCGCATGCGAGGGCACCGCACAGTGAGGCTGAGGAACGGGACCACTCCAGCCAAGATTCCGCACTGCAGCAACCCTGGGATCCTGCTGTCAGCGCGGGCCGCGGGAGGGGAGATTCACTGGCAGCGGGGCCCCACACCCCTTCCCAGGCTTCCCATCTCAGAAAACAGAAGCCGATCTGTTTTGTTCTGCCGAATCAAAACTGCGATATGATCGTCATCTCTTCGACAGCACCCGCCCAACCATCTCCTATAAATCCGATCGCCGCCACTGGCCGTTCGTCCCCCATCCACCCATATCGCACGCCACACCCTCACAACCCCCTCACGCCGCCATACCTTTCCAACGCTACGCCGGCCGGAGGGACAGAGAGCCAACCAAGGGAAGATGGCGACGTGCGCGACGGACCTGGCGCCGCTGCTGGGCCCGGCGGCGGCGAACGCCACGGGCTACCTCTGCAGCCAGTTCGCGGACACGGCCTCCGCGGTGGACGCCACGTACCTGCTCTTCTCGGCCTACCTCGTCTTCGCCATGCAGCTCGGCTTCGCCATGCTGTGCGCCGGCTCCGTCCGCGCCAAGAACACCATGAACATCATGCTGACCAACGTGCTGGACGCCGCCGCCGGGGCGCTCTTCTACTACCTCTTCGGCTTCGCCTTCGCCTTCGGCACGCCGTCCAACGGCTTCATCGGCAGGCACTTCTTCGGGCTCCAGCGCCTGCCTAAGACCGGCTTCGACTACGACTTCTTCCTCTACCAGTGGGCCTTCGCCATCGCCGCCGCCGGCATCACGTCGGGCTCCATCGCCGAGAGGACCCAGTTCGTCGCCTACCTCATCTACTCCGCGTTCCTGACGGGGTTCGTGTACCCCGTGGCGTCCCACTGGTTCTGGTCCGCCGACGGGTGGGCCGCCGCCGGCCGCACGTCCGGCCCGCTGCTCTTCGGGTCCGGCGCCATCGACTTCGCCGGCTCCGGCGTGGTCCACATGGTCGGCGGCATCGCGGGGTTCTGGGGCGCGCTCGTCGAGGGCCCCCGCATCGGGCGCTTCGACCACGCCGGCCGCTCCGTGGCGCTCAGGGGCCACAGCGCGTCGCTCGTGGTGCTCGGCACCTTCCTGCTGTGGTTCGGCTGGTACGGGTTCAACCCCGGGTCGTTCACCACCATCCTCAAGTCGTACGGCCCCGCCGGGACTGTCCACGGGCAGTGGTCGGCCGTGGGCCGCACCGCCGTCACCACCACCCTCGCCGGCAGCGTCGCCGCGCTGACCACGCTGTTCGGGAAGCGGCTCCAGGCGGGCCACTGGAACGTGGTGGACGTCTGCAACGGGCTCCTCGGCGGGTTCGCGGCCATCACGGCCGGGTGCAGCGTGGTGGAGCCGTGGGCAGCCGTCGTGTGCGGGTTCGTGTCCGCGTGGGTGCTCATCGGCGCCAACGCCCTCGCCGCGCGCCTGAGGTTCGACGACCCGCTGGAAGCGGCGCAGCTGCACGGCGGGTGCGGCGCGTGGGGCGTCCTCTTCACGGGGCTCTTCGCGAGGCAAGAGTACGTGGAGGAGATCTACGGCGCCGGGAGGCCCTACGGGCTGTTGATGGGCGGCGGCGGGAAGCTCCTGGCCGCGCAGATCGTCCAGATCGTGGTGATCGCCGGGTGGGTGAGCTGCACCATGGGCCCGCTCTTCTACGCGCTCAAGAGGCTGGATCTGCTGCGCATCTCGGCCGACGACGAGATGTCCGGCATGGACCTGACGCGGCACGGTGGGTTCGCTTACGAGGACCCTGGCGACAATGCAGGGGTTGGTGAGTTCACGCTCAAGTCGGCGCAGAACCGTGTCGAGCTGCCGGCGAGCAGCAATCGGGTGTAAAATTCTGGAACGAATTAAAACCGAGATGAAGCTACGTGCTTGCCTTTTTTTCAGTATGATATCGCGTACCATATTTGATCTCGATCGTATCTGCCTCCACTGTTTGGGCAGTACTTGGCCACTTTGGAGTCGCAATCGCAAGAGTTTTTGAGCGTGGCGACGAAGCACGCGAACGTATGTGTGTGTTTTGGTTGGGTTTTTTGTGTTACATGCGTGTTTTACAGTCCGGATATGCGAGGGGATCGGAAAACAAAACGGGGGCTATCACTATCAGTCTATCCGGTTGACTGCTACGTCTCCGCTGAGTGCTGATCGGGGAGGCAGCAGAAGCTGAGATCGGGAACTAGTTTTGACTACTCGTCGTTACATGGCCCGAGCTAATTGATCTTATCAGTTTTCACTAACGTAATATATTGACTAGAGTTAAAAGGGAATGGGGGAAGAGATTGCATTGGTGATTAAATCACCTTGTATTCAATTTTAACTAAGGAGGGATTTAATTTAGAAATATCAAGGTATATACATGTTCGTATTTAATCTTTTCTAGCATTTTACTGTACATTTACTATTACATCCAATACATTAAGTCAATACCTAATGCATTAAATTTATAGAACACAAAATAGGACTTCTATAACTTCAATTTAGAAGAAAAAAATTACTTGTCCGATGCAATTGTAACCACAACAGCCAAAGAACTATATATACACTGGTTGCATTAGGAAAATAATCATATTGCTTAAAATAGAACATTAACAGGACACATCTGGTAGAATAAAACCTTAGAGGAAACTCAACTCTATAAATAGGTCACTTACATAAATTAGATTGTCCGTCTCTTTTAAGTGCGACCTTAAAATAGTGACAACAAATATTCAAGCTCTTTTTATCTATATAACGACTTCAATACACTAGAGGTAAATAAGAAACCAATTTTTTTTATAATCGTGATAATGTTTAAATCTTCTTATAAGCGATAAATAGTTTGATTAACAATAGGAAGAACATACCATTTTAACATTCTTGTGATTGTAGACCATATTTTGCCAATGTTTTATACAAAATAATAGTTTTTTATTTGTAATATATGAATTGCTATAGATTTTGGGGCCCTACAATTTTTTGGTGGTGGGGGTTAGCACAACAGCAAAACCTCTGACGGAAAAATGTCTAACATTAGATTTTTGGATTGTTAGAAATATAGGCATTTTCCATATCATTTTAATTCCATAAATTAACAATATGATGATGACATATAAAAGATGATTAATTAAAGAAATCATGATATCAAATATATCTATAACAATATGGATCATGAGAACATAAAACATATAAATCATGTAAATCATATAATTATAATAAGTATATAAACTGACGGAACAATTGAAAATAAATAGATAGCAACATAAACAACATGACTGTAAAATTAAAACAAACAGATATAACATATTACTAGCATGAATAGACATCAGACATGTCACGATATCATATGATAGAACAGATGAGATAAATTCATGGTTATATATGAAACAGTAGAGATGGACAACATATATAATCTGCAGAACGTAAAACAGTAAGAAGCTGAATTGATCATACCCTCCCATGCACTCCGAGGATCTAGATCCTTGTCCAACTTCACTTGTCATGTCGTACGAGATGAAGACGCCAGGAGCCAGTGATGAAGACAACTACGGACGTTGGGCAGTCGTGTAGACGCTCCCCAAAAATCTAATTGTCGATCCCCCGTGCAAGGTCTCAAACGACAGGAGCTTCGAAGGCACCTGCCCTCTCGCTGCTCTGTGCGCGCAGAGTCACGAGATGGAAATACACACTTGCGGCTGGACTGTGTTTCTGAGTTCTGTTCACGTGTACCAAGTGATAGGGGTTCTCCCCTACTTAACCTCTCGCGGAGGAAAGCTGAAGGAGAAGGGTCTCGTCGCGTCACGCTAAGAGACGGACAGCTGAAGGAGAAGGGTCTCGCATGCGGCTCACGAAGAGACGGGCAACTGAAAGGTTTAACCCGGAGTTGAAACTCCCACGGTTAATGAGTGCTAAAAATTAACACAACCACACCACGCCCGCTCGCCGCCTGCCTGCCTCGCCTCACGACGCCACGCCACGCCACGCCCGGCCCGAGCCCGCCCGGCCGGCGGCGGCAGCGGCAGCGGACGGGCGTGTGTGGCACGCCCTTGTCCATTTCTTGACTTCTCAAATTAAGTGGAATAATTCCCACCATATAAGTCAAGCCAAAAGATCCTTGGACTTCCAATATGGTACCTATTGGTATTCCCCACCATTACACACCATAGAGTTTATTGAATAAATGGGCCAAGCCCATAAAAGATCCAACAATCCCCACCAAACTCTAGGGTTTTGTAATGATGAAGTATCATAATCACAATCCTTTGATATACCAATGTTTCGATGGAGACTGTTAAGTTGAACATCCATCTAGAATAAGAGTTTCACTCATTCACAACTGAACAATGGATTAAGCCTTGAATTGACAGTTTTGTGCGAAATGAGATTCGCTCAAATCCTTTGCTGATACTAGGCTGCAAAAGGGCATTCCCGCTGTTTAGAAGCATATAAGTCACACTTCAGTGCCTTTCATGAGTATTTAGGGATTACCCAAGTCCCATAGACTGTGACCAGCAGTCTGACTCATATAGGTGTGCTCCTCTGAAGATGTTCTGTAGGACAACATCTCACCTTTATATGACTCTTGGAATACATTAAGGTAAATACTATCCTGCCTTACAGATAGGAAAGATGTGCATCAGAAATGAGTTAAAGGAAGGGATCTTTCCTCACAATCTACTCCTAACTTGTTTCTCCACTCTACTTCACAGGATCTCCGATCACATAGAGCAGGTTACCACTAGAGTAGATTTCACATGGGTCTCATACCCATTTCTCTCGATGCACTTTCTATCACATTGCATGACAGACCCTTAGTGAATTGATTTGCCAGATTATTCGATGTGTGGACATAATCCACTGTAATAACTCCAGAGTTTTTCAGCTTTCTGATAGATTTCAATCTTCTCTTAACATGCCTTGTAGACTTCATGTTATTCCTAGAACTGTTAACCTTTGTAATCACCATTTGGTTGTCACAGTTCATGGAAATAGTCGGTATCGGTTTTTCAACTACCGGTAATTCCAATAGAAAATCACGAAGCCACTCGGCCTCAGCCCCAGCAGTGCCTAATGCTGCAAGTTCTGCTTCCATTGTAGACTTCGTTAAGATAGACTGCTTGCAAGACTTTCAGGAAACAGCGCCACCTCCAAACAGAAACACATATCCGCTTGTGGCATAAAGCTCATCAGCATCAGAAATCCAGTTAGCATCACAATAGCCTTCCAGCACTTTTGGGTTTCCAGTATAATGAATACCGTATGTCATAGTACCTTTCAAATACCGCAACACTCTCTCAAGAGCATGCCAGTGATCATCTCCTGGTTTTGACACAAACCGACTCAGCTTACTCACAGCATATGAGATGTCTGGCCTTGTTGCACTTGCAAGGTACATGAGCGAGCTAATGATCTAGGAGTATGTCAATTGATCCTTTGCTATTCTCTGATTCTTTCTCAATAGCATGCTAGGGTCATAAGGTGTTGGAGCAGGATCACAGTCACTAAAACCAAAGCGACTCAATACCTTTTCCACATAATGGGATTGTAACAAAGTTACCCCACCATAAGCTTCTCTAACAACCTTGATGTTTAGAATGATGTCAGCTTCTCTCAAATCTTTCATTTCGAAATTGCTCAATAGAAGATTTTTAACTTCCTCAATCATATTGAGATTTGATCCAAAGATCAAGATGTCATCAACATAAAAGCACAACATAACAGACTCACCCCCACCATACCAATAATATACCCACGTGTCAGATTCATTTATAGCAAAACCAGCAGATGTAAGAGTATTATCAAACTTTTCATGCCATTGCTTAGGTGCTTGTTTTAGTCCATACAATGATTTTATCAACCTGCACACCTTGTTCTCTTGACCATCCGCAATGAACCCTTCTGGCTGATCCATGTAGATCTCCTCATCCAACTCTCCATTTAGGAAAGATGTCTTAACATCCATCTGATGAATGATAAGACCATAAGAGGCTGCCACAGCTATTAATGTGCGAATCGTAGTCAATCGAGCCACTGGTGAGTAGGTATCAAAGGAATCTTCACCCTCTTTTTGGGTATATCCTCTGGCCACAAGCCTTGCCTTGTACCTCTCGATTGTACCATTAGGCCTAAGCTTTTTCTTGAAGATCCATTTGCAGCCTATAGGTTGACAACCATAAGGACGGTCAACGACCTCCCAAGTTCCATTAGACATAATAGATTCCATCTCACTCCTCACTGCTTCCTTCCATAAGTCAGCATCAGGAGAGGAATATGCCTCACTAATGGTAGTTGGTGTGTCTTCCACAAGGTACACTATAAAGTCAATACCAAAGAATTTTGCAACCCTCTGTCTCTTGCTCTTTCGAGTGATTATAGTGTCATCCTCCTCAGGGATGTGCACTTGAGAATCCTCAGCATGATCTATAGGAATAGATAGTTCATGCTCATGAGGAATTATATTCTCATGACTTGTATCACTAGGTGTATTCTTCATGGGAAACTCATTCTCAAAAAATGTTGCGTCTCTTGATTCCATGATAGTATCAACATACATATCAGGCACATCAGATTTTATAATTAAGAACCTATACCCAGTGCTATGGAAAGAGTACCCAAGAAATATACAATCAACAGTTTTAGGCCCAAGTTTACGCTTTTTTTTGTTGATTGGCACATTCACTTTAGCCAAGCAACCCTAAGTGCACAAATATGAGAGACTTAATCTTCTCTTTTCTCATTCCTCAAAAGGTGTGATCTCTTTGTTCTTTGTTGGAACTCTGTTCAGGACATGACACGCTGTCAAAATCACCTCACCCCACCATGCCTTGGATAATCCCGCTGTACTCAACATGGCATTCACCAAATCTGTTAGAGTGCGGTTTTTCCTTTCAGCAATCCCATTGGATTTTGGTGAGAATGGCGGTGTCCTCTCATGAATAATACCATGTTCCATGCAGAACTCATCGAACACATTAGAGAAATTGTCGGGGACCATAATTAGGGGTACCCTCAAGACGCCTAATTCTCAGCTGGTAACCCCCATCAGCATAAAGCTGCAGAGGCCTGATGGGTTTGATTAAGTCAGGGATCAGTCCATACGAGCGACTTGATCACGCCACGCCCGAGCCTAGCCTCGGGCGAGGGCAGCCGACCCTAAGATGACTCCGTCTCGCCTGAGGCCTCCTCTTTCACGGCAGACGCATCTCCGGCTCGCCCGAGGCCCCGCCTTCGATAAGAAGTAACCCTGACTAAATCACTGCGCCGACCAACCAAGTCACCGGGGCGTTTAACGCAAAAGGTAAGACCGACGGGCGACCAGACTTCGCCAGAGGCGCTATAGGAGGCTCCGCCCGACCCAGGGCTCGGACTCGGGCTAAGGCCCCGGAAGACGGCGAACTCCGCTCCGCCCGACCCAGGGCTCGGACTCGGGCTAAGGCCCCGGAAGACGGCGAACTCCGCTCCGCCCGACCCAGGGCTCGGACTCGGGCTAAGGCCCCGGAAGACGGCGAACTCCGCTCCGCCCGACCCAGGGCTCGGACTCGGGCTAAGGCCCCGGAAGACGACGAACTCCGCTCCGCCCGACCCAGGGCTCGGACTCGGGCTAAGGCCCCGGAAGACGGCGAACTCCGCTCCGCCCGACCCAGGGCTCGGACTCGGGCTAAGGCCCCGGAAGACGATGAACTCCGCCTTGCCCGACCCAGGGCTCGGACTCTGCCTCGGCCTCTGCCGAACGACCTCCGCCTCGCCCGACCCAAGAATTCGGGCTCGGCCTCTGTCATGCAGGACGGACTCGACCTCGACTTCGGAGGAGCCTCCACGACGCCCGACCTAGGACACAAGACCGCCACGTCAACAGGAAGCGTCATCATCACCCTGCCCTGAGCCGACTTGGGTCGCAGAGAACAAGACCGGCGTCCCATCCGGCCAGCTCCGCCAGATAGGCAATGATGGCGCCCCGCTAGACCATGACGACGGCGACTCTCAGCTCCCTTACGAAAGCAGGGAGACGTCAGCAAGAGCACAGCTGTTCCGACAGCTGTCCCTCCGTCAGGCTCCGTTACTTCTCCAACAGCCACGACGCCACACCAACAGGGTGCCAAGATCTCTCCGGCTGCCACCTTGGCATGTACTTAGGGCCCTAGCTCTCCCCTGCTAGACACGTAGCACCTTGCTACACCCCCATTTTGTACACCTGGATCCTCTCCTTACGCTTATAAAAGGAAGGACCAGGGCCTTCTTAGAGAAGGTTGGCCTCGCGGGAACGAGGGCAGGGGCAGGCGCTCTCTTGGGGCCGCTCGCTCCCCTCACCCGCGCGGACGCTTGTAACCCCCTACTGCAAGCGCACCCGACCTGGGCGCGGGACGAACACGAAGGCCGCGGGAATCTCCGTCTCCCCTGTCGCGACCCGGCTCCGGCCACCGACCTCTCGCTCTCTCCATTCCCCCCTTTTGCGCTCGCCCACGCGCTCGACCCATCTGGGCTGGGGCACGCGGTACTCTCACTCGTCGGCTCGGGGACCCCCCGGTCTCGAAACGCCGACAGTTGGCGCGCCAGGTAGGGGGTCGCTGCGTGTTGACGAGCAGTTTCCCGTCAAGCTCCAGATGGGCAGTCTCCAACGACCTCTCCAACCCGGGACGGTGCTCCGTTTCGGGAACCTCGAGTTCATGTCTCTCGACAGCGGCTACGACATGGTACTCCTTCCACCGCCGTACAGCGACGACAATGGCGGTCGACAGCCCGCCCGCCGGCGGCGGAACCGACGACGTCTTTCCCGCGTGGGGGAAGGACAACTTACGAGCTCGCCCCATCCTCTCCCTCGCCATCGGAGGAGGAGGCGGGGCAACCAGGGCCGAGCGGGAGGCTGCGCTCCGACGGCTGTCGAGCAAATCGACATCCCCAGCGCCCCAGCGGAGGACACGCCAAGTGTCACCCTCGCGTTCGAGGCGGAGGAGAGCGCCGTCCCCCCGCGACACGTCGACCCCGAGCAGGTGGACGACGCCAGCACGCTCACGAAGGGCCTGCAGGACGTCGCTCTCGTACCCAGGACGACGGTGCGGTCAGCCCCCGACGCGACTTCATCGCTCCTCGTCGACCAAAAGGTACCGACTGCTCCCCTGATAGTCGCCTAGAGGGGGGGTGAATAGGGCGAAACTGAAATTTACAAAAATAATCACAACTACAAGCCGGGTTAGCGTTAGTAATAAAGAAACGAGTCCGCGAGAGAGGGCGCAAAACAAATCGCAAGCAAATAAGAGTGTGACACGAGGATTTGTTTTACCGAGGTTCGGTTCTTGCAAACCTACTCCCCGTTGAGGAGGCCACAAAGGCCGGGTCTCTTTCAACCCTTCCCTCTCTCAAACGGTCCCTTGGACCGAGTGAGCTTTCTTTTCACAATCACTTGGAACACAAAGTTCCCGCAAGGATCACCACAAGATTGGTGTCTCTTGCCTCAATTACAAGTGAGTTTGATTGCAATGAAAGAATCAAGAAAGCACGATTAAAAAGGCCAAGCAACAAGAGCGACAAATAGCACACGGATCACTTTCTCTCTCAAGCCACTAATCACTAATGATCTCTTTTCTCAATTGTGAAACTTGGAGAGGTGGAGGCTTTGAATGTGTCTTGGAATGGATTGCTAGCTCTTGTATTGAATGTTGAAGGTTGGAATGCTTGGATGATCTGAATGGAGGTGGTTGGGGTTGTATTTATAGCCACCAACCACTTCCTAGCCGTTGGGCCATTCTGCTGAGCGCGGACGGTCCGCGAGCCAGGTCCGGACGGTCCGCCCCTGTAGATCAACGGCTGAAAATGCAACGGTCAGCAGTAACGGCTATATCAACGGCTATATTGCATTTAATGCGACGTCAGATGTCAGACAGAGCCAGTCGCGGACGGTCCGGTCGTGCACCCCGGACGGTCCGCGAGGCCCTCTAAAATTCATTTCTCCGAACCCGTTACCTTCGGGTTTTTCGGTTTCTTACCGACCGGACGGTCCGCGCCTGAGGCCGGACGGTCCGCGAGTGGGCTCGGACGGTCTTTCCTTTTCCTCCGGACAGTCCGTAGTGGAAACTTGTATTTTTGCGTTGGTTCTGTCCGAGAGTCATCCTAGTGTCGCGGACGGTCCGCCGCAAGGGCCCGGACGGTCCGCGCTTGGCCTGTTTTTCCAAAAAGCTTCTCCTGTCCGGAATAATTTACGGTATTCCGGACAGTCGATTTAGTATAGTTATAGATGAACCTTTGGCACCTGTAGAACATATAATCTAGAGCAAACTAGTTAGTCCAATTGTTTGTGTTGGGCGATTCAACCACCAAAACTATTTAGGAACTAGGTGTAAGCCTAATTCCCTTTCAATCTCCCCCTTTTTGGTGATTGATGCCAACACAAACCAAAGCAAATATAAAAGTGCATAATTGAACCAGTTTACATAATGTAAGTGCAAAGGTTGCTTGGAATTGAGCCAATATTAATACTCATATGATGCGCATGAATTGTTTCTTTATTTTTAACATATTGGACCACATTTTGCACCAAAGGTTTTGTTTTTGCAAACTCTTTTGTAAATTCTTTTCAAAGGCATTTTGCAAGATAGTCAAAGGTAAATGAGTAAGATTTGCAAAGCATTTTCAAGTTTTGAAATTTTCTTCCTTTGTTCCAAATGCTTTTCCTTTGACTAAACAAAACTCCCCCTAAATGAGATCCTCCTCTTAGTGTTCAAGAGGGTTTTAAGACATCAATTTTGAAAATACTAGTTGCTCCCCCTTTAGAACACAAAGAGATACCAATTTTGAAATTTACCAATATAAAATCATTAAATTAGGTGGTGGTGCGGTCCTTTTGCTTTGGGCTCATATTTTCTCCCCCTTTGGCATGAATCGCCAAAAACGGAATCATTAGAGCCCAATGAAGTACATTCTCCCCCTTTGGTCATGAAATAAATGAGTGAAGGTTATACCAACGTTGGAGAGATGATGCGGAGCGACGGCGAAGGATGAGTAATAGAACGGAGTGGAAGCCTTTGTCTTCGCCGAAGACTCCAATTCCCTTTCAATACACCTATGACTTGGTTGAAATACACTTGAAAACACATTAGTCATAGCATATATAAAAGAGACATGATCAAAGGTATATTCATGTGCTATGCGTGCAAGACTAGCAAAAGAAATTCCTAGAATCAAGAATATTAAGCTCATGCCTAAGTCGGGTAAAAGATTGTTCATCAAGTGGTTTGGTAAAGATATCGGCTAATTGATCTTTAGTATTAATATAAGAAATCTCGATATCCCCCTTTTGTTGGTGATCCCGAAGAAAATGATACCGAATGGCTATGTGCTTAGTGCGGCTGTGCTCGACGGGATTGTCGGCCATTTTGATTGCACTCTCATTGTCACATAGCAAAGGGACTTTGGTTAATTTGTAACCGTAGTCCCGCAGGGTTTGCCTCATCCAAAGCAATTGCGCGCAACAATGGCCTGCGGCAATATACTCGGCTTCGGCGGTAGAAAGAGCGACCGAATTTTGCTTCTTTGAAGCCCAAGACACCAGGGATCTTCCCAAGAACTGACAAGTCCCCGATGTGCTCTTCCTGTTAATCCTACATCCCGCCCAATCGGCATCCGAATAACCAATCAAATCAAAAGTGGATCCCCGAGGGTACCAAAGCCCAAACTTAGGAGTAAAAGCCAAATATCTCAAGATTCGTTTTACGGCCGTAAGGTGTGATTCCTTAGGGTCGGCTTGGAATCTTGCACACATGCAAACGGAAAGCATAATGTCCGGTCGAGATGCACATAAATAAAGCAATGATCCAATCATCGACCGGTATACCTTTTGATCCACGGACTTACCTCCCGTGTCGAGGTCGAGATGCCCATTAGTTCCCATGGGTGTCTTGATGGGCTTGGCATCCTTCATTCCAAACTTGCTTAGGATATCTTGAGTATACTTCGTTTGGCTAATGAAGGTGCCTTCTTGGAGTTGCTTCACTTGGAATCCTAGAAAGTACTTCAACTCCCCCATCATTGACATCTCGTATTTTTGCGTCATGATCCTACTAAATTCTTCACATGTAGATTTGTTAGTAGACCCAAATATGATATCATCAACATAAATTTGGCATACAAACAAATCATTATCAAGAGTCTTAGTGAATAAAGTAGGATCGGCTTTGCCGACTTTGAAGCCATTTGCAATAAGGAAATCTCTAAGGCATTCATACCATGCTCTTGGGGCTTGCTTAAGCCCGTAAAGCGCCTTTGAGAGCCTATAAACATGGTTAGGATACTCACTGTCTTCAAAGCCGGGAGGTTGCTCAACATAGACCTCCTCCTTGATTGGTCCATTGAGGAAGGCACTCTTCACGTCCATTTGATAAAGCTTGAAGCCATGGTAAGTAGCATAGGCTAATAATATGCGAATTGACTCAAGCCTAGCTACGGGTGCATAGGTTTCACCAAAATCCAAACCTTCGACTTGTGAATACCCCTTGGCCACGAGTCGAGCTTTGTTCCTTGTCACCACACCATGCTCGTCTTGCTTGTTGCGGAAGACCCACTTGGTTCCTACAACATTTTGGTTAGGACGTGGAACTAAGTGCCATACCTCATTCCTCGTGAAATTGTTGAGCTCCTCTTGCATCGCCATCACCCAATCCGAATCTTGAAGTGCCTCCTCTACCCTGGTTGGCTCAATAGAGGAAACAAACGAGTAATGTTCACAAAAATGAGCAACACGAGATCGAGTAGTTACCCCCTTATGAATGTCGCCGAGGATGGTGTCGACGGGGTGATCTCGTTGTATTGCTTGGTGGACTCTTGGGTGTGGCGGCCTTGGTTGTTCATCCTCCTTGTCTTCATCATTTGAATCTCCCCCTTGATTGTTACCGTCATTTTGAGGTGGCTCATCTTCTTGATTTTCTTGTTCAACATCTTGAGCCTCATCCTCAACTTGAGTTGGTGGAGATGCTTGCATGGAGGAGGATGGTTGATCTTGTGCATTTGGAGGCTCTTCGGATTCCTTAGGACACACATCCCCGATGGACATGTTCCTTAGCGCTATGCATGGAGCCTGTTCTTCACCTACATCATCAAGATCAACTTGCTCTACTTGAGAGCCGTTAGTCTCATCAAACACAACGTCACAAGAAACTTCAACAAGTCCTGAGGACTTGTTAAAGACTCTATATGCCCTTGTGTTTGAGTCATATCCTAGTAAAAAGCCTTCTACAGTTTTAGGAGCAAATTTAGATTTTCTACCTCTTTTAACAAGTATAAAACATTTGCTACCAAAAACTCTAAAATATGAAATATTGGGCTTTTTACCGGTTAGGAGTTCATAAGATGTCTTCTTGAGGATTCGATGAAGATATAACCGGTTGATGGCGTAGCAGGCGGTGTTGACCGCCTCGGCCCAAAACCGATCCGGTGTCTTGTACTCATCAAGCATGGTTCTTGCCATGTCCAATAGAGTTCGATTCTTCCTCTCCACTACACCATTTTGTTGTGGAGTGTAGGGAGAAGAGAACTCATGCTTGATGCCCTCCTCCTCAAGAAAACCTTCAATTTGAGCGTTTTTGAACTCCGTTCCATTGTCGCTTCTAATTTTCTTGATCCTTAAGCCGAACTCATTTTGAGCTCGTCTCAAGAATCCCTTTAAGGTCTCTTGGGTTTGTGATTTTTCCTGCAAAAAGAATACCCAAGTGAAGCGAGAATAGTCATCCACAATTACAAGGCAATACTTACTACCGCCGATGCTTATGTAAGCGATCGGGCCGAACAAATCCATGTGAAGGAGCTCCAGTGGCCTGTCGGTAGTCATGATGTTTTTGTGCGGATGATGGACACCAACTTGCTTCCCGGCTTGGCAAGCGCTACAAATCCTGTCTTTCTCAAAATGAACATCGGTTAGTCCCAAAATGTGTTCTCCCTTTAGAAGTTTGTGAAGATTCTTCATTCCAACATGGGCTAGTTGACGGTGCCATAGCCAACCCAAGTTAGTCTTAGCAATTAAGCATGTGTCGAGTTCAGCTCTTTCAAAATCTACTAAGTATAGCTGACCCTCTAACACACCCTTAAATGCTATTGAATCATCACTCCTTCTAAAGACAGTAACACCTGTATTAGTAAAAAGACAGTTGTAGCCCATCTGACATAATTGGGATACGGAAAGCAAATTGTAATCTAATGAATCTACAAGAAAAACATTGGAAATAGAATGGTCAGGAGATATAGCAATTTTACCCAAACCTTTGACCAAACCTTGATTTCCATCCCCGAATGTGATAGCTCGTTGGGGATCTTGGTTTTTCTCATATGAGGAGAACATCCTTTTCTCCCCGGTCATGTGGTTTGTGCACCCGCTGTCGAGTATCCAACTTGTGCCCCCGGATGCATAAACCTACAAAACAAGTTTAGTTCTTTGTTTTAGGTACCCAAACGGTTTTGGGTCCTTTGGCATTAGATATAAGAACTTTGGGTACCCAAACACAAGTCTTGGAGCCCTTGTGTTTGCCCCCAACAATCTTGGCAACTACCTTGCCGGATTTGTTAGTTAAAACATAAGATGCATCAAAAGTTTTAAATGACATGGCATGATCATTTGATGCATTAATAGTTTTCTTTCTAGGCAACTTGGCATGGGTTGGTTGCCTAGATCTAGATGTCTCACCCTTATACATAAAAGCATGATTAGGGCCAGAGTGAGACTTCCTAGAATGAATTTTCTTAATTTTACTCTCAGGATACCCGGCAGGGTACAAAATGTAACCCTCGTTATCCTGAGGCATGGGAGCCTTGCCCTTAACAAAGTTAGACAAGTTCTTAGGAGGGGCATTAATTCTGACATTGTCTCCCCTTTGAAAGCCAATGCCGTCCTTAATGCCCGGGCGTCTCCCATTATAGAGCATGCTTCTAGCAAGTTTAAATTTTTCATTTTCTAAGTCATGCTCTCTAATCTTAGCATTAAGTTGTGCTATATGATCATTTTGTTTCTTAATTAAAGCTAGGTGATCATGGATAGCATCAACATTAATATCTCTACATCTAGTACAAATGGAAATATGCTCAACATTAGATGTAGAGGGTTTGCAAGATTTTAGTTCAACAACCTTAGCATGCAACAAATCATTTTTAGCTCTAAGGTCGGAAATAGTAGCATTGCAAACATCAAAATCCTTAGCCTTAGCAATTAATTTCTCATTCTCATTTCTAAGGCTAGCGATGGAAGCATTCAATTTATCAATCCTAGCAAGCAAATCAACATCATCATTTCTAGGATCAATGCAAACATGAGAGTCAACCTTAGCTAATAAGTTTGCATTTTCTTTTCTAAGGTTGTCTAAAGTCTCATGGCAAATACTTAGCTCACTAGACAATTTTTCACATTTTTCCCTTTCTAGAGCATAAGCATTTTTAACCTTAACATGTTTTTTGTTTTCCTTGATTAGGAAGTCCTCTTGGGAGTCCAAGAGATCATCCTTTTCATGGATGGCACTAATCAATTCATTTAATTTTTCTTTTTGTTCCATGTTAAGGTTGGCAAAAAGAATACGCAAATTATCCTCTTCATTTTTATCATTATCCTCATCACTAGATGTTTCATATTTAGTGGAGGACTTTGATTTTACCTTCTTTTTGCCGTCCTTGGCCATGAGGCACTTGTGGCCGACGTTGGGGAAGAGGAGGCCCTTGGTGACGGCGATGTTGGCGGCGTCCTCGTCGTCGGAGGAGTCGCTTGAGCTTTCGTCGGAGTCCCACTCCCGACAAACATGGGCATCGCCGCCCTTCTTCTTGTAGTACTTCTTCTTCTCCTTCCTCTTGCCCTTCTTGTCGTTGTCCCTGTCACTATCACTTGATAATGGACATTTAGCAATAAAGTGACCGGGCTTACCACATTTGTAGCAAACCTTCTTGGAACGGGATTTGTAATCCTTCCCCTTCCGTTGCTTGAGGATTTGCCGAAAACTCTTGATGATTAGGGCCATCTCCTCGTTGTCGAGCTTGGAGGCGTCAATTGGTTGTCTACTTGGTGTAGACTCCTCCTTCTTCTCCTCCGTTGCCTTGAAGGCCACGGGTTGCGCCTCGGATGTGGAAGGCTCGTCAAGCTCGTTGATCTTCTTGGAGCCCTTAATCATGCATTCAAAACTAACAAAATTCCCGATAACTTCCTCGGGGGTCATTTGTGTATATCTAGGATTGCCACGAATTAATTGAACTTGTGTGGGGTTAAGGAAAATAAGGGCTCTTAGAATAACCTTAACCACTTCGTGGTCATCCCATTTTGCGCTCCCGAGGTTGCGCACTTGGTTCACCAAGGTCTTGAGCCGGTTGTACATGTCTTGTGGCTCCTCCCCTTGGCGAAGACGGAAGCGACCGAGCTCCCCCTCGATCGTTTCCCGCTTGGTGATCTTGGTGAGTTCATCACCCTCGTGCGCCGTCTTGAGTAGGTCCCAAATTTCCTTGGCGTTCTTCAACCCTTGTACTTTGTTGTATTCCTCCTTGCTTAGAGAGGCAAGAAGGATTGTTGTGGCTTGGGAGTTGAAGTGCTCGATTTGGGCTACTTCGTCCGTGTCATAATCCTCATCCCCTACGGATGGTACCTGTACACCAAACTCAACAACATCCCATATACTTTTGTGGAGAGAGGTTAGATGAAATCGCATTAAATTACTCCACATAGCATAATCCTCACCATTAAAAGTTGGTGGTTTGCCTAATGGGACGGAAAGTAAAGGTGTATGTTTAGGAATGCGAGGGTAGCGTAGGGGAATCTTACTATACTTCTTACGCTCTTGGCATTTAGAAGTAACGGATGCCGCGTCGGAACCGGAGGTAGATGTCGATGAGGTGTCGGTCTCGTAGAAGATCACCTTCCTCATCCTTTTGTGCTTGTCCCCACTCCGATGCGGCTTGTGAGAAGAAGACTTTTCCTTCTTCTCCTTGTGGTGAGAAGAGGAAGACCTTTTCTCCTTCCGCTTGGAGGAGATCTTCTTCTTCTCCCTTCTCTTGGCGCGGGACTCTTCCGATGAAGTGCTCCCTTGGCTTGTAGTGGGCTTGTCGCCGGTCTCCATCTCCTTCTTGGCGGGTTCTCCCGACATCACTTCGAGCGGTTAGGCTCTAATGAAGTACCGGCTCTGATACCAATTGATAGTCGCCTAGAGGGGGGGTGAATAGGGCGAAACTGAAATTTACAAAAATAATCACAACTACAAGCCGGGTTAGCGTTAGTAATAAAGAAACGAGTCCGCGAGAGAGGGCGCAAAACAAATCGCAAGCAAATAAGAGTGTGACACGAGGATTTGTTTTACCGAGGTTCGGTTCTTGCAAACCTACTCCCCGTTGAGGAGGCCACAAAGGCCGGGTCTCTTTCAACCCTTCCCTCTCTCAAACGGTCCCTTGGACCGAGTGAGCTTTCTTTTCACAATCACTTGGAACACAAAGTTCCCGCAAGGATCACCACAAGATTGGTGTCTCTTGCCTCAATTACAAGTGAGTTTGATTGCAATGAAAGAATCAAGAAAGCACGATTAAAAAGGCCAAGCAACAAGAGCGACAAATAGCACACGGATCACTTTCTCTCTCAAGCCACTAATCACTAATGATCTCTTTTCTCAATTGTGAAACTTGGAGAGGTGGAGGCTTTGAATGTGTCTTGGAATGGATTGCTAGCTCTTGTATTGAATGTTGAAGGTTGGAATGCTTGGATGATCTGAATGGAGGTGGTTGGGGTTGTATTTATAGCCACCAACCACTTCCTAGCCGTTGGGCCATTCTGCTGAGCGCGGACGGTCCGCGAGCCAGGTCCGGACGGTCCGCCCCTGTAGATCAACGGCTGAAAATGCAACGGTCAGCAGTAACGGCTATATCAACGGCTATATTGCATTTAATGCGACGTCAGATGTCAGACAGAGCCAGTCGCGGACGGTCCGGTCGTGCACCCCGGACGGTCCGCGAGGCCCTCTAAAATTCATTTCTCCGAACCCGTTACCTTCGGGTTTTTCGGTTTCTTACCGACCGGACGGTCCGCGCCTGAGGCCGGACGGTCCGCGAGTGGGCTCGGACGGTCTTTCCTTTTCCTCCGGACAGTCCGTAGTGGAAACTTGTATTTTTGCGTTGGTTCTGTCCGAGAGTCATCCTAGTGTCGCGGACGGTCCGCCGCAAGGGCCCGGACGGTCCGCGCTTGGCCTGTTTTTCCAAAAAGCTTCTCCTGTCCGGAATAATTTACGGTATTCCGGACAGTCGATTTAGTATAGTTATAGATGAA
Organism: Zea luxurians; assembly: GCA_029449295.1. Lineage (NCBI taxonomy): Eukaryota > Viridiplantae > Streptophyta > Magnoliopsida > Poales > Poaceae > Zea > Zea luxurians. The sequence goes on along the minus strand of JAOPSE010000052.1, from coordinate 15,796,067 downwards.
CCTTTGGCACCTGTAGAACATATAATCTAGAGCAAACTAGTTAGTCCAATTGTTTGTGTTGGGCGATTCAACCACCAAAACTATTTAGGAACTAGGTGTAAGCCTAATTCCCTTTCATCCCCATCTTTCGTCATTTCGACTCGGCCTCAACCTACCTAGCGATCTCGCTCTGGCGGATACTCACGTTGAGGCGAGTGCAACCTCTCTGGGGTTTCGTGTGCGGTCGCCCTGGGACCGATTGACGGGCGTCTCAACCTACGGACCCTCTGGGTCCGAGGAGGACGACGACCCCAGCATCTGCTGGGATTTCTCTGGATCTGGCAACCCCAGTGCCATGCGGGACTTCCTGACCGCGTGTGACTACTGCCTCTCCGACTGCTCCGACGGCAGCCGCAGCCTTGACGACAAGGACTGCGGCCCGAGCCGCGAATGTTTCCACGTTGAGCTAGGGGATCCCTCCGGAGGCAGCCATCTCGGCATGCCGGAGGATGGCGATCTCCCTAGGCCAGCGCCTCGTGCCGACATCCCGCGGGAGCTAGCTGTGGTCCCCGTTCCGGCGGGGGGTCACGACCCACAGCTCGAGCAAGTCCGCGGGGCGCAGGCCGGGCTCGATGAGGGAGCAGGAGCGCTCGAGGCAATCCGCCGGGACGTCGGGCAGGCATGGGCGGGCCAGCCCCCGGCCGGAGAAATACGTCACCTGCCCCAGGGTCTCCAGCACCGCATCGCCAACGATGCCAGGGCCAGACTGCCTCCCGCATCCGGCGGAACCGGTCAGGACCTGGCAGCCGCAGCGATGCTCCTCCGCGCGATGCCGGAGTCATCAACCACCGAGGGACGGCGAATCCAGGGAGAGCTCAGGCATCTCCTGGAAGGCGCTGCGGCCCGGCGGGCCGAGAGCACTGCCTCCCGAAGGCAGGGGTGCCCCTCGGAACCTCGTGTCGCGACTTCCCGACCCATGCGGGAAGCCTCGGTCTATACCGGGCGCACGCGCAACACCGCGCCTGCGGCCCCGGGCCACCTCGGCGACGAGCACCCTCATCGCGACCGTCGGGCACGCCTCGACGAAAGGGTGCGCCGAGGCTATCACCCCAGGCGTGGGGGACGCTACGACAGCGGGGAGGATCGGAGTCCCTCGCCCGAACCACCCGGTCCGCAGGTCTTCAGCCGAGCCATTCGGCGGGCGCCGTTCCCGACCCGATTCCGACCCCCGACTACTATCACTAAGTACTCGGGGGAAACGAGACCGGAATTGTGGCTCGCGGACTACCGCCTGGCCTGTCAGCTGGGTGGAACGGACGACGACAACCTCATCATCCGTAACCTCCCCCTGTTCCTCTCCGACACTGCTCGTGCCTGGTTGGAGCACCTGCCTCCGGGGCAGGTTTCCAACTGGGAGGATCTGGTCCAAGCTTTCACCGGCAACTTCCAGGGCACGTACGTGCGCCCCGGGAATTCCTGGGACCTCCGAAGCTGTCGGCAGCTGCCGGGAGAGTCTCTTCGGGACTACATCCGGCGGTTCTCGAAACAGCGCACCGAGCTGCCCAACATCACCAACTCCGATGTCATCGGCGCGTTCCTCGCCGGCACCACCTGCCGTGACCTGGTGAGCAAGTTGGGTCGCAAGACCCCCACCAGGGCGAGCGAGCTGATGGACATCGCCACCAAGTTCGCCTCCGGCCAGGAGGCGGTAGAGGCCATCTTCCGAAAGGACAAGCAGCCCCAGGGCCGCCCGTCGGAAGATGCTCCCGAGGCGTCTACTCCGCGCGGCGCCAAGAAGAAAGGCAGGAGGAAGTCGCAAGCGAAACGCGACGTTCTCGATGCGGACCTTGTCGCCGCCGCCGAGCACAAGAACCCTCGGAAGCCCCCCGGAGGTGCTAACCTCTTCGACAAGGCACTCAAGGAGACGTGCCCCTACCATCAGGGGCCCGTCAAGCACACTCTCGAAGAGTGCGTCATGCTTCGGCGCCACTTCCACCGGGCCGGGCCACCCGCAGAGGGCGGCAGGGCTCACGACGACGACAAAAGGGAGGATCGCCAAGCAGGAGAGTTCCCCGAGGTCCGCGACTGCTTCATGATCTACGGAGGGCATGTGGCGAATGCCTCGGCTCGGCATCGTAAGCAAGAGCGCCGGGAGGTCTGCTCGGTGAAGGTGGCGGCGCCAGTCTACCTAGACTGGTCCGACAAGCCCATCACCTTTGACCGGGACGACCACCCCGACCACGTGCCGAGCCCGGGGAAGTACCCGCTCGTCGTCGACCCCGTCATCGGCGACGTCAGGCTCACCAAGGTCCTGATGGATGGGGGCAGCTGCCTCAACCTCATCTACGCCGAGACCCTCAGGCTCCTGCGCACCGATCTGTCATCCGTCCGAGCAGGCGCTGCGCCCTTCCATGGGATCATCCCAGGGAAGCGCGTCCAGCCCCTCGGGCAGATCGACCTTCCTGTCTGCTTCGACCTTCCTGTCTGCTTCGGACCCCCCTCCAACTTCCGAAGGGAGACTCTGACGTTCGAGGTGGTCGGGTTCCGAGGAACCTACCACGCAGTGTTGGGAAGGCCATGCTACGCGAAGTTCATGGCCATCCCCAACTACACCTACCTAAAGCTCAAGATGCCAGGCCCCAACGGGGTCATCACCGTCGGCCCCATGTACAAACACGCGTTCGAATGCGATGTGGAGTGCGTGGAGTACGCCGAGGCCCTCGCCGAGTCCGAGGCCCTCGTTGCCGACCTCGAAAGCCTCTCCCGAGAGGTGCCGGACGTGAAGCGACACACCGGCAACTTCGAGCCAGCAGAGACGGTCAAGGCCGTCCCTCTCGACCCTAGTGGCGACACCTCCAGGCAGATCCGAATCGGTTCTGGGCTCGACCCCAAATAGGAAGCAGTGCTCGTCGACTTTCTCCGCGCAAACGCCGACGTTTTTGCGTGGAGTCCCTCGGACATGCCCGGCATACCGAGGGATGTCGCCGAGCACTCGCTGGATATTCGGGCCGGAGCCCGACCGGTCAGACAGCCCCTGCGCCGATTCGACGAGGAAAGGCGCAGGGTGATAAGCGAGGAGATCCACAAGCTGATGGCAGCAGGGTTCATCAAGGAGGTATTCCATCCCGAATGGCTTGCCAACCCTGTACTTGTGAGGAAGAAAGGGGGGAAATGGCGGATGTGTGTAGACTACACTGGTCTTAACAAAGCATGTCCGAAGGTCCCCTACCCTTTACCTCGCATCGATCAAATCGTGGACTCCACTGCAGGGTGCGAAACCCTGTCTTTCCTTGATGGCTACTCAGGGTATCATCAAATCAAGATGAAGGAGTCCGACCAGCTCGCGACTTCTTTCATCACGCCCTTCGGCATGTACTGTTATGTCACCATGCCGTTCGGTTTGAGGAACGCGGGTGCAACGTACCAGCGGTGCATGAACCATGTGTTCGGCGAACACATCGGTCGCACGGTCGAGGCTTACGTCGATGACATCGTAGTCAAGACGAGGAAAGCCTCCGATCTTCTCTCCGACCTCGAACTGACATTCCGGTGTCTCAAGGCGAAGGGCGTCAAGCTTAATCCCGAAAAGTGCGTCTTCGGGGTGCCCCGAGGCATGCTCTTGGGATTCATCGTCTCCGAGCGAGGCATCGAAGCCAACCCGGAGAAAATCGCAGCCATCACAAACATGGGGCCCATCAAAGACTTAAAAGGCGTACAAAGGGTCATGGGATGTTTCGCGGCCCTGAGCCGTTTCATCTCGCGCCTCGGCGAAAGAGGCCTGCCCCTGTACCGTCTCTTAAGGAAGGCCGAGTGCTTCACTTGGACCCCCGAGGCCGAGGAAGCCCTCGGGAACCTGAAGGCGCTCCTCACCCAGGCGCCCATCTTGGTACCCCCAGCTGATGGTGAAGTCCTCCTGGTCTACGTCGCCGCTACCACTCAGGTGGTCAGCGCCACGATCGTGGTCGAAAGGCAGGAAGAGGGGCATGCTTTGCCCATTCAGAGGCCAGTTTACTTCGTCAGCGAAGTGCTGTCCGAAACCAAGATCCGCTACCCACAAGTTCAGAAGCTGCTGTATGCGGTGATCCTGACGAGGCGAAAGCTGCGACACTACTTCGAGTCTCATCCGGTGACTGTGGTGTCATCCTTCCCCCTGGGGGAGATCATCCACTGCCGAGAAGCCTCGGGACGGATCGCAAAGTGGGCGGTGGAAATTATGGGCGAGACAATCTCGTTCGCCCCTCGGAAGGCCATCAAGTCCCAGGTACTGGCGGACTTCGTAGCTGAATGGGTCGACACCCAGCTGCCGACGGCTCCGATCCAACCGGAGCTCTGGACCATGTTTTTCGACGGGTCGCTGATGAAGACGGGAGCCGGCGCGGGCCTGCTCTTCGTCTCGCCCCTCGGGAAACACCTGCGCTACGTGCTACGCCTCCATTTCCCGGCGTCCAACAATGTGGCTGAGTACGAGGCTCTGATCAACGGATTGCGAATCGCCATCGAGCTAGGGGTCCGACGCCTCAATGCACGCGGCGACTCGCAGCTCGTCATCGACCAAGTCATGAAGAACTCCCACTGCCGCGACCCGAAGATGGAAGCCTACTGTGAGGAGGTTCGACGCCTAGAGGACAAGTTCTACGGGCTCGAGCTTAACCACATCGCCCGGCGCTACAACGAGACTGCGGACGAGCTGGCGAAGATAGCCTCGGGGCGAACGACGGTTCCCCCGGACGTCTTCTCCCGGGATCTGCACCAAGCCTCCGTCAAGATGGGCGACGCGTCCGAGCCCGAGGTGCCCTCGGCCCCGTCCGAGGTGACCTCGGCCCAGCCCGAGCCACCCTCGGTTCAACCCGAGGAACCCTCGGCCCCCGAGGGCGAAGCGCTGCGCATCGAGGAGGAGCAGAGCGGGGTCATGCCAGATCAAGATTGGCAAACCCCGTACCTGCAATATCTCCGCCAAGGAGAACTGCCCCTCGACCGAGCCGAGGCACGGCGGGTAGCGCGACGCGCCAAGTCGTTCGTCTTGCTGGGCGATGAGAAGGAGCTCTACCACCGTAGCCCCTCGGGCATCCTCCAGCGATGCATCTCCATCGCCGAAGGTCAGGAACTCCTGCGGGAAATACACTCGGGGGCTTGCGGCCATCATGCAGCACCTCGAACCCTCGTCGGGAACGCTTTCCGCCAAGGCTTCTACTGGCCAACGGCGGTGGCTGACGCCACTAGAATTGTCCGCGCCTGCGAAGGGTGCCAATTCTATGCGAAGCAGACCCACCTGCCCGCTCAGGCTCTGCAGACGATACCCATCACCTGGCCCTTCGCTGTGTGGGGTCTGGACCTCGTCGGCCCTCTGCAGAAGGCGCCCGGGGGCTACACGCACCTGCTGGTCGCCGTCGACAAATTCTCCAAGTGGATCGAGGTCCGACCCCTGAACAGCATTAGGTCCGAGCAGGCGGTGGCATTCTTCACCAACATCATCCATCGCTTCGGGGTCCTGAACTCCATCATCACCGACAACGGCACCCAGTTCACCGGCAAAAAATTCTTGAATTTTTGCGAGGATCACAACATCCGGGTGGACTGGGCCGCCGTAGCTCACCCCATGTCGAATGGGCAAGTAGAGCGCGCCAACGGCATGATCCTACAAGGGCTCAAGCCTCGGATTTGCAACGACCTCAACAAGTTCGGCAAGCGGTGGATGAAGGAACTCCCCTCGGTGGTCTGGAGCCTGAGGACGACGCCAAGCCGAGCCACGGGTTTCACGCCGTTCTTCCTGGTCTACGGGGCCGAGGCCGTCTTGCCCACGGACCTGGAATACGGCTCCCCGAGGACGAGGGCCTATAATGACGAAAGTAACCAAGCGAGCCGAGAAGACTCGCTGGACCAGCTGGACGAGGCTCGGGACAGGGCCTTACTACACTCGGCGCGGTACCAGCAGTCCTTGCGACGCTACCACGCCCGAGGGGTCCGACCCCGAGACCTCCAGGTGGGCGACCTGGTGCTTCGGCTGCGGCAAGACGCCCAAGGGAGGCACAAGCTCACGCCCCCCTGGGAGGGGCCGTACATCATCGCCAAAGTTCTGAAGCCCGGAACGTACAAGCTGGCCAACAGTCAGGGCGAGGTCTACGGCAACGCTTGGAACATCCAACAGCTACGTCGCTTCTACCCTTAAGATGTTTCCAAGTCGATTAAATACCTCGCACCCACGCAAAGTTTAGTCAACAAGGAAGGGTCGGACTCGCCTCGGCAAGGCCCGACCCTCCCTCGGGGGCTAAAAGGGGGGAAACCCCCTCTGCGTCAAAATTTTCCTCAAAAAGAAAATCTCTTTTACCAGAACATCTTTCGTGCTTTTTGACTACTTCGAAAAGTGAGTCCTGGAAACAACGGGGTACACGTAAGCAGCCAAGGCTGACCGAGCCGAGGGACTCCTACGCCTCCGGGATACGGATACCTCACTCATCACCTTCTGCGATAAGTAACTCGCGTTCGGATAAGGTGACTCTGCGGATCGAATAAGTCTTTACGTTCGAAAGCCTTTCTGTCGAAGCGATTCTTCGAGCCTTCTCGACCGAGTCGGCGACAGGGCCTCATGGACGGGTGAAAGTACGCGTAAGCGGCGAGGCCGACCGAGCCGAGGGACTCCCACGCCTCCGGGATACGGATACCTCACTCATCACCTTCCGCGAGAAGCAACTCTCGCTCGCACTGACATCCCTGCTACCGACAAAAAGTCCAGATACTCGAAACGAGAGGAAAAGAGACGCAGCTTTATAACGCAGCAAGGGTGTGTGTTCTGGCCTCGACGGCCGCACAAGGCCCACGCTACAAGACGATTTGACCCTGCAGGCTCGGATCTTGACGCTGGAAGGGGGCGATGACACCCTCGGCATCGACAGCGCCTTCGGCACGGCCTGACCTAGCCTCGGACGGCGACGCGGTCCCAAGGCCTCCGCTCTGAAGGACGACGTCATCACCACACCCGAGCAATCTCTGCCAGGGACTTCTCCGAGATCCCGGCCCGAGCGGACGGCTCGGCCGGCCATCTCCGGGGCCTCGGCCGACCGCCTTCCGAGGGTGCCAGCCCGGTCCGAAGCCTCGGCTGATCAGCTCCGACGACCATCTTGCCAACAGACAACCAGACTAGGCTCCGGCCAAACAGGTTTCATTTCCGAGCCAACTCCGCCTCTGCTCATACTGATATCGCTACCCCTGGCCTCGGCTCGTCGAAGAGCGGCCGAGGGGTCTCTTTAACTAAGCTAGAGGAGCCTCGGACAACAGGTCCGACCGAGCCGAGGGATTCCTACGCCTCCGGGATACGGATACCTCACTCGTCACCTTGACACGGGGCGACTCACGCTTGGTGAAGCGGTTCATACAAACAACAGGCGAGTCTTAGTGCTCGAAAATGAGGAAAAAAACACGGCTCCGTGCCGAAGTTACATACACGTTCAGGCCCCGAAGGCCGTAATGGACGAAAACACTGGCATTCGAAGTGCCACCCCCCGAGGATGAGGCGCTACCATCCAGGCCAGGGGACGGAGACCCAGGGCTACTGACGGAGTTGGCAATCTCGTCGGTAGAGAAGCCACCTCCGTCCGCCGACGCCCCCAAACGCCCCAGCAGATCCTCGCAGCCGTCCTCGCCGCGAATGCGAGGAGGAAGACGGAATGTTGCATCCTAGCTGGGAAGCAACAGTTCGCCTTCCTCGGCATGGCTGGAGGAAGTCTCCTCCGCAGAACTGGAGGATGGTTTCCACCGCCAGAAGCTGGAAGAGGAGGCGGTCGGCCGACCCACGCAAGGGGCAGAGCACCGGCTTGGCCCGAGTCCTGTCCCGGCCGGGATGATGAAGACCAGCTGGGAGCGGGGCAAAGGCCACAGCCCAGCTGCTCCTACCCATCCAGGGGCTGGTGGTCACCGTCTTGGGTGACCCCCGGCAAAGGGGAGCGGCTGAGCTGGCTGATGAAAATCCTTGAAGCCGAACGATGGCTGAAAGGTACCGACTCCCACGGAGTTGCGTTCCTCCAACGATGGGGCGAAAAGACGGCGGTTTCCCCCATCCGGGGGTTTGAAAGGTGGAAAAACGCAATGCATAAGGGAGGAAGAAGGCATGGTCGCCTTACGAAGGGGGACGCCCTCCTTTTAAAGGCAACTCCCCCCGCTTGCGCTCCCAACCGTCACGGGCCGAGTCTTCTTCAACACGCCTCCAAAGCCCTTCCCCGCGGCGCGGGGGCTGGAACCCACAAGTCAGGGAGACCGGCTCCGAGCAGAGGAAGCCGGACCGTCGCGCATGACGCGCGCAACCACCCAGCGGTTACAAGTAACCCCCCCCACTTTTGCCCAGACCAGCAGGCGAAAGGGGCAGGCGGCATGCAACCGCGCCAAGTGGATGCACCTCTCCGACTCCTGACAGGCCAGCGCGACGGCTCAAGCCCACGCGTCGCACGACTGGCGCGCTGGGTGCTGCATGCGAGCCGCTGTGCCACTCGCGCCACCACCGCACCTCCTCGACCGCGGAACCGGTACCGCGATTCGAGGCGAACCAGCCCGCGACCCAGCAGCGCCAGCCTGGCGCAGCGGTCAAACGCGGTCAAAAGTGGGCCGGCAGTAATGACGGTGGCAGGCGCGCGAGAGCAGCAGCCACGCCATCAGTCAAGCTCATGTCCCATCCGGGGGCAGCGAGAGAACCCTCTCTCACGATGTGAAGACGACGCGCCCGTGACCCGTACCTCGAACGGCTCGCGCACGCGCAACGGCAGCCTCGCCAACTACTCGCCCCGGCGCATTAACTCTGCGGCTGGACGGGCGACGCTTCTAGCAGGAGCGGCTGGCGACGCTTCGTCTTCACCAAAACGACCACACCTAAAAAAGGTACGCCACGTCGTTCAATTTCGTATCCTTTTTCCCTTTTCCTTCTTTCTCTATCTCTTGTAGCAGGGACCGGGAAAGGGGGTACCCCCAAAGGGATCCTTCCCCGTGAAGGAACTAGGCTCCGAGCCTCCCTACTGATCAGGGGTTCGAAGGCTGGCCCCCCGAGGGGTTCAACAGCCGCCTCAGATCGCGCGGGCCCGACACCCACTACTGGTCAGGGGTTCGAAGGTCGGCCTCCCGAAAGGTTCCATGACCGCCTCAGGCTACTCGGGCTCCGCGCCCATTACTGATCAGGGGTTCGAAGGCTGGCCTGTCGAAGGGTTCACAGTCGCCTCAGACGCCGAGCGAGGGATGACCAGGGGTACGTTCGATACATAACCAAGGCTCGGGCTGCGCTCCCGAGGTACCCTAGGACATTTCCGAGACCAGCGGGAACGACTCTGTAACGGAATCCCATCGGAGGGAGGCAACGAGCCCTCGGACCCTGTCGCTAGGGGACCGGGTCCGGCAGATCACCCGCAGGTACTTTTGGGCGTGCCTCCGGGCCCCTAGCCGACCCCCAACGAACGGGGCACGGACGTCCACTCGGATTACCCGATTGCAGCTCACCGGAGACACCATGTTCGGTGCCCATCGAGGGTAACATGGCGCACTCCCCCCCTCCTCCTTGCGGAAAGGCGACGTAGGGGCGTATGTAAAAAAGCCGAGTCTGTCCCTGATTGTCCTCTCGCTCCGTGCGGAGGCTCGGGGGCTGCTCTCGCAAACCTGGCTCCGGCCGAACCGTTGACAGCGTCAACATACCAGCCCGAGAACATGGGCCCCGACAGTGCACCTGGGCTACGCCCTGCTCGCATGAGGGAACCGCCAGACCAGCCGAGGCATTACGCAAGGCATTAAGACCTCGAAGGAGTGAAACCACTCCTCCGAGGCCTCGGGGGCTACACCCGGCGGGTGCGCTCGCGCGCACCCCCCGGAACAAAGTACCACCGAGAAAGGCTGGTCCCCTTGCAAAAAAGTGCGACACAAGCCTCCAAGCGAGTGTTAACACTCTCTTCGAGGCTCGGGGGCTACTGTCGGGGACCATAATTAGGGGTACCCTCAAGACGCCTAATTCTCAGCTGGTAACCCCCATCAGCATAAAGCTGCAGAGGCCTGATGGGTTTGATTAAGTCAGGGATCAGTCCATACGAGCGACTTGATCACGCCACGCCCGAGCCTAGCCTCGGGCGAGGGCAGCCGACCCTAAGATGACTCCGTCTCGCCTGAGGCCTCCTCTTTCACGGCAGACGCATCTCCGGCTCGCCCGAGGCCCCGCCTTCGATAAGAAGTAACCCTGACTAAATCACCGCGCCGACCAACCAAGTCACCGGGGCGTTTAACGCAAAAGGTAAGACCGACGGGCGACCAGACTTCGCCAGAGGCGCTATACGAGGCTCCGCCCGACCCAGGGCTCGGACTCGGGCTAAGGCCCCAGAAGATGGCGAACTCCGCTCCGCCCGACCCAGGGCTCGGACTCGGGCTAAGGCCCCGGAAGACGGCGAACTCCGCTCCGCCCGACCCAGGGCTCGGACTCGGGCTAAGGCCCCGAAAGACGGCGAACTCCGCTCCGCCCGACCCAGGGCTCGGACTCGGGCTAAGGCCCCGGAAGACGACGAACTCCGCTCCGCCCGACCCAGGGCTCGGACTCGGGCTAAGGCCCCGGAAGACGGCGAACTCCGCTCCGCCCGACCCAGGGCTCGGACTCGGGCTAAGGCCCCGGAAGACGACGAACTCCGCCTCGCCCGACCCAGGGCTCGGACTCTGCCTCGGCCTCTGCCGAACGACCTCCGCCTCGCCCGACCCAAGAATTCGGGCTCGGCCTCTGTCATGCAGGACGGACTCGACCTCGACTTCGGAGGAGCCTCCACGACGCCCGACCTAGGACACAAGACCGCCACGTCAACAGGAAGCGTCATCATCACCCTGCCCTGAGCCGACTTGGGTCGCAGAGAACAAGACCGGCGTCCCATCCGGCCAGCTCCGCCAGATAGGCAATGATGGCGCCCCGCTAGACCATGACGACGGCGACTCTCAGCTCCCTTACGAAAGCAGGGAGACGTCAGCAAGAGCACAGCTGTTCCGACAGCTGTCCCTCCGTCAGGCTCCGTTACTTCTCCAACAGCCACGACGCCACACCAACAGGGTGCCAAGATCTCTCCGGCTGCCACCTTGGCATGTACTTAGGGCCCTAGCTCTCCCCTGCTAGACACGTAGCACCTTGCTACACCCCCATTTTGTACACCTGGATCCTCTCCTTACGCTTATAAAAGGAAGGACCAGGGCCTTCTTAGAGAAGGTTGGCCTCGCGGGAACGAGGGCAGGGGCAGGCGCTCTCTTGGGGCCGCTCGCTCCCCTCACCCGCGCGGACGCTTGTAACCCCCTACTGCAAGCGCACCCGACCTGGGCGCGGGACGAACACGAAGGCCGCGGGAATCTCCGTCTCCCCCGTCGCGACCCGGCTCCGGCCACCGACCTCTCGCTCTCTCCATTCCCCCCTTTTGCGCTCGCCCACGCGCTCGACCCATCTGGGCTGGGGCACGCGGCACTCTCACTCGTCGGCTCGGGGACCCCCCGGTCTCGAAACGCCGACAGAAATATTCTCCACCTTGATCGAACCTTAACCGTTTTATTTTCCTCTTAAGTTTGTTCTCAACTTCAGCTTTATAGGTCTTAAAATAATTAAACGCTTCATCTTTTGTTTTTAAGAGATACACATAGCAAAATCTAGTGGAGTCATCTATAAAAGTGAGAAAGTATCTTTTACCACCTTTTGTCAAAATTCCATTCATCTCACACAGATCAGAATGAACAAGTTCTAGAGGTGCCGCGGGGTTGTTTTGATTCAACACACACATGGCACTTAGACTTTTTGACCAAGTTAAATTTAGAAATTAGATTTAGATTTGCTAACAACATAAGACAGCCAAAGCTTGCATGACAAAAACGTGAATGCTATAAATCTGACTCATCAGAAAAATTAACAGAATTCACCAGTTTATTACACACATCATGTAGTGATAAGCGGAACAAAAACCTCCGCAGTCATATCCTTTACCAACAAAAATACCATGTTTCGACACAACACATTTATTTGACTCAAGAACAACTTTGTACCCATCTCGACATACCATAAAAGCGCTAATGAGATTCTTCTTGATAGAGGGCACATGCTGCACGCTCTTCAATGGCACCGTCTTTCCCGAAGTAAACTTCAGAATGACCGTACCAACACCAAGAACATGAGCACGCGACCTATTTCCCATTAACAAGGCGCCAGACCTCCCGACCTGGTAGGAAGAGAACATAGAGACATCAGCACACACATGAATGTTTGCACCACTATCCATCCACCACTCAGGTGAATTACAAACTGAAAGAACAAATGGTAAAGAATTACCATACCTAGATGTTCCATCTCCAGTTTCAGTGGTTACAACATTAGCTGATTTCTTGTCCTGTGTGAACTTGCGATCAGGGCACTCTCTAGCCCAATGTTGATCACTGCCACAGACAAAGCATCCTCCCTTTCCCTTGTTATTGTTGTTCTTCTTTTTAAACTGTGCTGTTTGAATAGGTTTATTTGTATTCTCTTGTTTGTTCTAGTTTTTCTTGTTGTTAAACTTGCGGAAGTTTCTCTTCTGCGCCACATTAGCAGTAGAGATCTCAACACCTTTTCTATTGTCCTTTGTTCTAGCTCTTTCCTCAACATCAAGAGTACCAATGAGCTCTTCCACATTGAACTCTTGTCTCTTATGTTTCAGAGAGGTAGCAAAGTCCTTCCAAGAAGGTGGCAACTTGGCGATTATACTGCCAGCCACAAACTTGTCAGGCAAAGGACAAGGAAAGAGTTCAAGTTCCTTAGCTAGTGCCTGAAACTCATGAGCCTGTTCCACTACAGATCGGTTCTCAACCATCTTGTAGTCATACAGCTGCTCTATGAGATACAGCTCGCTACCAGCATCAGTTACTCCAAACTTTCCAACAAGTGTATCCCACAGCTCTTTCCTAGTAGGAAGGATGATATAGCTTTTCTGGAATTTTGTATCAAGTGCGCTAATTACTGCTCCTCAAAAGAGGTTGTCTTCAGCCTTAAACTTAGCCTCATCCTCAGGAGGTAAGTTAACAGGCTTGCCCTCAGCGGCATGATAACAAGACATTGCAGTTAGCCACAATTCCATCTTAGCTTTCCAAATCAAGAAGTTTTTGCCATCAAAAGGATCAGGCTTTAGCACAACAGCAAAACCTCTGACAGAAAAATGCCTAACATTAGATTTTTGGATTGTTAGAAATATAGGTATTTTCCATATCATTTTAATTCCATAAATTAACAATATGATGATGACATATATAAGATGATTAATCAAAGAAATCATGATATCGAATATATCCATAACAATATGGATCATGAGAACATAAAACATATGAATCATGTAAATTATATAAATATAATAAGTATATAAACTGACGGAACAATTAAAAATAAACAGATAGCAACATAAACAGCATGACTGTAAAATTAAAACAAACAGATATAACATATTACTAGCATGAACAGACATCAGACATGTCCCGATATCATATGATAGAACAGATGAGATAAATTCATGGTTATATATGAAACAATAGAGATGGACAACATATATAATCTGCAGAACATAAAACAGTGAGGAGCTGAATTGATCATACCCTCTCATGCGCTCCGAGGATCTAGATTCTTGTCCAACTTCACTTGTCCATGCGCTCCGAGGATCTAGATCCTTGTCCAACTTCACTTGTCATGTCGTACGAGATGAAGACACCAGGAACCAGTGATGAAGACAACGACGGACGTTGGGCAGTCGCGTAGACGTTCCCAAAAAACCTAATTGTCGATCCCCGTGCAAGGTCTCGAACGACAAGGGCTTCGGAGGCACCTGCCCTCTCGCTGCTCTGTGCGCGCAGAGTCACGAGATAGAAATACCCACACTTGCGGCTGGACTGTGTTTCTGAGTTCTGTTCACGTGTATCAAGTGACAGGGGTTCTTTTAATGAGTGCTAAAAATTAACACAACCACACCACGCCCGCTCGCCGCCCTACCTGTCTGTCTGCCTGCCTGCCACGCCCGGCACGGCCGACGACGGCGGCGGCGCGAGTGCGCGCGGCACGTTCTTGTCTATTTCTGGACTTCTCAAATTAACTGGAATAATTTCCACCATATAAGTTAAGTTAAAAGATCCTTATACTTCCAATATGGTATCTATTGGTATTTCTCACTATTACACACCATAAAGTTTATTGAATAAATGGATCAAGTCCATAAAAAATCAACGGAAGTAACAGGCCAGGATCGGGAACGACCGAACGAGGGAGCAGCTGGCTTGAAGACCACTGGCAGAGGACTTGACGTCCACATCGTCCTCTACAGTCTTCACCGGGGTGATGCTCGCCGTTGCTCCTCGGCTCCTCCGATACGATTCTAGAGGATCGTGGCGAGAACAGCGAGCACCGCTCATGGCGGTTGCTTTAACAAAAAAAAATGAAACTAACATTATCCATTTGATATCATAGATATAATCTTTTTTTTTGCTATGTAAAACTTGGTTTAGAATGATTTGATAAGGACAAAATCACTATTGTAGTACTCTTTTTTCTTCTTTTAAAAGTCTTGGACGCTCCGGGCACGGAAAAGGACAGTGAAGATGCATTTCCTCCATGGCAGCTGGAGCCCTTTGTGACCTCACTACTACTCAGAAAAGGCTCGAGCGGCGAGCACCGTGCCTGCTTTTCCCACAACTGAGGCCGAAAAAGCAGCCGCCGCCGCCAATCGGCGCGCGGTTTCATTCTCGGGGGCGGGTCGGGTAGCAGGAAAGCCCGGGCGGCCTGGCATTTTCGTTGATGAGAGACGCACCGCGCCACCACCGCGTGGGATTACGGTGGGTTCACGAGGATCCCGTTCCGGCGCGGCGCCCGTCCAAAACCCAACCCAAAGAGAGCTGCAACCGGCCATACGGCAAGACGCGACGCGCGAGCTAGGGACAAGCACGCAGGTCCAAGTGGAGGTGGAGAGACCGGAAGCTAGCCCCTGTTCTCGCACAGGCGCGCAGCCTGCGTCCTTCCGACGACCACACAACAGACTCACTCACTGCACGTACCATCACACCACGTCAATGTCTCACGTGCGTGCGCTTTCGGATTCGCGGCCTACTAAAGTGCAGGACTGAGAATCATCAGTCGTCGACGACTCGTCGTGGCCCCGGCCGGCTGGGAAACGGACGACGGAGAGAGCCGGCGATCGCTCGCTCGGGCCTCCCGACAGCGAGCGAAGCGAAGCGTACCGGTCGCGTCTCGATCGCCTCGGGATTTAGTGTCTGCTTTGCGCTCGCGCGCTGCAGTTATCAGTGATTGGACGGCTGCCGTCAAAAGTCAAAAACTACCTACCCGTCGCGCTGCAATGATCGAATGAATGATGCTTGGATTGGAATCTGGAAACCATCGCCTTTTGCTTTGCTTGTGTGGTGTCGCGACACCCAAGCCGGGCCTTTTGATCAAAGGCCCTAATTAACGTGCTACGCGCTTATCTCCCTGAATAAAAAACATCGGCCAGAGGATATCTGCTTTTAAACTACTCGGATGATCCCACTATCCTGCCAAAAAAAAAAGGCTCTGTCTTTCTTTTCCTTCATCCTTTCCTTTGTTTTACCGCCGTCGTTTTCTATAGACGACTCGTGCAATAAGAATCTACTACGGCGAAACATCATACTACTGTATGCTTTACTTTTGATCACTACGTACTCTAGTGTGCAAGGCTGCAACTGCAAGCACCGTCTTCATTTCTTCTTCTTCTTCTTTCCTTTTCCTTCGGTTTTGGGATGCCGAATGAAGCCATGGACTGGTGGTCTGGTGCTCGCAACTTCACATGCATGCAACAGAACAACCAACCGTGCCTGCAGAAGAGTTGCCGGCTAGCTCTCCCAAGATCGCATCGACGACAGTGGTCGGGCTACAGCAAGCTAGGGATGCAAGCGAAAGTGCAATCTAATCTACAGGGAGATATAGGGTAGGGTAGGATAGGATAGCCGAAATTCTCTAAAGTCTCGTTTGTTTCCTTTCATTTTGAGGAATTGGATGATTTCCGCAAGTTCCCGGGCCAAGGTGTTGAAGCCAAGGGCTTCCAAGACAACCTTGTCGGCGTCCGCTGCCGCCATCGCGTGGATGATTTCCGTAAGTTCCCAGGCCAAGGCGTTGAAGCCAAGGGCAAATAGATCGTGGCACGCAAGGCTAGCGCTAGCAGAGCAGCGATGGAAATCGACGTTCATGGGTAGGCACCTGGACCGCCATCTGGGATATATATATATATAGTGGTGCGTGTAGGAATCAGTTTTTGTCCACGCCGATCGGAATCGGATCAGAATCAGATTAGATCCCGTGAGCGCCAAACTGAACTATCTGGAGAGAGACTTGCTATCTCAAAACTGTTGTGCCCTTCGGACTTCGCTTGGACTTTCCAAATACTTCGTGGCTGGCGAACTGCCGAGAGATTGGTGGGCTTCGCCAATTTTTGGCCCGATTAGATGGATGGCCAGACCAAAAATGAATAGAAACAAAACTAACAAAATCGGTTATACGATAACGGTTGGTTCGGGTTTCCCATCCTACTTTCATCCCTAATTACAAACTCTAATTTATTGGCATCCAAACAATAGAATTGAAATTGAATATTATTTCAATATCATGGCTGATTTAGTATTCAACCCAATTCAATATCATGTCCTTCAATATAGACATCCAAACGGAGCATAACTCAATTGCAGCAACAAAAGAAAAATAATAATGAACACACGCTAGTACACTAACTCATGGCATGGTCAAGCCAAAATCGAAGCCTCACCACCACCATTGTCTGTCTTAGACTTTCAGAGACGACGGCGTGGGTGGCTTTCGGCATGGCAGTATGCGCGTGCGAGACACTATTGTATTGTACGTACGATTCAAAAGCAGCCGAGAGATTTGAAAGTCGCCTAGAGGGGGTGGATAGACGAAACCCGAAAATTATAATTCTAAATCCAAACTAGATCCCTTGATTAGTAGTTAGAACAAGATTCACAATTATTGGAGTATAAAAACTAAGTCCTTTGCTTGCAACGAGTATTGTTTTCAAAGAGTGCGGAATTAGCAAATCAATACAACTAATAAGTTTATGGAATATAGAGCAAGAGGGCTTAGGTAAAAGGAGGAATAACGCAAGTTCTTTCTTGCAAGGCGTTGCTTCTCTAAATGAGAATTTAACTTAAAGCAACACAAAATAATATTAGCAAAGAATAGTGCAAGAGAACTTAGAGAGGAAGATAACAAACAAATCAAAAGCAATAAGCACAAGAGACACGGGTGATTTGTTTTACCGAGGTTCGATTCTCGAGAACCTAATCCCCGTTGAGGAGTCCACTAAGGACAGGTCTTTTTCAACCCTTTCCCTCTCTCCACCGATCACCAAGACAGGTGAGCTCTTCTTCTTCTTTGTCAACAAGAGACCGAAGTCTCTGCAAGGCCAACCACAAAGATAAGGGGGTCTTGCTAGCTTTACAATGAATGAGAGTCAAAACTTCACGCTCAAATGATCACAAGAGGTAGCACACACTTTCTCTCAATAATTCTCACAAGGCACTATCACTAAACGCACACGAGTAGCTCTTTCTTGCTTGATCTCTCTTTTGTGGCACTTGTGAGGCTTTGATGTATATAGAAGTGTTGCTCTAGTAGATAGGAGTGAATACCCAACTCTTGTGTATGAAATGGATCAATGAATACTTGTGAATGAGCTGGTTGGGGTGGCTTTTATAGCCCTCAACCACCCATATAGCCGTTGGGGCGTTTCTGCCAGAAATTGCACTGGCGGACGGTCCGCGACTAGGGCCCGGACGGTCCGCGACCCTCCAACGGTCGATTCTGATATCTTCAATGGATACTTCTGACAGATCAACGGCTATCTGCCTCGGTGACACCATGCGAACGGTCCGCCCTTGGTCCCGGACGGTCCGCGCCAGCTCTATAATTCCTCTTGCTCAACTTGTCACCTTCGGGCTTTTCGATTCTGCGCCGACTGGACGGTCCGCGCCTGAGGCCGGACGGTCCGCGCTTGGTCTCGGACGGTGCTTGCTTTTAAGCAGTGTTCCTGTCCGAGGGTCACCTTGGTGTCGCGGACGGTCCGCCGCAAGGGCCCGGACGGTCCGCGCTTAGTCTGTTTTTCCAAAAAAACTTCTCCTGTCCGGAATAATCTACGGTATTCCGGACAGTCGATTTAGAATAGTTGTAGATGAACTCATGCACCTATGAAATGATCAACTAGAGCAAACTAGTTAGTCCAATTATTTGTGTTGGGCAATTCAATCACCAAAATCATTTAGGAAAAGGTTTGACCCTATTTCTCTTTCAATCTCCCCCTTTTTGGTGATTGATGCCAACACAAACCAAAGCAAATATATGAGTGCATAATTGAACTAGTTTGCATAAGGTAGGTGCAAAGGTTGCTTGGAATTAAACCAATTTACATTTTCATAAGATATGCATGGATTGCTTTCTTTCTTTTAATATTTTGGACCACGCTTGCACCACTTGTTTTGTTTTTGCAAAACTTTTGGAAATTCTTTTCAAAGTCTTTTTGCAAATAGTCAAAGGTATATGTGTTGGGGGCCTTCGGTTTCCGAAGGTCCTCAAAAACATGATTTAACAATGTCTCTGAAGTATAATGTGTGGACAGGGATCTTCGAACTAGAACCCACGGTATGAAGAAGCACGGAAAGAATACGAAGGATGGAACAGAGCCAAAGCTGTGCGCAAGGGAGCTTCGGCATGATGGCAGAAAAGAGGAAACCGACTTAAAGAGGAAAAGACTATCTAGACCCAGATAGATTACTATAGGGTTATTGTCAAAAGCAAAGGGCCTGGATGTAATTTTGCATGGGCTGCGACTCGTGCTTATAAATAGGTGAACAGTATCCCCTTACTGTTCACGCTGACTTGGCATTCGCTTTCGCGTCACGCTTGTACCCCTGCTTTCCTTCGAGCCGAAGGTACATTTATAATTTGTTATTGTTGATACAGTAACACAAATAAAAATAAGTTGGTAATAATGTTTAAAGTGTTTATGTTATTTTCCATATTTTGTATATGAACCCTTCTTCATCATTTATTGTGCTTATGAAGGTTTGTCCTTCATAACCTTCGTACGGAATTCATTATATCCGAAGGGAGATAATGCTTCGAAGGACGAAGGACTTTAACATTTAACACTTTCTATGTTGCCTTGTTCTTAACTCTTAGCATTTGAGAACAAGTCCCCAACATTGGCGCCCACCTCTGGTGAACTCACTTCCACTTTTTGAGTTTCTAACACCTTTGGCAAGCATAGACCTCCGTCATGCCGCCAAAGAAAGCTTCAGCAATCGGGGCTGTCGCTCTGCAGCCGCTGGACCCCAACCAGGAGACCCTCTCTCTTCGGGAGGCCTGAAGCTAGAAGAGGAAGGCCACCAGTCCAACGCCTCAGGAGGACGACTTGGATCAAGAGATCAGAAATATGGAGATGCTCCATCAGCAGGTGCAAAGGAAGAAGGAAAAGATGGCTAGCCTAGCTGACCTGCAAAGGCAGATAGACGAAGCCTCTGAAGAAGTTCGCCATCTTGCTCAAGATGAGCAGAACCGAAGGCCTCAGCACAGAGAGCTTCATCAAGAGGGCTTCTTCAACGAGGATGACTGGTATGAGGATTTCCATCATGGAAATTTTGCTTTTGATGATGCTTCTCCTTTGTCAACAGAACTGCAGGCTACACCTTGGCCTCCGTCTTACAAGCCACCTCAACTCCCCATGTACGACGGACACTCAGATCCGAAGCAGTTTCTGATGAGCTACGAAGCAACAATATCTTCCTATGGTGGCAATACTGCAGTCATGACGAAGTCTTTCGTCATGGTTGTCAAGAATGTTGCACAAACCTGGTACTCCTCTCTTCGGCCAGGAACAATCACATCATGGCAGAAGCTGAAGGATATGCTGATTACCAGTTTCCAAGGGTTTCAAACGAAGTCGGTCACCGCTCAAGCTTTATTCCAGTGCACCCAAGATCACGAAGAATATCTTCAGGCGTATGTCCGAAGGTTCTTATGCCTGAGGGCACAAGCGCCAACAGTGCCCAATGAAATTGTCATTGAGGCCATGATTAAGGGGCTTCGACCAGGACCTTCAGCCCAATACTTTGCCTGGAAGCCCCCTCAGACTCTGGAGATACTGCTTCAGAAGATGGATGAATACATCCGCGCTGACAATGACTTTCGACAGAGAAGGGAGGAAGCTTATAGGTTCTCCGAAATGGCCAGGGGCTTCGGAGGGAGAATTCATCCTAGACATGTCAGATCGATTCATTCCACTCAGAATGATGACAGGGGAAGCCAGCAGCAGAAGTCGCAATATTCCTCCTAGGCTTCGGGGCAGCAGCAGAGCTATCATCGGCCCCTAGCTCCAAGGGGCAGAGGTGCCAGGGGCTTCGGAGGAAGGTTTGGGGATCAGCCCAGGAAAATTTATTGCCTATTCTGTGGTGAGGACAAGGGCCACACCACCAGGATGTGCCATGTCACCATCCAGAAACAAAAGGAGATAGCAGAAGCTGCAGCCCAACAGAGCCAGCCGAAGCAAGTTATGCATACTGCTTCGTACCACTCGCCTTATATTCCAGAGTATGTGGGCAACCACCCTGCAGCTTCTGTTGCTTCGGCAAGCCAACCTCAGGCATCTTGGCAACAGCCTCCACCTCCACCACCAATGCAACGAGGCCAGCAGCCAGAAGGGAGTCAGCATACTCACCACCAATGAGACTTCAGAGAAGAGTCCAAAGCTCGCACAGTCAATAGTACTGTGCCAGAATCGAAGCATATTTACTAACAAATATCCTACCTCGGCAGCAGTTTTTGCATTCAGTATCATTTTCTTTTTAATAAGGAACAATTATTGAAAGCCTAAGTGCTTTTTGTCGTTTTCAATTTCTTGTAATAGCTTCGCTTTTGCCACAGTAAAAATATATCTTCTCCACAGAATAACGGAGTCCAAAAAAAAAGTTGCCGAAGCATAAGAACTTATGGTTATAAGGAGAATCTCTGAAATAACAAAAAGTCATTCTAAGGAACGCAGTGTAAGTTTCCCGAAGCAACAAAAAGTCGTTCCTAAGGGAGCGCAGCGTAAGTTTTCTGCTCAAAAGTCGTTCCAAAGGGAATGCAGAGCTTACAGCGAAAAATAAACGCTGATTCCGCTGAAGTAAAAGGCGAAGAAGCTCCTAAGGGAGGCTTACAGCGAAAAATAAACGCTGATTCCGCTGAAGTAAAAGGCGAAGAAGCTCCTAAGAGAGGCTTACAGCGAAAAATAAACGGTGATTCCGCTGAAGTAAAAGGCGAAGAAGCTCCTAAGGGAGGCTTACAGCGAAAAATAAACGCTGATTCCGCTGAAGTAAAAGGCGAAGAAGCTCCTAAGGGAGGCTTGCAGTGAAAAATAAACGTCGATCTTCGACAAATATCATTTTGCATAACATCACATCATCACATCATTTGCATAGCATAACATCATACATCATATTGCATCAATGACGCAAGAAGGGGGTTCAATGTTGATATTCGGAGATTGTTTCAAAGAAACAGTGCCAAGGCACAAAAATAATTATTGAAGAAGCATACCTTCGTCAAACTCTGAAATGAAAAGATCTATTTGAGAGCACCTAGAGGGGGGTGAATAGGTGATCCTGTAACACTTCAAAAACTTAAGCCACAAAACTTGGTTACTTGTTAGCACAGTAATTTGCCAAGTGGCTAGAGAAGGATCTCAACACAACACAATAACCAAGAGATATCAATCACAGAGATGGCACAGTGGTTATCCCGTGGTTTGGCCAAGACCAACGCTTGCCTACTCCACGTTGTGGCGTCCCAACGGACGAGGGTTGCAATCAACCCCTCTCAAGCGGTCCAAAGACCAACTTGAATACCACGGTGTTGCTTTGCTTCTCTTATTCCCGTTTGCGAGGAATCTCCACAGCTTGGAGCCTCTCGCCCTTACACAAGATGTTCACGAAGAATCACAGAGCAAGGCAGGGATTAGCAACTCACACACGACACAAAGATCACAGCGAATACGCACACGCAAAACCCAGACTTGAGCTCAAGAGACTAGCACACTAGAACGGAGCTCAAATCACTAAAATGTCGAACAAGTGCGCAAGAATGAAGTGTGAGTGATCAATGATGCTCAAAGGATGCTTTGTGTACTCCTCCATGCGCCTAGGGGTCCCTTTTATAGCCCCAAGGCAGCTAGAAGCCGTTGAGCACAAATTTGGAAAGCCATTCTTGCCTTCTGTCATCGGGGGCACCGGACAGTCCGGTGCACACCGGACACTGTCCGGTGCCCGATTTCCTTCCTTAAATAGCGAAGCCGACCGTTGGCAGCCTGAGAGCCGTTGGCGCACCGGACATGTCCGGTGCACACCGGACAGTCCGGTGCCGTCTTCTAGCCGTTGGCTCGGCCACGTGTCCCGCGCAGATTGCGCGGCCGACCGTTGGCTCACCGGACAGTCCGATGAATTTTAGCCGTACGTCGCCGGTGAATTCCCGAGAGCAGCCACTTCGCTCGAGCCAGCTTGGCGCACCGGACACTGTCCGGTGCACCACCGGACAGTCCGGTGCTTGCAGACTCAGCAGATTCTTGGCTGCTCGAGCCAAGACATTTCCAATTGGATTTTTCCTGTTTCCAGCACTTAGACACAATACATTAGTCCATAAAACAATGTACTAAGTCTGAGAAACATACCTTAATTCTTGATTTGTACTTTGTCCACCTTTTTACACTTAGGCACTTGTGTTGGACACTAAATCACCAAAATACTTAGAAATGGCCCAAGGGCACATTTCCCTTTCAATCTCCCCCTTTTTGGTGATTTATGCCAACACAACATAAAGCAAGTAGAACAAGTACAAAATCAAATCAAATAAGAACTCAAAATTGTTTTGATTCAATTTTGACATATATGGATCACTCTATGCCACCACTTGGTTTGTTTTTGCAAATCAAACTCAAATTTCTATCTCTAAGTCAAACACACATGTTAAGACATAAAGAGAGTCATTCTAAGAGAAATTGATTTAAGATTTCAAAAACTCCCCCTTTTTCCCATAATCAATACTTCTCCCCATAAGAAGCCAACTTTTGACAAGAGAGACAACAAAAGAGTTTTGACAAACCAAAAGCTCTATTCTACTATTTTCAAAATCTCTCAAGTGGTAGCTGATCCATTTATCGCTTTGGCCTTTATTTTCTCCCCCTTTGGCATCAAGCACCAAAACGGGATCAATCTTGGCCCTTTAACCCCATTGCCTCACCAAAATCTTCAACTAAGAGCAAATAGGCAATAAGAGTATAACGATGAACTTGGAAGAGTTACTCTTTTCATCGGAGTGCAGTGGAAGTCTCGCATGGTCCAAGTCCACCTTTTCCCTTTCAATTTTCCTTGGAGACTAAAACAACCAAACTCAAGTACATGGTTAGCCACAAAGGGTCAAGTTGTAGCACAGCTCCCCCTAAATATGTGCATCACTTGCAAACAGGACTTGTGAGGTCCAGGGAGTGTTTGTACAACTTGAGCACCACAATAAGCAACAATATGCAGAATGAACATAATCAAAAGCATAAACACATGTATGCTACATTTCAATCCAAGTTCCGCGAATCTAAGATATTGAGCTCACTACGCAGCCTGCAAAAGGTCTTCTCATCTAGAGGCTTGGTAAAGATATCGGCTAGCTGGTTCTCGGTGCTAACATGAAACACTTCGATATCCCCCTTTTGCTGGTGGTCTCTCAAAAAGTGATGCCGGATGTCAATGTGCTTTGTGCGGCTGTGCTCAACAGGATTTTCCGCTATTCGAATAGCACTCTCATTATCACATAGGAGTGGGACTTTGCTCAGATTGTAGCCAAAGTCCCTGAGGGTTTGCCTCATCCAAAGTAGTTGCGTGCAACACTGTCCTGCGGCAACGTACTCGGCCTCAGCGGTGGATAGGGCAACGGAGGTTTGTTTCTTAGAGTTCCATGACACCAGGGACCTTCCTAAGAATTGGCACGTCCCCGATGTACTCTTCCTATCGACCTTACATCCAGCATAGTCGGAATCTGAGTACCCAATCAAGTCAAAGTTAGACCCCTTTGGATACCAGATCCCGAAGCAAGGCGTAGCGACTAAATATCGAAGAATTCGCTTCACAGCCACTAAGTGACACTCCTTCGGATCGGATTGAAATCTAGCACACATGCATACGCTAAGCATAATATCCGGTCTACTAGCACATAAATAAAGCAAAGAACCTATCATGGACCGGTATGCTTTTTGATCAACGGACTTACCTCCTTTGTTGAGGTCGGTGTGTCCGTCGGTTCCCATCGGCGTCTTTGCAGGCTTGGCGTCCTTCATCCCAAACCTCTTTAGCAAATCTTGTGTGTACTTCGTTTGGGAGATGAAGGTGCCGTCCTTGAGTTGCTTCACTTGGAACCCAAGGAAGTAGGTCAACTCGCCCATCATCGACATCTCGAATTTCTGCGTCATCACCCTGCTAAACTCTTCACAAGACTTTTGGTTAGTAGAACCAAATATTATGTCGTCGACATAAATTTGGCACACAAAAAGATCACCATCGCAAGTCTTAGTAAAAAGAGTTGGATCGGCTTTCCCAACCTTGAAAGCATTAGCAATTAAAAAGTCTCTAAGGCATTCATACCATGCTCTTGGGGCTTGCTTAAGTCCATAGAGCGCCTTAGAGAGCTTACACACGTGGTCGGGGTACCGTTCATCCTCGAAGCCAGGGGGCTGCTCCACGTACACCTCCTCCTTGATCGCCCGTTGAGGAAAGCGCTCTTCACATCCATTTGGTACAACCTGAAAGAATGGTGAGCGGCATATGCTAGCAAGATACGAATTGATTCTAGCCTAGCCACAGGAGCAAAAGTCTCCTCAAAGTCCAAACCTGCGACTTGGGCATAACCTTTTGCCACAAGTCGAGCCTTGTTCCTCGTCACCACCCCGTGCTCGTCCTGTTTGTTGCGGAACACCCACTTGGTTCCCACAACATTTTGCTTGGGACGAGGCACCAGTGTCCAAACTTCGTTGCGCTTGAAGTTGTTGAGTTCCTCCTGCATGGCCAACACCCAGTCCGGATCTAGCAAGGCCTCTTCTACCCTGAAAGGCTCAATAGAAGAGACAAAAGAGTAATGCTCACAAAAATTAACTAATCTTGAGCGAGTAGTTACTCCCTTGCTAATATCACCCAATATCTGGTCGACGGGATGATCCCTTTGAATTGTCGCTCGAACTTGGGTTGGAGGTGCCTGAGGTGCTTCTTCCTCTTGAACATCCTGTGCTCCCCCTTGATCATGTGCCTCCACTTGAGGTACCTGTTCGTCATCTTGGGTTGGGGGATGCACCATAGTTGAGGAAGATGGTTGATCTTGCTCCAAATGTTCCTGAGGCCGTACATCTCCAATCGCCATGGTGCGTATCGCGGCCGTTGGAACGTCTTCTTCATCTACATCATCAAGATCAACAACTTGCTCTCTTGGAGAGCCATTAGTCTCATCAAATACAACGTCGCTAGAGACTTCAACCAAACCCAATGATTTGTTGAAGACCCTATACGCCTTTGTATTTGAATCATAACCTAATAAAAACCCTTCTACGGCTTTGGGAGCAAATTTGGAATTCCTACCCTTCTTCACTAGAATGTAGCATTTACTCCCAAAAACACGAAAATACAATACATTAGGTTTGTTACCGGTTAGCAGCTCATACGACGTCTTCTTGAGGAGGCGGTGAAGGTAGACCCTGTTGATGGCGTGGCAAGCCGTGTTCACGGCTTCCGACCAAAAGCACTCGGGGGTCTTGAATTCTCCAAGCATAGTCCTCGCCATATCTATGAGCGTCCTGTTCTTCCTCTCTACCACACCATTTTGCTGAGGTGTGTAGGGAGCGGAGAACTCGTGCTTGATCCCCTCCTCCTCAAGAAACTCCTCCACTTGAAGGTTCTTGAATTCGGACCCGTTGTCGCTCCTTATCTTCTTCACCTTGAGCTCAAACTCATTTTGAGCTCTCCTTAGGAAGCGCTTGAGGGTCCCTTGGGTTTCAGACTTATCCTGCAAAAAGAACACCCAAGTGAAGCGGGAAAAGTCATCAACGATAACTAGACCATACTTACTTCCTCCTATGCTCAGATAGGCGACGGGTCCGAAGAGGTCCATATGTAGCAGCTCCAGGGGTCTTGATGTTGTCATCACATTTTTGGTGTGATGAGAGCCTCCCACCTTTTTCCCTGCTTGACAAGCTGCACAAGGTCTATCTTTTTCGAAATGAACATTGGTTAGACCTATCACGTGTTCTCCCTTTAGAAGCTTGTGGAGGTTCTTCATCCCCACATGTGCTAAGCGGCGATGCCACAGCCAGCCCATGCAAGTCTTAGCCATTAAGCATGCATCTAGACCGGCCTCTTCTTTTGCAAAATCAACTAAGTAAAGCTTGCCGTCTAGTACACCCTTAAAAGCTAGTGAACCATCACATCTTCTAAAGACAGACACATCTACATTTGTAAACAAATAGTTATATCCCATATTGCATAATTGACTAACAGATAGCAAATTATATCCAAGAGACTCTACTAAAAACACATTAGAGATAGAGTGCTCATTTGAGATTGCAATTTTACCTAACCCTTTTACCTTGCCTTGATTCCCATCACCGAATATTATTGAATCTTGGGAATCTTTATTCTTGACGTAGGAGGTGAACATCTTCTTCTCCCCCGTCATATGGTTTGTGCATCCGCTGTCAATAATCCAGCTTGAACCCCCGGATGCATAAACCTGCAAGGCAAATTTAGGCTTGGGTCTTAGGTACCCAACTCATGTTGGGTCCTGCAAGGTTAGCATAAATATCCTTAGGGACCCAAATGCAAGTTTTGTCTCCCTTGCATCTTGCCCCTAATTTTCTAGCAACTATCTTCCTATCCTTTCTACAAATAGCAAAAGAAGCATTTAAAGCATGATATATTGTAGAAGGTTCATTAACTTTCCTAGGAACATTAACGACATTTCTCCTAGGCATATTATGAATAACATTTCTCCTACCAACATTTCTATCATGCACATAAGAAGAACTAGAAGCAACCATGGCATGAGAATCAAAGGCATTATATACATTACAACTCCTATAAGCATTTCTAGGTTGTCTTCTATCATAGTACATAAAGGCATGGTTCTTTTGCACACTACTAGCCATAGGGGCCTTCCCTTTCTCCTTGGCGGAGATGGGAGCCTTATGGCTTGTCAAGTTCTTGGCTTCCCTCTTGTAGCCAAGTCCATCCTTAATTGAGGGGTGTCTACCAATCGTGTAGGCATCCCTTGCAAATTTTAGCTTGTCAAATTCATTCTTGCTAGTCTTAAGTTGGGCATTAAGACTAGCTAATTCATCATTTAATTTG
Source organism: Zea luxurians (assembly GCA_029449295.1). Taxonomy (NCBI): domain Eukaryota; kingdom Viridiplantae; phylum Streptophyta; class Magnoliopsida; order Poales; family Poaceae; genus Zea; species Zea luxurians. The sequence goes on along the minus strand of JAOPSE010000052.1, from coordinate 15,768,662 downwards.
GAAATTGAAACTAAATGATCACTACAAGCATCAATGTCAAAATCTTTACACCTATTACAAGTTTCAACAATTTCTACACAAGAATTAGATTTACTAGCTACTTCTAGTTTAGCATTTAAATCATCATTAAAACTTTTTAACTTAGCAATAGTTTCATGACAAGAAGATAATTCACTAGAGAGCATTTCATTCCTCTTAATTTCTAGAGCAAGAGATTTCTGTGCTTCTACAAATTTATCATGTTCTTCATACAACAAATCCTCTTGTTTTTCTAAAAGCATATTCTTGTCATTCAAGGCATCAATTAATTCATTAATTTTGTCTACCTTGGTTCTATCTAATCCCTTGAATAAGCATGAGTAATCTATCTCATCATCATCACTAGACTCATCTTCACTCGAAGAAGCATAAGTACTAGTATGAGTGCTTACTTTCTTCTCTCTTGCCATGAGGCAAGTGTGACGCTCGTTGGGAAAGAGGGATGACTTGTTGAAGGCGGTGGCGGCGAGTCCTTCATTGTCAGAGTCGGAGGAGGAACAATCCGAATCCCACTCCTTTCCGATATGTGCCTCGCCCTTGGCCTTCTTGTAATGCTTCTTTTTCTCCCTCTTGTTCCCTTGGTCCTGATCACTATCATTGTCGGGACGGTTAGCAATAAAATGACCAAGCTTACCGCATTTGAAGCATGAGCGCTTCCCCTTGGCTTTGGTCTTGCTTGGCTGCCCCTTGCGACCTTTAAGCGTCGTCTTGAAGCGCTTAATGATGAGGGCCATCTCCTCATCATTGAGTCCGGCCGCCTCAACTTGCGCCACCTTGCTTGGTAGTGTCTCCTTGCTCCTTGTTGCCTTGAGAGCAATGGGTTGAGGCTCATGACTAGGACCGTTCAACGCGTCGTCCATGTATCTTGCCTCCTTGATCATCATTCGCCCGCTTACGAACTTCCCAAGAACTTCTTCGGGCGACATCTTGGTGTACCTGGGATTTTCACGTATATTGTTCACCAAATGAGGATCAAGAATGGTAAATGACCTTAGCATTAGGCGGACGACGTCGTGGTCCGTCCATCGCGTGCTCCCGTAGCTCCTTATTTTGTTGATAAGGGTCTTGAGCCGGTTGTATGTTTGTGTCGGCTCCTCGCCCCTTATCATCGCGAACCATCCAAGCTCGCCCTCCACCAACTCCATTTTAGTGAGCAAGGTGACGTCGTTTCCCTCATGAGAGATCTTGAGGGTGTCCCAGATCTGCTTGGCATTGTCCAAGCCGCTCACCTTGTGATACTCGTCCCTGCACAAAGAGGCTAGCAACACAGTAGTAGCTTGTGCATTTTTATGAATCTGTTCATTAATAAACACAGGGCTATCCGAGCTATCAAATTTCATTCCACTTTCCACAATCTCCCAAATGCTTGGATGGAGAGAAAACAGGTGAGTACGCATTTTGTGGCTCCAAAATCCGTAATCCTCTCCATCAAAGTGAGGGGGCTTGCCAAGTGGAATGGGGAGCAATTGAGCATTTGAACTATGCGGGATGCGCGAATAATCGAAAGAAAAGTTTGAGTTAACCGTCTTTCGTCTATCGTAGTCGTCGTCGTCCTTTTGGGAGGAGGAAGATTCGTCGATGTCGTAGTAGACAATTTCCTTAATGCGCCTTGTCTTCTTCTTCCTCCCGTCTTTTCTTTTGTGGCCCGAGCCTGAGTCGGTGGGCCTGTCATCATTGGGCTCGTTGACGAAGGACTCCTTCTCCTTGTCGTTGATCACCATCCCCTTGCCTTTAGGATCCATCTCTTCAGGCGGTTAGTCCCTTTCTTGAAGAGAACGGCTTTGATACCAATTGAGAGCACCTAGAGGGGGGGGGTGAATAGGTGATCCTGTAACACTTCAAAAACTTAAGCCACAAAACTTGGTTACTTGTTAGCACAGTAATTTGCCAAGTGGCTAGAGAAGGATCTCAACACAACACAATAACCAAGAGATATCAATCACAGAGATGGCACAGTGGTTATCCCGTGGTTCGGCCAAGACCAACGCTTGCCTACTCCATGTTGTGGCGTCCCAACGGACGAGGGTTGCAATCAACCCCTCTCAAGCGGTCCAAAGACCAACTTGAATACCACGGTGTTGCTTTGCTTCTCTTAATCCCGTTTGCGAGGAATCTCCACAGCTTGGAGCCTCTCGCCCTTACACAAGATGTTCACGAAGAATCACAGAGCAAGGCAGGGATTAGCAACTCACACACGACACAAAGATCACAGCGAATACGCACACGCAAAATCCAGACTTGAGCTCAAGAGACTAGCACACTAGAACGGAGCTCAAATCACTAAAATGTCGAACAAGTGCGCAAGAATGAAGTGTGAGTGATCAATGATGCTCAAAGGATGCTTTGTGTACTCCTCCATGCGCCTAGGGGTCCCTTTTATAGCCCCAAGGCAGCTAGAAGCCGTTGAGCACAAATTTGGAAAGCCATTCTTGCCTTCTGTCATCGGGGGCACCGGACAGTCCGGTGCACACCGGGCACTGTCCGGTGCCCGATTTCCTTCCTTAAATAGCGAAGCCGACCGTTGGTAGCCTGAGAGCCGTTGGCGCACCGGACATGTCCGATGCACACCGGACAGTTCGGTGCCGTCTTCTAGCCGTTGGCTCGGCCACGTGTCCCGCGCAGATTGCGCGGCCGACCGTTGGCTCACCGGACAGTCCGGTGCACACCGGACAGTCCGGTGAATTTTAGCCGTACGTCGCCGGTGAATTCCCGAGAGCAACCACTTCGCTCGAGCCAGCTTGACGCACCGGACACTGTCCGGTGCACCACCGGACAGTCCGGTGCTTGCAGACTCAGCAGATTCTTGGCTGCTCGAGCCAAGACATTTCCAATTGGATTTTTCCTGTTTCCAGCACTTAGACACAATACATTAGTCCATAAAACAATGTACTAAGTCTGAGAAACATACCTTAATTCTTGATTTGTACTTTGTCCACCTTTTTACACTTAGGCACTTGTGTTGGACACTAAATCACCAAAATACTTAGAAATGGCCCAAGGGCACATTTCCCTTTCACTATTGGTTACTGATTTTATGAAGATTGGATGTTTTTATGAAATATGGATATTATTTACGAAGCATGAAAAGAAGGGAAGGTGTTTTTTCGCTGAAGGCTCAAAAACAGTATGTACGTAAAGTTTCATGCATCGTAAAGAATTGAATCATAAATAGCTTTTATATTACATTCAAAGTTACAAAATATTATACATATTGTCCAACAAATATTACATTCCAAATGTTTTTACAATAACATCTAATCTTCCCTTAGAACTACTTCTGTAGCTTCGTTTAGTAGTTGATCAACAACTTTGTCCATGATAGCTTCGACCATTTTTCTAATTTCGACATCCCCCTTTACGTTGAGGTCCGCTAATGGCTCGACGGGCTCTGAGGGAGGAGAAAGTGCGGCTGTGTTACAAAGTGTAAACAAGTTCGAAATCAAAAGTTACAACAAAAATCCAAAAACTAGTAGTCAATACTTATTCGCCCTTCGAGATCCGCACCTTTCTCAGCGGCCTCTGCTACTTTTCTAGCGTCATGAATACCATTTTCGCTTTTCCGTATAATTTCTTGGGCCATCTCCCGGCCACCATTTTCCCAGATGTCGGTGAAAAATTTTCCACCAACCAAACTTGCTTCGGCCGAAGGGTCTTTTATGTCTTCAGAAGATAAGTCGGCTTCGGTTTGTGCCAAGGATTTCACATGATCGCAGTCTTTTCTCTCCAAAACAGTGGCAATCCCCCTAGCACCCGAGAAGGCACATATGTCTCCGCGACCATTCAAAACTTCTTCAAAGGCTTCAGCTTCGTGGCTGATCCATTCAATTGGGCCCTCGGGGTTGCCCCTTATGAAATTTTCTTCACTTGAGAACGTGCCAACGCTGGCGAAGCTGGTTTTTATTTTCTTAACACATTCTATAGACTTTTCATAACATCTTTTCTTGGATGCACGAAGCTCTTCAACGTTTTTCTCTAAATGATTTGCCCATTGTTCACTAATTTCTCGTTTAGCTTCTTCAACTGTGCATTTTTCTTTAGCTTCGGCTAGCTGTTTCCGAAGATCCTCAATTTCGCGCTTCTGGGCCTCAGCTTGAGCTTTGAAAGCAGCTTCGTCTTCTTTTATTTTATCCACCAATGAATGTAATATTTTATCTTTTTCGAGACCTTCGTTCCTTAGTTCAATTACTTCGGAACGAAGGTTGCTCAAGGCTATGGTACACCCTTCATCTTTGGCATCTTTTTGTGCCCTGAGGGCATTGCTAAGTATAAGGCCCTGCAAAAAATGCGCTAATAAGTTTAAGCAAATGAAAAATTTTGGCTTCAAAAAATAATACAAAGATCTCATTTTTTCACCTTTAAACTATTGTATGCTAAGCTGTCGGCCAGCTCGTCTTTTGACAACACCGAAAGCCCGTCTTCTAATGTCGGGAATCCGAAGCTCTTGCTCATCTCCCGACAGACAGAAATCTCCTTGCTGTCAGGGAGACAATACAAGAAGTCTTCTTCTTCGCTGCCGTTGAATATCAGCGCCCCTTTTGGATATTTCAATTTTTGCGCATAGAGCTGAGCTTCTCGTTTTTCTTTTTCGGTCAGATTTTTACCCGAAGCATGACGTAAGACATAGTTAGGAGCTTCAGAAGATGCTTTGAGAATAGGTGTGGTGGTTTTCTCAGATAAAATTTCTTCTGCAGATTCTTTTTTCGTTTCTTTTTCAATTTCCAAGAATTCCCTCTTGGCAGGCTCTGAAAGCCCAGTTTCAGTTTCCGCTTGACTTTTGGCAGCTTCGGTCTCAATTTGTGTCCTTGGAACTTCGGCAGCTATCTTCGAAGTAGAGCTTGAAGATTTTATTGTTTCTAGCACATCTAGCACGTTAACCATTCTTCTTCTCTTGGGAGTTGTTGTAAGGTCTTTTTGTGCCCTCGGCATTGGCATTGGCACCTCAACTCTTGCTGAAGGACTTAAAATTCCCGATGTCTTTGTCTCTTCAGCCCTCGGTTCTTCCATTTTTTCCATTTCCGGCATTAAGGCCGGCTCTTCAATATTCTGCAGAGGAGTTGACTCCTTGGCTTCGGTGGCCGAAGAGGTCTCACCGACAAACTCAGGCACTGTGGCCGGTTCAATATAGTGTGGCCGGTGCGTAAGAACCTTCATCTTTTTCCTCTTCGGCGCTGGCTCACTAGGAGCGGCCGAAGCAACTTCCTTCACAGAAGCCGTATCTTTTCTTTTTTGACCCCGTATTGGGTAGCGATAGTCAGGATAGACGAACCCAATGGCATCAAAAACTCGGTTGAGTCTTTTCTTCTTCCAGCCTCCGAAGGCCGCAGATAGTGCAGTATCTTCTGCCTTCGAGTATGGCCCAAGCAGTTCATCGCTTGTGGCCTCAATACATTTCAGCCAATCAAAATCTGGCTCGACAAACTTATCTCCATATCTAAAGGTGTATTTTAACCTAACTAGTCCACCTTCGTCAAGTTTGCTGATGGTTTCCTTTGGCATTCCCCACTTTTCTACAAGTGGTCATACTCTGAAGGCAATGTGTTCCTGGATCAAATCCCTTGTACCGATGAAAGAGCAAACTACGCCGAAGGCCCTCTAGCATTCTTCGGCTGCTTCGTCAATATCCACCTTCGGTTTTCGAAGGCTGAAACGCTGCCAGATAGGGCGCATGATGATATCTTTAATATATTCTCGTGTCTTCAAGTTGTTTTTCACATAGAACCATTCCTTCATCCAGTCCCTGGGCCATCTCTTCCGAAAAGTTGGCACGGGACAGCTTGACCCAGAGCGGGCACCGAAGCTATAACAGCCAAAATTGTTATTATATTGCTCTTTACCCCAGGGTTTCGTCTCATATAATAACTCATGCATACTGCAGAAACTTTTTGCATTTGGCTCCAAACCTTGGCTCTTCACGGCCCATACGAAGATTCCCATCCTTATGATTGCTTCAGGAGTAATTTGATGAAGGCAGATTTCAAATATCTTCAAAACTTCAACCACGAAACTGCTTAAAGGAAACCGAAGCCCAGCCTTGAAGAAACTTCGGAATATCACGACTTCATTTTCCTCAGGAGTAGGACAAGTTTTCTCTCCTTCGTCAGCCCTCACAATAGATAAATCCCAAAAATATCTACCCCTCATATTGACAAGATGGCTTTGTTTAATGCTTGATTTTCCAAAAACTGCATGGCTTGGTTGCCAGGGTCGATCTTCGGAATCTTCACCACCACTTTCAACATCATAACTGTCGCTATCACCAGTGTCTTCAGATAAACCCTCTAAAATCTCCCTAGTAATCTTCTCGGTATTTGTCTTTGCTATTGATTCAAGAAAGCCGAGATTCATCTCCTCAGAAAGGCTCAGCTTCGATTCAGCGACAGCTTTCTTATCTTCAGACATCTTCGAAAATGCTGAGAAAGTACTCTCAAAGCCGAAGCTTAAAAATTTAAAAAGTCAAGCAAGTGTTGGTGCGCAAGAGCTAAAAATTGAGTAAGCAAGAGCAGATGGCAAGAAAGCGTGCCAAATGAACTCGTGGTGAGCTCCTATTTATACGCCTAGTATGTTGAAAACTGGAGGGTCCCGCTTGTCAATGACTGTTGCTATTCTAGCAAAGGGAAGGTGTTTTTTCGGACCTTCGGCTTAAGGCCTTCGTCCATGTCGCAATATAAATTTATCATTCTAACAAATTAATATTGCGAGGGGCTACTATTGGGGGCCTTCAGTTTCCGAAGGTCCTCAAAAACATGATTTAACAATGTCTCTGGAGTATAATGTGTGGACAGGGATCTTCGAACTAGAACCCACGGTATGAAGAAGCACGAAAAGAATACGAAGGATGGAACAAAGCCGAAGCTGTGCGCAAGGGAGCTTCGGCATGATGGCAGAAAAGAGGAAACCGACTTAAAGAGGAAAAGACTATCTAGACCCAGATAGATTACTATAGGGTTATTGTCAAAAGCAAAGGGCCTGGATGTAATTTTGCATGGGCTGCGACCCGTGCCTATAAATAGGTGAACAGTATCCCCTTACTGTTCACGCTGACTTGGCATTCGCTTTCGCGTCATGCTTGTACCCCTGCTTTCCTTCGAGCCGAAGGTACATTTATAATTTGTTATTGTTGATACAGTAACACAAATAAAAATAAGTTGATAATAATGTTTAAAGTGTTTATGTTATTTTCCATATTTTGTATATGAACCCTTCTTCATCATTTATTGTGCTTATGAAGGTTTGTCCTTCATAACCTTCGTACGGAATTCATTATATCCGAAGGGAGATAATGCTTCGAAGGACGAAGGACTTTAATATTTAACACTTTCTATGTTGCCTTGTTCTTAACTCTTAGCATTTGAGAACAAGTCCCCAACATTGGCGCCCACCTCTGGTGAACTCACTTCCACTTTTTGAGTTTCTAACACCTTTGGCAAGCATAGACCTCCGTCATGCCGCCAAAGAAAGCTTCAGCAATCGGGGCTGTCGCTCTGCAGCCGCTGGACCCCAACCAGGAGACCCTCTCTCTTCGGGAGGCCTGAAGCTAGAAGAGGAAGGCCACCAGTCCAACGCCTCAGGAGGACGACTTGGATCAAGAGATCAGAAATATGGAGATGCTCCATCAGCAGGTGCAAAGGAAGAAGGAAAAGATGGCTAGCCTAGCTGACCTGCAAAGGCAGATAGACGAAGCCTCTGAAGAATTCATTATATCCGAAGGGAGATAATGCTTCGAAGGACGAAGGACTTTAACATTTAACACTTTCTATGTTGCCTTGTTCTTAACTCTTAGCATTTGAGAACAAGTCCCCAACAATATGAATAGGATTTCGAGAAGCATTTTCAAGATTTAAAATTTCTCCCCCTGTTTCAAATGCTTTTCCTTTGACTTAAAACAAAACTCCCCCTTAATGAATTTCTCCTCTTAGTGTTCAAGAGGGTTTTACAAATTGAAAGAAGATCAAAATATTTTAGATACCAAATTTTTGAAAAACTCCTCCTTAAAATATAGATACCAGTTGAGATAGAATTTCTTAGAGGAATACTAATTTCAAGGATACCAGTTGAAAACATTAAAACTTAAACTTTGTTTCAAAATTTTTTGAAATTGGCGTGGTGGTGCGGTCCTTTTGCTTTTGGGTTAATACTTTTTTCCCCTTTGGCATTAATCGCCAAAAACGGAGTCTGCAGAGCCCTTTTTACTTTCTCCCGCATTGGTACAGGTAAATATGAGTGAGAGATTATCCCAATTTTGAGAGATGGCGGAATACCGGCAAGAGGATAGATAATACCGATGGTGTAGAGTGGAAGCGATGTCTTTGCTGAGTACTCCATTTTCCTTTCAATCTAGGACTTAATACACAAGATACTCATGGAAGTATATTAGTCTTAGCCTTGGCACAGGAGAGATAGGAAATATGCAAATGTACCAAAGGAAAGAGACATGGTTAAAAGGATATGTCAATTAAGTGTAAACAGTTCTATATAATATAGATTGCTCCCCCTAAATATGTGCCTTGAGAGGAATACAGATTTTGGCCTTAAATGCCAAGTGCACATAATTAGGTTAACGAGAACATATCTATATCATAGAAACTGTGAAGTGCAATGTGTCATAATAAAGGTGTGATGTTCATGACTGTAACACCCTAAATCCATCAATTAAAAGCGATCTAGTTTTATGTATTAATTTTCAATAGAAAGAAAAATATTTATGTTTATAAATAATGAAATATTGATATAATTAAATTGAACAATTTATTGAATAGATAAAATTTTATCAAGTGATTGATGCATTCATGTCGAATCATAAATTTTGTTTGATTTGGTTTGTGAATCCAATTTCTGGATTTAAATTACTAAGAAAACCCCATTATTTCAAATAATAAAGAATTGTTAATAATTAGTTTTGTAAAGTATGCATTTCGATTTGCAAATAATAGTTTTGAGATTTTTCTGTTTTCAGAAATATAAATAAGTTTATGTATTATTTTGCTTTATTTCTAGTGTGGAAACTTTTTATAAAAATATAATAAGTTACTAAATAATCTTTTTCTGAGAACATGTATTTTATTTTGGCTAATAATATTTTGGATTTACTTAGAATTTTAGAATATATATATATATATATAACATTTTCTGTTTAAAAAGAAAAGAATAAAAAAAAACAAAAGGCCGATCAGGCCAACGTCCTAGCCATGGCCACCCTGGCCTGTTCGCGTGCCCTCTTCTCTGTCCTGCCAGGCAGCCCCGCTCGCAGGGATTGCTTCCACTCGCCTAGGCATGCAGCCACAAAGCCGCGAGCTCACGCGCGTCGCGCACCGCCGCTCGCCATTGTCTGCACGCGCTGCCGCGACACGAGTTTCCACTCCGCCCACTTGCGTGTCCTTCTCAGTGGACGTCGTCCGTTTCTCTTCCTCCCCATTAACTCCATCCGTTTCTTCTCCAAGTAACTGGCGCCTGCTAACACGGAAGCGCTGTTGACCACACTGAAGCACCGTCGCCTGCTCGTCTTCCCTTCCAGATGCCACTCGACCTCCCCCGGACGCCCATAAGTAGTGCGCCAACAAGCTCACCTTTCCCTTCCTCGCTTGCTCTGCTCCTCGCTCCCCTCCGCCCTCTGATGCTGCAATTCATCGTCGTGCCTCTATTGCTGCTACACGTTGGTGCCATACTACCTCCTCGCCGGGCTCGACCACCTTTCGTCGGACTCCACGGATTTACTGGCTGTTGTTGTGCGACGTTTCGACGTTCGTCGCATCCAGAAGCCCCTGCGCCTGGAGACTTCCCACACCGTGACTTCACCGTCGGAACCCCGGAGTCTCCTGCCTAATTCCGACGTTGCCGAAATCGTCTCTGCGTCACCACTCTCCCTCGTCGACGTTCATCCAAGACCGCCGTTCATCCCAAGGTTGAAAACAACTCCAAAAGTTGATTTATGTTCTAAATCACGTTTTAAATTAATTTTTGAATTATTGTTGTAATATTGAGATAATGCGATTTGGCGATTCTCGTGTATGATTTTAGAGATTCCGATTTATAAGTGTTGCTAAAATCAAACCCCATGACAATACCTTGAATATATGTATGATTTTATAATTTTAAAAATGAGTACGGTCACTATTCACTACTTTCGTGGTTTTCGTACTAGAAATGTTTATTTCACTTTAGTATGTGTGGAATGATAATTGCTGGTAGTATTTTAAATGTACACTTATTTGCATGAAGAAATAGAAGAAATACTAGGCCATGTAGTTCCGGTCAAATGAAAATATAGAGGTTACTATCCATGATACATGTATATATAAGTATGACACTTAAGTACTTAGAATTAATAAGAGATTTATTTATATCATAATAACCATAAATATGTCATTAAAAGTCTCATTTAGTAATTTACAATTAATTCTTAGTATATTAATGTTAGAAGAGTTATAAATAAATAATTTTTAGTTATGCGTAAAAATTCTATATAGAAAAGAAAGGAGAAAACCGAAATAGTAGAATTTATAATAATGTTAAAATGACTTAATTGCTCATACTTTTCTAGTAAAGAAATTAATAGTGTGTTGATAAACATAGGTTTCTTACTAAAGAATTAGATAACCTGTTTCTAGTTTAAAATGACCTTTTTAATAGATATTATAATTAATAAGGTTTGTTATAGATATTAAGTATAGTCGTATTAAATAGAAACTTAAAAGAATATGTAGACCATATGTCTCTTAATAAAAATAGAAGATAAATATATGTCCAATTAATAGATTATTTATAATTTTTGAATTAAAAGATAACAAGGGTCATTACTTTTATAAACTAAAACGATAGTTTATACACAACTTTCTTCTAATGAATTAGATCATTTATTCCTACAATAGAAGTAAAGATAATTAATAGGTTAATTATCCTTTATCATAATGTATTAATCAAACCTATAGTCAATTTGTTCTTAATTAGATTTATGGTATGATTAATGATTTCATAAAATTTAATCCACATTATATACGAATCACTTAGCTTTTTCTAAAGGATAAAATAAAGTAATAAGAGTTTAAGTTCTTTTATAACTTAAAATGTTACTTTATATTGACTTCAAATATAATAATACAGGCTATGTGCTTTTTAATGACATTAAATGATGGTTATGCGTTCATTATCTTTTGCATGAAAATCCACTTAAGGCCCATAACCTAACTCGTCTTAAATAGGTGATTAATAATATAATTATGATCTTTTCACATAAAACCTATTTAGGCTTATATCTTAATTTGTCATAAGTGAATGATTAACAATATGCTCCATAATTCTTCTACAATTAATAACGTGATTAGTATCTCATTAACATTAGATATAACATATATCTTTTCTAAAATGTTAAAAAGGTTTAATATTTTTATAACGTGTTTTACCATCTTATAAACCCTTTATCTTAGATATATCGCGTATGTCGTTTTATAAAAGATTAATTTGGTGAACCTAGTATTTGTATATTTTAATTAAGATATTTATAAGCTCATGTCTTGTTTTATAAAGTATAGATCACACATTTTTGAAAAGAACACCCTCCCATTATAACCATTACTTGCGATGTTTTTGAAAAGCGAACGCTCTTTTCGTTAGGCTCTCTTTTAGCTTTACGTATGGTGAATGATGTATGTTATTGAGTGGTGTTTGTTCTTCTTGTTTGTTTGTGTGATATCCAGTGGTTGATCTAGTAGTTAAGAATCAAGATCTATTCCGATCCGTGGAAGAACCTCAAGTTTTCAATAAGCAAGGCAAGTGGACTTCTCCCTCTGCATACTCTGTTTGATCCCAAACAATACATTTAATAAATTTTATTCTTTTGGATATATATGTATAATTTGACGGGTTACCTATTTAGATAACCTTTCCAACCTTATTCCTTGATCAAACCTGGGAATTATACTTTACCTTCGTAGCTATGCTATTGCTACAACTTAACTTTATGCAGTCACTCCTGTATGATACTAATGTTCCAAATGGTAAGTTTTCATTATTATTGTTAACCCGATGGTTAAACAAGATCATTGCATATTAATTGGAACATGGAGTGACCACCCGGGAAGACAGTGCTACCATGAGAACTATCATGGCTCTGGTCTTGGCTAAATAACTAGGGAAGTCTTATGTTGGGTGTTGGTCGTGGTCGACCGGGACGGGGGCATCTGGCAAGCGCTTATAGTACCGGCTCAGGCAGATTGGATACGGGCATAGTTCCCAAAGCTTTACCCTGTGGTTCGGACTATAAGTTGGTTACGGTAGGTGTGCCTTATGCAGTTTGACCATTTCCAGCATTTGCGTAATGAGGACTCTAGGGAGAAGCCTCGTAGTGAGACCCTGGCCATTCACCTCGGAAGTGAATACGGGTCTAGCTAACCCGGGCAAAAAGGGAATCGCGACTCATGGGTAAAGATGCGCCACCTCTGCAGAGTGTAAAACTGATATATCAGCCGTGCTCACGGTTATGAGCAGCCTGGACTCCTCACATGATAATTGAACTTGAAGATGGAAATAAATCGAGATCCGATGATCTGCCAATGGTTTTGCTTAAGTGGTTTCGCTTAAGTGTTTTTGAAATACTCTTGTACCTTTGTTTAATGGGAATACTTGGGATTCACACTTATTAGTAAAACAGGTGTTGTTAATAAAATGTTGACCAACTAAAATGCTTACTGCTCAACCTCAGCCTCACCTTGTTGGACTTGCATTAGTTTTTCCCCCACTTGCTGAGCCCCGACCATAAGTGAGCTCACCCTTGCTTAATTTTGATCAGAAGTTTGCAGATGAAGATATGATGCTGAACTCCATGGATGCTAGTCTAGTGATACCCCCGGTCATCTTCCTGTGGATGGATGTCCATGTCTCGCTGTACTTTGATGAATAAAGGTTAAGACATTATGTCTGTTCGAAGTGTAATATGTTAATATAATCGTTATTTACGCGTTTATGCATTGTTCTTTTGATATATTACACTTGTGACGTCAACATATGTGTGGAAATAGATCCTGGCACACATATGCTATGCACCCGGCTCTGCCCCTTAGAAACGGGTGTGACAGAAGTGGTATCAAAGCAATGTGACCGTAGGTCGCTAGATTAGTTAGAAATGGAAAGCCCAATCAGTCGTTCAAAACTGGACTTATTTGTCTCAATAAAAACTTACTTTATATCAAAACTCGTCTCTTTTATTTTCAACCCTTCTTGTCTGATTCTTCGTCTATCAGAAGGCTCTCCTCAGAAGCATTGCAAGATGATCAAGTTAGGATTGTGGAACTTAAAGTGAAGTCTACCGGAAGGAACCCTTTAGAAGCTATGGAAGATGCCCCATTCTCTGTCTTATCCCCACTCCGCAAGAAGTTTTGTTATGGATCCCCTGGATCTATTATTTGACTTCTTGGATAGGTTAATAGGATAGTTCTATAGTGATAAGTTTTCGACTAGATCGGTAAAGACGACGTTATATTGAGGTTGTTTTCTAACTCATAATATTGCTATATAACCCTTGATTTCTTCTACTCTTGTTTTCTTGTCATTGTATTGTCATCCTTGGACAATATCTACCTTGATATATTGAACCCTTTGCCTCTCTACTTTTCTCCTTGATAATGCTTTCTCTCTATTGAATTCTTATACTTTTGCTTTTGTGCCATTGTATTGCCACTCTAGCGCAATATCTACCTTGATATATTAAACCTATGCCTCTCTAATTTGTCTCCTTGATAAAGTTTTCTCTCTAACTCACTTTATATCCTTGGTTGTATCATTCATCCTCACTTTAATAGTTCATGGTTATCTCATTTCACTCTTGGCCACCAACAAATATGTCATATCTAACTCCTTGATAATTCGTACCCAACTCCTTGATGTTATATTATCTTTCTTATTTCAAACCTTGTCTCACCATTGTTTTGGTTGAATGAGTAGAATTGGATTGTGTTGTGCTGGTATGCTTGAGTTCATTGTCCTTTGTGTTCATGTTTGATTTGCTTCTTTAAAATGATTGTTGGTGTTGTGTGACTTTTGTCCACAATGACATCAATTAGCTAGGAAAAACCTTAGATAGATGGGTTTTTGCTGCTCTCTATAATCTGTCTTTGCTCAACCCTTTCATCCCTTCCATTCTTCCATACCCATACAGATGTCAGACCTTGGAATGTCAACGACAAGTGATGTCACTAAATGCAAAGAATGCGGTGTGTTGGCAAATCAAAACAACACTATGAATAAAACAGCTGATGAACAGAAATTCAGGACCCAAAAGGATGCACAACCAAACCAACAGACAATTAACCCTGGAACCTGTTGTTGTTGCGAGTATTATGGAATTCCTTGTCGCCAGATCAGTACAAACGAAAGTGAAACTACAAAACAGAAGAACCGGATTTTGTTTTCTGGTATAAAAAGACAATGGTCTCCCCAAGAACAACTAATAGCAGATGCACTATCAGACGATGAATTGTCAGGTATTCCAAAAAGGAAACATCACAAGGATGCCCAGCCCCAAGAAGAAATACATGAGTGTTACATTGATGGATGGACTATTACTTGCACACAGTTTCAGCCTCGTCGTCGCATCAGTTCCAAGAAACGAAAAGGGAACCATGGAAAAAGTCAAGAAATAACTTCAAGAAAAGCTTGCTATCAATGTGGACGCGAAGGTCATTACTTCCGTAATTGTCCTGAGAAGAGTTCACTACAGATCACCTCCGAGATGAAGCTATCTCAATCTTTAGACATGGAATATGAACAAAAATGCACAGAAACTTCTACCAACAACGTAAAGACAACTCCACCATGTAACTTATCAAGTCGTGCTTGTTTTGGCTGTGGTGATACCGGCCATCTTGTTAATGGTTGTCCTAAGAAGGATGTGGAGATCAATAAGGTCCAAAAGAAAAGACAACACCCTCAAACCCATGCATCAACAAAGAATAAACAACAGAAAGAGTCCACAGGAAGGATAAGTTATGCAGTGACAGGAACCATTCCATATGATGATGCAGTAATTTTTGGAACACTGGTCATTCACACAACCATCGCCACCGTGTTGTATGATCCTCATATAACACATTCTCTTATCAGTGCCCAGTTTGCAACAAAGTATGGTATCTTTAAGTGTCCCTTAAGATCAAGAAAGACCATCAGTACACCTGAAGGAAAAATGTTAGTAAACTACATATGTCCGAAAGTAAGTATTAAAATCAACGGAATAGATTTTTCAGCTGATCTCCTAGTGATAGAATCAATGGGAAAGGATGTGATTCTTGGAAAGAATTGGTTACAAAGAGCTAAGGCGGTAATCCAACATACTGAGAAAACCATGTGCTTGGAAACTCCATCTGGAGAAACAATAGTAGTTGAAGACAACCGACCTCCAGCTCAGATTGGTACATCTGACAAGGAAGAATAATATACCATTTAGCTAGAAGGAGTGTGTCTCACGAAAAAAAAATGTCAAGTTGTTGCCCTTTCAAGATTTGTAATCGTTCCAAGTGGTATATGAATAAATTTGGAGAATATCTCGCACCTATTGTGTTTTGCCTCTTTATAAAGATAATAAAGTATGGTGTCATCTACTATATGCAATCAATGTGATGCTCTACACTAGTTGCCCTAAAGTCCCGCTCAAGTTTTTCTCTCAAATTGTGCTCAAAGAAATACTCTTGGATCAGAAAGATTATTTGGATATCATGCTTTGAAATCTATAAGGTTCAAAAGATCTTTGTTAAGGAATATAACACCTGTAAATTCTTGAAGTATGATGAAGCTAGGCAGAAATCTGAAACCATCCTTGTTCCTTAACTAATTTTATATTGGGAATCAAAATGTTGCTCTTTATCTTAATGTCATACAAGCCTCTTATGCAGTCTGTCTCACTAACTCTTTTACCCTCTATAACCAGATGATGAACCCCAATGGAAATGAAGTAAATGACGCCAACGACAATATTCCTACCTTAACAACTATGAACGAGAAAAATGAGTCACCGAGATATTCGATGAATGGAATGAAGAACAACAAAAGGAATAGAAAAATGTTTGGATACATGATTAGTTCACCTCAACCACAAGCAAAAGCCACAAAACACATGGATACCCAAACAGAAGAATCAAGTCAGGCTCAGCTACATGAGATACAGACACCCAATCAACTCTCACCCCCTGTTAGTCAAGCAAAGTTAACTCGCAAAGAACTCAAAGCAAGAGGTGCTTGCTACTACTGCAAAAACGAAGGACATCTTATTCGCGAATGCCCCAAGAAGCGTCTAGACCGAATAAAGAAGAAAGCTGACAAGCATGACCTAAGCGATAATTCAGAAGACCAACCATTTTATAAGTATGATGATGAAGGTCGCTTGATTAGTATACATTTCGGAGCAGAGAAGGAAGTTCCTTATGTTTGGAGGAGTTCAATGTGAACCAAGAACCTATGAGTAACCATATATCACCATTGTTTTCTTGCTAGCCTTCCCTAATCTCGAGGACGAGATTCTTTTTAAGAGGGGTAGATTTTGTAACACCCTAAATCCATCAATTAAAAGCGATCTAGTTTTATGTATTAATTTTCAATAGAAAGAAAAATATTTATGTTTATAAATAATGAAATATTGATATAATTAAATTGAACAATTTATTGAATAGATAAAATTTTATCAAGTGATTGATGCATTCATGTCGAATCATAAATTTTGTTTGATTTGGTTTGTGAATCCAATTTCTGGATTTAAATTACTAAGAAAACCCCATTATTTCAAATAATAAAGAATTGTTAATAATTAGTTTTGTAAAGTATGCATTTCGATTTGCAAATAATAGTTTTGAGATTTTTCTGTTTTCAGAAATATAAATAAGTTTATGTATTATTTTGCTTTATTTCTAGTGTGGAAACTTTTTATAAAAATATAATAAGTTACTAAATAATCTTTTTCTGAGAACATGTATTTTATTTTGGCTAATAATATTTTGGATTTACTTAGAATTTTAGAATATATATATATATATAACATTTTCTGTTTAAAAAGAAAAGAATAAAAAAAAACAAAAGGCCGATCAGGCCAACGTCCTAGCCATGGCCACCCTGGCCTGTTCGCGTGCCCTCTTCTCTGTCCTGCCAGGCAGCCCCGCTCGCAGGGATTGCTTCCACTCGCCTAGGCATGCAGCCACAAAGCCGCGAGCTCACGCGCGTCGCGCACCGCCGCTCGCCATTGTCTGCACGCGCTGCCGCGACACGAGTTTCCACTCCGCCCACTTGCGTGTCCTTCTCAGTGGACGTCGTCCGTTTCTCTTCCTCCCCATTAACTCCATCCGTTTCTTCTCCAAGTAACTGGCGCCTGCTAACACGGAAGCGCTGTTGACCACACTGAAGCACCGTCGCCTGCTCGTCTTCCCTTCCAGATGCCACTCGACCTCCCCCGGACGCCCATAAGTAGTGCGCCAACAAGCTCACCTTTCCCTTCCTCGCTTGCTCTGCTCCTCGCTCCCCTCCGCCCTCTGATGCTGCAATTCATCGTCGTGCCTCTATTGCTGCTACACGTTGGTGCCATACTACCTCCTCGCCGGGCTCGACCACCTTTCGTCGGACTCCACGGATTTACTGGCTGTTGTTGTGCGACGTTTCGACGTTCGTCGCATCCAGAAGCCCCTGCGCCTGGAGACTTCCCACACCGTGACTTCACCATCGGAACCCCGGAGTCTCCTGCCTAATTCCGACGTTGCCGAAATCGTCTCTGCGTCACCACTCTCCCTCGTCGACGTTCATCCAAGACCGCCGTTCATCCCAAGGTTGAAAACAACTCCAAAAGTTGATTTATGTTCTAAATCACGTTTTAAATTAATTTTTGAATTATTGTTGTAATATTGAGATAATGCGATTTGGCGATTCTCGTGTATGATTTTAGAGATTCCGATTTATAAGTGTTGCTAAAATCAAACCCCATGACAATACCTTGAATATATGTATGATTTTATAATTTTAAAAATGAGTACGGTCACTATTCACTACTTTCGTGGTTTTCGTACTAGAAATGTTTATTTCACTTTAGTATGTGTGGAATGATAATTGCTGGTAGTATTTTAAATGTACACTTATTTGCATGAAGAAATAGAAGAAATACTAGGCCATGTAGTTCCGGTCAAATGAAAATATAGAGGTTACTATCCATGATACATGTATATATAAGTATGACACTTAAGTACTTAGAATTAATAAGAGATTTATTTATATCATAATAACCATAAATATGTCATTAAAAGTCTCATTTAGTAATTTACAATTAATTCTTAGTATATTAATGTTAGAAGAGTTATAAATAAATAATTTTTAGTTATGCGTAAAAATTCTATATAGAAAAGAAAGGAGAAAACCGAAATAGTAGAATTTATAATAATGTTAAAATGACTTAATTGCTCATACTTTTCTAGTAAAGAAATTAATAGTATGTTGATAAACATAGGTTTCTTACTAAAGAATTAGATAACCTGTTTCTAGTTTAAAATGACCTTTTTAATAGATATTATAATTAATAAGGTTTGTTATAGATATTAAGTATAGTCGTATTAAATAGAAACTTAAAAGAATATGTAGACCATATGTCTCTTAATAAAAATAGAAGATAAATATATGTCCAATTAATAGATTATTTATAATTTTTGAATTAAAAGATAACAAGGGTCATTACTTTTATAAACTAAAACGATAGTTTATACACAACTTTCTTCTAATGAATTAGATCATTTATTCCTACAATAGAAGTAAAGATAATTAATAGGTTAATTATCCTTTATCATAATGTATTAATCAAACCTATAGTCAATTTGTTCTTAATTAGATTTATGGTATGATTAATGATTTCATAAAATTTAATCCACATTATATACGAATCACTTAGCTTTTTCTAAAGGATAAAATAAAGTAATAAGAGTTTAAGTTCTTTTATAACTTAAAATGTTACTTTATATTGACTTCAAATATAATAATACAGGCTATGTGCTTTTTAATGACATTAAATGATGGTTATGCGTTCATTATCTTTTGCATGAAAATCCACTTAAGGCCCATAACCTAACTCGTCTTAAATAGGTGATTAATAATATAATTATGATCTTTTCACATAAAACCTATTTAGGCTTATATCTTAATTTGTCATAAGTGAATGATTAACAATATGCTCCATAATTCTTCTACAATTAATAACGTGATTAGTATCTCATTAACATTAGATATAACATATATCTTTTCTAAAATGTTAAAAAGGTTTAATATTTTTATAACGTGTTTTACCATCTTATAAACCCTTTATCTTAGATATATCGCGTATGTCGTTTTATAAAAGATTAATTTGGTGAACCTAGTATTTGTATATTTTAATTAAGATATTTATAAGCTCATGTCTTGTTTTATAAAGTATAGATCACACATTTTTGAAAAGAACACCCTCCCATTATAACCATTACTTGCGATGTTTTTGAAAAGCGAACGCTCTTTTCGTTAGGCTCTCTTTTAGCTTTACGTATGGTGAATGATGTATGTTATTGAGTGGTGTTTGTTCTTCTTGTTTGTTTGTGTGATATCCAGTGGTTGATCTAGTAGTTAAGAATCAAGATCTATTCCGATCCGTGGAAGAACCTCAAGTTTTCAATAAGCAAGGCAAGTGGACTTCTCCCTCTGCATACTCTGTTTGATCCCAAACAATACATTTAATAAATTTTATTCTTTTGGATATATATGTATAATTTGACGGGTTACCTATTTAGATAACCTTTCCAACCTTATTCCTTGATCAAACCTGGGAATTATACTTTACCTTCGTAGCTATGCTATTGCTACAACTTAACTTTATGCAGTCACTCCTGTATGATACTAATGTTCCAAATGGTAAGTTTTCATTATTATTGTTAACCCGATGGTTAAACAAGATCATTGCATATTAATTGGAACATGGAGTGACCACCCGGGAAGACAGTGCTACCATGAGAACTATCATGGCTCTGGTCTTGGCTAAATAACTAGGGAAGTCTTATGTTGGGTGTTGGTCGTGGTCGACCGGGACGGGGGCATCTGGCAAGCGCTTATAGTACCGGCTCAGGCAGATTGGATACGGGCATAGTTCCCAAAGCTTTACCCTGTGGTTCGGACTATAAGTTGGTTACGGTAGGTGTGCCTTATGCAGTTTGACCATTTCCAGCATTTGCGTAATGAGGACTCTAGGGAGAAGCCTCGTAGTGAGACCCTGGCCATTCACCTCGGAAGTGAATACGGGTCTAGCTAACCCGGGCAAAAAGGGAATCGCGACTCATGGGTAAAGATGCGCCACCTCTGCAGAGTGTAAAACTGATATATCAGCCGTGCTCACGGTTATGAGCAGCCTGGACTCCTCACATGATAATTGAACTTGAAGATGGAAATAAATCGAGATCCGATGATCTGCCAATGGTTTTGCTTAAGTGGTTTCGCTTAAGTGTTTTTGAAATACTCTTGTACCTTTGTTTAATGGGAATACTTGGGATTCACACTTATTAGTAAAACAGGTGTTGTTAATAAAATGTTGACCAACTAAAATGCTTACTGCTCAACCTCAGCCTCACCTTGTTGGACTTGCATTAGTTTTTCCCCCACTTGCTGAGCCCCGACCATAAGTGAGCTCACCCTTGCTTAATTTTGATCAGAAGTTTGCAGATGAAGATATGATGCTGAACTCCATGGATGCTAGTCTAGTGATACCCCCGGTCATCTTCCTGTGGATGGATGTCCATGTCTCGCTGTACTTTGATGAATAAAGGTTAAGACATTATGTCTGTTCGAAGTGTAATATGTTAATATAATCGTTATTTACGCGTTTATGCATTGTTCTTTTGATATATTACACTTGTGACGTCAACATATGTGTGGAAATAGATCCTGGCACACATATGCTATGCACCCGGCTCTGCCCCTTAGAAACGGGTGTGACAATGACAGACTATGCACTTATGAAAGCATGTTAGAAACATTTTAAGCAATTACCCTTAAGGATTTCAAAGAGACTTAAGGAACCTCCACCTTTGGAACAAAGGTAGCTTATCCTCGTTACAAGGTTAAGCTTTAAGCTCTTTGACAATAAAAACACTTCACCTAGTTTAAACAAAAATGCATAAATGTAGGAATAAAATTTTTGAGAGGTTAAACTAGGTATGAAGCAGGGATATGCATAAACATGTTTTCTCTTCCTTTTATACAAGATATGCAAGGAATGTATAGAAGAGGAAGATTTAGGTACATGTATAAATGAGAGGAAGTAGTTTTACCCTTTTGTACCTTCACATAGAGACACTCTCTGCATTGTGCTTTGTCCTTAGTCTTAGTTACTTAAGACCTATATTCAAGACAGTGTATGGAAATATTTTGCGCAAGAGAGGGTTCTACAACTAGTGATCCTTTTCTAAGTCATTGTTATTATATATCAAGTGGATCACAAATTGCATAAATGTATCATGAATTCTCCTCTTAACTTAGTGCATATTAAGAAAGATATCGATTGAAATTATATGAGGCACTAAGAAGCATAAGTGTTAATTGAAGTTATTCAATGATCAAACAAGTAACAGATGCGATCAAAAGAACAACATATGCATTAGATTATTAAACAAGCTTAAACCAGGAGAATCCAGTAAATATGCTACTTTAATAGTGAAAGTTACAATCTTTGATAAAGATGACATTACTTTACCAAGTTGGGTTGAAATGTAGTAGCATACTTCATGAGAAACTTATTCTCATACTTGAGACTATGTGAGATTACTAAGATAAAGTGTTAGTCTCAATATAATCAAGATATAAAAATAGGCTCCCCCTAAAGATATGCATCAAAGTTTGAAGGAATTGGATAGATGCACTCATTTTTAAAGACAAATAGGGAGAAGCATTATTCATTTGATCAAGGCTTATAGAATTTGCAATAAACAACTTATGCCCAATATTCTCATAATGAAAAAGATTTAGAATGCTTACAACCACACCATTGATTGTTTTGAAGATCTTATTGTCCAAGTTGGTGTTGTTGTTCTTGACGTCTTCCTCTTTCATTTGAGTGTCCTCCCTTTGTGGTTGTCTCTTTTTCCTTCCAAACTCATTGAAAAAATACTCAAGAGAGATGTTAATAGCTCAAGGGAGTATAAGATGAAGGATGATTTCTTTTAGATAAGAAATATAAACAATTCATCATCCACAAGTTACACAGACATGAAGTAAAATCCTTAATATTAGTGCACATCATTAGAAAAGAGGAATATGCACCTTTTAAAAATTTTGATCAATCATAGGAATTTTACTTCTTCATATTGAATTTATTATCATAACTTAGAAGCATATCAATATGAGACTAGATATAGCAAAGGCATGAATTAGATTCTAATGGACAAGTGCATTTATGAGAACGAGATTGAATGCATATCTAAGTGATTTATGTCCAATAAGGAATCTACTCTTCACATAGGTAGAATATGATAATTTAGAGTAAATAACCATTGATGGGAACTATATTTGATTAAGAAGATGAGTTCCCATACCTTTGCTTTTACCTTTCTTCCTTTGGGTGAAGAGCAACCCTTGAGGCTTGTGGCTTGCACTTACTCTCTTGTAGATTTTCATAAGTAAGCTCAAGAGATATGTCATTAGTAACACAAGCACTAGTTTCCCTTTTTGTAATCTTTTTTGACAAGGAATGAACAATGGATTACTAAAGCACGGAAACTTTATAATATGAACTAGATTATTCCATGATGTATACTCAGTTTTAACTTATAAAACAAGTATAGTTAATTCTTTAAGATTATGGGAATAAATCTAATTCATAACATGGAGAGCGATGAATGTAGAAGAATCATATCCAATTTAAGCAATAAGAAATACAACATAAATCATTGGATTTTTCTTTTCATGTTAGATTACGCATTTCCATAGAGAAACTTATTCTCTACATGTGAGACTACTTAGGTTATTTAGACAAAAACATTAGTCTCACGATTCTAGATATAAAGAGAGATTCCCTTTATAAGTGTCCTAAGGATTTGAATTCCTTATATGACACTTTATTCTTTTAAGAACTTGGAATATCTCTTTCTATGTCTAGAACATGGCAACAACAGGATAATTAATGTAGATCATACCATAAGGTAGTTAAAGCAATTTAAAGCATGTAGATTGCCTATATGATAAATATGCAATCTACCATATGAGAGGAACTTCTTCCAAAGAATGGTAATATAATCTAACAACATTCTTAAGTGCTTCCCTTTTGTATGTGACTACATAAGACACAAGAGAAATGATATTTGAAGATACTTGCACTTAAAGACATAAGTGTTATCATCCTTTGGCTTTCCTCCATGTTGTAGTCCTTGATTTTTCCGCATAGGATAATTCTTTATTTCCTACAACATCAATATCTTCCCTGAGATGATATGAGTTTTAGATATAATAGTGCAAAACAACTTTGGGTCAAACTTGGATATATAGATCATTGAAGATTGATAGGTTGAGTTAATAAGAATTGAATTGACTCTCTCAAGCACCCCAAAGCCTCATATCATCTCCTTTTCCTGCAAAGCTTGTCAAGCATATTTTGGTACCCATCGCTTGATGGGTCCATCAAGGTTAGTAAACAAAGATCTAGGAACCCAAAAGTCCTTTGTGTTAGAGCTTGGTAAACTCATTACCTTTCTAGCACAAGTTGCAATTTTGGGTTGCCTAGTTACATGTGAAATAATTGACAATCTAGGAGTGGGATAGTTACCAATAGGACAATCCTTGCATTGATGCCCCTTTTTCGGCATATGTAGCAAAGGCGATCTTCAAGTCTTGAAGATTTCTTCTTTCCTTGTTTCTTGCTTGCTACATGGTTAGTTAATATTTTCTTTTCTAATACTATGCCTTTTTGTTTTAAATGGGGACAAGACTTAATTAAGTGTCCCTTCCTTGAGCATTTAAAACAAAGTTTATCATCCTTGTTAATAATCAAGCCATTTTCAATATAGGGAAATGACCTAATTGAGTGTCCCTTTTCAAAGCATTCACTACACTTCTTACTTCTCTTAGTGTGAAGTGTGACTTGATTATTACCTTGGATGTTACCTTGTACGGAGGCATGGTTGAGGCTTTTGGCAGAGGTATTGATTTTCTTCTTTTGTTCCTTCCTCTTGGCAATCCTCAAGTCCTTGACATTTTCTTCAAGGGATTTAGTGCATGCCACGGTTGATCCCGTCTCAAGCTTCTTCACCATGTGATCACGGTTATCTTGAGAAGGTTGAGCAATGCACTTCCCTTTTAGTTGTTTCAAGTTCATTTTTAGCCTCTCATTTTCTTCTTTGAGCTTTTGACATGTACCATCTTTTGTTCCTGGAAATTCTAGCTCAAAGGAGGAGTTGCTTATCGACGGACAACAAGCATTAGCACATGGTAAAATAGTTTCAATTTGAGTACATGTGCATGAGTGAGGTTGTTGGGATTTTAAGTTTTCTATCACAACCTTATGAGCAATATTCAACATGATATGATCATCCATAAGATTTTCATGAGACAATAGAAGCATATCATATTTTCCTTGAAAAGCTAGATTTTCAACTTTTAGCTTTTCTATTTGGTCCTTAATCAAGGCATTCCTATTTACTAATTGAGTGATACAATGTAAAGAGTTATCTTGCTCAATTGAAATAGTTTCATACCTTTGGACCAAATCAACATGAGAGCACTTTAGCTCCTCATGTTCTTTAGTCAACTCGTCAAAGTTTAGCATTTTTATGGAGAGGATATCTTCTAGCATTTGACGAGCTTCGCTTTGCTCTCTCGCTCTTTTTAGAAGTTTGAGCATGACCGCCTTATCTTCTAGGCTTAGATGAGCGTAGAGTTGCATGAAGCTTCTTTCATCCTCCTCATCCTCATTTGTGCTTCCTCTATCATTTTCATTAGCCACACAACATATGTGGGAATCGAAATGGGAAGACAAACCTTTTGGAGAGGTGGATTCATCGTTTGGTCTCCAACATTTACTTTCTTCTTCTTCCTTCAAAGGGTTAGTTTCATATGGACTAAAGGAAGTAGAAGCATAAAGTGAACCATCATGTTTGGACTCATCAAATTTATTTTTGATTCTAGTCCAAATATCATGCGCATCAGGAATAGATTCACTATAATTCATTATGAAGGCACGATAATCTTCTTTGCTGAGAGAATTACTTAAGATGTTATAAGCTAGGTAGTTTAAGCGTATACATCTTTGATCTTCCTCGAAAGCATTTTTCCCATTATAACTAGAGGGTATAATACTCTTGTCTAAAATTTGTTCTAATTGTGGATCTACGGTTCTAAAAGCATTTATCACCCTAGTAGACCATGAATCATAATTAGACCAATCGGAAAGTAAAATTTCAAGAGTTACCTCCTTGTTCTCCTCCGGAGTTGTCATCTTGTTCCTTTGGGATCTTCTTCGAGCCATCACTTCGAGTTGTTAGACTCAATATGAAGTGCCTAGCTCTGATACCAATTGAAAGTCGCCTAGAGGGGGGTGGATAGGCGAAACCTGAAAATTATAATTCTAAATCCAAACTAGATCCCTTGATTAGTGGTTAGAACAAGATTCACAATTATTGGAGTATAAAAACTAAGTCCTTTGCTTGCAACGAGTATTGTTTTCAAAGAGTGCAGAATTAACAAATCAATACAACTAATAAGTTTATGGAATATAGAGCAAGAGGGCTTAGGTAAAAGGAGGAATAACGCAAGTTCTTTCTTGCAAGGCGTTGCTTCTCTAAATGAGAATTTAACTTAAAGCAACACAAAATAATATTAGCAAAGAATAGTGCAAGAGAACTTAGAGAGGAAGAAAGCAAACAAATCAAAAGCAATAAGCACAAGAGACACGGGTGATTTGTTTTACCGAGTTCGGTTCTCGAGAACCTAATCCCC
Source organism: Zea luxurians (assembly GCA_029449295.1). Classification (NCBI taxonomy): domain Eukaryota; kingdom Viridiplantae; phylum Streptophyta; class Magnoliopsida; order Poales; family Poaceae; genus Zea; species Zea luxurians. The sequence continues at coordinate 15,742,679 of JAOPSE010000052.1, read as the reverse complement.
GTTGAGGAGTCCACTAAGGATGGGTCTTTTTCAACCCTTTCCCTCTCTCCACCGATCACCAAGACCGACGAGCTCTTCTTATTATTTGTCAACAAGAGACCGAAGTCTCCGCAAGGCCAACCACAAAGATAAGGGGCTCTTGCTAGCTTTACAATGAATGGGAGTCAAAACTTCACGCTCAAATGATCACAAGAGGTAGCACACACTTTCTCTCAATAATTCTCACAAGGCACTATCACTAAACGCACACGAGTAGCTCTTTCTTGCTTGATCTCTCTTTTGTGGCACTTGTGAGGCTTTTATGTATATAGAAGTGTTGCTCTAGTAGATAGGAGTGAATACCCAACTCTTGTGTATGAAATGGATCAATGAATACTTGTGAATGAGCTGGTTGGGGTGGCTTTTATAGCCCTCAACCACCCATATAGCCGTTGGGGCGTATCTGCCCGAAATTGCACTGGCGGACGGTCCGCGGCTAGGGCCTGGACGGTCCGCGACCCTCCAACGGTCGATTCTGACATCTTCAACGGATACTTCTGACAGATCAACGGCTAGATCAACAGCTATCTGCCTCGGTGACACCATGCGGACGGCCCGCCCTTGGTCCCGGACGGTCCACGCCAGCTCTATAATTCCTCTTGCTCAAATTGTCACCTTCGGGCTTTTCGATTCTGCGTCGACCGGACGGTCCGCGCATGAGGCCGGACGGTCCGCGCTTGGTCTCGGATGGTGCTTGCTTTAAGCAGTTTTCCTGTCCGAGGGTCACCTTGGTGTCGCGGACGGTCTGCCGCAAGGGCCCGGACGGTCTACGCTTAGTCTATTTTTTCAAAAAACTTCTCCTGTCCGGAATAATCTACGGTATTCCGGACAGTCGATTTAGAATAGTTGTAGATGAACTCATGCACCTGTGAAATGATCAACTAGAGCAAACTAGTTAGTCCAATTATTTGTGTTGGGCAATTCAACCACCAAAATCATTTAGGAAAAGGTTTGACCCTATTTCCCTTTCAAGATTCATAATTCAGCCAGTGATCGTCAACTAGTTTGCCAAACTCTTGAGGCTAAATATCGTGCACCTTCTAGCTGAGCAGGGCGGCGTCGAGGAGGGTGCCGGAGTGCGAGCGGCTTCGTCCTCTTCCTCCGCATTGAACCCCACAGCTTCCAGGGCGGCTTCGTCTGCCTCGATCTCCCGCATGAAGACATCCGCGAGTTCGAAGAAGAAGTTGTTCTCTAATGCTTCGGAATCCACCGCGTTCGTGTCCTGGAGGATGGATTATGTCGCTTCGCGTGCCAAGGCAGACTCATCGGCGTCCGCAGCCGCCATCTCCTGGGTTGTTTTCGCGAGCTCGCGAGCAAAGGTGTTGAAGCCAAGGGCTTCTAAGACAGCATCGTCGGCATCCGCTGCCACCATCTCCTGGGTTATTTCCGCGAGCTCGCGAGCGAAGGTGTTGAAGCCAAGGGCTTTCAAGACAGTATCGTCAGCGTCAGCAGACACCATCTCTTGGGTTGTTTCCGCGAGGTCACGAGCAAAGGTGTTGAAGCCAAGGGCTTCTAAGATAGCCTCGTCGGCATCCGCTGCCACCATCTTCTGGGTTATTTCTGCAAGCTCGCGAGCGAAGGTGTTGAAGCCAAGGGCTTTCAAGACAGTCTCGTCGGCGTCAGTAGCCACCATCTCTTGGGTTGTTTCTACGAGCTCACGAGCAAAGGTGTTGAAGCCAATGGCTTCTAAGACAGCCTCGTCGGCGTCCGCTGCCACCATCTCTTGGGCTATTTCCGCGAGCTCACGAGCAAAGGCGTTGAAGCCAAGGGCTTCCAAGATAGCCTCGCCGGTGTCAGCAGCCACCATCTCCTTGGTTGTTTCTGCGAGCTCACGAGCAAAGGTGTTGAAGCCAAGGGCTTCTAAGACAGCCTCTTCGGCGTCCGCTACCTCTATCTCCTGGGCTATTTCCGTGAGCTCGCGAGCAAAGGTGATGAAGCCAAGGGCTTCCAAGACAGCCTCATCAGCGTCCGCTGCCGCCATCTCCTGGGCTATTTTCGCAAGCTCGCGAGCAAAGTTGTTGAAACCAAGGGCTTCTAAGACAGCCTCGTCGTCGTCCGCTGCCGCCATCACGTGGATGATTTCCGCAAGTTCCCGGGCCAAGGTGTTGAAGCCAAGGGCTTCCAAGACAACCTTGTCGGCGTCCACTGCCGCCATCACGTGGATGCTTTCTGCAAGTTCCCAGACCAAGGCGTTGAAGCCAAGGGCAAACAGATCGAGGCACGCAAGGATAGCGCTAGCAGAGCAGCGATGGAAATCGACGTTCATGGGTAGGCACCTGGACCGCCATCTAGGATATATATATATAGTGGTGCGTGTAGGAATCAGTTTTTGTCGACGCCGATCGGAATCAGATCATAATCAAATTAGATCCCGTGAGCGAAAAACTGAACTGTCTGGAGAGAGACTTGCTATCTCAAAACTGTCGTGCCCTTCGGACTTCGCTTGGACTTTCCAAATACTTCGTGGTTGGCGAACTGCCGAGAGATTGGTGGGCTTCGCCAATTTTTGGCCCGATTAGATGGATGACTAGACCAAAAATGAATAGAAACAAAACTAATAAAATCGGTTATACGATAACGGTTGGTTCGGGTTTCCCATCCTACTTTCATCCCTAATTACAAACTCTAATTTATTGGCATCCAAACAATAGAATTGAAATTGAATATTATTTCAATATCATGGCTGATTTAGTATTCAACCCAATTCAATATCATGTCCTTCAATATAGACATCCAAACGGAGCATAACTCAATTGCAGCAACAAAAGAAAATAATAATGAACACACGCTAGTACACTAACTCATGGCATGGTCAAGCCAAAATCGAAGCCTCGCCACCGCCATTGCATGTCTTAAACTTTCAGAGACGACGGCGTGGGTGGCTTCCGGCATGGCAGTATGCGCGCGTGAGACACTATTGTATTGTACGTACGATTCAAAAGCAGCCGAGAGATTCATAATTCAGCCAGTGATCGTCAACTAGTTTTGCCAAACTCTTGAGGCTAAACATCGTGCACCTTCTAGCTGAGCAAGGCAGCGTCGAGGAGGGTGCCGGAGTGCGAGCGGCTTCGTCCTCTTCCTCCACATTGAACCCCACAGCTTCCAGGGCGGCTTCCTCCACCTCGATCTCCCGCATGAAGGCATCCACGAGTTCGAAGAAGAAGTTGTTCTCTAATGCTTCGGTATCCGTAGCGTTCGTGTCCTGGAGGATGCATTCCGTCGCTTCGCGTGCCAAGGCAGACTCATCGGTGTCCGCAGCCGCCATCTCCTGGGCTATTTTCGCGAGCTCGCGAGCAAAGGTGTTGAAGCCAAGGGCTTCTAAGACAGCATCGTCGGTGTCCGCTGCCACCATCTCCTAGGTTATTTCCGCGAGCTCGCGAGCGAATGTGTTGAAGCCAAGGGCTTTCAAGACAGTCTCGTCGGTGTCAGCAGCACCATCTTTTGTGTTGTTTCCGCGAGCTCACGAGCAAAGGTGTTGAAGCCAAGGGCTTCTAAGACAGCCTCGTCGGCGTCCGCTCCCACCATCTCCTAGGTTATTTCTGCGAGCTCGCGAGCGATGGTGTTGAAGCCAAGGGCTTTCAAGACAGTCTCGTCGGCGTCAGCAGCCACCATCTCTTGGGTTGTTTCCGTGAGCTCACGAGCAAAGGTGTTGAAGCCAAGGGCTTCTAAGACAGCCTCGTCGGCGTCCGCTGCCACCATCTCCTGGGCTATTTCCGCGAGCTCATGAGCAAAGGCGTTGAAGCCAAGGGCTTCCAAGACAGCCTCGTCGACGTCAGCAGCCACCATCTCCTGGGTTGTTTCTGCGAGCTCACGAGCAAAGGTGTTGAAGCCAAGGGCTTCTAAGACAGCCTCTTCGGCGTCCGCTGCCTCTATCTCCTGGGCTATTTCCGCAAACTCGCAAGCAAAGTTGTTGAAACCAAGGGCTTCCAAGATAGTCTCGTCGTCGTCCGCTGTCGCCATCACGTGGATGATTTCCGCAAGTTCCCGGGCCAAGGTGTTGAATCCAAGGGCTTCCAAGACAACCTTGTCGGCGTCCACTGCCGCCATCGCATGGATGATTTCCGCAAGTTCCCAGGCCAAGGTGTTGAAGCCAAGGGCAAACAGATCGAGGCACGCAAGGCTAGCGCTAGCAGAGCAGCGATGGAAATCGACGTTCATGGGTAGGCACCTGGACCGCCATATATATATATATATATATATATATATATATATATATATATATATATATATATATATATATATATATATAGTGGTGCGTGTATGAATCAGTTTTTGCCCACGCCGATCGGAATCGGATTAGAATCAGATTAGATCCCGTGAGCGAAAAACTGAACTGTCTGGAGAGAGACTTCCTATCTCAAAATTGTCGTGCCCTTCGGACTTCGCTTGGACTTTCCAAATACTTCGTGGTTGGCGAACTGCTGAGAGATTGGTGGGCTTCGCCAATTTTTGGCCCGATTAGATGGATGGCTGGAGCAAAAATGAATAGAAACAAAAGGAATACATTAATTTGGGTTGGGATTTTTTAGATAGTTTTGGCCTACAGCAGTTTTAGAAGTTTCTAAATTTTATAAGGTAGTTTTCAAACCTTATTTTGCAACCATTTTTGAATTATAGTTAGAAAGTACATTTAAACTATTTTAAGGTCAAAATTATTTTTTTGAAACATTTTAAAAACCTACTTTGTTCAAATTCAATTAAAAAATGCTATTTTAGCCCTTCTAACGTGGGCTCTCTGCTATTATGTTACCCTCTGTATATGACTTGTGGGTCATTTGTGTTTATGATTTGTGGATCTGGTGGTAAAATAGAAAAGTCCATAACTGAGAGTGACAAAATAGCAAATTCCTCGTTTGAATGAATATAATTGTCTATAACTGTGCGCAGGCTTCACTTTCACACCGGCCCTTCCACGATTTGTAAGTCACATGCCTGAACGTTGTAGCGGGTGAAAAAATAGATACATTCTTTTGTTTTAGTAAAAATTATATTACTAAAAGTATCTTATAATTTAGAATACATTCTTTGTTATGGCTTATAAATCTATGTAGTTTTTTCTAAAATTAATAGATATAAATATAAACTTTTGACTGTGCCACTGCATGCTCACGTCAATTTACTATCATACTAGGCGGCAACTTCTTTGCCACGTCAATGAACAATAGGCGACTGATTAAGAGCAACTCTAACGAACCATGTAAATCAATCCCAATAGCATTAACAGGCAAAAAAATGTGTTTTGTCCCCTCCAACAGGTCCCCCTTCTTCTCCTTAATCTCTTCGTGTCCCGGATCCGGTGGCGTTGGTCACACAAATATGCGTGTAGTGGGATTTCCCCAATCGCTGCAGCGCCTGCTCCCGTGGCTGCTTTCCCGCGCTTTTTTGCCTCGCGCACCGTAGTGGTGGTGGAAGGCACGACCGCGGAGGGAAAAAAATTCGGTGGAGGTCTGCTGCAAAGCCCCTCACAAAAAAAAAAAGATAGATTCACCCGCAGTATCAATAACAAAACTAAAACGTTATCTGGTGAACCTGTAGATGGGGTCTATCTCCATTTTTTGAGGAGATGGTTTCTGAGTGCGAGGAACGAGACACTCGATCTGCAGTGGACGAGGCGGCGGTAGAGTCTTCTGCGGTGCTAGACGAGGGGGGGGGGGAGGTGGGGGCATCGATCCGCGGAGGAGGCGCGCGATCGTACCTTCTGCGCTGTTGGCCGAGGCAAGGGCCAGGGGGGGGGCTCCATCTGCGGTGAAGGCGCGCGCCCGTGGCTTCTGCGGTGGTGAAGCCTCAGCACCGCCATTGCCTGTATGAGACTTTCAGAGACGACGGCATGGTGGCGGCGGCTTTCAAAGACGGCGGCGTGGTGGCTTCCGCCTTCCGCCATGGCAGTATGCGAGACACTATTGCATTGTACATTTGTACTATGTCCCAGTGCGACCTCGAGCGGATCAGCCTTTCGCACACGCCCTTTACAGTTTATAGGCTTCTTTAGCTCGTCATTTTTTCGAGCAGATCAGCATTTCAGAGGAGATGGAGACTTTAGCTCGTCATTTTTTTTACTGAAAACATAATTTAAACAACTTCCCATGTAAAAAAGTTTAGTACTATGAAGAAACCGGAACCGACGAGCAATACAGGGTAGACATGGAAGGGATGAATTCCTAGCCTCTCAACCCCTCACCTTGCCAAAAAAAAAAGAAAAAAAAAAGGGGAAAAACTATTGATCGGGTAGCAGACTTCCAAACAGTTGAGTTCAGCAACGGCGTGTTAACCTATCCACTTCCTCGGTACTGCAGCTCAGTCCCCTTCCCACCCAGCCTCTCGATCTCGCATGTCTTCCGGAGGCAGAGGAGGAGGCGGCCATGCGTGCACCTTCTAGCTGACCACGGCGGCGTCGAGGAGGGTGTCGCCGCGGGCGGCTTCATCCGCTTCCTCCGCCCCATTGAACACTATAGCTTATTAGCTTCCACGGCGGCTTTCAGTGCTTCCGAGGCGGCTTCACCCGCTTCCTCCGCCGCATTGAACACCATAGCTTCCACGGCGGCTTCCTCCGCCTCCGCCTCGGCCTCCGTCTCCTGCATGAAGGCTTCCGCGAGTTCGAAGAAGAAGATGTCCTCCGATGCTTGGGTATCCGCCGCGTCCTTGTCCTGGAGGACGTATTCCGCCGCTCTGCGTGCGACGGCTTCCGGTGCGTCCAGGGCAGCCTCATCGGCCTCCGTGTCCTGGAGGACGAATTCTGCCATTCGGCGTGACAAGGCTTCCAGCGCGTCCAACATATCCTCATCGGCGTCCGCCGCCTCGGTGTGTCGGGGTCGGAGGACGGATTCTGCCATTTTTCGCGTGCGACGGTGTTGGAGAAAGATGCAGGATCGACTGAGTTCAACAAGCCGGCGAGGGCTTGAAGATGAACAGGAACGTTCAGTTCAGATGAAAAAACAGGGAAACAGGAGGAGGAAATCCTGAATATATATATACCCAGTGCGTTCTCCATCTAATCTAAACAAACACGATGCTTTCTCCATCTAATCTATCCATCTAGGAAACAAACCCGCTACCTAAACTTTCTCTCTGAATAACAGACTCTTCACAACTAGATATGACAGACGGCTCCCGGCGCGTCCAAGGCCTCATCGGTGTGGGCCGCCGCCAAAATTATGGGCTGTTTTCACGCCCGAGCCATGTCTCCCGTCGAGATGGAGAGTTGGGAGACGGAGGCGCTTGAGGACTGAGAACAGATCGAGGCACGCAACGCTAGCGCTCAGGGATTGATCGATCGACGTGCATCTGAAGAGGAATAGGCCTAGTATCCGATGTTCCGATTTTCCTTTGATGTTTCAAACCTGAGATCTCGTGATTTAATGGGACAGCTATTACCATTGCACACAGGCTTGCCCTTTAGATTAGGAATAGAAATTACATATTTTGGAAGTAAAAAATGATAAAATTTAAATTATCGTTCACTCAAAATTTTATCTGAATTGGTGCATTGTTAATAATTTTAATCTGTTATCACAATACTTTTGTAGAAATATTGATAGGATTCATGTCCCCATGCATTATAGCAGAAAAATATCTAGGCCAACCCATGATAGCCAGCAAGATCATAATCTCCATCACTCCTAAAATTGGCCTTAAGGCAATGGGCCAGGTCCAAGTCCAAAGATATGCCATGTCAGTCGATTCCCATCCCTAATAAAATTAATTTGTACCTTAAATCTGATAGGCGTACATATTACAGATCCAATGAGGTTATACGTGGGCTATCTGCTTAATTTCTTTTCTCGTCCAGAGCCAGTGCTCGTGCATTCTAAGTTTATTTTCTTCAGCCGCAAAACAAAATCAAACTACCACCTCCCATCTGTTAAAGGCAAGCGCTAACTTAGCGCACGCATTGTATTACAGCAAAACATTGATGAATGCATTCCTTTCATTTCTGAAAGGATTGACGCGAGCTTAAAGAGCTTCCGTAAACCCCTTGAAGGCCCCTAGCTATCTCATGTGTCATCAAGCCATCTCTTTAGCTTTTCTCTTATCCTTTCGCTTCTGCTCTTGTGTACCTGAAAAAACACAACAAAAGATTTTAGGACACCGGGGGCTGTTGTTTATACAGACTTTGGCCATTTTCTCAGTATAGCTGCAGGCACAAAGCAAGTTGACATCTATTGCTTCCAAATAACATGAGATGCAACCATACAGGTAAAGCAAACAAAATGGTTTTGACATCAATATAAATATGGCAACAAGTTTAGCTCTATTCAGGGTAGGTGCCCATTTCTTGTTTTTTGATGGAATTCAGCAGCTGGGCATCCTCGATCAAAGATGAGGCCAGACTGCAAGTGAAGCAAAAGAAAGAGAAGGAACAAAGAATTGTACGTTTCTTTTCTTCATGCTTCTTCCGCCTCCAGTTCTCAGCGACTCTTCGCTTTTCCCTTTCTTTGTCTATGTTCACACAGACCTGAAAAGTGCAAAGAAATATATAGCACATAAGAACAGGACACTAAGAGATGTGAAAGGAGCAACTAATCAAAGAAACACATCCACAAAAATTCAAACTAAGTTTTTACCCGCAAAGAACAAAAAATGTCTATAGGTAACATCTTCTTTCCTCGCACTACAATGATTGTGCAGGAAGATTAATGCATTTATGCTTTCTGTTTTTGATAAAAATGAAGATTCAATCGCCACAAACAGAAGTTACATATCCCTGGAGAAATTTCATTTGAACATACCTCTTGCCCAGAATTTTGAAGTGCTTGCAAGGGCTCGACACGATCCTGACCAATAACAACAAACCCAGATCCTTTATTCTTACTCTTGCTGCTATTGTTGCTTGCATTTCTCTTGGCCAACTCTTCTAGTTGCTTCTGAAGTAAGGGTGAGACACCAGCCTGGTCAAGTGAAGGAGACAAAAAAGGATTATAGTACCCGTTTTTTGGTACAATGATGTTTACATAAATTTGTACTCTGTCAGGGAACTAACCCCAGCCAAATAGCGGCGAGAGAAAGTATTAGGCTGCAATGGGCATTGCAAGAGATCACTCAACTCCTACAGTTCAAAGGAACATGAACTCAAATAAGGGCCCAAAGGATGAATATTTAAAAAATCATGAACACTTCCCCTAAAATTTATAACCCCATTAATTTCTTTTGAAGTATTCAAACCTGTTGAAGCTTTTGGAGATGTGCAGAAGTAGCCTTTCGTTTCTTGTGTCCCTGCACATGGTCTTCTTCACTGTCACTAGCATCCAAAATCAATCCCATAGATTCAGCATTCCTTTGAAGCCAGGATTTGTTAGCATTTTCCTAAAAACAAAAGGTTAGAGGATAAACAAGTATAGTTTAAATTAATCCAGAATCAGCAATATCAATTGATTTAAGAAAAGCAAACATGAGGGCTTGCCTGTGAAGTTTTACGGGTAATCTTGTCAATCTGCCGAGCAAGTGAGAGTCTGTTCATCACTCCAGACATGTAAGTATGATCTACAGGAAACTGCTGGAGATTCTCCTGTGATGTTCAATCAACGGTTATGAACTCCCCAAATTAGCAACAAAAATGATAAAAAGCAGTGACATGTCTGAAGGATGGACCATGCTAGAAAAAGTTTAAGTGCATTGGTAGTTTAGTATGTGACTAGGAGTAAAATAGATGTGTAGCTGTCATGAAACTAAAAATGAAGATAGTATCCACAAGCATCTTATGCCAAGTCATGATAATCTTTGAACACCATGTACTACACAAATAGTTGACTTCAGACCCAGCAGTAGTTCATTGCAGCTTGATCAGTGATGACAATACAACCAAAAAGCAAAAAAGAAAACGCTTAAGGAGGAAATGAAAGCTATTGAGATATAAAGCAGCAGCTCGAAAGAAACCTTACCTTTGACAAAGATTTGCAAAGAGAATAAAACCTGGACTTGTCAGTAGGAGAGATTAACGCAATGCTGCAGCCAGCCAATGACTTGCGTGCTGTCCTTCCACTTCTGTGGATATAGACCTTAAGAGGAAGAAAAAATTAATTCAAAAACTCGTATGTCCCACAGAAGTACAGGCTCAAGAGAAAAAAAAAATCACCTACATCAGTTGAATGTGGCAACTGATAATGGATAACTGTTCGCACATCATCAAAATCCATACCCCTTGCAAAACCATCAGTTGCGACCAAAATGGAATTTTCACTTTCACGGAAGCGATCCACAGCCTAATTGTCCACAAAAGAAATCAAACGATGGAATGCCATTGCCAAAACCGTGTGATCCAAAAACAATGGATTGTTCCTCCCATAATAAGAGGCATAATTTACATAGAAGTATAGGACAGTTACATGAAATGCACTCCTATAAACTTTAAATTCAAGTATATAGTGTAAATATGCAATAGGACCAAATCTCGAAACATTCAGATTCTGTAAAAACTAGAGAACTTCACTGCTTAGCAAGTATCAATAGAATAGAAATTTGCCCGTATGAGAAAAACAATGAAGTGCAAGCATAAAAATCACCTTCATGCGAGCTCTTTGTTGCATTTGAGCATGGTTTGTCAATACATTAATTCCAAGAATGCGCAGTATGGAAGAAATGTGACGTAATGCGGCGATTGATGTACAAAATATTATTGTGCGGCCTTGACCATGAACACTCAATATATAATACAGATAGGCATCCTTATCCTCTTCACTGCACCTGTAAAATACAAACAAAATAATAGTTCAGTGTGTAAAAGATATCCAGTATAGCGTTTGCATGGAAAGTAAACAAAGTAGAGCCAAGTTTATAGCCAAGATAAAGGAATTTGTAAGACAGAAGCCATACTCAATAAAAGATTCTTCAAGCTTCTCAGGCAAGATTGAAGCCTTTGTCAAATCAACTATTTCAGCATTAGATTTCATTCCAGCTAGTTTTGACAATGCTTCAATAGAGCTGACATCATCAGGCGTCGATGCCTTCGAAGTAGATAGGCCACGCTTCAACTTCTTCCGAAAATTAGATGAGAGTGCAAGTGTGGCTGAGAACACAAAGGTTTGCCGCTTCTTTATTTGCAAAATTGGTACAGTCTCACAGTTCGGCATTGTTCTTGCAGCTTGTTCATCAGAACCATTGGTCAGTGGAAGCATCTCAATGATAGATTGTAATTCACGGAAATGGCCTCGTTCGATCATTCTATCAGCCTCATCCAAGATGAAGAATGACAATGAGTGCAACTGTAACATGAAAAGCAATGTAACACGCCAACATAGATAACCAGAACATGGCAGCCATAAACTACAATGGTAAATTAAATTTATATAGAAAAGTATGTCCTCATTTATTCTCCTTCAATCTATGATACACTGCTTAGAGCTCAAATTCCCAATATAAGAAGCAAGGTATGTACTAAAACGAAGTACAAATGGATATGTTTTATGTTCAATCAGAGACCAGAAGACTAAAAAAATCGGCAGGTAGGGGAAAGACCACCCCCACGGTGTTATATTTAAAAAGAAGCTCAATCGGAGCCCCGACCGAGAAAGGTCGCGAAAGTTGCCCCCCGTGCAGCATGAAGGTCCGTCCCCTTTGGGCCAGATCTTTACTCGTGCTTTGATCCCTCCCAGCCCCTACACAAGGATCTGCCCCCCATAGATCAGTCCATCTCATGTGCACACAATCAAGGGAACCAACGAGTGACCTTTTTTAACTCAGCCTGAAATTCACTCCCACTGGGATTCGAACTCAGGACCTAAGGGGTGCTAGTCAGACCATCTAACCAACTCAGCTAGAGGCCCTTTCACCAGAGACCAGAAGACTATACAGGGCTTAGTTGATTCGATACTAAAAAAGGCATGTGGCTTTAAGTTAGTTTTCTGTGCAAAACTAAATTGAAAAATCTGTGGAAAATGCATCTAAAAACGGATATCACAGTTTCAATAAATAAATAAAAACTCGACCGATAGGGGAAAGACCGTCCCTGCGGTTTTATATTAAGGAGAAGATCAATCAAAGCCCCGACCGAAAAAGGTCACGAAAGTTGGGCCCCCATGCAACATGAGGGTCCACCACCTATAAGACAAATCTTTACTCGTACTTTGAGCCCTCCTAGCCCCTACACGAGAATCTGCCGCATATAGATCAGTCCATCTCATGTGCACACAACCAAGGAAACCAGTGAGTGACCTTTTTTAACCTCATCCTGAAATTCGCTCCCACTGGGATTCGAACTCAGGACCTAAGGAGTGCTAATCAGACCACCTAACCAACTCAGGTAGAGGCCCTTTCGCACAATTTCAATAAATAAATACATCAAATAGGGCAGACAAGAAAGGAGTGAGAAGTTTCTTATACATTCAGATATACTGACCTCAACTAGGTGTTGATTGTTCATCGACATGTGTTCCCACAATCTTCCAGGAGTTCCAACAACAATTTCAGGCTTTTTTTTCAAAAGTCTCTCTTGTTTTTCCATTGATAGACCACCAACAATTGGAACAACATGGATTCCTAAGAACTTGGCCACATCTTTTAGATGATCGCATACCTGTATATACAAAGTTGTATGACATCACTATATATGCAAACATGAGCTTTGAGCCTTTGACAGGAAGTTAGGTAACAGCTTTACAGAACATAACATTGCATCGATAACTCAGATACACAATACACGTTGAGTGGACCACACACACACACCGACCTACTTACACTTTTGTCCTTGCTTACCATATGTTGGTTTAACCCACCAACTGACCCACAACAACAAAGGTGGGAGTGGGACCAAACCCCACCACAATATCAAGTCAACACACATATGGGAGTATGGGACTAATTCAAAATAGGCAAGGATGTCACAACTCACAAAGAAATAATAAATAAGACGACCTACTGAAAAGCAGAGTTTAACAAAACTCACAATACTAAGGGCATCAGCAGAGGGATTACAGTCAAGTCCCTAGCCAGGAAGCACTTTTGCCTACCAAGTTTAAAGGACCAGTCGATGGGTACACTGGACAATTTGGTCATTCCTTTACCTGTTTGGCGAGCTCCCTAGTGGGTGTCAGAATAAGAGCACGAAGAGGGCTTCCACCAGAACGTTCCTCCATTTTTTCATCTTCCTGCTGCAATCTTGTGGCCTTTTCTCGCTCTTCAAGGAGACGTTGCAAAACTGGGAGGCCAAAAGCAAGTGTCTTTCCGGAACCTGTCTCTGCAGCACCGATAACATCCTGTTGCAAAGTGTTAGCACACTCAGTGACTCAGAGGACTCTTAAGGTTTACAGCAGAAGTTTAGAGCTTAGATTTCATAAACTCGACAAGGAACCAAATTAGCAAAGTATGTTCAACACAAATTTTTACATTACTTTGAAAGAAAAAAATGTATAGAAAGTTGGAAGTTTAAATAAAGTAGGTTATCAAGTTAAACAGTTGAAATAAATCTGTAATCCATCAACATTCATTCATTCTCGATATGTTGGCCAATCTTCCGCCAGTGGACAATTTGACATACCTTGCCTCGATGAGCTGCTGCAGGAAAGCAAGACTTTTGTATAGGTGTTGGCTCTTTGAATCCAAGTCTGCGCATCGCCTTGAGAAGCAGAGGGTGCAGCCTAAGCTCCCTCCATGCAGAGACATCATCTTCGCCCAAAATCAGCTCATCGTCCTTATTTTGTTCCATATTCTCAGTGTCATCTTGCATGTCTGCAAGGTAAAATATGAACTGCAGTGTGAAGTAAACTCCTGTGCTGATCAGATCAATTTTGCAACGCTAGGTACTGCATATCAAAAACCAAATAAATACCACAGTGACGCTTTACAAGTACAGTGACTCGAAACAACAACCTAGTGTGTATAATCACCTTCTGCTTTGTCACTAGCAACATCCTCATCACTCTCCTTGTTCATCTCATTATCCTTCACCTTCCTCTTCTTCATGTTCATCTTTCTCTTCCCCTTCTTATCCCCTTTCTCCCCATCCTCGACCTTTTTCTCCACTTTCTCGACATCCACCTGGTCATTCTCAACTACCAACGCAGCGTCGCCACTGAAGCCCTCGCCATCACCCCCACGCTTCCGCTTCTTTGTTTTCTTCTTCTTCTTCCCATGATCCTTCCCAGCTTCCTCGACGCTCTGTCCTACGTCATCAAAGACGCCTCCGAAGATGCCGAAGTCTGCCTCATCGATCTCCTCCAAATCCAGAAACCCTGAACCAATGCCCCAACTCGCCGCATCAGTGGCCACAGGGGAAATCCAGCGAAGGAGATACAGTTAGAAGAACGCGCAATCCTGGCATTAATTACCTCCTTCCTTCCCGCCGGCGAGGACGAAGAAAGGGTCCTCAGCCATGGTGCTGGCGCCTGAGGATAACCCGTTGGTGTCAGCGGCGGCTCGCTTCGGTTGCTTCTTGGAACGATTCTTCTTGTTCTTTTTCTTAGTCCTTCCGCTGCCTTCCTGCGGCGGAGTGGTAGGTTCAGACGACACCTGCGGCAGAGGCTCAGGCTCGGCCATCGGCGGTGGAGCGGGTGGAGGCGGCCGCAGTTGGGGAGGAAAGGAAATATGCGAGGGTTTTAGTTTTCGCTGGGCTTTTTTTCGCTAATCGAGAGGGCCTGTTTGGTTGCAGGCTTTCAGCCGACACCGCCACCCGGGCAAGCCTGCCTCTGCCTTTTGTTAGGTGTTTGATGTTGAGAAACCCTAATGAAGCGTTACGTGGGTAAATACCGAATATGTCTCTGAGGGCAATCACGTCTCTCTATATAGAACATATACCCCCTCATATGGAATAGAGATCAGAAAGAGGCCAGAGGCCCAACCCTATATCCAGTGTCTCGTGTGTTTCCTCTGTCGTGCTTATGGGAAGGAAGACGAGTTCTCTACATCTTCTTGCGCCTCTACTGCTGACGGGAAGGATGGGAGCGGATCTGGTGATCCGTGGTAACGTAGTTCTCAATACATTATCAGCACGCTCTACCTCGACGTTGATGCGGATCCGATCGGCATCAACTCTACATCAAGCCGGCAGGTCCCTCGGCCTAGCCGAACTGTCCTACGCGACAGGCTTCGATTCTCCCTCTACGCAATCGAACGGTATGTTTACTGTTCTTGACTGCTGTTGTGCACGGGCTAGGAATTGTGTGCGATGATCTTGCCATCGCTGTCATGGTGCACTGCGCCTAAGCCCTGGCAAGAAAATAAGTGGCGGTGTCGGGTCGTCCCTGCGCACGGAGCCCAGCCGCGTGTACAGCAGCCACCGCTCCGCGGCGCCTGAGCCGACGGCGCAGCTGCCCTGCGGCGACCGAGTCTTGCATGCAAGTGGTTGCACGTCCTTGATGTGATCCTTGCGCAAGAAAAAAAAGTGCCCCGTCAAAGCGGTTGGCTGGTTGCCGTGCATGCAAGTGGTTGCACGTCCTTGATGTGAAAGGGATTGGATAAGGCTATCTGTTTAGGACAAAAGAAATATAATTACGTGTGTTTTTCTGTTGTAATTTCTATTTATTTTTTTTTCCTATCGCAGATAATTAGTTAAAGAATGCATGTTTAAGCATGGGAAAATGTTTTCATGCATCTGATCTGCTTATGCTCATGCATTAATTCTATTATTATTTTTCTGCTTTATTTCTCATAGTAAATAATTAGCAGAAAATTATTAAAACGTGTGTGCAGACTATACTGCGTAGACTCGGATCGCTCTAAATATTTATGATGTGTTGAGCTTTTGGACTCACGTCGAGTGATTAAATTGTACAATGGGTACTCAGACACGCCGATCAGGCTGCGTTGTTAATCGGCTGAATTATGACATTAGCTGAATATTGACTGCGCTCTGGCAACACGACGCAATATTTGTGCCGTTCGAACTTGGATGTGTCATGTGATTGCTATGTCGCGCTCTCCATTAATCGAATCGCTCCCGTTGAGTCAGACCGCCATCGCTGAGTCGCGTATTTTTTGCATGTTCTGTAGGCACTGTCTGTCTGCCGCGACCCACAATTGCGCATGTTGCACACGTTGCGTGGATTTATTGTGTACCCCAACCGAGCCATAATTGTGCCTGTTGCGCTTATTACGAAGGCTTGCTATACTGTCGTAGCCCTGATGGCCGCACACGCTTTGACGTCAGATACGCTAGAGCTTGTACTCGCGTGGATTGTGGTGGGTTATTCGAGCCCCTTAAGTCACATTATTTTGCAACCTTTGTAAACAATTTTGTTTGGCCATATATTTTATTTGACTGTGTTGTGTGGCATTATATATTTATATATCGTCAAGTGGACATAACAACTATATCAAGCTCTATAATGCTTGGAAAATCTGGGAAATTAAATTGAAATACAATAAAACACAGATAAGTTATTTTTTGCTCTCTCTCCTCATGCATAAAAGTTTTACCCGAAGTAACCTAAAGAAATTCAATATTAATGCATGAAAGCCTTTTGGCACAGAAAACATCATAAATTGGGATTTTATTAGTAAGCAATAAGACCTTGTCAGATGAATAAATGCTAGAATCTCAGTCATACATTGCTCAACCAGATGTTGGCACATTGCTATTTGTCGCTGAACGACATGAAGCGAACTTTGAGATAAATGGCTAGTACCTTAGCAACACGAAGTTGCGAGTACATCGAAAGGTAATTCTGAGAATTTTTTCACAACGTTGGTGTGAAAAAACATTGCGTGTTCTCGTCGAACCACTTTACTCGGCCTATCTAGGACCTCTATGCTTGTTGCATACATCTCTCAAAATTTAAATACTTATAGCCACTGAATTGACTTGGGATAGTCCTTTGACTGGTATGGTATATACTATAAACCAAATGGTAAAGGTCGATTCTGAATAGATATATATCTGGGGTTTATGTAGCAGAACTACATTGTATTCCATCCCTTGGCATGCTTACCATAATCTATATCTGATCTACCAGAAGTAAGAAGAGTACAAATAACTATGAAATCCCACATCACCATAAAGCTTGAAGCTAAATTAGACATTAACATGTCCTTGGTCCTCGGAGCCAGAAGAGTCATATGTCTTGACCACTAGACTACTAGTGATGATAATTTGTGATGGAAATATGAAGATCCTGTAGAGACCTGTTGTATCCTCTCTACCTCTGATGATTTCTTCGTATGAAAGCAGTACTATCTGTTGTTGAAGACGGATCCTAGGCGGATATCGGTCTTGTTTCCCTCTTGCCAAGCAGTTATCACCATTTGCTTAATCAAAAACTTAGCAATCATGTGATTTTTCTCAGATAAAATGAATTCTTGGCCTTGCCTGTTCTATTCCAAATCTTCTCTTTTTGCCGAACAACGAAGAGATCGAAATAATGCTTTATAGAACAAATTGGTATATCATATGAGGAGAAATATTTGCCCTGTTGGCAGCACCACAAATTATTAACTATTGTTATAAATTCTCTCTCAAAATTATAATACCTAAAAATGTTGCATAAATTGATACCCAATTTCATATCGGTATGAGTAATTGGGTAAACCATGGGCAATAATAAAACGAGCTGGACTATACATCTCTGCATATAAAAATCTCTGCTTGGCAGCATTGGCCTGATGCCATGCACTTTACCACCATTATATACGCACATATTCTCCTATGTGCTTGAAAGCACAATGCAACTAGTGAATGTCCTTGTGAGCGCTAGACCCTGATGGTCATTTTAGTTGTTGATCTGAAGTCAACTACTAGCTCCAAACGACGAATGGTGTGCATGAGCCTCTGAGGGACCCTTATGCATAAAATAGTGTTGCGTATATCAGTCTAAATCTTAATGATTGACTGTGCATTTGGTAATAATAACAATAAGTTTGCAGAATTGTAACTATGAAGCAACTTGTTGTTGCGTGTCTCGCTGGATGTTGATACTAACCCTTCATGTTGAAGGAAAAAGATGTAGTATTCATGCCACTACATTAATCTAAGTCCAATGCTCACTGCATAAAACCCCTATCTGTAATGTGCGTAAGATTTCCCAAATAAATCACCACAATAGCATACATTGGCCACAACTAGATGATTGTGGTTGGGGATTTTATCTGTATGCTTTTAGAACATCTCGGCATTAGGGGGAGGAATGCCCATATAATGTAATGCCTCAATATTCTATTAAACGCACAAAAGCCAAACTGAACCTGTCGTTCACTGTGTACTCCTATGTATATGGAGTTTGCCAAAAATCGTTGAGGAGTAACCATATTGGTATGAATGCTTCTACCTGATGTAGATGTGGATATACCCGGGATTAATATCATATCCACATTTGACTTATTGGTATTTGATCTATTCTCGGGGACGCCTGCGAATATGGTCCATTAGCCTTAGTCAAAGCATATGTTCTGATTGCAGATTCACGTGGTCTGTGATAACTCTCATCCGGTTAATTCACCCTGATGGTGATTTGCCTCACGAAGAGGTTCATCTTGATGATGAAATTCCTAGCAATGCGCGCAATATCATTGTGCTGGGAATACAAAACAATGAATCTTTCGTTTTGGGAAATAACGGAGATCATTATTAAATGTGGGAGACAAATACGTCGACACCTATCTTGCCCCTATAGATTGCAAAGGGATCCAAAACAAAGTCCTAGGCATGAGTGCTTGAAGCTCTCTTATCGGGTCAATGATAAATGCAATCGAGGCTGAACCAATAATCGCAAAATGGAAGTCGCGGGCTTGAAATTCGGACATTTATGGGCACTATCGAAATAATGTGTGGTGAATGCGATGGTTCAAGTGGTCTTGTGAGAGACCCATCCCACATATGTGTTGAGTAAACAATGTTCCACTATATGATATAATCTAGCAAATGACATGAATTAAACTATGCGGTTAATAGGATTCAGAAGATCCGTCATGAGATCCAAGGAGGACTCATATTCTTGAATTATAAATATGCAACATATAAATCTCATACCGAATGATACATTCCTGATGAATGATCACTCTCCTATGTAGGGAGAATATCTCCTAGTTGAGATCATCGTTCCCAGATGGAACCTATCCAGAAGAAACAAAGTCTATGTTGAACACCAAAGTTTGATAACCCCTATAAAGGAATAAAGACCCATACAGACCCGAAAAGGAATAAGATGAGGTACCAAAGGACTTGAAGTTCACCGAATAAGCACATGTGCATTCCACGATCTTACTCATGGTATTTTCCACTAGATGTGGAATTACGGTATCCTCTAAAGCCCTGATGGCAGAAACCTATAAGGTTTAGGTGTTACTGGCAAAATATCCCCATTGTGCTAGAATGACAGACTGTAACGATGTATCTGATCGATGAAAAATCCCTGATGGATTACGATCTTATATGGACTTTTGTTACACCATCATAGATGTTGCAATGGATGAACGCCTCGAGCGATGTGTCATATTTAGAATATGTACTATTGCAACTATATTATCCCCTAAGTCATATTGAAGGACATGTTATTTGCTTTGCACAACTATGTATAAATTGTGGTGTAAGATATAAAATGATAGCACCCCAACCTCATCCATTCTCGTTGTTCCAGATGAACAATGAGACATATATCTTGAAGAATATTCTTGAGTTATGAGGGATAACGACTTTGACAGATGTCATCGTCAGGGGGAGCGAATGCTTATATTGATCACAATCGTGAGAAAATAAATGTCATATTCTATGCCCTGAAGGTGTGAGCTTGATGATCAATATGTGAACCTTTATGGAACTTTCTATCAAATATATAGATCCAGTCGATCGAACACCATCAATCAAGGTGGCTTATTTATATTGATACGTGCACTTACCTCGTATATCCTAGAAGTGAGTAGAGGTAAAGTTCCTGAAATAGTCCTTGCAAGGATATGCAATCTGTTTGCTAAATATTTATATGCATATACTTCCAGAAGAAGATGTTTTGCCTTGTTGATACGGTTTTGCAAGGATCAGGGGGAGCACATTTCTAAAGTTAGCCTTTATAGAAGATTCAATTGAATCTAGATATACAAGATCGAAATATGTCCTGATGACAGTTGTTGTACTCTTTTTCCTTGGTGAGTTTCCCTGAAGTTTCTCACATGAGGTTTTTAACGAGGCAACAAAGTGCAAATGCAATATGCGTCACAATGCGCTCTTTCTCCATATTTTCCCACTGGTTTTTTGGGAGTTTTAATGAGGCATGTGTTGGTCGCGGTATTCGCCCAAGAGAGAGTGTTGAGAAACCCTAATGAAGGGTTATGTGGGCAAATACCGAATATGCCCCTGAGGGCAATCACGTCTCTATATATAGAACATGTACCCCCTCATATGGAATAGAGATCAGAAAGAGGCCATAGGCCCAACCCTATATCCAGTGTCTCATGTGTTTCCTCTGTCGTGCTTATGGGAAGGGAGACGGGTTCTCTACATCTTCTTGCGCCTCTACTGCTGACGGGAGGGATGGGAGCGGATCTGGTGATCCGTGGTAACGTAGTTCTCAATATTTGATTCCACCTACTTATTTGGAGGAGCAAAGGTTATCGGAGGAGCTTGGATGAGCTAAAAGCTTGTTGTTACTAGTATTTAATTTTAGTCTCTAGACTATAATCTCCTCTAGTAACTTTCTTCTAAAAATAACTTTAAAGTTTAGTGTATGCCACATCAAATATTTAAATAATAATTATAGATATTACATATAGTTTACTTCTAAAACTAATTATGCAGATGGAGACTAAAAGATGACATGAATTTATTAAGCCTATATTTAATACTCATAATTACTATTTAAATATTTAATGTTACATGATCTAAATTTAGTTTGGGTAATCAAACATCCTAGGCTAACTCTAATTGTTCCTCCTCCCACATCCTCTCGTTTGTACATTCTAACTATACTAGTTAGTTGTTTATACATTGTTGCGATTTTTATATATTACACCCTCCATCAAAGAAAATAAGGCCCGCATGTTTTTAGTAAAGCCAATATTTTAAAACTTTGACCAACAATTCAACAAAAAAAACATATATTTTTAGTGTACGCATGTTATATACTTGAATTTATATTCAAAAATACTTTAATATGATGCTTAGTTTGTATTTGTTGATGTCATATTTCAAAAGAAATTCATGGTCAAATTTTCACTTTAAAGACTTCTCCAAAAAATATGCCTTATTTTTTGGGATGGAGGGAGTATAGCATAATGAAAGTCGCCTAGAGGAGGGTGAATAGACGAAATCTGAAATTTATAAACTTAAGCACACACTAAAGCCGGGGTTAGCGGTAGAATTAAATTCAAGTCCGAAAAGAGAGGGGAGAACAAATCAAACAAGAATCAAGGCGAGTGAACACGGTGATTTGTTTTACCGAGGTTCGGTTCCAAAGAACATAGTCTCCGTTGAGGAGGTCACAAAGATCGGGTCTATTTCAACCCTTTCCCTATCTCAAACGATCACTTAGACCGAGTGAGCCTTCTTCCTTAATCTCACGGGTCACTAAGACCCCGCAAGGACCACCACACACTTGATGTCTCTTGCTTCGCTTATAAAGCATTTGAGAATAAGAATGGGAAAAGAAAAAGGCCAAGCCAGGCAACAAGAGCAACAAAGAACACAAAAACACTCTCTCTCAAGTCCCTAATGGAATTGAGTTGATTTGGAGGCTTAGAGAGGATTCAATCTATTTGATGTGTCTTGCAGTGGATTCTTTTGCTCTTGAATTGAATGAGATGTTTGGAATGCTTGGATGGTTATGAATGAGGTGGTTGGGGGTATTTATAGCCACCAACCACTTCCATAGCCGTTGGGAAGGCTGTTGGCGATGGGTGCATCGGACAGTCTGGTGCGCCACCGGACAGGCACTATTCCTTGTCCGGTGCGCCACCACATCATCCAACCGTTAGGGTTCGGAGCTAGTCGACCGTTGGAGGCTTTGTCTTCTTGCAGCACCGGACAGTCTGGTGCCCCTCTAACTTCGCTGCTCCGACTTCTGTGCGGCACTGTTCATCCTGTCAGTCGATCATTGGCGCGTAGGGAGTCGTTGCTCTGCTGGCTCACCGGACAGTCCGGTGAATTATAGCGGAACGCGCCCTGGAATTCCCGAGAGTGGCTGGTTTGAAATCTTACGGCCTGGTGCACCGGACACTGTCTGGTGCGCCATTTTTCAGCACACTCAATTCCTTTTGCTCCAATAATATTGTGTCCCTGACTTGATTTCTTTCTTGGTTTGTGTTGAACCTTATGCACCTATAATACATGAAATCTAGACAAACTAGTTAGTCCATTTGTTTGCATTGACCATCAACCACCAAAATTACTTTATAGGAAATGGTTAACCATATTTCCCTTTCACATAACATCCTCGCCTTCGACATCTAGCCGAATCGACTTACTCAAAGCGCAATGAGCGCAAGACGGCTAAATCTAACCAAATTCCTTTTCAATATCCTCGCATTTCTGAACATACTCCTCTACTTTCATTACCATTAGGAAGACCACCACAATTTGATGGTGATGATTATTCGCGATGGAGTATTAAAATAAAAAGCCATCTATACTCACTCCACCCAAGTATTTTGGGATGTTGTTGATTTAGGAATGAACTTATCGAGAAAGGATGATTAGGGCTCCGACTCCAACGAGTCGCCCCAAACCATTCACTGCAACTCGCAAGCCACCACGGTAATACTCGCCTTTTGTGTAGGGAGGAGTTCAACAAGGTGAACGGGCTACAAATGGACAAGGAGATTTAGATGGCCCTCAAGATGGCACATGAAGATGACAGGATTGAGAGCACCTAGAGAGGGGTGAATAGGTGATCCTATAAAATCAAAGACTAAATAGCCACAAAACTTAATTATGAGAGAGTTATTATGATTAAGTGGCTTTGACGCGAGTTCTTGTGAACAGACCAATCACAGAGAAATCAACACAAGAGACACACGGTTTTATCACATGGTTCGGCCAAGTAACACTTGCCTACTTTCACGTTGTGGCGTCCCAATGGACGAGGGTTGCACTCAACCCCTTTCAAATGATCCAATGATCAACTTGAATACCACGACTTTTCTTCCTTATAGTCTTTTCCCATTTGTGAGGAATCTCCACAAGTTGGAGCCTCTCGCCCTTACAATATTGATCCCAAAGAAAGCATAGAGTAAGGTTGGGATGAGCAACACACACAAGACACAAATCACAGCACACCCACGCACACAAGAGAAGACTTGAGCTCAAATGACAACACAGTGAGTCCTCGACTCAAATAGAGCTCAAATCTCTAACACAACAAAACGAATGCGCGGGAATAGAGTCTGGATGCCTTAGGATGCTTAGTGAATGCTTGTGTAGCTCCTCCATTCGCCTAGGGGTCCCTTCTATAGCCCCAAGGCAGCTAGGAGTCGTTGGAGGCCAACAAGGAAGGCCAAACTTGCCTTCTGTCGGGTGGTGCACCGGACAGTCCGGTGCACCATCGGACAGTCACTGTAGTTGTCTGGTGCGCGATCTCCTTCCTTTTCTGGCGCATCTGACTGTTGCAGTTTCGGGCCCGATGGCACACCGGACACTGTCTGGTGCACACCGGACAGTCCGGTGCCCCCTGCCGACCGTTGGGGCGGGCCACGTGTCGTCCGCGGATTGCGCGGCTGATCGTTGCGCTGGCGACCATTGGCTCATTGGACAGTCCGGTGCACCACCGGACAGTCCGGTGAATTATAGTCGTACGCCGCCAAACATTTCCCGAGAGCGGCCTTTTCACTGGAGACAGCCTGGCCCACCGGACAGTTCGGTGTGCCAGGCCGAGCTGGACTTCGGCTGCACCCAGCCAAGTCTTTTGCAATTCTTTTCTTTTCTTATTTTCTCTGTTTCTAACACTTAGACAAATATATTAGTATACAAAAACAATTGTACTATGTCTAGAAACATACCTCATGCGTTGATTTGCACTTTTTCAATCTTTGGCACATTAGGACTTAAAAGAATATGTGTTGGGCACTTAATCACCAAAACATTATAGAAATGGCCCAAGGGCATATTTTCCTTTCAATCTCCCCATTTTTGGTGATTTATGCCAACACATCAAAAAGCAACACAAAACATGCAACATCGATTCAAATTGAAGACTAAATTGTTTTAGCTATAATTTGGCATATTTGGATCGCTCTTTGCCACAACTTGGTTTGTTTTTGCAAATCAAATTCATTTTCCTATCTCTAAGTCAAACTCGCTTGTTTGGGCATAAAGAGAGATAATTCAAGAGTGAAATTGATCAAGTGTCAAAAACTCCCCCCTTTTCCCATAATCATAAATTCTCCCCCACAAGAGACCAAATTTTGCAATAAGAGTATTTTGGACAAATCAAAAGTTCTAACTCTATTGTTTTCAAAATTCACAAGTGTTAGCTGATCCATTTGCTTTGGCCTTAATTCCCCCCCCCTTGGCATTAAGCACCAAAATGGGATCATTCTTGACCCCATAACCCCATTGCCTCACCAAAAATGCCAATTAAGAGCCAAAAAAGGCAATAAGAGCATAAGAATGAACTTGGAATTAAGTACACGAATACCAGAGTGCAGTGGAAGTCTTTGCATGGTCCAAGTTCACCTTTCCGTTTCAATTCACCTTTGAGACTAAATCAAGTATACTCAAACATAAAGGTTAGTCTCAAAGGGTCAAGTTGTGGCACATCTCCCCCTAAATATGTGCATCATTCACACATGGACTTGTGAGGTCCGGGGATCCCTTGCACAACTTGAGCACCATAACTGAACAACAATGGACTTAAATACATAAAGTAACATGATCAAAGGCATAGAACACATGTATGTTATAGATCAATCCAAGTTACGTGAATCTATGACATTGAGGTCACTACGCAACCTGCAAAAGGTTTTCTCATCTAATGGCTTGGTAAAGATATCGGCTAGCTGGTTCTCGGTGCTAATGTGGTACACCTCGATATCTCCCTTTTGCTGGTGGTCTCTTAGAAAGTGATGCCGGATGTCTATGTGCTTAGTGCGGCTGTGTTCAACAGGATTATCCGCCATGCGGATTGCACTCTCATTGTCACATAGGAGTGGGACTTTGCTCAGATTGTAGCCAAAGCCCCAGAGGGTTTGCCTCATCCAAAGTAGTTGCGCGCAACACTGTCCTGCGACAACATACTCGGCCTCAGCAGTGGATAGGGCAACAGAGGTTTGTTTCTTTGAACTCCAAGACACCAGGGACCTTCCTAGGAATTGGCACGTCCCTGATGTACTCTTTCTATCAACCTTGAATCCAACATAATCGGAGTCTGAATATCCAATCAAGTCAAAGGTAGACCCCTTTGGATACCAGATCCCAAAGCAAGGCATAGAAACTAAATATCTAAGAATTCGCTTAATGGCCACAAGGTGACATTCCCTGGGGTCAGATTGATATCTAGCACACATGCATACGCTAAGCATAATATCTGGTCTACTAGCACATAAATAAAGTAATGACCCTATCATAGACCGGTATGCCTTTTGATCAATGGACTTACCTCCTTTGTTGAGGTCGACATGTCCATCGGTTCCCATAGGTGTCTTCGCAGGCTTGGCGTCCTTCATCCCAAACCTTTTGAGAAGATCTTGAGTGTACTTTGTTTGGGAGAGGAAGGTGTCGTCCTTGAGTTGCTTCACTTGGAACCTAAGGAAGTAGTTCAACTCGCCCATCATTGACATCTCAAATTTTTTAGTCATCTGTAGCATCCCAAAAATTCAAATCTTGAAATTTTCTCAAACTCGCTCTAAATTCAAAATGAATTTCAAAATTTCATTTCAAAATGTTTGTTTGCGAGTTGATATCAACAAATAAATTTGTCGGCGTTTCGAGACCGGGGGGTCCCCGAGCCGACGAGTGAGTGTGCCGCGTGCCCCAGCCCAGATGGGTCGAGCGCGTGGGCGAGCGCGAAGGGGGGAGAGAGCGAGGTGGCCGGAGCCGGGTCGTGAGGGAGACGGAGAATCCCGCGGCCTTCGTGTTCGTCCCGCGCCCAGGTCGGGTGCGCTTGCAGTAGGGGGTTACAAGCGTCCGCGCGGGTGAGGGGAGCGAGCGGCCCCAAGAGAGCGCCTGCCCCTGCCCTCGTTCCCGCGAGGCCAACCTTCTCTAAGAAGGCCCTGGTCCTTCCTTTTATAGGCGTAAGGAGAGGATCCAGGTGTACAAATGGGGGTGTAGCAAGGTGCTACGTGTCTAGCGGGGGAGAGCTAGTGCCCTAAGTACATGCCAAGGTGGCAGCCGGAGAGATCTTGGCGCCCAGCTAGTGTGGCGTCGTGGCTGTCGGAGAAGCAATGGAGCCTGGCGGAGGGACAGCTGTCGGAGTGGTTGGGCCCTTGCTGACGTCCCCCTGCTTCCGTAAGGGAGCTGAGAGCCGCCGTCGTCATGGATCCAGCGGGGCGCCATCATTGCCTATCTGGCGGAGCCAGCCAGATGGGACGTCGGTCCTGTTCTCTGCGGCCCGAGTCGGCTCGGGGTAGGGTGATGATGGCGCTTCCTGTCGACGTGGCGGACTCGTGCCCTAGGTCGGGCGACGTGGAGGCTCCTCCGAAGCCGAGGTCGAGTCTGTCCTGCATGGCCGAGGCCGAGCCCGAGCTCCTGGGTCGGGCGAGGCGGAGGTCGTTCGGCAGAGGCCGGGGCGGAGTCCGAGCCCTGGGTCGGGCGAAGCGGAGTTCGTCGTCTTCCGGGGCCTTAGCCCGAGTCCGAGCCCTGGGTCGGGCGGAGCGGAGTTCGTCGTCTTCCGAGGCCTTAGCCCGAGTCCGAGCCCTGGGTCGGGCGGAGCGGAGTTCGCCGTCTTCCGAGGCCTTAGCCCGAGTCTGAGCCCTGGGTCGGGCGGAGCGGAGTTCGTCGTCTTCTGGGGCCTTAGCCCGAGTCCGAGCCCTGGGTCGGGCGGAGCGGAGTTCGCCGTCTTCCGGGGCCTTAGCCCGAGTCCGAGCCCTGGGTCGGGCGGAGCGGAGTTCGCCGTATTCCGGGGCCTTAGCCCGAGTCCGAGCCCTGGGTCGGGCGGAGCGGAGTTCGCCGTCTTCCGAGGCCTTAGCCCGAGTCCGAGCCCTGGGTCGGGCGGAGTGGAGTTCGTCGTCTTCCGGGGCCTTAGCCCGAGTCCGAGCCCTGGGTCGGGCGGAGCGGAGTTCGCCGTCTTCCGGGGCCTTAGCCCGAGTCCGAGCCCTGGGTCGGGCGGAGCGGAGTTCGCCGTCTTCCGGGGCCTTAGCCCGAGTCCGAGCCCTGGGTCGGGCGGAGCGGAGTTCGCCGTCTTCCGGGGCCTTAGCCCGAGTCCGAGCCCTGGGTCGGGCGGAGCGGAGTTCACCGTCTTCCGAGGCCTTAGCCCGAGTCCGAGCCCTGGGTCGGGCGGAGTGGAGTTCGTCGTCTTCCGGGGCCTTAGCCCGAGTCCGAGCCCTGGGTCGGGCGGAGCGGAGTTCGCCGTCTTCCGGGGCCTTAGCCCGAGTCCGAGCCCTGGGTCGGGCGGAGCGGAGTTCGCCGTCTTCCGGGGCCTTAGCCCGAGTCCGAGCCCTGGGTCGGGCGGAGCTTCCTATGGCGCTTTTGGCCAAGCCTGGCCGCCCGTCAGTCTCACTCTTTGCGTTAAATGCCCCAGTGACTTGGTCGGTCGGCGCGGTGATTTAGTCAGGGTTGCTTCTTAACGAAGGCAAGGCCTCGGGCGAGCCGGAGATGCGTCTGCCGTAAAAAAGGGGGCCTCGGGCGAGACGGAAACACCTCAGGGTCAGCTGCCCTTGCCCGAGGCTAGGCTCGGGCGTGGCGTGATCGAGTCGCTCGTATGGACTGATCCCTGACTTAATCAAACCCATCAGGCCTCT
Source organism: Zea luxurians (assembly GCA_029449295.1). Classification (NCBI taxonomy): domain Eukaryota; kingdom Viridiplantae; phylum Streptophyta; class Magnoliopsida; order Poales; family Poaceae; genus Zea; species Zea luxurians. The sequence goes on along the minus strand of JAOPSE010000052.1, from coordinate 15,714,902 downwards.
GCAGCTTTATGCTGATGGGGGTTACCAGCTGAGAACTAGGCGTCTTGAGGGTACCCCTAATTATGGTCCCCGACAGTAGCCCCCAAGCCTCGAAGGGAGTGTTAGCACTCGCTTGGAGGCTTTCGTCGCACTTTTTTGCAAGGGGACCAGCCTTTCTCGGTTGCACTTTGTTCCGGTGGGTGCGCGCGAGCGCACCCGCCGGGTGTAGCCCCCGAGGCCTCGGAGGAGTGGTTTCACTCCTTCGAGGTCTTAATGCCTTGCGTAATGCTTCGGCTGGTCTGGCGGTTCCCTCATGCGAACAGGCCGTAGCCCGGGTGCACTGTCGGGGCCCAAGTTCTCGGGCTGGTATGTTGACGCTGTCAACGGTTCGGCCGGAGCCGGGTTTGCGAGAGCAGCCCCCGAGCCTCCGCACAGGGCGAGAGGACGATCAGGGACAGACTCGGCTTTTTACATACGCCCCTACGTCGCCTTTCCGCAAGGAGGAGGGGGGAGAGCGCCATGTTACCCTCGATGGGCACCGAACATGGTGTCTCCGGTGAGCTGCAATCGGGTAATCCGAGTGGACGTCCGTGCCCCGTTCGTTGGGGGTCGGCTAGGGGCCCGGAGGCACGCCCAAAAGTACCTGCGGGTGACCTGCCGGACCCGGTCCCCTGGCGACGGGGTCCGAGGGCTCGTTGCCTCCCTCCGATGGGATTCCGTTACAGGGTCGTTCCCGCTGGTCTCGGAAATGTCCTAGGGTACCTCGGGAGCGCAGCCCGAGCCTTGGTTATGTATCGAACGTACCCCTGGTCATCCCTCGCTCGGTGTTTGAGGCGACTGTGAACCCTTCGGAGGGCCAGCCTTCGAACCCCTGATCAGTAATGGGCGCGGAGCCCGAGTAGCCTGAGGCGGTCGTGGAACCTTTCGGGGGGCCGACCTTCGAACCTCTGACCAGTAGTGGGTGTCGGGCCCACGCGATCTGAGGCGGCTGTTGAACCCTTCGGGGGGCCAGCCTTCGAACCCCTGATCAGTAAGGAGGCTCGGAGCCTAGTTCCTTCACGGGGAAGGATCCCTTTGGGGGTATCCCCTTTCCCGGTCCCTGTTGCAAGAGATAGAGAAAGAAGAAAAAGGGAAAAAGGATACGAAATTGAACGACGTGGCGTACCTTTTTTGGTGTGGTCGCGAAGGCGAAACGTCGCCAGCTGCTCCTGCCAGAAGCGCTGCCCGTCGAGCCGTGGAGTTAATGCGCCGGGGCGAGCGGTCGGCGAGGCTGCCGTTGCGTGCACGAGCCGTTCGAGGAACGGGTCACGGGCGTGTCGTCTTCACACCGTGAGAGGGGGTTCTCTCGCTGCCTCTGGATGGGACGTGAGCTTGGCTGACGGAGTGACCGCCGCTCCCGGGCGCCTGCCACCGTCATTACTGCCGGCCCACTTTTGACCGCGTTTGACCGCTGCGTCAGGCTGGCGCTGCTGGGTCGCGCACTGGGTCGCCTCGGGTCGCGGTATTGGTTCCGCAACCGAGGAGGTGCGGTGGTGGCGCAAGTGGTACAGTTGCTTGTATGCAGCATCTGGCGCGCCGGTCGCGCGACGCGTGGGCTTGGGCCTCCGTGCTGGCAGGTCAGGAGTCGGAGAAGCGCGTCCACTTGGCGCGGTTGCATGCCGCCTGCATGGCTGCCCGCCCCTTTCGCCCGTTGGTCTGGGCAAAAGTGGAGGGTCACTTGTAACCGCTGGGTGGTTGCGTGCGCCGTGCGCGGCGGTTCAGCTTCTTCTGCTCGGAGCCGGTCTGCATGACAGGTGGGTCCCAGCCCCTGCGCCGCAGGGGAGGGCTTTGGAGGCGTGTTGGAGAAGACTCAGCCCGTGACGGTTGGGGGCGCAAGCAGGGAGAGTTGCCTTTAAAAGGAGGGTGACCCCTTCCGTAAGGCGACCATGTCTTCTTCCTCCCTTATGCATCGTGTCTTTCCACCTTTCAAGCCCCCAAATGGGGGAAACCGCCGTCTCCGTGCCTCATCGTCGGAGGACACTACTCCGTGGGAGTGGGTACCTTTCAGCCATCGTTTGGCTTCAAGGATTTTCATCACACAGCCCGGCGGCTCCCCTCCGCTGGTGATCACCCAAGACGGTGGCCTCCAGCTCCCGGATGGGGGGAGGCAAACCGGGCTGTGGTCCCGGCCCCGCCCTCAGTGTTGAGGGTGTTCGTCATCCTCGCCGGGGCGGGGAGCGAGGCGAGCCGGGGCTCCACCTCTTACGCGGGTCGGCGGACCACCTCATTTTCCAGCTTCTGGTGGTGGCAATCGCCCTTTAGCCCTACGGCGGAGACATCCTCCAGCCATGTCGGGGAAGGCGAACTGTTGCTGCCCAGCTAGGATGCAACATTCCGTCTTCCTCCTCGCATTCGCGGCGAGGACGACTGCGAGGATCTGCCGGGGTGCTTAGGGGCGTCCCGCGTTTTGCTGGTGATTCGCCCAGAGCTTGTCGCTCCACGGGCTTCCCTGGCGGGGAGGTTGTCCGTACCCGCGGGGACGGAACCGGAGTTCCGTTTGTAATGGCACTTCGAATGCCGGGTTTTTTGTTCATTTTGGCTTTCGGGGCCTAAACATGTATGTAATTACGGCTCAGAGCCATGTTTTTTCCTCATTCTTGAGCACTAAGACTCGCCTGTGGACTGTCTGAACCGCTTCACCAAGCGTGATTCGCCCCGTGTCAAGGTGACGAGTGAGGTATCCGTATCCCGGAGGCGTAGGAGTCCCTCGGCTCGGTCGGCCCTGTTGTCCGAGGCTCCTCTAGCTTAGTTAAAGAGACCCCTCGGCCGCTCTTCGACGAGCCGAGGCCAGGGGTAGCGATATCAGTATGAGCAGAGGCGGAGTTGGCTCGAAAATGAAACCTGGTTGGCCGGAGCCTAGCCGAGTTGTCCGTTGGCAGGATCGACGCCAGAGTTGGTCAGCCGAGGCTTCGGACCGGGCTTGTGCCCTCGGAAGGTGGTTGGCCGAGGCCCCGGAGGTGGCCGGCCGAGCCGCCTGCTCGGGTCGGATTCCCGGAGAAGTCCCTGACAACGATCGCCCGGGCGTGGTGATGACGTCGTCCTTCGGAGCGGAGGCCCTCGGACCGCGTCGCCGTCCGAGGCTAGGTCGGGCCTCGCCGAAGGTGCCGTTGATGTCGGGGGTGTTGCTGCCCCCTTTCCGGCGTCAAGACCCGAGCCTGCAGGATCAGATTGTCTTGTAGCGTGTGCCTTGTGCGGCCGTCGAGGCCAGAACACACACCCTTGCTGCGTTGTAAAGCTGCGTCTCTTTTCCTCTTATTTCGAGTATCTGGACTTTTTGTCGGCAACAGGGATGTTAGTGCGAGCGAGAGTTGCTTCTCGCGGAAGGTGATGAGTGAGGTATCCGTATCCCGGAGGCGTGGGAGTCCCTCGGCTCGGTCGGCCTTGCCGCTTACGCGCACTTTTACTCGTCCATGAGGCCCTATCACCGACTTGGTCGAGAAAACTCGAAGAATCGCTTCGACAGAAGGGCTTCCGAACGTAGAGACTTGTTCGATCCGCGGAGTCACCTTATCCGAACGCGAGTTACTTATCACAGAAGGTGATGAGTGAGGTATCCGTATCCCGGAGGCGTAGGAGTTCCTCGGCTCGGTCAGCCTTGACTGCTTACGTGTACCCCGTCGTTTCCGGGACCCACTTTTCGAAGTAGTCTAAAAGCACGAAAGACATTCTGGTAAAAGAGATTTTCTATTCGAGGAAAATTTTGACGCAGAGGGGGTTTCCCCCCTTTTAGCCCCCGAGGGAGGGTCGGGCTTTGCCGAGGCGAGGCCGACCCTTCCTTGTTGACTAAACTTTGCGTGGGTGCGAGGTATATGAACAGCTTGGAAACATCTTAAGGGTAGAAGCAACGTAGCTGTTGGATTTTCCATGCGTTGCCGTAGACCTCGCCTTGACTGTTGGCCAGCTTGTATGTTCCGGGCTTCAGAACTTTGGCGATGACGAATGGCCCCTCCCAGGGGGGCATGAGCTTGTGCCTTCCTCGGGCGTCTTGCCGCAGCCGAAGCACCAGGTCGCCCACCTGGAGGTCTCGGGGTCGGACCCCTCGGGCGTGGTAGCGTCGCAGGGACTGCTGATACCGCGTCGAGTGTAGTAAGGCCTTGTCCCGAGCCTCGTCCAGCTGGTCCAGCGAGTCTTCTCGGCTAGCTTGGTTGCTTTCATCGTCGTAGGCCCTCGTCCTCGGGGAGCCGTATTCCAGGTCAGTGGGCAAGACGGCCTCGGCCCCGTAGACCAGGAAGAACGGCGTGAAACCTGTGGCTCGGCTCGGCGTCGTCCTCAGGCTCCAGACCACCGAGGGGAGTTCCTTCATCCATCGCTTGCCGAACTTGTTGAGATCATTGCAAATCCGAGGCTTGAGCCCTTGTAGAATCATGCCGTTGGCACGTTCTACTTGCCCATTCGACATGGGATGAGCTATGGCGGCCCAGTCTACCCGGATGTTGTGATCCTCGCAAAAATTTAAGAATTTTTTGCCGGTGAACTGGGTGCCGTTGTCGGTGATGATGGAGTTCGGGACCCCGAAGCGATGGATGATGTTGGTGAAGAATGCCACCGCCTGCTCGGATCTGATGCTGTTCAGGGGTCGGACCTCGATCCACTTGGAGAATTTGTCGACGGCGACCAGCAGGTGCGTGTAGCCCCCGGGCGCCTTCTGCAGAGGGCCGACGAGGTCTAGACCCCACACAGCGAAGGGCCAGGTGATGGGTATCGTCTGTAGAGCCTGAGCGGGCAGGTGGGTCTGCTTCGCATAGAATTGGCACCCTTCGCAGGCGCGGAGAATTCTAGTGGCGTCAGCCACCGCCGTCGGCCAATAGAAGCCTTGGCGGAAAGCGTTCCCGACGAGGGTTCGAGGTGCTGCATGATGGCCGCAAGCCCCCGAGTGTATTTCCTGCAGGAGTTCCTGACCCTCGGCGATGGAGATGCATCGCTGGAGGATGCCCGAGGGGCTACGGTGGTAGAGCTCCTTCTCATCGCCCAGCAAGACGAACGACTTGGCGCGTCGCGCTACCCGCCGAGCCTCGGCTCGGTCGAGGGGCAGTTCTCCTTGGCGGAGATATTGCAAGTACGGGGTCTGCCAATCTTGATCTGGCATGACCCCGCTCTGCTCCTCCTCGATGCGCAGTGCTTCGCCCTCGGGGGCCGAGGGTTCCTCGGGCTGAACCGAGGATGGCTCGGGCTGGGCCGAGGTCACCTCGGACGGGGCCGAGGGCACCTCGGGCTCGGGCGTGTCGCCTATCTTGACGGAGGGTTGGTGCAGATCCCGGGAGAAGACGTCCGGGGGAACCGTCGTTCGCCCCGAGGCTATCTTCGCCAGCTCATCCGCAGTCTCGTTGTAGCGCCGGGCGATGTGGTTAAGCTCGAGCCCGTAGAACTTGTCTTCTAGGCGTCGAACCTCATCACAATATGCCTCCATCTTCGGGTCGCGACAGTGGGAGTTCTTCATGACTTGGTCGATGACGAGCTGCGAGTCGCCGCGTGCATCGAGGCGTCGGACCCCTAGCTCGATGGCGATTCGCAATCCGTTGACCAGAGCCTCGTACTCAGCCATATTGTTGGACGCCGGGAAATGGAGGCGGAGCACGTAGCGCAGGTGTTTCCCGAGGGGCGAGACGAAGAGCAGGCCCGCGCCGGCTCCCGTCTTCATCAGTGACCCGTCGAAAAACATGGTCCAGAGCTCCGGTTGGATCGGAGCCGTCGGCAACTGGGTGTCGACCCATTCGGCTACGAAGTCCGCCAGTACCTGGGACTTGATGGCCTTCCGAGGGGCGAACGAGATTGTCTCGCCCATGATTTCCACCGCCCACTTTGCGATCCGTCCCGAGGCTTCTCGGCACTGGATGATCTCCCCCAGGGGGAAGGATGACACCACAGTCACCGGATGAGACTCGAAGTAATGTCGCAGCTTTCGCCTCGTCAGGATCACTGCATACAGTAGCTTCTGGACTTGTGGGTAGCGGATCTTGGTCTCGGACAGCACCTCGCTGACGAAGGAAACTGGCCTCTGCATGGGCAAAGCATGCCCCTCTTCCTGCCTTTCGACCACGATCGCGGCGCTGACCACCTGAGTGGTAGCGGCGACGTAGACCAAGAGGGCTTCTCCATCAGCTGGGGGTACCAAGACGGGCGCCTGGGTGAGGAGCGCCTTCAGGTTCCCGAGAGCTTCCTCGGCCTCGGGAGTCCAAGTGAAGCACTCGGCCTTCCTTAAGAGACGGTACAGGGGCAGGCCTCTTTTGCCGAGGCGCGAGATGAAACGGCTCAAGGCCGCGAGACATCCCATGACCCTCTGTACGCCTTTTAAGTCCTTGATGGGCCCCATGCTTGTGATGGCTGCGATCTTCTCCGGGTTGGCTTCGATGCCCTGCTCGGAGACGATGAATCCCAAGAGCATGCCTCGGGGCACCCCGAAGACGCACTTCTCGGGATTGAGCTTGACGCTCTTCGCCTTGAGACACCGGAATGTCACTTCAAGGTCGGAGAGAAGGTCGGAGGCTTTCCTCGTCTTGACTACGACGTCATCGACGTAGGCCTCGACCGTGCGACCGATGTGTTCGCCGAACACATGGTTCATGCACCGCTGGTACGTTGCACCCGCGTTCCTCAAACCGAACGGCATGGTGACATAACAGTACATGCCGAAGGGCGTGATGAAAGAAGTCGCGAGCTGGTCGGACTCTTTCATCTTGATTTGATGATACCCTGAGTAGGCATCGAGGAAAGACAGGGTTTCGCACCCTGCAGTGGAGTCCACGATTTGATCGATGCGAGGTAGAGGGTAGGGGACCTTCGGACATGCTTTGTTGAGACCAGTGTAGTCTACACACATCCGCCATTTCCCCCCTTTCTTCCTCACAAGTACAGGGTTGGCAAGCCATTCGGGATGGAATACCTCTTTGATGAACCCTGCTGCCATCAGCTTGTGGATCTCCTCGCCTATCACCCTGCGCCTTTCCTCGTCGAATCGGCGCAGAGGCTGTCTGACCGGTCGGGCTCCGGCCCGAATATCCAGCGAGTGCTCGGCGACATCCCTTGGTATGCCGGGCATGTCCGAGGGACTCCACGCAAAGACGTCGGCGTTTGCGCGGAGAAAGTCGACGAGCACTGCTTCCTATTTGGGGTCGAGCCCGGAACCGATCCGGATCTGCTTGGAGGTGTCGCCACTGGGGTCGAGAGGGACGGCCTTAACCGTCTCCGCTGGCTCGAAGTTGCCGGCGTGTCGCTTCACGTCCGGCACCTCTCGGGAGAGGTTTTCCAGGTCGGCGATGAGGGCCTCGGACTCGGCGAGGGCCTCGGCGTACTCCACGCACTCCACATCGCATTCGAATGCGTGTTTGTACGTGGGGCCGACGGTGATGACCCAGTTCGGGCCCGGCATCTTGAGCTTCAGGTAGGTGTAGTTGGGGATGGCCATGAACTTCGCGTAGCATGGCCTTCCCAACACTGCGTGGTAGGTTCCTCGGAACCCGACCACCTCGAACGTCAAAGTCTCCCTTCGGAAGTTGGAGGGTGTTCCGAAGCAGACAGGAAGGTCGAGCTGTCCGAGGGGCTGGACGCGCTTCCCAGGAATGATCCCGTGGAAGGGCGCAGCGCCTGCTCGGACGGATGACAGATCGACGCGCAGGAGCCTGAGGGTCTCGGTGTAGATGATATTGAGGCAGCTGCCCCCATCCATCAGGACCTTGGTGAGCCTGACGTCGCCGATGACGGGATCGACGACGAGCGGGTACTTCCCTGGGCTCGGCACGTGGTCGGGGTGGTCATCCTGGTCGAAGGTGATGGGCTTGTCGGAACAGTCTAGGTAGACTGGTGCCGCCACCTTCACCGAGCAGACCTCCCGACGCTCTTGCTTACGATGCCGAGCCGAGGCATTCGCCGCATGCCCTCCGTAGATCATGAAGCAGTCGCGAACCTCGGGGAACTCTCCTGCTTGGTGATCTTCCTTTTTGTCGTCGTCGCGGGCCCTGCCACCCTCTGCGGGTGGCCCAGCCCGGTGGAAGTGGCGCCGAAGCATGACGCACTCCTCGAGGGTGTGCTTGACGGGCCCCTGATGGTAGGGGCACGTCTCCTTGAGTGCCTTGTCGAAGAGGTTGGCGCCTCCGGGGGGCTTCCGAGGGTTCTTGTGTTCGGCGGCGGCGACAAGGTCCGTGCTGGCGGCGTCGCGTTTCGCTTGCGACTTCCTCCTGCCCTTCTTCCTGGCGCCGAGCGGAGTAGACGCCTCGGGAGCATCTTCCGACGGGCGGCCCTGGGGCTGCTTGTCCTTTCGGAAGATGGCCTCGACCGCCTCCTGACCAGAGGCGAACTTGGTGGCGATGTCCATCAGCTCGCTCGCCCTGGTGGGGGTCTTGCGACCCAACTTGCTCACCAGGTCATGGCAGGTGGTGCCGACAAGGAACGCGCCGATGACATCGGAGTCGGTGATGTTGGGCAGCTCGGTGCGCTGCTTCGAGAATCACCGGATGTAGTCCCGAAGAGACTCTCCCGGCTGTTGCCGGCAGCTTCGAAGGTCCCAGGAATTCCCGGGGCACACGTACGTGCCCTGGAAGTTGCCGGCGAAAGCTTGGACCAGATCCTCCCAGTTGGAAATCTGCCCCGGAGGCAGGTGCTCCAACCAAGCGCGAGCAGTGTCGGAGAGGAACAGGGGGATGTTGCGGATGATGAGGTTGTCGTCGTCCGTTCCACCCAGTTGACAGGCCAGGCGGTAGTCCGCGAGCCACAATTCCGGTCTCGTTTCCCCCGAGTACTTTGTGATAGTAGTCGGGGGTCGGAATCGGGGCGGAAACGGCGCCCGCCGAATGGCCCGGCTGAAGACCTGCGGACCGGGTGGTTCGGGCGAGGGACTCCGATCCTCCCCGCTGTCGTAGCGTCCCCCACGCCTAGGGTGATAACCTCGGCGCACCCTTTCGTCGAGGCGGGCCCGACGGTCGCGATGAGGGTGCTCGTCGCCGAGGTGGCCCGGGGCAGCTGGCGCGGTGTTGCGCGTGCGCCCGGTGTAGACCGAGGCTTTCCGCATGAGTCGAGAAGTCGCGACACGAGGTTCCGAGGGGTACCCCTACCTTCGGGAGGCAGAGCTCTCGGCCCGCCGGGCCGCAGCGCCTTCCAGGAGATGCTTGAGCTCTCCCTGGATTCGCCGACCCTCGGTGGTTGATGACTCCGGCATCGCGCGGAGGAGCATCGCTGCGGCTGCCAGGTCCTGACCGGTTCCGCCGGATGCGGGTGGCGGTCTGTCCCTGGCATCGTTGGCGATGCGGTGCTGGAGACCTTGGGGCAGGTGACGTATTTCTCCGGCCGGGGGCTGGCCCGCCCATACCTGCCCGACGTCCCGGCGGATTGCCTCGAGCGCTCCTGCTCCCTCATCGAGCCCGGCCTGCGCCCCGCGGACTTGCTCGAGCTGTGGGTCGTGACCCCCCGCCGGAACGGGGACCACAGCTAGCTCCCGCGGGATGTCGGCGCGAGGCGCTGGCCTAGGGGGATCACCATCCTCCGGCATGCCGAGACAGCTGCCTCCGGAGGGATCCCCTAGCTCGACGTGGAAACATTCGCGGCTCGGGCCGCAGTCCTTGTCGTCAAGGCTGCGGCTGCCGTCGGAACAGTCAGAGAGGCAGTAGTTGCATGCGGTCATGAAGTCCCGCATGGCACTGGGGTTGCCAGATCCAGAGAAATCCCAGCAGATGCTGGGGTCGTCATCTTCCTCGGACCCAGAGGGTCCGTAGGTCGAGACGCCCGTCAGTCGGTCCCAAGGCGACCGCACACGAAACCCCAGAGGGGTTGCACTCGCCTCAACGTGAGCGCCCGCCAAAGCGAGGTCGCTAGGCGGATTGAGGCCGAGTCGAAATGACAAAGGATGGGAATCAGCCGGTACCTTTTGGTCGACGAGGAGCGACGAAGTCACATCGGGGGCTGATCGCGCCGTCGTCCTGGGTGCGAGGGCGACGTCCTGCAGGCCCTCCGTGAGCGCGCTGGCGTCGTCCACTTGCTCGGGGTCGGCGTGTCGCGGGGGGACGGCGCTCGCCTTCGCCTCAAACGCGAGGGTGATGCCTGACGCGTCCTCCGTTGGGGCGCTGGGGATGTCGATTTGCTCGACAGCCAACTGAGCGCAGCCTCCCGCTCGGCCCTTGTTGCCCCGCCTCCTCCTCCGATGGCGAGGGAGAGGATGGGGCGAGCTCGAAAGTTGTCCTTCCCCCACGCGGGAAAGACGTCGTCGATTCCGCCGCCGGCGGGCGGGCTGTCCGCCGCCATTGTCGCTGTCGCGCGGCGGTGGAAGGAGTATCATGTCGTAGCCGCCGTCGAAAGACACGAACTCGAGGCTCCCGAAACGGAGCACCGTCCCGGGTTGAAGAGGTCGTTGGAGACTGTCCATCTGGAGCTTGACGGGAAACTGCTCGTCAACACGCAGCAGGCCCCTACCTGGCGCGCCAACTGTCGGCGTTTCGAGACCGGGGGGTCCCCGAGCCGACGAGTGAGTGTGCCGCGTGCCCCAGCCCAGATGGGTCGAGCGCGTGGGCGAGCGCGAAGGGGGGAGAGAGCGAGGTGGCCGGAGCCGGGTCGTGAGGGAGACGGAGAATCCCGCGGCCTTCGTGTTCGTCCCGCGCCCAGGTCGGGTGCGCTTGCAGTAGGGGGTTACAAGCGTCCGCGCGGGTGAGGGGAGCGAGCGGCCCCAAGAGAGCGCCTGCCCCTGCCCTCGTTCCCGCGAGGCCAACCTTCTCTAAGAAGGCCCTGGTCCTTCCTTTTATAGGCGTAAGGAGAGGATCCAGGTGTACAAATGGGGGTGTAGCAAGGTGCTACGTGTCTAGCGGGGGAGAGCTAGTGCCCTAAGTACATGCCAAGGTGGCAGCCGGAGAGATCTTGGCGCCCAGCTAGTGTGGCATCGTGGCTGTCGGAGAAGCAATGGAGCCTGGCGGAGGGACATCTGTCGGAGTGGTTGGGCCCTTGCTGACGTCCCCCTGCTTCCGTAAGGGAGCTGAGAGCCGCCGTCGTCATGGATCCAGCGGGGCGCCATCATTGCCTATCTGGCGGAGCCAGCCAGATGGGATGTCGGTCCTGTTCTCTGCGGCCCGAGTCGGCTCGGGGTAGGGTGATGATGGCGCTTCCTGTCGACGTGGCGGACTCGTGCCCTAGGTCGGGCGACGTGGAGGCTCCTCCGAAGCCGAGGTCGAGTCTGTCCTACATGGCCGAGGCCGAGCCCGAGCTCCTGGGTCGGGCGAGGCGGAGGTCGTTCGGCAGAGGCCGGGGCGGTGTCCGAGCCCTGGGTCGGGCGAAGCGGAGTTCATCGTCTTCCGGGGCCTTAGCCCGAGTCCGAGCCCTGGGTCGGGCGGAGCGGAGTTCGTCGTCTTCCGGGGCCTTAGCCCGAGTCCGAGCCCTGGGTCGGGCGGAGCGGAGTTCGCCGTCTTCTGAGGCCTTAGCCCGAGTCCGAGCCCTGGGTCGGGCGGAGCGGAGTTCGCCGTCTTCCGGGGCCTTAGCCCGAGTCCGAGCCCTGGGTCGGGCGGAGCGGAGTTCGCCGTCTTCCGGGGCCTTAGCCCAAGTCCGAGCCCTGGGTCGGGCGGAGCGGAGTTCGCCGTCTTCCGAGGCCTTAGCCCGAGTCCGAGCCCTGGGTCGGGCGGAGCGGAGTTCGTCGTCTTCCGGGGCCTTAGCCCGAGTCCGAGCCCTGGGTCGGGCGGAGCGGAGTTCGCCGTCTTCCGGGGCCTTAGCCCGAGTCCGAGCCCTGGGTCGGGCAGAGCGGAGTTCGCCGTCTTCCGGGGCCTTAGCCCGAGTCCGAGCCCTGGGTCGGGCGGAGCTTCCTATGGCGCTTTTGGCCAAGCCTGGCCGCCCGTCAGTCTCACTCTTTGCGTTAAATGCCCCAGTGACTTGGTCGGTCGGCGCGGTGATTTAGTCAGGGTTGCTTCTTAACGAAGGCAAGGCCTCGGGCGAGCCGGAGATGCGTCTGCCGTAAAAAAGGGGGCCTCGGGCGAGACGGAAACACCTCAGGGTCGGCTGCCCTTGCCCGAGGCTAGGCTCGGGCGTGGCGTGATCGAGTCGCTCGTATGGACTGATCCCTGACTTAATCAAACCCATCAGGCCTCTGCAGCTTTATGCTGATGGGGGTTACCAGCTGAGAATTAGGCGTCTTGAGGGTACCCCTAATTATGGTCCCCGACAAAATTATAGTGGTCTATATTTTCTCCAAAATCCTCCTCAAAATATCCTACAAATATTTCCCCAGTGATCACCCTCAAACTCTTTCAGAAATACTGCCCAAATATTCCACCGATATATCTCCAAGTATTTCCTTCCTGAGAAATACCTTCAGAATCATTTTTCAAGTCCCTACAAATATTTTCTCCATAACTTTCCTCATGCTCATACGTATACGTATGCCTCCGGTGTCATACGGTGAGCTCTACAAGCTAATTACACTCATATAAGACAAATCCATGCTAATCTCCCACTAATCCTCTCATCCTCCCACTAATCCTCTCATCCTCCCACTAATCCCCTCATCCCTCCCCCTAAACCCCACCATGGCTATAAATAGAGGGGCAAGGGCCTCCTCTCATCCCACCCCAAGCCATTTCATGGCAACTCCCTCCCCCCCACACACCCACACGCCCACTCCCACTCCCACTCCACCTCCCACACAAGCACACACTAGCACAAGGATCGTTCGGTCGTTCTTCGATCGTTCGTCCCCCTGTTCTTAGTTTGTTCGTTTGTTCGTCCGATCGTTCGATCGTTCGTCCGATCGTTCATGGTTCGTTCGTCCGTTCGTCCGATCGTTCGATCGTTCGTCCGTCCAAATAATCTTTTTCCTGCCGTTATGCTGTCGAAATTCCGATCGTTCGTTCGTCTGATCGTTTGATCGTTCGTCCGATCGTTCATGGTTCGTTCGTCCGATCGTTCGATCGTTCGTCCGTCCAAATAATCTTTTTCCTGCCGTTATGCTGCCGAAATTCCGATCGTTCGTTCGTTCGATCATTCGATCGTTCATCGTTCGTTCATAGTTCCTATTCATCATTCGTCGTTCATTCATCGTCACTATTCACCGTTCATCGTTCGTTCATACGAACTATTCACCATCACTATTCACCATCACTATTCACCGTTACTATTCATCGTTACTATTCATCTTTACTATTCATCGCTAATCCGATCACCCCAAATTTCAACTACTCATCCATCATGCTGTCCAGTCCACCTAAGATCAGCCAGACCCATATTCCAGTCATACGAACTCCGGTGACTGTGATTTTTATTCCAGTAGAGAACTTCCCATCTGGTCACCCATCTTAGATTTCTCCAAGTTGAGCACGCTTAACTTTGAGATTCTTTCAAGCCAGACTTCCAAAAAGAAAGGCAAACCATGTTTGTATGGATACGTCTTCAATCCTATAAAACCTGGCCCAAGATACCACAGCCCACTCGGACCAGAATACCACAACATTCCAGCTATTTGGGTCCTGCCTCACTGTTGTCTGATGTGACACAGTAGGTAGGAACAATTTCCACCAACAAAAACCTCTGCCCAAGAAAAGCCCAAAAATAATTCCTCGCACCCCGCTCAAAAATACATTTGTATTTTTGCTCAAAAATACATTTGTATTTTTGATTTTCCAAATATCTCTAAATATTCAAATTCTAGAATATTCCAAGAATATTCCTTTTCTTTTTCTCCCTATGATTATAAAATCCAAAACTCCTCCATCCAAACTCAGATTTTAGTCATTCTTGTTTCTAAAATTCTTGTCAAACTATTCCCTATCCAACCATGTCATCCCTTAAGTATGGTTCATATTCCAAAAAAAAACTCCCAAAATACTCTTGTCCCATATTCTGCCTATAACTCTCCTGTTCATATTAAGTCAGACGATTCATTCGTCCCTATTCTCACCAACAGTGAACTTCGCTGTGCTACACCACATACACCCAGCTATAAATACACCCAGCTACCCTCTCCCTCTCCACACACACTCAACACCCTCAGCCAAGGCAAACACCCCACTCACTCAGTTACTCCGCTCTGCCGGCTACACGCATAGTGTCGCTTCGTCTCCAGTCCACCCTCCTGGTAAGCACCTTCGCTCCACCACCAGCAGTATCTCAACACCACATGACACATATTCTACTCAAGACTCTACCCATCCATATATCGCTATTCTGACCACTATACTAAATATTTGTTGGTATACTTGTTGGTTTGTATGTTTGCTTGTTCATGTTGCATAGTTATCGGAGCGTTCGTGCCGTCTCGTGGAGGCCAGATCTGCAAGTCCACGCCAGGCAGTGGAGCTAGAAGCCAATTCCGCGAGCTCCTCTTCCCCCTTCACCGGATAAGCACGACAAGCTCACTGGATCCCTTTGATGCATAAATTACCTATGTTTTTCAACCACAACCCTCAGCCTGTTATTTTATGCATGATATGATTTTGAGACAAGTTATTATGGCCACCCAGCCGCTTGCCACAAACAATACTTGAAATATTTGTTACAAATGATTTGAGGAAAGGTGTGAGTTTTCAAAAGAAAATGCTTTTCAAAATGTGTATGATGAAGGGTTTTCACCCTTATCACCTTTGAGTAGGGATGATCAGGGACTCCCTGGTTGAGGGGAGGGCCTAAGGTGACGGCTCAGCTGGTTTAGGCGTGAGCAGAAGGATTGTCCCCTCATATAAGGACCGGTTTGTCATCCTTCACTACCTGTACTCATGATAAGTACAACCACTCGAGACTGTGTGGGCAGTCACTCAATCTGAACTCGTACGGTCCAACCCCACGGTTATGAAGGCTGGGGAGCACCGGGAGGATAAGGAGGGGGAATGTTTTGTCTGGTTTGGACATGGCGGTGGCCTGACTCCTTCCGGTATAACCGTTAAGGTTAGGACATGCGAGGAAAGAAAGAGATTCGGATTCGGGTCTCACTAGCTATGGGATCGCAGAGCCGGACTAGTGGGTAAAGTGTACACCTTTGCGCAGAGTTTGAAAACCTATTCGAATAGTCCGTTTCCACAGGAATGGACGAGTCTGGTATGGTATGGCAATTAATGTTTTGTTTTCAAAAAAGGGTGCGTTTGAGAAAAATGTTTTTTAAAGGTCCGGCGGTTGAGCCGTGAGCTATGGTGGACGGGAAGTCCAGTGGCTGTTGTTGAAAATGAAAACCAGTGGGAAACTGCTGAGATACCTGGATGGTTTAGTCCAGGGGATTTTGTTCTAATACTGAAAAACTTCCTGCTCCTTTTTGAGAGGATGCGCTTTGCAAAATACAAAATGTTTTTCAAAACAACCCTGCATAAAATATTGCTATTTCTGCAAAATATCCTGAGCTCCACATATTCCATGCATATCTGATTTCCCCATTCCGCGGGTGAAGGTGGGATGCTGAGTACGTTTGTACTCACCCTTGCTTATTTATTTTTTTTCAGAAAAAGGAGATCGGGTAAGAGTTACGACTGTTCCCAACCTTGCCTGTGGCTGTTGGACCGCTGATTTGCTTTGCTGCGTATATCGGGCTGCTTCAGCCCCACTCTGATGATATGTCCCGAGTTGTGGACCAACTCTTAAAGTTGATCGCCACCTTTATAGGTTTGTTTCGTTTAAGGAGATCTGAAATCATCTGTTGTATAAATGTGTTTACTAGCCTCCTGGGACTAGTAATTGTATCACATTTGAGTCCCAGAGGATTGGGGCGCTTCAGGTGGTATCAGAGCTGTTAGGTTGGCCGCAGGACGTAACCCTTAGCCTGATCCAAAAGTTTTTGAGTCAAAACTATTTTCTTAAAAAAAATTCTTGCTCTTATCCCTTCATTTCAAAAATGGTTTCCTCCTTTCCTTCTCTCAGAAGTCAGATGGAGGTTCGCTGCCAAACCAGCTTTTGCCAGAATGAAGATGGTTTCCCAAAGTTGCTGAGAGCATGCACAGTTCGCCTCGGAATCAGGAGCCAGCCAGAGTATGATGGTCATGAATTCATCGAGCATGGCACAGAGAAGTGTGTCGTGACTGTATACATTGGATCCAATCCGCACCATGTGGAATGGAGTGTCACTACTGCAGGGCACAGATTCAAAGACACCTGCCAAGTCGTCGCCCGCAAGGCATTGAGGGCCCTGTGTCAGATTTATGAAGAAGAAGTGGTCGACACCCCGCCTCAGATTCTTTCCGCCCTTTCAGAGAGACCATCCCGTTTGGATGGCCAGAATGCGTGCATTGGAAGGGAAGCAGCTGCTTGAGGACGACCCCACAATCGTGTACCTCACTGCATACCTGCTCACCCTGGATGCGCAGTATGATTTCTTGGCTCGGCACCACCGTCAGATGATTGCCCGAGCAGAAGATGCAGAGAAGCTCAACCATCAGCTCCATGTGGATCTCACCACTGCTCAAGCCCGTGCAATTGCCTTGGAAAGTCGTGAAGTCATTGCTGTCGAAGCCCTGAAGCAAGCCAAGGATGAGCATGTCCAAAAGCTGATGGAGG
The DNA here is from genome assembly GCA_029449295.1 of Zea luxurians. Taxonomy (NCBI): domain Eukaryota; kingdom Viridiplantae; phylum Streptophyta; class Magnoliopsida; order Poales; family Poaceae; genus Zea; species Zea luxurians. The sequence continues at coordinate 15,698,456 of JAOPSE010000052.1, read as the reverse complement.
CCTACTTGGTAACCCATAACCAACATAGAGCCCTGCGGATCCAAGAGCCCGCTCCATCCAACCCAGTTCAACCCAGGAGAGCTGAAGATCCCCAGATTCTTGAAGGTCACTCGGTCTCTATCAGAGGAAAGAAGAAGATTTGGGAACTCCCGGAAGGAGCCATAGTCTTGGAAGGAATTCCAGTCTTCCCTCAGGCTATGGATAAGCAAGAGCACCCCAAATCCTCCCAAGATCCCCCGCCAGAGTTGTTTGAGCCCCTCACCATGAAGAAGATTCTAGCACCATCCCGTGAGATCAAAGAAGAAGCTGCAAGCACCCCGCCAGCACCGCCGCCCTCTGAGGAGCTACAAGAGCCAGTCCAGCTTGAAGAGGAGTTCGACCCCGTGTTGCCATCTCAGTCACCACCAGAAGAAGTCATCAACATCAGCTCCCTCTTGACCCATCTAGGAGATGTCTCAGATTGAAGTTGTGTGCCAGCCTTGCCAGAAGAGAAGCTGCCAGATCTAAAGTTAGTTATGCCCAGTCCTCTGCATGCATTGGGTAGTGAAGTTTTTCTTCACTTTGGCTAGAGCCCTGCATGTATGAGAGGTAATCGTGTAGACTCGTATTTTGCAAAACTCTAATTGTGTGGCCCCCTAGGGCATTTCAAAATGAATTTCGCTTGATGTTTTCTTCCCTTTTGAGTGCATATGTGATGCTTTAACGTTAGTGCTCATAAGTCGCATTTCAGCATAGTTCTCAGTTCAGGAGCCGAGCAATAGTAGTTATGCTTAGCCCCCGAATCCAAGTAGTTCGTGATTTGGAAAAACTCTATTCTTCCCTTATTCAAAACATTTGATTTGTTTGTGCTTATCATTGCTGAACTTATGTGTTTTCTTTCTTTTTAAGAAAGGTTTTCTCTAAAAACATAGATCACAAATTAGAGCTAATCCTCACCTTATGCTTCCATTCTCATCTTAACCCATCTCAAGAGAAAAGTGCCTTACCCAAGAAGATACCGAGAAGCTTACCCTTGAAGCCTAGAATAAGCTACAGAAGAAACCAGTCCAGTCGCTCAGTCAAAAGGACCGACCGTGAGAATCAAAGCACTGCCCCTGAGTCAAGGTAAATAGGAAAAGAGGACAGAAGGAGTTATTACCATACAGAGAGGCAAAGATTCTTGGAACCAGAGACCATAAACATCAGGGTCATTGACCCCACCACTCACCCATGCCCCCCCGCATACGTGTCTGCCTCCATGCGCACTACCACCGCCCACACCCCCCCTTTGCAGCGCACCCGCCGCCGCCATCATCGCCGGCAACATCGTTCCCCACCCCTTGTCGCACCTACTGCCTCGTGTCACCTGCTCCGTCATCGCCACTCCGCACCCGAGCACCCCCACTCGCTTATAAATTCCCCCACTAGCTCCCTCAACTCCCATCTCGCTCAAAGCAAAGCACACTCCAGATAAAATCCCCTCTACCAAATCGCAAGCAGCTCCATTTTCCACTCCCTCGCCCCTAAGATCACAATGCTTGGTGATTCTTGGGTTGAAGACTGTTGTACATGGTTCATAGTCTTCGGTTTCCTCCTCTGTATGATGGTAATACTCTTTGATAGAATCCTCCAGTGGGAAGAGCAAAGGGAAAGAAAGAGGCAGTGAAAAGTGAAAAGTGAGAAGAGAAGAGAAGATAAGAACAAGGTTGTCCCAAAATCAACCCTGTGTCAGTCATCTCTCCGTAGCCTGGTCAAGCAGCAACAGCAGAAGAAGGCCCCGTAACACCCTTGTTATGAGGTACTTCAAGGAGTTCAAATCCCCAAGATTCAAGAGTTCTACCCTCATTCTTTTTAAGTGGGGTAGTGTTCCAATAAGGTTCCTGCTATGGAGAAAAAGAAGCAGGCCTGTGAATGTAGCAAGTTTGTCGAGGACCAGATCGTCAAAGCGTATAAGTTTCTGGATGAGAAGTGGTCACCCAAGTTCCGTTGATGAAGCACTAGAAGACCAATCAATGAAGGAATCCATGTGGAAGTTCGCAAGAGGAAGGTTTGTGTGTTGGCATCGATGCTTCTTCAATAAGCTAGCTGCCAAGCGAAACCTAGAAGCCTGAAGATGATCTTGAGTAGCCAGAATCAGCGTTTGCAATCGGCAACCAGATGCTCCTCAAGGCCAGATCTTGTTGAAGTTCCATCTCCTTGAAGAATCTGCAAGGTGAAGATATGTAGCTGAAGTAAAGCTATACCCATAACCCTTCTAAGCCGAATCTCGAGGACGAGATTCCTTTTAAGTGGGGTAGATTTGTAGCATCCCAAAAATTCAAATCTTGAAATTTTCTCAAACTCGCTCTAAATTCAAAATGAATTTCAAAATTTCATTTCAAAATGTTTGTTTGCGAGTTGATATCAACAAATAAATTATAGTGGTCTATATTTTCTCCAAAATCCTCCTCAAAATATCCTACACATATTTCCCCAGTGATCACCCTCAAACTCTTTCAGAAATACTGCCCAAATATTCCACCGATATATCTCCAAGTATTTTCTTCCTGAGAAGTACCTTCAGAATCATTTTCAAGTCCCTACAAATATTTTCTCCATAACTTTCCTCATGCTCATACGTATACGTATGCCTCCGGTGTCATACGGTGAGCTCTACAAGCTAATTACACTCATATAAGACAAATCCATGCTAATCTCCCAATAATCCTCTCATCCTCCCACTAATTGAAAGTCGCCTAGAGGGGGGTGAATAGGGCGAAACTGAAATTCTCAAAAATAATCACAACTACAAGCCGGGTTAGAGTTAGAAATATAATGGAGTCCGCGAGAGAGGGTGTAAAACAAATCGCAAGCGAATAAAGAGTGAGACACGTGGATTTGTTTTACCGAGGTTCGGTTCTCGCAAACCTACTCCCCGTTGAGGAGGCCACAAAGGCCGGGTCTCTTTCAACCCTTACCCTCTCTCAAACGATCCCGCGGACCGAGTGAGCTTTCTCTTCTCAATCACTTGGAACACAAAGTTCCCACAAGGACCACCACAAGATTGGTGTCTCTTGCCTCAATTACAAGTGAGTTTGATCACAAGAAAGAATCAAGAAAGAAGAAAGCAATCCAAGCGCAAGAGCTCGAAAGAACACAAGCAAATCTCTCTCTCTAATCACTAGGGCGTTGTGTGGAATTTGGAGAGGATTTGATCTCTTTGGTGTGTCTAGAATTGAATGCTAGAGCTCTTGTAAGCAGTTGAGAAGTGGAAAACTTGGATGACTTGAATGTGGGGTGGTTGGGGGTATTTATAGCCCCAACCACCAAACTAGCCGTTCGGTGAGGCTGTCTGTTCGATGGCGCACCGGACAGTCCGGTGCACACCGGACATGTCCGGTGCGACAGCCACGTCACCAAAAGCCGTTGGGGTCGACCGTTGGAGCTCTGTCTTCTGGGCCCGCCTGGATGTCCCGTAGCGCACCAAACATGCACTGTAGATTGTCCGGTGCGCCAGTATGGGCGTGCCTGACCTCTGTGCGCGCAGCGCGCACATTTAATGCGTCGCAGGTAGCCGTTGGCGCCGAAATAGCCGTTGCCCCGCTGTTACACCGGACAGTCCGGTGTACACCGGACAGTCCGGTGAATTATAGCGGAGCAGCTGAAGTGAATTCCCGAGGTTGGCGAGTTCCTGAGGCCGCTCTTCCTTGGAGCACCGGACATGTCCGGTGTACACCGGACAGTCCGGTGTACACCGGACAGTCCGGTGAATTATAGCGGAGTCGCCTCTGGAATTTCCCGAAGGTGACGAGTTTGGAGTTGGCGTCCTCTGGTGCACTGGACATGTCCGGTGGCACACCGGACAGTCCGGTGCGCCACACCAGAGGTGCCTTCGGTTGTCCCTTGCTCCTTTGTTTGAACCCAATACTTGGTCTTTTTATTGGCTAAGTGTGAACCTTTGGCACCTGTATAACTTATACACTAGAGCAAACTAGTTAGTCCAATATTTGTGTTGGGCAATTCAACCACCAAAATTAATTAGGGACTAGGTGTAAGCCTAATTCCCTTTCAATCTCCCCCTTTTTGGTGATTGATGCCAACACAAACCAAAGCAAATATAAGAGTGCATAAATGAACTAGTTTGCATAATGTCAGTGCAAAGGTTGCTTGGAATTGAGCCAATAAAAGTTACTTACTAGATGTGCATGGATTGTTTCTTTGTTTTTAATATATTGGACCACATTTGCACCACATGTTTTGTTTTTGCAAACCCTTTTGTAAATTCTTTTCAAAATCCTTTTGCAAGATAGTCAAAGGTAAATGAATAAGATTTTTGCAAAGCATTTTCAAGATTTGAAATTCTCTCCCCTTGTTCCAAATGCTTTTTCTTTTACTAAACAAAACTCCCCCTCAAATAAATTCTCCTCTTAGTGTTCAAGAGGGTTTTAAGATATCAAGTTTTGAAAATACTACTTGCTCCCTCTTTAGAACACAAAGAGATACCAATTTGAAATTTTCAATTGAAAAACATTGATTTTTAAAATTAGATGGTGGTGGTGCGGTCCTTTTGCTTTGGGCTCATATTTTCTCCCCCTTTGGCATGAATCGCGAAAAACGGAATCATTAGAGCCCAAGAAGTACTTTCTCCCCCTTTGGTCATAAATAAATGAGTGAAAATTATACCAAAGACGGAGAGTGAAGCGGAGCGACGGCGAAGGATTAGTAGTAGAGTGGAGTGGAAGCCTTTGTCTTCGCCGAAGACTCCAATTCCCTTTCAATATACCTATGACTTGGTTTGAAATGCACTTGAAAACACATTAGTCATAGCATATATAAAAGAGACATGATCAAAGGTATACTTATGAGCTAAGTGTGCAAATTAGCAAAAGAAGTTTCTAGAATCAAGAATATTGAGCTCATGCCTAAGTTTGGTAAAAGATTGTTCATCAAGTGGCTTGGTAAAGATATCGGCTAATTGATCTTTAATGTTAATGCATGAAATCTCGATATCCCCCTTTTGTTGGTGATCCCGAAGAAAATGATATCGAATGGCTATGTGTTTAGTGCGGCTATGCTCAACGGGATTATCCGCCATACGGATTGCACTCTTATTATCACATAGAAGAGGAACTTTGGTTAATTTGTAACCATAGTCCCGTAGGGTTTGCCTCATCCAAAGCAATTGCGCGCAACAATGACCTGCGGCAATATACTCGGCTTCGGCGGTAGAAAGAGCGACCGAATTTTGCTTCTTTGAAGCCCAAGACACCAAGGATCTTCCCAAGAACTGGCAAGTCCCCGATGTGCTCTTCCTATTAATCTTACACCCCGCCCAATCGGCATCCGAATAACCAATCAAATCAAATGTGGATCCCCGAGGGTACCAAAGCCCAAACTTAGGAGTATAAGCCAAATATCTCAAGGTTCGTTTTACGGCCGTAAGGTGTGATTCCTTAGGGTCGGCTTGGAATCTTGCACACATGCATACGGAAAGCATAATGTCCAGTCGAGATGCACATAAATAAAGCAATGAACCAATCATCGACCGGTATACCTTTTGATCGACGGACTTACCTCCCGTGTCGAGGTCGAGATGCCCATTTGTTCCCATGGGTGTCTTGATGGGCTTGGCATCCTTCATTCCAAACTTGCTTAGAATGTCTTGAGTATACTTTGTTTGGCTAATGAAAGTGCCCTCTTGGAGTTGCTTGACTTGGAATCCTAGAAAATATTTCAACTCCCCCATCATAGACATCTCGAATTTTTGTGTCATGATCCTACTAAATTCTTCACAAGTAGATTTGTTAGTAGACCCAAATATGATATCATCAACATAAATTTGGCATACAAACAAATCATTGTCAAGAGTTTTAGTGAACAAAGTAGGATCGGCCTTGCCGACTTTGAAGCCATTTACTATAAGAAAATCTCTTAGGCATTCATACCATGCTATTGGGGCTTGCTTGAGCCCATAAAGCGCCTTAGAGAGCCTATAAACATGGTTAGGGTACTCACTATCTTCAAAGCCGGGAGGTTGCTCAACATAGACCTCCTCCTTGATTGGTCCATTGAGGAAGGCACTCTTCACGTCCATTTGGTAAAGCTTGAAGCCATGGTAAGTAGCATAGGCTAATAATATGCGAATTGACTCAAGCCTAGCTACGGGTGCATAGGTTTCACCAAAATCCAAACCTTCGACTTGTGAATACCCCTTGGCCACGAGTCGAGCTTTGTTCCTTGTCACCACACCATGCTCGTCTTGCTTGTTGCGGAAGACCCACTTGGTTCCTACAACATTTTGATTAGGACATGGAACTAAATGCCATACCTCGTTCCTGGTGAAGTTGTTGAGCTCCTCTTGCATCGCCATCACCCAATCCGAATCTTGGAGTGCTTCCTCTACCCTGTGTGGCTCAATAGAGGAAACAAAAGAGTAATGCTCACAAAAATGTGCAACCCGAGATCGAGTGGTTACCCCCTTATGAATGTCGCCGAGGATGGTGTCGACGGGGTGATCTCGTTGGATTGCTTGGTGGACTCTTGGGTGCGGCGGTCTTGGTTCTTCATCCTCCTTGTCCTCAACATTTGTATCTCCCCCTTGATCATTGCCATCATCTTGAGGTGGTTCATCTCTTTGATCTTCTTCTTCATCAACTTGAGCCTCGTTCTCATTTTGAGTTGGTGGAGATGCTTGCGTGGAGGAGGATGGTTGATCTTGTGCATGTGGAGGCTCTTCGGATTCCTTAGGACACACATCCCCAATGGACATGTTCCTTAGCGCTATGCATGGAGCCTGTTCTTCACCTATCTCATCAAGATCAACTTGCTCTACTTGAGAGCCATTAGTCTCATCAAACACAACGTCACAAGAAACTTCAACAAGTCCTGAGGACTTGTTAAAGACTCTATATGCCCTTGTGTTTGAGTCATATCCTAGTAAAAAGCCTTCTACAGTTTTAGGAGCAAATTTAGATTTTCTACCTCTTTTGACAAGAATAAAACATTTGGTACCAAAAACTCTAAAATATGAAATATTTGGCTTTTTACCAGTTAGGAGTTCATAGGATGTCTTCTTGAGGATTCGGTGTAGATATAACCAGTTGATGGCGTAGCAGGCGGTGTTGACCGCCTCGGCCCAAAACCGATCCGGAGTCTTGTACTCATCAAGCATGGTTCTTGCCATGTCCAATAGAGTTCGATTCTTCCTCTCCACTACACCATTTTGTTGTGGAGTGTAGGGAGAAGAGAACTCATGCTTGATGCCCTCCTCCTCAAGGAAGCCTTCTATTTGTGAGTTCTTGAACTCCGTCCCGTTGTCGCTTCTAATTTTCTTGATCCTTAAGCCGAACTCATTTTGAGCTCGTCTCAAGAATCCCTTTAAGGTCTCTTGGGTATGAGATTTTTCCTGCAAAAAGAACACCCAAGTGAAGCGAGAATAATCATCCACAATAACTAGACAGTACTTACTCCCAATGATGCTTATGTAAGCGATCGGGCCGAATAGGCCCATGTGTAGGAGCTCCAGTGGCCTGTCACTAGTCATGATGTTCTTGTGTGGATGATGAGTGCCAACTTGCTTCCCGGCTTGGCATGCGCTACAAGTCCTATCTTTCTCAAAATGAACATTGGTTAGTCCTAAAATGTGTTCTCCCTTTAGAAGCTTATGAAGATTCTTCATTCCAACATGGGCTAGTCAGCAGTGCCAGAGCCAACCCAAGTTAGTCTTAGCAATTAAGCAAGTGTCGAGTTCAACTCTATCAAAATCTACCAAGTATAGCTGACCCTCTAACACTCCCTTAAAAGCTATTGAATCATCACTTCTTCTAAAGACAGTAACACCTACATCAGTAAATAGACAGTTGTAGCCCATTTGACAAAGTTGCGAAACGGAAAGCAAATTGTAATCTAAAGAGTCTACAAGAAAAACCTTGGAAATAGTATGGTCAGGTGATATAGCAATTTTACCCAATCCTTTGACCAAACCTTGATTTCCATCCCCGAATGTGATAGCTCGTTGGGAATCTTGGTTTTTCTCATATGAGGAGAACATCCTTTTCTCCCCTGTCATGTGGTTTGTGCACCCGCTGTCGAGTATCCAACTTGAGCCCCTGGATGCATAAACCTACAAAACAATTTTAGTTCTTGACTTTAGGTACCCAAACGGTTTTGGGTCCTTTGGCATTAGAAACAAGAACTTTGGGTACCCAAACACAAGTCTTAGAGCCCTTGTGTTTGCCCCCAACAAACTTGGCAACTACCTTGCCGGATTTGTTAGTAAGAACATAAGATGCATCAAATGTCTTAAATGAAATGCCATGATCATTTGATGCACTAGGATTTTTCTTTCTAGGCAATTTAGCACAGGTTGATTGCCTAGAGCTAGATGTCTCACCCTTATACATAAAAGCATGGTTAGGGCCAGAGTGAGACTTCCTAGAATGAATTTTCTTGATTTTGCTCTCGGGATAACCGGCAGGGTACAAAATGTAACCCTCGTTATCCTGAGGCATGGGAGCCTTGCCCTTAACAAAGTTAGATAAATTCTTTGGAGGGGCATTAAGTTTGACACTGTCTCCCCTTTGGAAGCCAATGCCATCCTTGATGCCAGGGCGTCTCCCATTATAGAGCATACTTCTAGCAAATTTAAACTTTTCATTTTCTAAGTTATGCTCGGCAATCTTAGCATCTAATATTGCTATATGATCATTTTGTTGTTTAATTAAAGCCATGTGATCATGAATAGCATTGATATCAATATCTCTACATCTAGTACAAATAGAAACATGCTCAACATTAGATGTATAGGGTTTGCAAGATTTTAGTTCTACAACCTTAGCATGCAACATATCATTCTTAGTTCTAAGGTCAGAAATAATAGTATTACAAACATCAATATCTTTAGCCTTAGCAATCAAATTTTCATTTTCTACTCTAAGGCTATCAAGAGAATCATTCAATTCCTTAATCTTAGCAAGCAAATCATCATTATCATTTCTAAGATTTGGAATTGAGACATCACATACATGAGAATCAACCTTAGCAATTAATCTAGCATTTTCATTTCTAAGGTTGTCTATAGTGTCATGGCATGTGCTTAGCTCACTAGATAATTTGTTACATTTTTCTACCTCTAGAGCATAAGCATTTTTAACCTTAACATGCTTTTTGTTTTCCTTAATAAGGAAGTCCTCTTGAGAGTCCAAGAGATCATCCTTCTCATGAATAGCACTAATCAATTCATTTAATTTTTCCTTTTGTTGCATGTTAAGATCGGCAAAAAGGGTACGCAAATTATTCTCCTCATCAATAGCATTATCATCACTAGAGGATTCATATTTAGTGGAGGATTTAGATTTAACCTTCTTCCTTTTGCCGTCCTTTGCCATGAGGCACTTGTGGCCGATGTTGGGAAAGAGGAGTCCCTTGGTGACGGCGATGTTGGCGGCGTCCTCGTCGGAAGAGGACTCGGTGGAGCTCTCGTCGGAGTCCCACTCCCGGCAAACATGGGCATCGCCGCCCTTCTTCTTGTAGTACTTCTTCTTTTCTCTCCTCTTTCCCTTCTTGTCGTCGCCCCTGTCACTGTCACTAGGTATCGGACATTTTGTAATGAAATGACCGGGCTTACCACATTTGTAGCACACTTTCTTGGAGCGGGGTTTGTAGTCCTTCCCCCTCCGTTGCTTGAGGATTTGGCGAAAGCTTTTGATGATTAAAGCCATCTCCTCATTGTCGAGCTTGGAGGCGTCAATTGGTTGTCTACTTGGTGTAGACTCCTCCTTCTTCTCCTCCGTCGCCTTAAATGCCACCGGTTGTGCTTCGGACGTGGAGGGTTCGTCAAGCTCGTTGATATTCTTTGATCCTTTAATCATACATTCAAAGCTCACAAAATTCCCGATTACTTCCTCGGGGGTCATTAGTGTGTATCTAGGATTACCACGAATTAATTGAACTTGAGTGGGGTTAAGGAAAATGAGAGATCTTAGAATAACCTTAACCACCTCGTGGTCGTCCCACTTTTTGCTCCCGAGGTTGCGCACTTGGTTCACCAAGGCTTTGAGCTGGTTGTACATATCTTGTGGCTCCTCCCCTTGGCGAAGACGGAAGCGACCGAGCTCCCCCTCGATCGTTTCCCGCTTGGTGATCTTGGTGAGTTCATCACCCTCGTGCGCGGTCTTGAGTAGGTCCCAAATCTCCTTTGCATTCTTCAACCCTTGCACCTTGTTGTATTCCTCCTTGCTTAGAGAGGCGAGGAGTATGGTTGTAGCTTGGGAGTTGAAGTGCTCGATTTGGGCCACTTCGTCCGTATCATAATCCTCATCCCCTATGGATGGTACCTGTGCTCCAAACTCAACAACATTCCATATACTTTTGTGGAGTGAGGTTAGATGAAATTTCATTAAATCACTCCACCTAGCATAATCCTCCATCAAAAGTTGGCGGTTTGCCTAATGGAACGGAAAGTAATGGAGTATGTCTAGATGTACGGGGATAGTGTAAGGGGATCTTACTAAACTTCTTGCGCTCTTGGCGCTTAGAAGTTGCGGACGGCGCATCGGAGTCGGAGGTCGATGTTGATGAAGTGTCGGTCTCATAGTAGACCACCTTCCTCATCCTCTTGTGCTTGTCGCCTTTCCGATGCGACTTGTGGGAAGAAGATTTTTCCTTCTTCTCTTTGTGGTGTGAGGAAGAAGATCTTTTCTCCTTCCGTTTGGAGGAGTCCTTCTTCTTCTCCTTCCTCTTGGTGCGGGACTCTTCCGATGAAGTGCTCCCTTGGCTCGTAGTGGGCTTGTCGCCGGTCTCCATCTCCCTCTTGGTGTGATCTCCCGACATCACTTCGAGCGGTTAGGCTCTAATGAAGCACCGGGCTCCGATACCAATTGAAAGTCGCCTAGAGGGGGGGTGAATAGGGCGAAACTGAAATTCTCAAAAATAATCACAACTACAAGCCGGGTTAGCGTTAGAAATATAATGGAGTCCGCGAGAGAGGGTGTAAAACAAATCGCAAGCGAATAAAGAGTGAGACACGTGGATTTGTTTTACCGAGGTTCGGTTCTCGCAAACCTACTCCCCGTTGAGGAGGCCACAAAGGCCGGGTCTCTTTCAACCCTTACCCTCTCTCAAACGATCCCGCGGACCGAGTGAGCTTTCTCTTCTCAATCACTTGGAACACAAAGTTCCCACAAGGACCACCACAAGATTGGTGTCTCTTGCCTCAATTACAAGTGAGTTTGATCACAAGAAAGAATCAAGAAAGAAGAAAGCAATCCAAGCGCAAGAGCTCGAAAGAACACAAGCAAATCTCTCTCTCTAATCACTAGGGCATTGTGTGGAATTTGGAGAGGATTTGATCTCTTTGGTGTGTCTAGAATTGAATGCTAGAGCTCTTGTAAGCAGTTGAGAAGTGGAAAACTTGGATGACTTGAATGTGGGGTGGTTGGGGGTATTTATAGCCCCAACCACCAAACTAGCCGTTCGGTGAGGCTGTCTGTTCGATGGCGCACCGGACAGTCCGGTGCACACCGGACATGTCCGGTGCGACAGCCACGTCACCAAAAGCCGTTGGGGTCGACCGTTGGAGCTCTGTCTTCTAGGCCCGCCTGGATGTCCGGTAGCGCACCGGACATGCACTATAGATTGTCCGGTGCGCCAGTATGGGCGTGCCTGACCTCTGTGCGCGCAGCGCGCGCATTTAATGCGTCGCAGGTAGCCGTTGGCGCCGAAATAGCCGTTGCCCCGCTATTACACCGGACAGTCCGGTGTACACCGGACAGTCCGGTGAATTATAGCGGAGCAGCCGAAGTGAATTCCCGAGGCTGGCGAGTTCCTGAGGCCGCTCTTCCTTGGAGCACCGGACATGTCCGGTGTACACCGGACAGTCCGGTGAATTATAGCGGAGTCGCCTCTGGAATTTCCCGAAGGTGACGAGTTTGGAGTTGGCGTCCTCTGGTGCACCGGACATGTCCGGTGGCACACCGGACAGTCCGGTGCGCCACACCAGAGGTGCCTTCGGTTGTCCCTTGCTCCTTTGTTTGAACCCAATACTTGGTCTTTTATTGGCTAAGTGTGAACCTTTGGCACCTGTATAACTTATACACTAGAGCAAACTAGTTAGTCCAATATTTGTGTTGGGCAATTCAACCACCAAAATTAATTAGGGACTAGGTGTAAGCCTAATTCCCTTTCACTAATCCCCTCATCCCTCCCCCTAATCCCCCCACCATGGCTATAAATAGAGGGGCAAGGGCCTCCTCTCATCCCACCCCAAGCCATTTCATGGCAACTCCCTCCCCCCCACACACCCACACGCCCACTCCCACTCCCACTCCACCTCCCACACAAGCACACACTAGCACAAGGATCGTTCGGTATTTCTTCGATCGTTCGTCCCCCTGTTCTTAGTTTGTTCGTTCGTTCGATCGTTCGTCCGATCGTTCATGGTTCGTTCGTCCGTTCGTCCGTTCGTTCGTCCAAATAATCTTTTTCCTGTCGTTATGCTGCCGAAATTCCGATCGTTCGTTCGTCTGATCGTTTGATCGTTCGTCTGATCGTTCATGGTTCGTTCGTCCGTTCGTCCGATCGTTCGATCGTTCGTCCGTTCGTCCAAATAATCTTTTTCCTGCCGTTATGCTGCCGAAATTCTGATCGTTCGTTCGTTCGATCATTCGATCGTTCATCGTTCGTTCATAGTTCCTATTCATCATTCATCGTTCGTTCATCGTCACTATTCACCATTCATCGTTCGTTCATACGAACTATTCACCATCACTATTCATCGTTACTATTCATCGCTAATCCGATCACCCCAAATTTCAACTACTCATCCATCATGCTGTCCAGTCCACCTAAGATCAGCCAGACCCATATTCCAGTCATACGAACTCCGGTGACTGTGATTTTTATTCCAGTAGAGAACTTCCCATCTGGTCACCCATCCTAGATTTCTCCAAGTTGAGCACGCTTAACTTTGGGATTCTTTCAAGCCAGACTTCCAAAAAGAAAGGCAAACCATGTTTGTATGGATACGTCTTCAATCCTATAAAACCTGGCCCAAGATACCACAGCCCACTCGGACCAGAATACCACAACACTCCAGCTATTTGGGTCCTGCCTCACTATTGTCTGATGTGACACAGTAGGTAAAAATAATTTCCACCAACAAAAACCTCTGCCCAAGAAAAGCCCAAAAATAATTCCTCGCACCCCGCTCAAAAATACATTTGTATTTTTGCTCAAAAATACATTTGTATTTTTGATTTTCCAAATATCTCTAAATATTCAAATTCTAGAATATTCCAAGAATATTCCTTTTCTTTTTCTCCCTATGATTATAAAATCCAAAACTCCTCCATCCAAACTCAGATTTTAGTCAATCTTGTTTCTAAAATTCTTGTCAAACTATTCCCTATCCAACCATGTCATCCCTTAAGTATGGTTCATATTCCAAAAAAAACCCCCAAAATACTCTTGTCCCATATTCTGCCTATAACTCTCCTGTTCATATTAAGTCAGACGATTCATTCGTCACTATTCTCACCAACAGTGAACTTCGCTGTGCTACACCACATACACCCAGCTATAAATACACCCAGCTACCCTCTCCCTCTCCACACACACTCAACACCCTCAGCCAAGGCAAACACCCCACTCACTCAGTTACTCCGCTCTGCCGGCTACACGCATAGTGTCGCTTCGTCTCCAGTCCACCCTCCTGGTAAGCACCTTCGCTCCACCACCAGCAGTATCTCAACACCACATGACACATATTCTACTCAAGACTCTACCCATCCATGTATCGCTATTCTGACCACTATACTAAATATTTGTTGGTATACTTGTTGGTTTGTATGTTTGCTTGTTCATGTTGCATAGTTATCGGAGCGTTCGTGCCGTCTCGTGGAGGCCAGATCTGCAAGTCTACGCCAGGCAGTGGAGCTAGAATCCAATTCCGCGAGCTCCTCTTCCCCCTTCGCTGGATAAGCACGACAAGCTCACTGGATCCCTTTGATGCATAAATTACCTATGTTTTCAACCACAACCCTCAGCCTGTTATTTTATGCATGATATGATTTTGAGACAAGTTATTATGGCCACCTAGCCACTTGCCGCAAACAATACTTGAAATATTTGTTACAAATGATTTGAGGAAAGGTGTGAGTTTTCAAAAGAAAATGCTTTTCAAAATGTGTATGATGAAGGGTTTTCACCCTTATCACCTTTGAGTAGGGATGATTAGGGACTCCCTGGTTGAGGGGAGGGCCTAAGGTGATGGCTTAGCTGGTTTAGGCGTGAGCAGAAGGATTGTCCCCTCATATAAGGACCGGTTTGTCATCCTTCACTACCTGTACTCATGATAAGTACAACCACTCGAGACTGTGTGGGCAGCCACTCAATCTGAACTCGTACGGTCCAACCCCACGGTTATGAAGGCTGGGGAGCACCGGGAGGATAAGGAGGGGGAATGTTTTGTCCGGTTTGGACATGGCGGTGGCCTGACTCCTTCCGGTATAACCGTTAAGGTTAGGACGTGCGAGGAAAGAAAGAGATTCGGATTCGGGTCTCACTAGCTATAGGATCGCAGAGCCGGACTAGTGGGTAAAGTGTACACCTTTGCGCAGAGTTTGAAAACCTATTCGAATAGTCCGTGTCCACAGGAATGGACGAGTCTGGTATGGTATGACAATTAATGTTTTGTTTTCAAAAAAGGGTGCGTTTGAGAAAAATGTTTTTTAAAGGTCCGGCGGTTGAGCCGTGAGCTATGGTGGACGGGAAGTCCAGTGGCTGTTGTTGAAAATGAAAACCAGTGGGAAACTGCTGAGATACCTGGATGGTTTAGTCCAGGGGATTTTGTTCTAATACTGAAAAACTTCCTGCTCCTTTTGGAGAGGATGCGCTTTGCAAAATACAAAATGTTTTTCAAAACAACCCTGCATAAAATATTGCTGTTTCTGCAAAATATCCTGAGCTCCACATATTCCATGCATTATATCTGATTTCCCCATTCCGCGGGTGAAGGTGGGCTGCTGAGTACGTTTGTACTCACCCTTGCTTATTTATTTTTTTCAGAAAAAGGAGATCGGGTAAGAGTTACGACTGTTCCCAACCTTGCCTGTGGCTGTTGGACCGCTGATTTGCTTCGCTGCGTATATCGGGCTGCTTCAGCCCCACTCTGATGATATGTCCTGAGTTGTGGACCAACTCTTAAAGTTGATCGCCACCTTTATAGGTTTGTTTCGTTTAAGCAGATCTGAAATCATCTGTTGTATAAATGTGTTTACTAGCCTCCTGGGACTAGTAATTGTATCACATTTGAGTCCCAGAGGACTGGGGCGCTTCATCATCACCCTGCTAAACTCTTCACAAGACTTTTGGTTAGTATAACCAAATATTATGTCATCTACATAAATTTGGTACACAAAAAGATCACCATCATAAGTCTTAGTAAAAAGAGTGGGATCGACTTTCCCAACCTTGAAAGCATTAGCAATTAAGAAATCTCTAAGGCATTCATACCATGCTCTTGGGGCTTGCTTAAGTCCATAGAGCGCCTTAGAGAGCTTAAACACATGGTCGGGGTACCTGTCATCCTCAAAGCCAGGGGGTTGTTCCACGTACACCTCCTCCTTGATTGGCCCGTTGAGGAAAGCGCTCTTCACATCCATTTGAAACAACCTGAAAAAGTGGTGAGCGGCATAGGCTAATAATATTCGAATAGACTCTAGCCTAGCCACAGGAGCAAAAGTCTCCTCGAAATCCAAACCTGCGACTTGGGCATAACCTTTTGCCACAAGTCGAGCCTTGTTTCTTGTCACTAGGGATGGCAATGGGTCGGGTTTAGATCGGGTATGGTAAATATCCGCCCGCGACAATACCCGCAGGTATTACTCATACCCGCCCACGACTATACCCGCGGGTAGGATTTTGTACCCGTGCCCGTACCCATCGGGTATCGGGCGGGTATTGGATACCCGTGGATATAATTACACTCCACACAAATAAAACACATGGTTCACAAAAGAACAAAAAAACAAGACATAATTAATCTAATTACTGTTACAGAAGCAAACAAAAAACACATGGTTAGCTTTGCTCAGTACCTCTGCTCGGCTTGATGCCTACTATAGTACTGCTGGCGGCCGGGTGGGGCAGGACGCTAGGGACTGGCTGGGGCCTACTTCAGTACTGGCTGGGCAGGACACCGCCCGACCCACCTCCTTGAGCTTCTCGCTCAGCTTCACGTTCCTGCTCTGCATGATGACCGAGCCACCGACGAGAGCGGACCGTCCCAGGCCATCCGCACCAACAAGGAGACGCGGCGGCGGCGGGTGGCGTCCACGGCCACCGGCACCGTGGCCAGCACGACGCGCCCCAGGAAGCCCAAGCGGCGGAGGGACAAGGAAGCAACAACACAGGTGCGACGAGCATGGATGTGGCGAGTTATTGCGCGGCCGAGGGGGACATTGCGATTGCCGCCATGGTTGCTTTCCTTCTTTCTTCCTTGATTTCGACGGAGGATGCCTTATGCCTAGACGCCAGGGATGCAGGGTCGCTCTTGCTCGGCTTGATGCCTACTGCTGACGGCCGGGTGGGACTTGGTCACTTGGAGCCTAGGGTTAGCCCAGCCGGTCACAAGTTGGGCCTGCAATTGGGCCACAGTTGGCTACTTCTCTCCTATCTACATATTTTCAGATATCCGCAGGTACCCATGGGTAAAGTACAATATCCGAACCCGATCCGATGTTACCTCGGGTCGGGTATGGGTAAAACCCGTGGGTAAAATATTGTACCCGAAACCGAACCCAACGGGTCGGATATCCGCGGATATCCGAACCCACGGGTAATATTGCCATTCCTACTTGTCACCACCCCGTGCTCGTCTTGCTTGTTGCGGAACACCCACTTGGTTCCCACAACATTTTGCTTTGGACGTGGCATCAGGCTCCAAACTTCATTCCTCTTGAAGTTGTTGAGCTCTTCCTGCATGGCCAACACCCAATCCGGATCCTGCAAGGCCTCTTCTACCCTGAAAGGCTCAATAGAAGAGACAAACGAGTAATGCTCACAAAAATTAGCTAATCTTGAGCGAGTCGTTACTCCCTTGCTTATGTCACCCAGAATCTGATCGACGGGGTGATTTCTTTGGATCGTTGCTCGGACTTGAGTTGGAGGGTCCCGTGGTGCTTCTTCCTCCATAACTTGTTCTTCTTGTGCTCCCCCTTGATCACGCGCCTCTTCTTGATGAACCTGTCCATCATCTTGAGTTGGGGGATACACCATTGTAGAGGAAGATGACTGATCTTGCTCTTGTTGTTCCTGAGGTCGTACATCACCTATCGCCATCGTGCGCATTGCGGCCGTCGGAACATCATCTTCATCTATGTCATCAAGATCAACTTGCTCTCATGGAGAGCCATTAGTCTCATCAAATACAACGTCGCTAGAGACTTCAACCAAACCCGATGATTTTTTGAAGACCCTATATGCCTTTGTATTTGAGTCATACCCTAGTAAAAACCCTTCTACCGCCTTGGGAGCAAATTTAGAATTTCTACCTTTCTTCACTAGAATGTAACATTTGCTCCCAAATACACAAAAGTAAGAGACGTTGGGTTTGTTATTGGTAAGAAGTTTGTACGAGGTCTTCTTGAGGAGGCGATGTGGATAGAGCCGGTTTATGGCGTGGCAAGCTGTGTTCATAGCTTCCGACCAAAATCGCTCGAGCGTCTTGAACTCCCCAAGCATCGTCCTTGCCATGTCGATAAGCGTCCTATTCTTCCTCTCTACCACACCATTTTGCTGTGGTGTGTAGGGAGCGGAGAACTCGTGCATGACACCTTCTTCCTCAAGATACTCCTCAACTTGTAGGTTCTTGAACTCGGACCCGTTGTCGCTCCTTATCTTTTTCACTTTTAGCTCAAATTCGTTTTGAGCCCTCCTTAGAAAGCGCTTTAGGGTCCCTTGTGTTTCTGATTTATCCTACAAAAAGAACACCCAAGTGAAGCGGGAAAAGTCATCAACAATTACAAGACCATACTTACTTCCCCCGATGCTAAGGTAGGCGATTGGTCCGAAGAGGTCCATGTGAAGAAGCTCCAGTGGTCTTGATGTTGTCATCACATTCTTGCGGTGATGAGTGCTTCCCACCTGTTTCCCTGCCTGACAAGCTACACAGGGTCTATCTTTCTCGAAGCAAACATTGGTTAGTCCTATCACATGTTCTCCATTTAGAAGTTTATGAAGGTTCTTCATCCCAATGTGTGCTAGACGGCGATGCCACAGCCAGCCCATACTAGTCTTAGCTATTAAGCATGCATCTAGATCGACCTCCTCTTTCGAAAAATCAACTAAGTAGAGTTTGTCGTCTAATACACCCTTAAAAGCTAATGAATCATCACTCCTTCTAAAGACAGATACATCTATATTGGTAAATAGACAATTATAACCCATGTTACATAATTGACTCACAGACAATAAGTTGTATCCGAGCGATTCAACTAAGAACACATTGGAGATAGAATGCTCGGATGTAATGGCTATCTTTCCCAATCCTTTAATCTTGCCTTGGTTCCCAACTCCAAAGATAATTGAATCCTGGGAATCCTTGTTCTTGACGTAGGAGGTGAACATCTTCTTCTCCCCCGTCATGTGGTTTGTGCATCCGCTGTCGATAATCCAGCTTGAGCCCCCGGATGCATAAACCTGCAAGGCAATTTACACTTGGGGTTTAGGTACCCAACTCTTGTTGGGTCCTATAAGGTTAGTCACAATAGCCTTTGGAACCCAAATACAAGTCTTGTCTCCCTTGCATTTGGATCCCAACTTTCTAGCAACTACTTTTTCATTCTTACATAAGAGCGCAAATGAAGTATTGCAAACATGGTAAATGGTATAAGGTTCATTACATACTCTCCTAGGCACATGATGCACAACATGATTTCTCCTAGGCCTACTTCTACCATGCACAAAAGTAGAGTTAGAGGCAAACATAGCATGTGAATCAAAAGCATTATGATCATAACTCTTATGAGCATTCGTAGAATATTTTCTATCATAAATGTAGGCATGACACTTTTGAGAACTACTATCCGTAGGAGCCTTCCCTTTCTCCTTGTTGAGAATGGGAGCCTTTTGGCTTGTTAAGTTCTTGGTTTCCTTTCGAAAACCAAGTCCATCCTTAATAGAGGGGTGTCTACCAATTGTGTAGACATCCCTAGCAATTTTTAATTTATCAAAATTAATTTTGCAAGTCTTAAGTTGAGCATTAAGACTTGCCACCTCATCATTTAGTTTAGCAATAGAAATAAGGTGTTCATTACATGTATCAACATCAAAGTCCTTACATCTATTACAAATACTAACATGCCTACGCATGAACTAGATTTATTAGCTTCCTCTAACTTAGTATTTAAACCATCATTCAAAATCTTTAAACTAGAGACGGATTCATGACAAACCGACAATTCAGAGGATAACATTTCATTTCTCTTAATTTCTAGATCAAGAGATTTTTGAACACTAACAAATTTATCATGCTCTTCATACAAAATATCCTCTTGCTTTTCTAAAAGTCTATCCTTTTTATTTAGAGCATCAATTAATTCATTAATCTTTTCTACTTTAGCTCTATCTAATCCTTTAAATAAACTAGAGTAATCTACTTCGTCATCGGAGGAATCATCATCACTAGAAGTAGAGTACTTAGGGGAATCTCACTTACCTTCTTCTCCTTGGCCATGAGGCAATGTTCGTTGGGGAAGAGCGAAGACTTGTTGAAGGTCGAGGCTGCCAGTTCTTCATCGTCAGAGTCGGATGAAGAGCAGTCTGAATCCCATTCTTTGCCAAGGTGCGCCTCGCCCTTCGTCTTCTTGTAAACCTTCTTCTTCTCCCTCTTCCCATGCTTTTCTTGTTCCTTTTCATTATCATTATCGGGGCATTGTGCTATGAAATGACCAGTCTTACCGCATTTGAAACAGGAGCGCTTTCCCCTTGCTTTGTTCTTGTTGGGGTACTCCTTGCATCCTTTTAGTGCAGTCTTGAAGCGCTTGATGATTAGGGTCATCTCATCTTTGTTTAGCCTGGCAACCTCAACTTGTGCCACCTTGCTTGGTAGCGCCTCCCTGCTTCTTGTTGCTTTGAGAGCAACGGGTTGAGGCTCGTAGACGACTAGAGGGCCATTAAGAGCATCATCCACGTATCGCGCTTCCTTTACCATCATACACTCGCTCACGAATTTTCCGAGTATCTCCTCGGGCGTCATTTTGATGTACCTGGGATTTTCATGAATAAGGTTTACAAGATGGGGGTCAATTACCGTGAATGACCTTAGCATAAGTCGGACGACGTCGTGGTCCGTCCATCTTGTGCTTCCATAGCTTCTAATTTTGTTGATGAGGGTCTTGAGCCTGTTGTAGGTCTGCGTTGGCTCCTCTCCCCTGATCATCGCAACTCTCCCCAGCTCGCCTTCCACCAACTCCATTTTGGTGATCATGGTGGCGTCGTTTCCCTCATGAGATATCTTGAGGGTGTCCCAGATTTGCTTAGCGTTGTCCAAGCCGCTCACCTTGTTATATTCATCCCTGCACAAGGATGCTAGCAAAATAGTGGTATCTTGTGCATTCTTATGAATTTGCTCATTAATAAACACAGGGTTATCCGTACTTTCGAAATGCATTCCATTTTCAACTATCTCCTAAATACTAGGATGGAGAGAAAATAAGTGACTACGCATTTTGTGACTCCAAAAAGAGTAGTCTTCTCCATCAAAGTGTGGAGGTTTACCAAGTGGAATTGATAGCAAATGAGCATTAGAATTGAATGGAATACGAGAATGATCAAATGAATAGTTTTGATTAACTGGTTTCTTTTTAGACAAGTCATCATCGTTGTTTTCTCTTGGTGAAGAAGAGGAGGCGTCGCTGTCGTAGTAAATGATCTTCTTGATGCGCCTCTTCTTCTTCCCGTCCCTCTTCTTGTGACTCGATCCTGAGTCAGTGAGCTTGTCGTCCCTTGGCTCGTTGAAGAGGGACTCCTTCTCCTTGTCGTTGACCACCATCCCCTTTCCCTTAGGATCCATCTCTTCGGGCGATTAGTCCCTTAGATGAAGAGTACGGCTCCGATACCAATTGAGAGCACCTAGAGGGGGGTGAATAGGTGATCCTGAAAAATTAAAGACTAAATAGCCACAAAACTTAATTATGAGAGAGTTAGTATGATTAAGTGGCTTTGACACGAGTTCTTGTGAACAGACCAATCACAGAGAAAGCAACACAAGAGACACACGATTTTATCCCATGGTTCGGCCATGTAACACTTGCCTACTTCCACGTTGTGGCGTCCCAATGGACGAGGGTTGCACTAAACCCCTTTCAAGTGATCCAATGATCAACTTGCATACCACGACTTTTCTTCCTTATAGTCTTTTCCCGTTTGCGAGGAATCTCCACAAGTTGGAGCCTCTCGCCCTTACAATATTGATCACAAAGAAAGCACAGAGTAAGGTTGGGATGAGCAACACACACAAGACACAAATCGCAGCACACCCACGCACACAAGAGAAGATTTGAGCTCAAATGACAACACAGTGAGTCCTCGACTCGAATAGAGCTCAAATCTCTAACACAACGAAACGAATGCGCGGGAATGGAGTCTGGATGCCTTAGGATGCTTAATGAATGCTTGTGTAGCTCCTCCATGCGCCTAGGGGTCCCTTTTATAGCCCCAAGGCAGCTAGGAGCCGTTGGAGGCCAACTAGGAAGGCCAAACTTGCCTTCTGTCGGGTGGTGCACCGGACAGTCCGGTGCACCATCGGACAGTCACTGTAGTTGTCCTGTGCGCGATCCCCTTCCTTTTCTGGCGCATCTGACCGTTGCAGTTTCGGGCCCGATGGCGCACCGGACACTGTCCGCTGCACACCGGACAGTCCGGTGCCCCCTGCCGACCGTTGCGCTGGCGACCGTTGGCTCACCGGACAGTCTGGTGCACCACCGGACAGTCCGGTGAATTATAGCCGTACGTCGCCAAACATTTCTCGAGAGCGGCCTTTTCACCGGAGACAGCCTGGCGCACCGGACACTGTCCGGTGTGCCAGGCCGAGCTGGACTTCGGCTGCACCCAGCCAAGTCTTTTGCAATTCTTTTCTTTTCTTCTTTTCTCTGTTTCTAACACTTAGACAAATATATTAGTATACAAAAACAATTGTACTATGTCTAGAAACATACCTCATGCCTTGATTTGCACTTTTTCAATCTTTGGCACATTAGGACTTAAAAGAATATGTGTTGGGCACTTAATCACCAAAACATTATAGAAATGGCCCAAGGGCACATTTTCCTTTCAAGGATCACCAAGATCACAAGGATATAGTTCAACGAATAAGAGCTCGGAAGGTTTGCCATCAACAAAGGAGAAGGGCAACAAGATATGTACAACTAGCTCAAGGCATTGGTGAACCAAATCTATAACCTTAGGAGCACCAAATGGACTGACCATGAAGTCGCTAAACCCATGCTAAAGTCACTCATATCGCGCAATGCTACTCTTATTACACTATTGCGTGAAAATCCTATGTATGAAGTGATGACCCCTGAGGAAGTGCTTCAAAACTTCCTTAGCCATGAGATGAAGATTAAGGACTACAAGCATGTTGAGGACTTGCATCAAGGGAATGTCCCCAACACCGAGCCTCGAGTTGTTGCCTTGAAGACAACAAGCGAAAAGGAGGAAGGAGCTCCCAATTGACCCCTCCAAGCTCAACGACGAGGAGCTGGTCCTCATCATCAATAGCTTATGGCAAATCTTAAAGAGCCGAAAGGGAAAGGACTACAAACCCCACAACAAAGAGGATTTGCTACCGTTGTGGTAAAATTGATCATTATATCGCTAAATATCCTTATGATAGTGATGATAATAGGGAAGAGGACAAGAAGGGAGAGAAAGAGACAGAGAAGCAGAAGTTCTTCTACAAAAAGAAGGGAGGCAAAGCCCACGCCGGCAAGGAGCGGGACTCAGACGAGAATTCCTCCAAAGATGACGATGAGGACATCGTCACCCTCGCCACCAACAAGGACATTGTAGCATCCCAAAAATTCAAATCCTGAAATTTTCTAAAACTCGCTCTAAATTCAAAATGATTTTCAAATTTCATTTCAAAATGTTTCTTGCGAGTTGATATCAGCAAATAAAATATAGTGGTCTATATTCTCTCCAAAATCCTCCTCCAAATATCCTACAAATATTTCCCCAGTGATCCCCCTCAAATTCTTTCTAGAAATATTGTCCAGATATTTCCCCAGTGATCCACCTCAAATTCTTTCCAGAAATATTGCCCAAATATTCCACCAATATATCTCCAAGTATTTTCTTCCTAAGAAATACCTTCATAATCATTTTTCAAGTCCCTACAAATATTTTCTTCATAACTTTTCTCATGCTCATACGTATACGTATGCCTCCGGTGTCATACGTTGAGCTCTACAAGCTAATTACACTCATATAAGATAAATCCATGCTAACCTCCCACTAATCCTCTCATCCCTCCCCCTAATCCCCCCACCATGGCTATAAATAGAGGGGCAAGGGCCTCCTCTCATCCCACACCAAGCCATTTCATGGCAACTCTCTCCCCCCCCACACACCCACTCCATGTTCCACACAAGCACACACTAGCACAAGGATCGTTCGGTCGTTCTTCGATCATTCGTCCCCCTGTTCTTAGTTTGTTCGTTCGTTCGTCCGATCGTTCGTCCGATCGTTCATGGTTCGTTCGTCCGATCGTTCGATCGTTCGTCCGTTCGTTCATAGTTCCTATTCATCGTTCATCGTTCGTTCATAGTCCCTATTCATCGTTCTTCCAGATAATCTTTGCCCTGCCGTTATGCTGCCAAAATTCCGATCGTTCGTTCGTGGTTCGTCCATTCGTTCATAGTTCCTATTCATCGTTTAATCGTTCGTTCATCGTCACTATTCATCATTCATCGTTCGTTCATACGGACTATTCACCATCACTATGCACCATTACTATTCATCGTTACTATTCACCATTACTATTTATCATTGTTACTATTCATCGACACTATTCACCATCATTACTATTTATCGTTACTATTTATCGGTCATCTGATCACCCCAAATTTCAACTACTCATCCATCATGTTGTCCAGTCCACCTAAGACCAGCCAGACCCATATTCCAGTCATACGAACTCCGGTGACTGTGATTTTCCTTCCAGCAGGGAATTTCCCATCTGGTCACCCATCCCAGGTTTCTCCAAGTTGAGCATGCTTAACTTTGAGATTCCTTCGAACCAGGCTCCCAAACTCAGATTCCAATAATTCTTGTTTCTAAACTCTTATCAAACTATTCCCTATCCAACCATGTCATCCCTTAAGCATGGTCCATATTCCAGAAAACTCCTAAAATACTCTTGTCCCATATTCTGCCTATAACTCTCCTGCACATACTAAGTCATACGATTCATTCGTCACTATTCTCACCAACAGTGAACTTCACTGTGCTACACCACATACACCTAGCTATAAATACACCCATCTACCCTCTCCCTCTCCACACACACTCAACACCCTCAGCCAAGGAAAACACCCTACCCACTCAGTTACTCCGCTCTTCCGGCTACACGCATAGTGTCGCTTCGCCTCCAGTCCACCCTCCTGGTAAGCATCTCTGCTTCACCACCAGTAATATCACAACACCACATGACACAGATTCTACTCAAGACTCTACCCATCAATATATCGCTATTCTGACCACTATACTAAATATTTGTTGGTATACTTGCTTGTTTGTATATTTGCTTATTCATGTTGCATAGTTATCGAAGCGTTCGTGCCATCTTGTGGAGGCCAGATCTGCAAGTCTACGCCAGGCAGTGGAGCTAGAAGCCAGTTCCACGAGCTCCCCTTCACCCTTCGCCGAATAAGCACGGCAAGCTCACTGGATCCCTTTGATGCATACATTACCTATGATTTTTCAACCACAACCCTCAGCCTGTTATTTTATGCATGATATGATTTTGAGACAAATTATTATGGCCACCCAGCCGCTTGCCGCAATCAATCCTTGATATATTTGTTACAAATGCTTTGAGAAAAGGTGTGAGTTTTCAAAAGAAAATGCTTTTCAAAATGGGTATGATGAAGGGTTTTCACCCTTATCACCTTTGAGTAGGGATGATCAGGGACTCCCTGGTTTAGGGGAGGGCCTAAGGTGATGGCTCAGCTGGTTTAGGCGTGAGCAGAAGGATTGTCCCCTCATATAAGGACTGGTTTTTCATCCTTCACTACCTGTACTCATGATAAGTACAACCACTCGAGACTGTGTGGGCAGTCACTCAATCTGAACTCGTACGGTCCAACCCTAGGGTTATGAAGGCTGGGCAGCACCGGGAGGATAAGGAGGGGGAATGTTTTGTCCGGTTTGGACATGGCGGTGGCCTGACTCCTTCCGGTATAACCGTTAAGGTAGGGACGTGTGAGGTAGAGATTCGGTGTCAGATCTCATGGCAGTGAGATCGCAGAGCCGGACTAGTGGGTAAAGTGTACACCTCTGCGCAGAGTTTGAAAACCTATTCGAATAGTCTGTGTCCACAGGAATGGACGAGTCTGGTGTGGTATGACAATTAGTGTTTTGTTTTCCAAAAAAAGAGAGATGATTTTGAGAAAAGTGGTTTTTAAAAGGTCCAGCGGTTGAGCCGTGAGCTATGGTGGACGGGAAGTCCAGTAACTGTTTTTGAAAATGAAAACCAGTGGGAAACTGCTGAGATACCTAGATGGTTTAGTCCAGGGGATTTTGTTCTAATATTGAAAAACTTCCTGCTCCTTTGGGAGAGGATGCGCTTTGCAAAATACAAAATATTTTACAAAACAATCCTGCATAAAATATTGTTGTTTCTGCAAAATACCCTGAGCTCCACATATTTCATGCATTATATCTGATTTTCCCATTCCGTGGGTGAAGGTGGGCTGCTAAGTACGTTTGTACTCACCCTTGCTTATTTATTGTTTTTCAGAAAAAGGAGATCGGGTAAGAGTTACGCCTGTTCCCAACCTTGCCTGTGGCTGTTGGATCGCTGATTTGCTTCGCTGCGTATATCAGGCTGCTTCAGCCCCACTCTGATGATATGTCCCAAGTTGTGGACCAACTCTTAAAGTTGTTCGCCACCTTTATAGGTTTGTCTTGTTTAAGCAGATCTGTAATCATCTGATGTATAAATGTGTTTACTAGCCTCCTGGGACTAGTAATTGTATCACATTTGAGTCCTAGAGGATTGAGGATGCTTCAGACATTCTATTCCCAACGCCGACCACAAGTGCCTCGTGCCCAAAGAAAGCAAGAAGAAGGTATACCAAATATCTTCTCCTAAGTGTACTACCTCTTACAATGAATCAAACGACGATCTAGTGATGAGGAGGATATGCATGCTTTCTTTAAGGACCTTAGTTGATAGAGGGCAAGGGACGATCTTCCATGAGGTAGGATAACTTGATTGGGTGGAGATCTCGACATTGATGATCCAAGGCTCTGAGCGAATAGATCCTCACAATCACTACACCACTGCTCCGTTGGTTACCACCCGGGACACACTAGTGACCTTGCCAAGAAGGCTTATCCATACAAGCTACGTCTATGCAGTCACAAGCAACGTCTTTACAAGCTACGTCTTAAGGAGCGTCTTTACACTATTCGCATGTCAGAAGGTACATCTATGCAATCACATCTTAATGAATTTAATTCAATTACTGTGGACCTTAAGAGTCTTGATGTGAAGATGGATGATGAAAATAAGGCAATTTTGTTGGTAGTCTCATTGCCCCTTCTTTTAAGCATTTTAAGAAAAATATGCTTTATGGTAATCATACTTCACTGCCATTTGAGAATGTTAGGTCAAAATTGTTGTCCAGTGAAAAATTTGATGTTGATTCTCGTTCTGAACCCAAAGGTGAAGCTTTAGTTGTTCGGAGATCTGGAATCATAAATCCAACCTTTATTGTCGTTATTACAAAAAAATACTCATCATATTTCCCAGTGCCCCAAAGTGAGAAATAAAGAGGAGAGAAATAAAAAAGAATCGGATAAGTCTTCTGATGAAGCCAGTTTTGTTGAAACTTTGGATAATGGAGAAGCTATGTTTGTTACCTCTGTTGAAAAGTGCTCTTCCTAGGTTCTAGATTTCGCTTGCACTTTTCATATTTGTTCGTGTGATATCCTGGCCTCTGGGACGGTGACATCCTGGCCCAAGGCTTAATAGAATTAATAGATTATCCATAAAACAAGGTGCATCTTCTTTTTCGGAAGCATATCTTGAAAGAACCTCCAAGTTAAGCATGCTTGGCTTGGAGCAATTTGAGATAGGTGACCGTTCGGGAAGTTTTCTCGGGTGCACATGAGTGAGGACAAAGTACACATAAAAGACTCATGTTGGTCTATGGGGACAATATATGATCCTAGAGAGCTGCCAGGAGTAAGTACCTCCGGTCTAGGGATTGGACGGGGTGTTACAGTTCGCATAGAGATTGATTTTCTGATTATGTCCAGTCTCATGTTGGTGAGGTTGTTATTGGAGATGGATCCACATGTGAGATTATTGGAATCGACTCTATTTATATCCAAGTTCGTGATGGCAGTATTAAGAAACTTATCGATGCCCGTTTTATTCCAAAATTGAAGAGAAATATTATTTCTTTGAGCACTTTAGAAGCAATGGGATTCAATTTTGCTAGTATTGATGGTGTTCTTAAGGTTTCTCGTGGCAATCGTATTATCTTGAAGGGCAACCGTTTGAATAATCTCTATTAATTGCAATGTTCAACAGTTGATGCTGAAGCTGTTTCTATTGCGTTCCAGAAGAGAGGTTATATTGATGATACGAAGTCGTGCTCTAGTTCCAAGTCTAATGATTCCTTAAACTTGGTTGATATTCAAATTTAGCATCCTAGTGGTGTTTGGGAAATAGTTTTATAGATTTAGAGTGTCACACCCGGTTTTGGAAGGTAAACCGAATACGAACCATGTATGTGCCAGGATCAGAACTCACGTACACAGCGATTACATAATTGGACATCATCACACAATGCTCGAATTAAATAACGGAAGGGTACTTTAATTACATCAAGATGTCCAAGACATCCATAGATTCTAATACATATCCATAGGGTTCAACAATAATATCAAAGTGCGGAGAAACGAAACGTAGAAGATAAGCCTACACAAGCAGCTGACTGGGGGTTTGCCACTAAAGTAAACTAGAATTCGTCGTAGTCCTGGAACTCCTCAAAGTCCTCCATGTTGCCAACATCTCCTCCTGAGCACTGAGTACAGTGGGGACAACCTGGGGTGGGGTGGTTTGTAAAGCAAGGGTGAGTACACATCAACGTACTCAACAAATATCCCGTTTGGCTAAAGTGGACTAGTTGTATGTGGAGTTAAGGTTAAGCAGTTGTTTTTAGTTGGTCAAGTTTTATTACTATAAGTAGAGCCAAGTTTTAGTAATAACCCAGTTATTACCCAGAGACACTCCCTCCAAGAGGAAATACCAGAGATCAGATTTATAACCATCATTGTTATTCATCATCATAAAAGTAACCAAAGTTCTTCTAATCAAAGAGGATCCCAAGGCTACTCTTAACCGTGAGCACAGCTGATATACCAGTTTCTAACACTTTGCAGAGGTCACACACTTTACCCACAAGTCGTGATTCCCTTTCTGCTCGGATGTAACACCCTGAATTTGGGGGTATAAAATTTCTTTTATAATATCCACCAAATTCAGGTGTTACCCTCTCTTTTCCTTGATTTTTCTTTTATTTTCCCTAAATAGTGGGGAATTATTTTGTTTTATATCTGCATGTAAGCCTAGTAAATTGGAACCCTTTAAGTGCTTTGATTATCGCATCATGCTGGAGCATACTTTCACTTTGTTTGATGAGTGATTTTGTGGAGCATGGGTTTAATAAGGAAATCGATTTGACATCGTGAAGAAAATAGGAAAGAACTAGAAATAGGAAAAAGAAATAAACCAAAAGAGGGAAAAGAAAATGAATAAATAAAAAGGAAATTGGCCTGCCTTCTTCCCCCCTCTCTCCTCGTGCGGCCCAGCCCACCAACCCTCGGCCTCCCCTTCCCCCCTGCGCCCCGCGGCCCAGCGCTGGCCTCCCCTATCGTGGCCGAGCTCCCCTGCCTCAGCCCAGCGCGCGCGGCCAGCTCCCCCGCAGCCCACCAGCAGCGCCAGCGGCCCAGCCACGCTGCCCCCTCCCCGGCCCAACAACCACGCGCTCGGCCCTTCCTAACCCCGCGCCCTAACGCGCACAGCGCGCAAGCCGCTCCCCCAGCACGACCGCCCAGCCGCCGGGCCCACCGGTCAGCCGGTCCCCTGCTCATCTTCCCAGCCCTGCCCGTGGCCCCGCTTGGCCGGGGCGCCTGCGCAGCTCAGCACGCGTCCCAACCGTTGCCCGGTGCCGCTGCCCACTCGCCCACCTCTCTCTCCCTATTTCCCCAGCGCGCGCAGCAGCCACCTCACCCACGTCGTCTTTCTCTCGCCCAAACCCGCCGTCCGCCGGAGGCCGCGTCAAACCCATGTCGTTTGTCTCCGTCCACCCATGGTGATCCCCTCTCGCTTCTCCCTCCATCCCCTCTTCCTCCCCCTCTCCCTCGCCAGGCGTGGCGTGCCCGCGGCAGCGCGGCGGCCCGCGGCTCGCCGACGTGGCCAGCCAGCTCGGCTTGCCGGCAGCAGCCCGGTCGGCCCACGCGAGCGCGCGCTCAGGCGTGTCCCCCGCTTCCCCGTACTGCCGCGCCCGCTATGCCCTCGCCACTGCGCTGTTTGTCGTGCCCGATCCTGCGCATTCGACCTTCACCATGGCCGTGCATTGCTTGCCTCGCCCTATCGTCGCCCGCCGTCCTCGCTGGAGCCCGCCGCTGCCGTCTTGGTTGGTAAGCTTCGCCATACCCTCCCCATCGACTCGTCGTGTGTGCCGTTGCGTTTGGTCCTCTGTGCGCGCCGTCATTTCTCCAGCGCGTAGTCTGTGGCCCTAGCCGCGTTCCCCAACCATGTCGCTGCTGGTCGTGGCTGTCGCTCGCCCCTACGCGTTGTGCCCATCCTCGACTTCGATAGGCCACCAATGAGGCCTCCCCTAGCCGAGCCTCGCCCCTGCCGTTCGCGCACCCGTGCCTCGAAGAGAAGCTTTATCGCCGTCCCTCGCAGTCGTGCGTGCGTTCCGCGCGGTTTGCGCAGCACCCCACACAACCCCGCGCCTTCGTGCGACGCGTTTCTGCGCCCACGCAGCGCGTCGTAGGGGTTTTGACGGCGTTCGTTTACGTGTAGACGACATCCGTCTACCCCCATCTACCTCGTCTACCTCCCCCTGCACGTGCACGCCTTCGCACTGTTCACACGTGTCCGTTGTTGTCGATCGCGTGCGCGGTCCGCGTACGTCACCGTCCATTCACGATGTCTCACGTGTGTCGCGCGCGCGATCCGCGTACATTAATTAATCACTTCGCTATAATCATGAACTAATTGACAATTCAATTTATCTAAAATGTCTTACACAAATAATTTATATTAACTAAAATCAACTTAGAAATATAGTTTTGCGCATTTAATTATAGTCTGGTGATATTCGTATGCCGCGTCGTGTTTAGCCGCGAAATGTTAATTATTCAATACGTTATGCGACACTTTATTTATTCAATATGAGTTGCGTTATAAATTTATTCCTGTTGCGTTAGACTTCGTTCCTGTTGCATTAGCTCCGTAATAACGTCATGTTCGTGATAAACATATTATTTTGCCTTGACACGTATTTTAGTTAAGTAATTAATAATTATTTGTTTATCTCACGGATATTAAATAGCAATTCGATTAAGACTAATTTATAGTTTTAATTCACTCTTTTACAAATTTATGTTAATGCGATTATGTCTACTCAAATGTGTTGAATTAATATTTGTTGAATACAAACACGGAAAGTCAATCTCCCACTTGTTGCGTCGTCGCGTGCCGTTCATGCGCTGTTTGCGCGTCGCCGTTGTTCGTTCACCGCGTGCTGTTTCGCATGTCGCGCGCTGCTTGCGTGTGTCGCGCGCTGTCCGCACACGATATTAAAGTAGTTCGATTATAATCACTAAGGTCAATTAGTTAACTATTTGTTTAATCGTCCACTATTAAAATAGTAAGTTAGTCAAAACTAAGTAGTAGTTTTAATGTATATTTGATATGATAATGTCAATTCATGTAATTATAATTATGTCAAACTAATATTCTAATTAAGACTTGTTTAGTATAAACACGTCGCCGATTTAGCTTTCTCGCCTATCACGCGTGTTGTTCAGCACGCGGTGGCGTGCTGGTTCGCGCGTCGTTCGCGCTGGTGGTGCGCGCTGTCTTGTGTGTCATTCGCGTTCTATGTCGCGCGTGTCCGCGCGTCGTTTACACGGTGTCATGCTGTTTCACGCGTCATAAATTTATCTCGCTTAGAATCTCTCGTTTTAATTAAATTATTTAATTAACTGACATTTGTTAGTGTAGCAGATTAATCGAACTAAACAGTGTATAGTATTTATATTTGATAATGTCGAACTAAAAGTTATAGTTAATACTTGTCTAGCGTTAACGCGCTAACTTCTCAATTGTAGCTTCGAGTTCGACGTTTCTTTCTCTCGCGTGACCATAGAATAAAGCTCTATATTATGTTGTATGTTTTTATAACATTTTTTCTTGTATGGTGTAATGTTCTTATGCATATATATGTTTGTTTGCTTATGCTTGTTCGTCTTCGCTTCGTGTTGCGATTAGATCGCGATTTGTTTCCGCGCTTCCGCGCTTCGAGGAATCGACGATGAAGCGTTGGCGACCAAGTGATCAAGCTCTCTAAGTTCTATGAGGTTAAAGATCCTGAACATCTGTTTGGTGAAGGCAAGTGTCCTCTGACCCATTATGTCCTATCTATTTATAATTCACTGTCCCGCATTACTTAATTGAAACCTAAGGATTGACTAGCTTTCTATTTACTTATCCATGTTTACCTTTTGGGTTATCATGGTTAGCTTTACGCTATTGCTTTAACTTAATCAATGAACATGATGTGAATATTATGGTACGATGATGTTATCCCGATGATGTTCCTGTGATACTTTAGGGGACTCAGGCTGTTTCCTGAGTACCTCTCCGTAAGGACCTGTTTGGGGAATGACAACCCGGGATTACAGTGCAACCATGAGGGTGGAATGGGACGCTCTTAGCTGATTAATTAGAGGAACCAGAGGAGTAGTTGGCTTCGCCGTAGGGCCGTCAATGGGGTCCAGGCATAGTACTTGCTCTGCCGAGGCTCGTTGTAGAGGTTCTTGATTTGGTTTTGTTAGTCACCCTTCCTT
The DNA here is from genome assembly GCA_029449295.1 of Zea luxurians. NCBI lineage: Eukaryota > Viridiplantae > Streptophyta > Magnoliopsida > Poales > Poaceae > Zea > Zea luxurians. The sequence goes on along the minus strand of JAOPSE010000052.1, from coordinate 15,666,119 downwards.
TAGGGAGAGGTATTCTGTTTATCAAACTGGAGAAACCTAACAGGTAGCTATGACCTCTGGGAAATCTTTGTAAAGGCTACGTAGTGAGACCCTGCTAGGTCACCTTGGTAGTGATCAATGGAGAGTCATGATCTCCGGGCAGAATGGGAATCACGGCTTATGGGTAAAGTGTGCGACCTCTGCAGAGGGTTAGAAACTGGTATATCAGTTGTGCTCACGTTTAAGAGTGACCTTGGGGTCCTCTTTGATTAGAGATACAGATTATCTGAGATACAATGGTTCTATTTATTATTTTGGTTCAATGATGATAATGATGTTCCTCGATGAGGAAATGGTCCATGGGTTGGTTGTATAATAAAACTTGGCTTCCACTAATAATAAATATCTGACCAACTAAAAGCAACTGCTTGAGCTTAACCTCATATAAAGCTAGTCCACTTCAGCCAAACGGGACATTTGCTGAGTACGTTGATGTGTACTCACTCTTGCTTTCACAAAACACCATGTTGCCTTTGGTGCAATCTATGCTCAGGTAAAGAAGAAGGCGTCGAGGCGGATCTCCAGGAGTTCCAGGACTTCGACGAGTTCGAGGATTAGGCTAGCGACCTCCCCTAGTCAGCTACCTGTGGTGGGTTTATTTACGTTGGCTATGTTTCGGTTCTGTGTACTTTGATTTATATTATGTAAATGACTCTAGTCTCTAATATTACTACTTACTCTTTATTGTTATTTGAGGCATTGTGCTATGATGAGTCATTTATGTAATCGCTATGTACGTGAGTTCTGATCCTGGCACGTACATGGTTCGCATTCGGTTTACCTTCCAAAACCGGGTGTGACATCGGAGTTCTAGCCTCCCCATTGATCACTACCAAGGTGACCTAGCCGGGTCTCACTATGTAGCCTTTACAAAGATTTCCCATAGGACATAGCCGCCCGTTAGGTTTCTCCAGTTTGATAAACACAGTACATCTCCCCAGAGGAAGGGTGACTAACAAAACCAAATCAAAGAACCTCTGCAACCAGCCTCGACAGAGCAAGTATTGTGCCTAGACCCCATTGATGGCCCTACTGCAAAGCCAACTACTCCTCTGGATTCTCTAATTAATCAGCTAAGGGCGTCCCATTCCACCCTCATGGTTGCACTGTTATCCTGGGTTGTCACTCCCCAAACAGGTCTTTACGGAGAGGTACTCAGGAAACAGCCTAAGGTCCCTAAAGTAATCACAAGAACCTCATCGGGATAACATCATCGTATCATAAATGATCATATCATGTTCATTGATTAAGTTAAAGCAGTAGCATAAGCTAACCATGATTAACCCAAAAAGGGAAACAAGGGTAAGGTAAATACAGACTAGTCAATTCTTTAAGTTCCAATAATGTAATGCGAGACAGTGAATTATAAAGTAAAGTAGGACATGATAGGTCTGGGACACTTGCCTTCACCAGGTTGTTGCTCAGAGGGATCTTCGGCAACACACTCAGGAACCACGGGCTGCTCGTTGTCTAAATAAAGCGATCATACATTCAATACATTTGGAAAGTACAAATGAACATCACATCAAACATGTACAAACATTGGAACACAACTCAAAAGATGTAGTACTAAATAAAGGAGAATAAGATCAAGTTATAAAATGGACAAATCTTAATTAGGGATTGATTACTCTCTAAGTGTTGGAACACAGCTCAAAAAGGTAAAGTAGTAATTAAACAAACAAAAGATTAAATTATAAGATGAACTCCTCTCATTTAGGAATTTGATTATCCTTTAAGTGTTATCCATAATTACATAACCTAATTCTATTCATTTCATTGAGACCTAAAAGTTAAACCAGAGGTGAATTCATAGTACATATTATTAATCTCACAAGATTAAATATACTTTAACTCCTAGGATTCTCCTTTTATTTATTTCATTACGTGGCCAGAGAACGCGCGGTTGTGGGTGTAACACCCGGAATTTGGGGGTATAAAAATTCTTTTCTAATATCCACCAAATTCAGGTGTTACCCTCTCTTTTACTTGCTTTTCTTTTTTTCTTGAATATTGGAGGGTTGTTTTATTATATAGTATATAAGTTTTTAGCATAGTAAAATAAGATCCTAAAGGAGTTTTAATTGTTGTATCATGCTGGAACACATGAGTATTTTGTTTGAAAAGTGATTTTGTTGTGCATTCATTGAGAATTTGAGTTGTGCTCAAGTTGGAAAGAAATGGATAAAGAAAAGAAGAATAAATAAAAAGGGGGAACAACCACCCCAACCCCCCCCCCCCCCCCCCCCGTGGCCCACCCCGCGTGCCTCCGCGGCCCACCTAGCGCAACGTGCCTTCCCCCCAGCCCATTGCCGCGCACGGCCGACCTAGCCCACTCGACGCTGGCACACCCCTCCCCTAAACCCTAGCCAACGTGCCCCCAGCCACCCAGCCGTCGCCCGCCCATCTCTCTCCCTTGCCCATCCTCTCTCCTTGCTTCCCCATGATCTCCCACACCGGCACCAAGATGCGTTCATCCTCTCCTCTCCCAAACCGCCAGCGCCGACCTTCTCTCCCTCATCCCTGGGCGTGGCGTCCCGGCGCGGGGGGACGCGGCGGCTCGGCGTGGCCAGCCTGCGTGGCGGCCCGGCGCGCCCTCGCGTGGCCCAGCCGCGGCCTCCCCGACTGATTCTCCCCTGGTGCGCAGCGTGGCTGAGCTCCCCTCGTGCTCGGCGTGGCCTGCGTGCCCACAGCTCGCCCAGGAGCGGCCCCGGCATGGCTCGCGGCGCCCTCGCGTGGCCAGCGTGGCTCGAGCAGCCTCGGTGCAGCTACTCGCGCCCTTGCGTGTCGCGTAGGACTGGTTCGTGGGTGAGATGGTTGTGGCCACATGAGATCCCATCGTATCGAATTGTAATGAGTACGTATTCAATGTCTATGAAGCATAGCAGATACATCTGATCCTGTTCTAATTGTGATACCTTCGTAATCATGTTGAATGCACATTAATAAAATGATAGGTTTTGGCTATCTATTGTATTGTTTGTTTGTCTAATGGTTAATAAAATGACACTCTATTTTAGGTGTAGCTTTAACTTGCCCTTTTATAAATACCCGTTAAATGTGATTATGTCGATGCAAATGTTGTAATTAACACTTTCTTAGTAGGAATGCGGTATTGATTAGCGATTCTAGCATATCGTCACGTTGTTAGCGCGAGCCTGAAAGGGAAATAGGCTTACACCTTTTCCTAAATAGATTTTGGTGGTTGAATTGCCCAACACAAATAATTGGACTAACTAGTTTTGCTCTAGTCTATAAGTTTCACAGGTGCCAAAGGTTCACAATAGACCAATAAAAAGACCAAGAAAGGGTTCAAACAAAGAGAGCTAAAGAAATCCCAAAGGCACCCTGGTCTGGCGCACCGGACTGTCCGGTGTGCCACCAGACAGTGTCCGGTGCACCAGGGAACACGACGCTGAACTCCTCACCTTCGGAAAAATTAGAGGGCGCTCCGCTATAATTCACCGGACAGTGTCTGGTGGCGCACCGGACTGTCCGGTGTGCCAGCGGAGCAACAGCTACTTCAAGCGCAACGGTCGACTGCAACGCATTAAATGCGCGCCAGCGCGCGCAGAGGTCAGAGCACGCGCAGTTGGCGCACCGGACAGTCTACAGGAGATGTCCGGTGCGCCACCGGACATCCCAGAGGCCCCACAAGTCAGAGCTCCAACGGTCGAACCCCAACGGCTGGCTGACGTGGCTGGCACACCGGACAGTGTTCGGTGCGCCATGCGACAACAAGCTTCCAACGGCCACATTTTGGTGGTTGGGGCTATAAATACCCCAACCACCCCACATTCAATTGTATCCAAGTTTCTACACTTCTACACCTTACAAGAGCTATAGCATTCATTACAAGACACACCAAAGAGATCAAATCCTCTCCCAACTCCACACAAAGCTTTAGTGATTAGAGAGAGTGATTTGTTGTGTTCATTTGAGATCTTGCGCTTGGATTGCTTCTTTTCTTTCTTATTCTTCTTGTGATCAAACTCAATTGTAACCAAGGCAAGAGACACCAATTGTGTGGTGGTCCTTGCGGGGACTTTGTGTCCCGTGTGATTGAGAAGAGAAGCTCACTCGGTCTAAGTGACCGTTTGAGAGAGGGAAAGGGTTGAAAGAGACCCGGTCTTTGTGACCACCTCAACGGGGAGTAGGTTTGCAAGAACCGAACCTCGGTAAAACAAATCCGCGTGTCTCACTCCTTATTTGCTTGCGATTTGTTTTTCACCCTCTCTCTCGGACTCGCTTATATTTCTAACGCTAACCCGGCTTGTAGTTGTGATTAACTTTGTAAATTTCAGTTTTGCCCTATTCACCCTCCCCTCTAGGCGACTTTCAATTGGTATCAGAGCCCGGTGCTTCATTAGAGCCTAACCGCTCGAAGTGATGTCGGGAGATCACGCCAAGAAGGAGATGGAGACCGGCGACAAGCCCACTACAAGCCACGAGTAGGGTTCATCGGAAGAGTCTCGCAACAAGGGGAAGGGGAAGGAGAAGAAATCCTCTTCCCACAAGTCGCATCGGAGTGGCGACAAGAAAAAGAAGATGAGGAAGGTGGTCTACTACGAGACCGATTCTTCATTGCCTTCCACCTCCGGCTCCGACACGCCGTCCATTACTTCTAAGCGCCATGAGCGCAAGAAGTATAGTAAGATTCCCCTACGCTACCCCCGTATTTCAAAGCGTACTCCTTTACTCTCCGTTCCATTAGGCAAACCACCGGGTTTTGATGGTGAAGATTATAATATGTGGAGTGACAAAATGAGGCATCATCTAACCTCACTCCACACAAGCATTTGGAATGTTGTTGAGTTTGGTGTACAGGTACCATCCGTAGGGGATGAAGACTATGACTCCGACGAAGTAGCCCAAATCCACCACTTTCCCAAGCCACCACTATACTCCTCGCCTCTCTAAGTCGAGAGGAGTATAATAAGGTGCAAGGGTTAAAGAGTGCGAAGGAAATTTGGGACGTACTCAAGACCGCGCACAAAGGAGACGAGGTGACCAAAATCACTAAGCGGGAGACGATCGAGGGGGAGCTCGATCAGTTCCGACTCAACCAAGGCGAGGACCCTCAAGCCATGTACAACCGCTTGAAGACCTTGGTGAACCAAGTGCGCAACCTCGGGAGCACCAAATGGGATGACCATGAGATGGTCAAGGTTATTCTAAGATCCCTCGTTTTTCTTAACCCTACGCAAGTTCAATTAATTCGAGGAAATCCTAGATATACACAAATGTCTCTTGAGGAAGTAATAGGTAATTTTGTGAGCTTTGAGTTGATGATCAAAGGCTCAAAGAAAATTATCGAGCTAGATGGCCCCTCCACGTCCGAAGCACAACTGGTCGCATTCAAGGCAACGAAGGAGAAAAAGGAGGAGTCTACATCAAGTAGACAACCCATCGACGCCTCCAAGCTCGACAACGAGGAAATGGCGCTCATCATCAAGAGTTTCCGCCAAATCCCCAAGCAAAGGAGGGGGAAGGATTACAAGCCCCGCTCCAAGAAGGTTTGCTACAAGTGTGGTAAGCCTGGTCACTTTATTGAAAAATGTCCACTATCTAGTGACAGTGACAGGGATAACGACAAGAAGGGCAAGAGGAGAGAAAAGAAGAGGTACTACAAGAAGAAGGGCGGCGATGCCCATGTGTGCCGCGAATGGGACTCCGACGAGAGCTCCTCCGACTCCTCCTCCGACGAGGACGCCGCCAACATCGCCGTCACCAAGGGACTCCTCTTCCCCAACGTCGGCCACAAGTGCCTCATGGCAAAGGACGGCAAAAGGAAGAAGGTAAAATTAAAATCCTCCACTAAATATGAAACCTCTAGTGATGAGGATAATGCTAGTGATGAGGAGAACAATTTGTGCATCCTTTTTGCCAACCTAAACATGCAACAAAAAGAAAAACTAAATGAACTAATTAGTGCTATTCATGAGAAGGATGATCTCTTGGATTCCCAAGAGGACTTCCTAATTAAAGAAAATAAGAAGCATGTTAAGGTTAAAAATGCTTATGCTCTAGAAGTAGAAAAGTGTGAAAAATTATCTAGTGAGCTAAGCACATGCCATGATATTATCACCAACCTTAGAAATGAGAATGCTAATTTAATTGCTAAGGTTGATTCAAATGTTTGTGATGCTTCAATTTCCAATCTTAGAGATGATAATGTTGAATTACTTGCTAAGATTGAAGAATTAAATGTTTCTCTTGCTAGCCTTAGAAATGAAAATGAAAATTTGATTGCTAAGGCTAAAGAATTAGATGTTTGCAATGCTTCCATTTCCGATCTTAGAAGTGAAAATGATATTTTACATGCTAAGATTGTTGAACTAAAAACTTGCAAACCCTCTACATCTACCGTTGAGCATGTGTCTATTTGTACTAGATGTAGAGATGTTGATATTGATGCTATTCATGATCATATGACCTTAATTAAACAACAAAATGATCATATAGCAAAATTGGATGCTAAAATTGCCGAGCATGAACTTGAAAATGAAAAATTTAAATTTGCTCGCAGTATGCTTTATAGTGGGAGACTGGGAGACGCCCTGGCATCAAGGATGGCATTGGCTTCCAAATGGGAGACAATGTCAAACTTAATGCTCCTCCTAAGAAATTGTCTAACTTTGTTAAGGGCAAGGCTCCCATGCCTCGGGATAACGAGGGTTACATTTTGTACCCTGCCGGTTATCCCGAGAGCAAAATTAGGAGAATTCATTCTAGGAAATCTCACTCTGGCCCTAATCATGCTTTTATGTATAAGGGTGAGACATCTTACTCTAGGCAATCAACCCGTGCTAAATTGCCTAGAAAGGAAACTCCTATTACATCAAATGATCATAATATTTCATTTAAAACCATTGATGCATCTTATGTTTTAACTAACAAATCCGGGAAGGTAGTTGCCAAATATGTTGGGGGCAAACACAAGGGAGCAAAGACTTGTGTTTGGGTACCCAAAGTTCTTGTCTCTAATGTCAAAGGACCCAAAACTGTTTGGGTACCTAAAATCAAGAACTAAACTTGTTTTGTAGGTTTATGCATCCGGGGGCTCAAGTTGGATCATCGATAGCGGGTGCACGAACCACATGACAAGGGAGAAGAAAATGTTCTCCTCTTATGAGAAAAACCAAGATCCCCAACGAGCTATCACATTCGGGGATGGAAACCAAGGTTTGGTCAAAGGTTTGAGTAAAATAGCTATATCTCCTGACCATTCCATTTCCAATGTTTTTCTAGTTGATTCATTAGATTACAATTTGCTTTCCGTATCTCAATTATGCCAAATGGGCTACAACTGTCTATTTACTGATGTAGGTGTCACTGTCTTTAGAAGAAGTGATGATTCAATAGCATTTAAGGGAGTGTTGGAGGGTCAGCTATACTTAGTTAAATTCAATAGAGCTGAACTCGACACTTGCTTAATTGCTAAGACTAACATGGGATGGCTCTGGCATCGCCGACTAGCACATGTTGGGATGAAGAATCTTCACAAGCTTCTAAAGGGAGAACACATTTTAGGACTAACCAATGTTCATTTTGAGATAGACAGGATTTGTAGCGCATGCCAAACCGGGAAGCAAGTTGGCGCTCATCATCCACAAAAGAACATCTTTACGACTGACAGGACACTCGAGCTCCTCCACATAGACCTATTCGGCCCGATCGCTTACATAAGCATCGGCGGGAGTAAGTACTGTCTTGTTATTGTGGATGACTATTCTCGCTTCACTTGGGTGTTCTTTTTACAGGAAAAATCTCAAACCCAAGAGACTTTAAAGGGATTCTTGAGACGGGCTCAAAATGAGTTCGGCTTAAGGATCAAGAAAATAAGAAGCGATAATGGGACGGAGTTCAAGAATTCTCAAATTGAAGGCTTCCTTGAGGAGGAGGGCATCAAGCATGAGTTCTCTTCTCCCTACACACCACAACAAAATGGTGTAGTGGAGAGGAAGAATAGAACTCTATTGGACATGGCAAGGACCATGCTTGATGAATACAAGACTTCGGATCGATTTTGGGCCGAGGCGGTCAACACCGCTTGCTACGCCATCAACCAGCTGTATCTACACCGAATCCTCAAGAAGACATCTTACGAACTCCTCACCGGTAAAAAGCCCAATGTTTCATATTTTAGAGTCTTTGGTAGCAAATGTTTTATTCTTGTTAAAAGAGGTAGAAAATCAGAATTTGCTCCTAAGGCTGTAGAAGGCTTTTTACTAGGATATGATTCAAACATAAGGGCATATAGAGTCTTTAACAAGTCCACTGGACTAGTTGAAGTTTCTTGTGACATTGTGTTTGATGAGACTAACGGCTCTCAAGTAGAGCAAGTTGATCTTGATGAATTAGATGATGAAGAGGCTCTGTGCGTCGCGCTAAGGAACATGTCCATTGGGGATGTGTGTCCTAAGGAATCCGATGAGCCCATTCAAGCACAAGATCAACCATCCTCCTCCATGCAAGCATCTCCACCAACCCAAGATGAGGATGAGGCTCAAGATGATGAAGAGGAAGATGAAGAAGATGAGCCACCTCAAGACGACGACAATGATCAAGGGGGAGATGCAAATGATCAAGACAAGGAGGATGAGCAAGTTGCAAGGCCGCCACACCCAAGAGTCCACCAAGCAATCCAACGAGATCACCCCGTGAACACCATCCTCGGCGACATTAATAAGGGGGTAACCACTAGATCTCGTGTTGCACATTTTTGTGAACATTACTCTTTTGTTTCCTCTATTGAGCCACACAGGGTGGAGGAAGCACTTCAAGATTCGGATTGGGTGATGGCGACGCAAGAGGAGCTCAACAACTTCACGAGGAATGAGGTATGGCATTTAGTTCCACGTCCTAACCAAAATGTTGTAGGAACCAAGTGGGTCTTCCGCAACAAACAAGACGAGCATGGTGTGGTGACTAGGAACAGAGCCCGACTTGTGGCCAAGGGATACTCACAAGTCGAAGGTTTGGATTTCGGTGAAACCTATGCACCCGTAGCTAGGCTTGAGTCCATTCGTAAATTATTAGCCTATGCTACTTACCATGGCTTCAAGCTTTATCAAATGGACGTGAAAAGTGCCTTCCTCAACGGACCAATCAAGGAAGAGGTCTATGTTGAGCAACCTCCTGACTTTGAAGATAATGAGTATCCTAACCATGTCTATAGGCTCTCTAAGGCGCTTTATGGGCTCAAGCAAGCCCCAAGAGCATGGTATGAATGCCTAAGAGATTTCCTTATTACTAATGGCTTCAAAGTCGGCAAGGCCGATCCTACTTTATTTACTAAAACTCTTGCAAATGATTTGTTTGTATGCCAAATTTATGTTGATGATATTATATTTGGGTCTACTAACGAATCTACATGTGAGGAATTTAGTAGGATCATGACACAAAAAATCGAGATATCTATGATGGGGGAGTTGAAGTTTTTTCTAGGATTCCAAGTCAAGCAACTCCAAGAGGGCACCTTCATTAGCCAAACCAAGTACATTCAAGACATTCTAAACAAGTTTGGGATGAAGGACGCCAAGCCCATCAAGACACCCATGGGAACTAATGGGCATCTCGACCTCGACATGGGAGGTAAATCCGTAGATCAAAAGGTATACCGGTCAATGATAGGTTCTTTACTCTATTTATGTGCTTCACGACCGGATATTATGCTTTCTGTATGCATGTGTGCAAGATTCCAAGCCGATCATAAGGAAGCTCACCTTAGGGTCGTAAAACGAATCTTGAGATATTTAGTTTATACTCCTAAGTTTGGTCTTTGGTACCCCAGGGGATCTACATTTGATTTAATTGGTTATTCCGATGCCGATTGGGCAAGGTGCAAAATTAATAGAAAGAGCACATCAGGGACTTGCCAGTTCTTGGGAAGATCTTTGGTGTCTTGGGCTTCAAAGAAGCAAAACTTTGTGGCTCTTTCAACCGCCGAAGCCGAGTATATTGCCGCAGGTCATTGTTGCGCACAATTGCTTTGGATGAGGCAAACCCTTAGGGACTATGGTTACAAATTAACCAAAGTTCCTCTTCTATGTGATAATGAGAGTGCAATCCGCATGGCGGATAATCCCGTTGAGCATAGCCGCACTAAACACATAGCCATTCGGTATCATTTTCTAAGGGATCACCAACAAAAGGGGGATATCGAGATTGCATATGTTAGCACCAAAGAACAATTAGCCGATATCTTTACCAAACCATTGGATGAACAAACTTTTACCAAACTTAGGCATGAGCTAAATATTCTTGATTCTAGGAATTTTTATTGATGTCTTGCATACATAGCTCATATATATACCTTTGATCATATGCTATGACTAATGTGTTCTTTCAAGTCCATTTCATGATAAGTCATAGATTGAAAGAGAAAAGGAGTCTTCGGCAAAGACAAGGCTTCCACTCTGCTTCATCGACTCATTCATCCTTCGCCGTCGCTCCACCTCTCCAACTTTGGTATAATCTTCACTCCTTTATTTTTGTCCAAAGGGGGAGAAAGTAGTTTAACAAGGGCTTATATTTCACTCAAATATCCGTTTTTGGCGATTCATGCCAAAGGGGGAGAGAGTATTAGCCCAAAGCAAAAGGACAGCACCACCACCAATTTCAAAAATTTATTTGGTATAGAGTCTATTAATTGGTGAAGATTTTTCAATTGACATCTTATTTTGATACAATTTCAATTTCGTACACCCTCTTCAAAATTAATATCTAAAACCCTCTTGAATACTAAGAGGAGGATTTCATTAAGGGGGGGTTTTGTTTAGTCAAAGGAAAAGCATTTGAAACAGGGGGAGAAAATTTCAAAACTTGAAAATGCCTCTCAAAAATCTTATTCATTTACCTTTGACTATTTGCAAAAGAACTTTGAAAAGAATTTCTAAAACATTTTGCAAAAACAAAACATGTGGTGTAAGCATGCTCCAAAATGTTAATAAAAAGAAAAGACATCCATGCGCATCTAGTAAGTATTATTGGTCTCATTCCAAGCAACCTTTGCACTTACATTATGCAAACTAGTTCAATTCTGCACTTTCATATTTGCTTTGGTTTGTGTTGGCATCAATCACCAAAAAGGGGGAGATTGAAAGGGAAATAGGCTTACACCTTTTCCTAAATAGATTTTGGTGGTTGAATTGCCCAACACAAATAATTGGACTAACTAGTTTTGCTCTAGTCTATAAGTTTCACAGGTGCCAAAGGTTCACAATAGACTAATAAAAAGACCAAGAAAGGGTTCAAACAAAGAGAGCTAAAGAAATCCCAAAGGCACCCTGGTCTGGCGCACCAGACTGTCCGGTGTGCCACCGGACAGTGTCCGGTGCACCAGGGAACACGACGCTGAACTCCTCACCTTCGAGAAAATTAGAGGGCGCTCCGCTATAATTCGCCGGACCGTCTGGTGATGTACCAGACAGTGTCCGGTGGCGCAGTGGACTGTCCGGTGTGCCAGCGGAGCAACGGCTACTTCAAGCGCAACGGTCGACTGCAACGCATTAAATGCACGCCAGCACGCGCAGAGGTCAGAGCACGCGCAGTTGGCGCACCGGACAGTCTACAGGAGATGTCTGGTGCGCCACCGGACAGCCCAGAGGCCCCACAAGTCAGAGCTCCAACGGTCGAACCCTATTGGCTGGCCGAATGGGCTCATGCGACAACAAGCTTCCAACGGCCACATTTTGGTGGTTGGGGCTATAAATACCCCAACCACCCCACATTCAATTGTATCCAAGTTTCTACACTTCTACACCTTACAAGAGCTATAGCATTCATTACAAGACACACCAAAGAGATCAAATCCTCTTCCAACTCCACACAAAGCTTTAGTGATTAGAGAGAGTGATTTGTTGTGTTCATTTGAGCTCTTGCGCTTGGATTGCTTCTTTTCTTTCTCATTCTTCTTGTGATCAAACTCAATTGCTTCTTTTCTTTCTCATTCTTCTTGTGATCAAACTCAATTGTAACCAAGGCAAGAGACACCAATTGTGTGGTGGTCCTTGCGGGGACTTTGTGTCCCGTGTGATTGAGAAGAGAAGCTCACTCGGTCTAAGTGACCGTTTGAGAGAGGGAAAGGGTTGAAAGAGACCCGGTCTTTGTGACCACCTCAACGGGGAGTAGGTTTGCAAGAACCGAACCTCGGTAAAACAAATCCGCGTGTCTCACTCCTTATTTGCTTGCGATTTGTTTTTCACCCTCTCTCTCGGACTCTCTTATATTTCTAACGCTAACCCGGCTTGTAGTTGTGATTAACTTTGTAAATTTCAGTTTCGCCTATTCACCCCCCTCTAGGCGACTTTCAGAGTCGCTATTCACACACTTTAATAAAATCGTTTTGTCACCTCGTTAATGTTAAATAAGTGATTTCCTATTTATTTGTCGGTCATTCAATTAACAACTCAATCGAATCAAATTTATAATGTTAATTATGTGTTTATCACGCGTCTTTCGCGTGTGTCGCGTGTCTCGCTCCGTGTTGCTCGCGCATGTCGCGCATGTCTCGCGTGTCGATAACGTGGGTCGCGCAACGTCTGCTCGTGATGATAAATTGCTTTCGCTTATAATCACTTGTGTTAAATAACGTCAATTCGTCAGGTCATATATTTTAGATATTTAACTTAAGGTTCACTTGACTAATATTTATTAGATTAATATTCAATTAGATTAAATATGTAGTGTTCAACTTGCGTTTTAATAATAAACATTAACATGACTAATATTAACTAAACTACTTTTTATTTATTTAATATTTGTTTAGTATAAACGTGGCATCTATTTAGTTTTCCTTATCTGTCACGCGTGTTGTTTCGCATGTGGTGGCATGCTGATTCGCGCGTCGTTCGCGCTAGTCGCGCGTACTGTTTCGTACCTCGTTCGCGTGCTGTGTCACGCGTGTCCGCGTGTCGTTCGCACGCTGTCGTGCTGTTTCGCGCGTCGTAAATTCGCCTCGTTTAAAATCTCTCGTTTTACTTAAATTACTTAATTAACTGACATTTATTAGTGTAGCAGATTAATCGAACTAAATGATGTGTAATATTTATATTTGATAATGTTGAACTAAAAGTTATAGTTAATACTTGTTTAGCGTTAACACGCAAACCCCTCGATCGTAGCTTCGACTATCACGGTTCTTTTCCTCGCATAACCGTAGAAGCGCTCTATATTTTATATTGCTCGCTTTTATAATATTTTATCTTATATGGTGTAATATTCTTATGCAAGTATATGTTTGCTTGTGCCTCTTTGTATTCGTTGCGCGTCGCGAATAGACTGTGATCCATTTCCAAGCTTCGAGAAATCGACAGTCAAGCTTCGGCGACCAAGAGATCGAACTCTTCGAGTTCTACAAGGCTAAAGATCCTGAGCATCTATTTGGTGAAGGCAAGTGTCATCTGACCTATTATGTCCCATTTACTTTATAATTCATCAACCTGCATACCATGATCAACCTAAGGATTGACTAGCTTTGTATTTACCTTGTCTTTGATTACCTTTTGGGTTACTATGGTTAGATTCATGCTATTGCTTTACTTTAATCAATGAACATGATGTGAACACTTATGATACGATGTTGTCATTATGATTATGATGTTGGACTGGTGATACTTTAGGGGGCTCGAGCGGTATCTCGAGTGTCTCTCCATAAGGACCTGTTCGTTGGATGACCGCCCGGGAAAACGGTGCAACCATGAGGGTGGTATGGGACGCCCTTAGCTAAATAATTAGAGGAACTGTGGTGTAGTTCGCTTCGCCGTCGTGCTATCAATGGGGCTCGGTGTATGCGGCTCGCTCTACCGAGGGTGGATTGCCCCTTAGGGAGGAGTGCGATACATTTAGGAAACCTAACGGGCGGCTACAGCCTCAGGGAATCTTTGCAAAGGCTTCGTAGTGAATCCCTGGTCGTTCACCTCAGGAGTGAATAAGGGTCTTGCAAGTCCGGGTTAGAGAGGGAATCACGACTTGTGGGTAAAGTGTGTAGCCTCTGCAGAGAGTTATGAAACTGATATATCAGTCGTGCTCGCGGTTATGAGCGGCCAAGGGAGCTCCATTGATTAGAGACACATTGATCAGAGATGTTTTATTTACAGATGATGATGAGGATAATGTTGGTTTCAATTATGATTATGATTTCAGGTATTCTTTCTGTTTGGAAGGAGTACTTTTGGGTTAACAACTTGGGTTAATGTTAAAACATGGCTCTCTACTAGTAATAATTACCTGACCAACTAAAAGCAACTGCTTGACCTTAACCCCACATAAAGCTAGTCCACTACAGCCAAACAGGACATTTGCTGAGTACGTTGATGTGTACTCACCCTTGCTTTCACAAAACACAAGGTTGCCTTTTGTGCAATCTATGCTCAAGTAAAGAAGAAGGTGTCGAGGCAGATCTCCAGGAGTTCCAGGACTTTGACGAGTTTGAGGATGAGGCTAGCGACCTCCCCGAGTCATCTGCATGTGGTGGGTTTGTTTACGTTGGCTACGTTTCGATTCTATGTACTTTGATTTATATTATGTAAATGACTCTAGTATTTAATATTATTACTTACTCTTTATTGTAATACGAAGCATTGTGCTATGATGAGTCATTTATGTAATCGCTGTGTACGTGAATTTCTGATCTTGACACGTACATGGTTCGCATTCGGTTTACCTTCCAAAACTGAGTGTGAAAGTGGGCGCGTCCATGACGGGGAGATCGTGGGCGAGAGGTTAGGGACGGAAGACAAGTGGGGACGGCGGGACAGAGAGAGAGAGAGTAGGCGCGAGACAAAAGAACGGCGCCGATAGCTCAGCCCCACAGAGCAGCGAGAGAGAGGGAGTGAGCGCGCTTGGGTTGACACCGACAGGCGGGGCCCGCCTCTCAGGCACCGAGGGCCCGCGGGCACGCGCGCGAGCTAGGCTTAGTGGGCTGGTTTGGGCCGAATTGACTTTTTCCTTTTTCCTGGAATTTCTAATTTCTTTTCTATTTATTTTCTCTAAGGTTTTCAATTCAAATTCAAATAAAGTTTCAAATTCAAACCAAATCAAATATGTGCAACAATTCAAAGAATATTTAGGCTCAATATGATGCAACATTCCATGACTCATATGTTTTGGGCAAAATAAAATAAATAATCCTTCACTAATTCAACTATCCCTAATTAAAAGAAGGAATAGAGGGAGAAAAATTAGAGAGAGAGAAACTAGAGTGAGATAGAGAAGAGTAACACCTCAATTTGGATGATACTGAGAAAGAAATTTTATACCCCCAAATTTAGGGTGTTACATAGAGTCAAGGGGAGATTTGTTGGAATATGCCTCTAATTCCTTTTATATATTTGGAATATGACTTGAAATATGCTTCCTGTACGCCTATAGATATAGGTCCTCCCTGTAACTTGTACTTTGCGGTTGATAGTGGATCTGATTCCTCGTGGTTGTTTGCTCCTCCATATTGGGGGGGGGGTTTCCACGTAAATGTTTGTGTCTATTTTATTTCCTAACAATTATAAAACTAATTATACATATAAGAACTTGACAGCACGATGATTCGATTAAGTATAGTTAGTCTATGATTCACTCATGTGATGCTATGTCACACCCGGATTTAAGGGACAAAGTCGGGTGCATCTCATACATGCGCCAAAGAAGACAACATATATAATAACAGAGTGTATAGAGATAAATGTCACAATAATCAGAGTATTTATTATATAGCGGAAGTCTTACAAAATAAAAGATAAATATAAAAGGATCTAAAATCCATCCTTAGCGCTAGAAAGTCAACTGGGAGACGCCACCTAGATCGAATCAAACTCCTTGTTGTGTGGCTCCTCTTGAACCACCTGTTCTTCTCCTGTGGGGGTGAGACAACAAGGGTGAGCTCACATATGTTCATCGCTCAACAAGTTGTGGGGAATAATGTGGCATGAACTCACCAAAGGTGGGAGTTCATGTGATGTGTAAGACTGATCAACAATAGGGGTTAAAGCTTTTGCTTTTAATAAGTTGGTCAAAATTTTATTAGCAATTACTATATGTAAGTAAATACCAAACCATAATAAGAATAATAGAACAAAAATAATAAATAACCCCATGCAATGCATATGACAAATTGAATTTAATTCCATAGTTTAATCATGCGAGAGTCCTGAGCTGCTCATGACCGTGAGCTCGGCTAGTATACTAGTTTTACACTCTGCAGAGGTTGTACCCTGTACCCACAAGTCGTGTACCCCATGTCGCCAGGGTTTGCAAGGCCCTTAGACACTACCAAGGTGAATGGCTAGGGATCCACTACGAGGCCTTTACAAAGTTCCGCTAGCTTCCGAAAACCCGCTACAGTTTATGGGAAGAGCACTTGCAAGAATCCCCGTCTAACCGCCATCGCAGCAAAATCAACCCGAGAACCTCCTTGCATGCAACTCCCCTACTGTCCTTGCCCCTTTCGGGTAAGGTAGTCTTCCACTAGCTTCCCTAATTAGTTAGCCAAGGGCGTCCCATTCCACCCTTGTGGTGGCACGTGTTTCTCAAGTTAAGCTCCATGTTTCAATTAACATTAATGATCTTGACATGAACATAAATAGCATAACGGAATAATTGGAACATGGATATAATGAAATATTAATCCCAAAACCATATAAAGCAATAGCAAAACTACCCAAGTGATTCAGGGGTAAACAAGGTAATCAGGATAAACAGACTAGGGTGACCTATTGGGTCCCATCAAAATTAAACCTATGCATTGAATAATGATAATAAAGAATATTATTGGGTAACAAAAGTGGATCAAGGGCACAACTTGCCTGGCACTTGAGATTCCAGATACTAGGGTGATTCTTCAGATCCTCATGACCGCACTGCTGGTCATAGCAATACAAACAAACATGGTATAGACAAAATTAACATCACACCAAACATAAGAACAAACTGCATAATAATGATCTACGTGAAGCTACGAGATTGTGGGATCGAGAACTACTAAGATCGGAGTTACGGTTAAGGAGTTATGATTTTATAGAGGATTTATGTGATTAAAATGTTAAACTATATTATAAGTAGGATAATGTAAATCATATAAGAGGTTATTCTATAAATAATTATCTCAACTTTAATCTAAGTTATAAATTGATCATAGATCATATTCTGTAGTCTATAATGATAAGCAGTTTAACCAGACTAATCAACATCGGTTATACAGATCTAATTATAAAATAATGAGACTTGTAATAATAAATGTTGTTACTGCGTATTAAATATTTATACGAGACTAACACAACTTGAACGGATCAAATCGGAGTTAAAACGGAGGAGTTATGAATTTCCTAAGGTTTCATGTATTTGACATAAGATTAATTAGGAAATAAATTTTAAAGTGGCTTTCATGTCAAATGAGTGGCACTATTTGATAAACAATAATATTATAAAATTATAGGAACTGGAATGACTCAATTTGGAATTAGTATTGATTTTCTATGGATTAAACAAATTCTAGCCATTATTTTTATATAAAAAATAGATTTCTATTCTCTTTTCCTGGATTTTCTATTTACTGGACTGGGCGACAATAACAGGGGAAATTGTGGTTTATAGCGCAAATGTGTCCAAGACACAAAGCCGGCCTAGTCGAGGACGGTGGGTTATTTCTTCTATTTTCCACGGGGTCTTTAGGAAATGTTCTCGGGCGAAGGGGTATCCGCATAATCTGTCCGTCCGATCCGAGACGTACGAACCAGATTATATCTTGTTAACTCCGAATGGGTATTCTACAGGCGCCCTTAGATCTTGATCCTATGGTACTGGCAACCCCATCCAACCGGTATCAAATCTCGACCACCAGATCCTGATCTAACGGCCACTAAAAGAACTTGAACCGATCACGGGTTCCGCGCGTTGGATCACCGTCTAACGGCCCAGGGGACCATCACTCCCCAGATTCCATCACTACCATCGGCCGTAGATCCCATGGCCCAGATTTCATCATCTACCCCCGACAACCGAGCGCGGCGGAAATCATTCCGCACGGCGGCGCTAACCCCAGCGACGACGAGTTCGTTGGATATGGTGAACCTGATGCCCCGGGCCGAAACCTCAATCCTCATAACCCTTCATAAAGGTTAAGATTTCCTAAATCCGCTAATACACTTTTCGCAGTTGATAACCGTGCACCCTGCCCGATTCCGGTGAGCAGCATGCCACCCAAGACAACACCGGTGTGAAATTCCTGATACTCCGCTTCCCTAACTCGAGTCCAATTGGTAGCGCACAATCAGAGGTTTCAGGCGAGCACGAGGTTGGGATTCTTACTGAATCACGATGCGGGAGTCGCCCTGTCACGACGAGTTGCGCCCGCAGCACACTGGAACTCCGGCGATCGATCCCCAAACCCCACCGAGCAATGGTCCTGGCGGAATGGTTGGCGCACGCCCTTCTCTACGTGCGCGAAGTCCTAAGGACACTTTTCGGGCCACTTTATGGCGCAGCTGGTGAACGGCGGCAGACGCCACCACTCCCTGCCACCGTCGATGGTGGTGGCAAGGTCTCTGTTGGTATCGGCACCACGATCACGGGTTCCAGGGTTTATATACCCAACGCGCATGGGCGCGGAGGTGCCGGGGAGGTAGTTACGCCAGCTAGAATCGCGTGACGATAGTGAAAGGGAAATAGGGCTAAACCTTTTCCTATAAATAATTTTGGTGGTTGAATGACCAACACAAATAAATTGGACTAACTAGTTTGCTCTAGATTATATTCCACAGGTGCATAAAGGTTCAACACAAACCAATAAAAAGATTAAAGAAAGGGTTCAAAAAGAAAGGAGCAAAGAAACCCAATTGTAAACTCCTCACCTTCGGGTTTCTACAGCGCCACTCCGCTATAATTCACCGGACTGTCCGGTGTGCCACCGGACTGTCCGGTGCACCAAGCGGAGCAACGACTCCCAGCGCAACGGTGGACTGCACCGTGCCCTGACAGCGCTACAATTCGCGGCAAAAGTTAGAGCAGAGGTCACAGGCGCACCGGACAATGAACAGTGCCTGTCCGGTGTGGCACCGGACTGTCCGGTGTCACCAGAAGTCAGCGCTCCAACGGTCGACTGCGTCAGAACCCTAACAGTTGGGTGACGTGGCTGGCGCACCGGACTGTCCGGTGCGCCCATCGGCAGCAGCCACCCCCAACAGTTGTTTTGGTGGTTGAGGGCTATAAATACCCCCAACCACCTCCACTCCAACCATCCAAGCATTTAACACATTGCATTCAATACAAGAGCAATAGACTCCACTCCAAAGACACAATTCAAGTGATCGATCCACTCAAAGTTCCCGATTCAACTCTAGCGCATTAGAACTTGTGAGAGAATCATTTGTGTTTCTTTGTTGCTCTTATTTGCTTGGCTTGACTTTCTTTTCTTTCTCACTTCTTACTCTCAAGTGCTTTGTAAGCGAGGCAAGAGACACCAATTGCGTGGTGATCCTTGCGGGGTCTAAGTGACCCATGAGATTAAGGAAGAAGCCTCACTCGGTCTAAGTGACCGTTTGAGAGATGGAAAGGGTTGAAAGAGACCCGGTCTTTGTGACCACCTCAACGGGGACTAGGTTCTTTAGAACCAAACATCGGTAAAACAAATCACCGTGTCATCCGCTTTATTTCTTGGTTGATTTGTTTTCCCCCTCTCTCCCGGACTTGATATTCGCTCTAACGCTAACCCCGGCTTATAGTGTGTGCTTAAAGTTGTAATTTTCAGATTACGCCTATCCACCCCCTCTAGCGCGACTTTCAGGTAGTTACGGCGCCGGCAACTCCGGCGGCGCGAATCCGAGGCTAGAGCCGAAGCTGATGCGCGAGAGCAGCTGACGCGGAGGTCCCACACGACGACGACCCGAGCAAGTGTGGTGCGCCAGGGAGACCGACGCTGCGGACCCACAGGTCGTCACTCCTGCTATCTGGGTCGCGCCTGACGCATTGGTCCCACCCGCCAGTGAGCGAAAGCGCACGAGGTAGTGGGCCACGGAAGAATTGGGTTAGCTTGTGTAACACCCCTGATGTTTATATTCCGCTCGACAACGAGTATGGATTTAAACATGTAATATCAGTGGATAAAACAGATGCTAAATTTAAATCATTTTCGTTTATCGCGATTTTAATATCGCATCTGTTTCATCGGTCGCGAGTTCGACATCGCTTTTATCTATCCGGGCTCTTCCTAAATTTTCGTGATATTTGGAACATCGTTGTTTCGAAAATCAGTGCGTCCGATGATTATTTAAAATATATCGCTCGTGCAAATACGAATTCGGAAGCCCGACCCACTCGGATGATTTTTATCCCGGGCAAATTAATTTGAACTCGACGACAAAAATATTCGAGGACAAATAATCTGAATCACGCATTGTCCAAGAAAAATCGTGCGCGAGGTTATGATCCCATTTATTCTTCCGCATACTCTGTAAGATAATAAAATCAACTATGTTTTGATAACAGATGATTTTTTATCCGATTTCGACTAAACTAGTGTTGTCTTAAACATTGTATCCAATATCTAGTCCATTTAGACCTCGCCCAAACTCTGATCCTATAATCAGGATATTTTCGTATTCTTTGAGAAAATCTAAAAAAAGGAAAGAAGAAAATCATTTTTTCCTTGCTGAACAAAAAAGGGTTCCTTTTTATCTCCACCGAGAAAATTCTTGGTGCTCCACTGCTCCCTGGTATGGTACTTCCGTTTCCTTTGGAAGCCTAGCAAATTCACTACTTCCTCGATCGAGACTCTGGAGCGCAGAGACGACAGAGGGCACAGTAGCCAAGCGTGTGGAGGATAGATTTTTTGGAGCAGCCGACCGTCATCCTCTCGCGTAGCAAAAAATCTGTCGCTGCCCCTGGGTCCGATATGCTTTGCCGCCGCTCTGCTCTAAGCAAAAATCTCCACCGCCTAGCTCTCTCTCTCCCTTTGATATTTCTTCACCGCAGGGGCCATCGGCCTTAGAGAATTTTGCAAACATGACACCGCCGTAGAAGGGCTTCAAATATTTAGCACCGCCGTCGTGGCAATTGTAAGCGTGGCATTCAAATCTCCCGACTTTTGCAAATTTGGCATTGCGGTCGGTTAATGGTCATTAGGAACTATCTCGTTCCCGTACTGCCCTCGCTCCGTTAGGAATTTGCTGGCCTTGGACGTCGTCTTCCTCTCCCGTTAGTCTCTCGTATTCCATTCTTCTCTCCTCTTGCTCGCCCTGGACGTCGTCTTCCTCGAGCTGAGCTCGTCTGTTCGTCCCGGCGCGCTCTGGGTGCAGGTCGTCGTCTACCTCGAGCTGGTCCGGTCGTCCCCGCGCGCACTGGGTGCAGGCCGTCGTCTTCCTCGAGCGCATTCTTGGCCGTGGTCCTTTCCCGCGCGTACCGGATCTCGCGCTTCCCTGCCTCTGCTGTTCCTGCGCTCGTGGTCCATTGCACGTAGAGCCACTCCATTGCGCGGATCCAGTCCCCCAACGCCGCCGTCTCTGGTAATTATTTCCTTTGCGTCGATCCTTTCCAGTTAGCGTCGGCCGACTAATTAGCGTAGTACATTTTCGATGTAATTTGGAACTGGCACTTCCATTTCGATGTTCCTGTCCCATTGAGCATATGTTGTATGTGCAGTGTATTAAGTATGAATAATACTTCCAACAATGAGGCAGTACCCCCAATGGACGAAACGATTGCAAGCACTGTCGAAGAACACCAGTGGGCACTGACTTGTATTGGCACACAGCCTACAGTGGTTAGTAGTTTGAATTTACACGAAACAATTTAGTTGTTATGTAATGTATTTCAACTGTTATTGGTTAATAGGGGAGTGGGCATGGAATTCATGATATTGATTGAGATTCAATATTGGTGGAAGAAACCAACAACGAAGAAGGAAGAAATCATGTTACTAGTGAAAAAGGTCTATATTATCAGCTTGGATTGGATACTCAAGATGATAGAAGGGAAGAAGATTCAAGTGCTTCCCATTTTGGAAATAGCAATCCATGTGAAGAAGATATGGGAGCAGGCATTCAGTGTTCTGATGCAGTGCTTGATGAGACGAGGACCATATATGATATGAACAATCCAGTAATGCAGCCTGGCAGCTTGTATGCAACAATGCACCACTTCAGACTGGCAATTAGACAATACGCGATAAATAAAGAATTTGAGCTTGGAATTGAGGCTACCAATAAAACTAGATTTAGAGGGTATTGTAAAGGGCCTGATTGCCCTTGGAGCATTCATGCCAGACCTGAGATAAAAGGGGCTCCAACAATTCAAGTAAGCTGAGAATATAGCTTTTTCACTTAATATGTACCTTTCGTGCTCAAAGAATATAGCTATTGACACTTGAACCAATTTTGCAGGTAATTGTCTTGAATGACAAACATACTTGTACTTCGAGTGGTAGACGTAAGACGACGACACCTACAGGTGCTTGGGTTGCGGCACGTGCCCTTCCTTTGCTAATGAAGAAACCTCATATGGGTGCCAAGGAGCTGCAAACTACATTGCAGGACACTTTTGGTTGTACTATTGCGTATGACACAGTTTGGCATGGGAAAGAGAAAGCTTTGAAAGAATTATTTGGAAGTTGGGAAGAGAGCTTTCAGCTACTATGGCGTTGGAGAGAAGCAGTTATGCAAAAGTCACCGGACAGTATCATTGAGCTAGATGTCAAAATGGATGAGGGGCGTCCTTTCTTCAGTAGATTTTTTTGTGCGCTCGGTCCATGCATTTCTGGTTTCAAGGGTGGGTGCCGACCATACCTTAGTGTTGACTCCACAGCTCTTAATGGAAGGTGGAATGGTCACCTTTGTTGTGCAATAGGTGTTGATGGGCACAATTGGATGTATCCAGTAGCATATGGATTTTTTGAGGCAGAAAATACTGAAAACTGGACATGGTTCTTTCTTCAGTTGCACAAGGTTGTGGGGGATCTGCCTTTGTTAGCATTGTGTTCAGATGCTTGCAAGGGTCTGAAAAATGCTATGAACAATGTCTTTCCGCATGCTGAGAAAAGGGAGTGTTTTAGGCATCTCATACAAAACTACATAAAGTTGTTTGGTGGGTCTGAGTACATGTATCCAGCAGCTAGAGCTTATAGGAGAGAAGTCTTCAACCACTATTTTAGTAGCATCCAAGAAATTCCTAGGGTCAGTAGTTGGCTACATGAGCATCATGACTACCTTTGGTACAGAAGTGGTTTCAATACGGACATCAAGTGCGACTACGTGACTAACAACATTGCTGAGGTTTTCAACAATTGGATTAAGGATTGGAAGGATCTGCCTGTATGTGATTTGGCTGAAAGGATAAGGGAGGAAATTATGGTGATGTTTCACAGGCGGAGGAGGATTGCACAAAGGTTGCAAGGGAGGATTTTACCTTCGGTCCTGCATATCCTACACGACAGAACTAGAGGTTTAAGTCATTTATCAGTTCGTAAAGCTGACAACTACATTGCTGAGGTTAGGGATAACAATGATGTGCATTCGAAGCACATTGTCAATGCTCATTTGCGGGAATGCTCTTGCAAAGAGTGGCAGCACACGGGCAAACCATGTAACCATGCTTTGTGCTTGATAACAGCTCAAGAATTTAGGGATGTCAGAATGGAGGATTTTGTCGATGACTACTACTCTGTATCTCATTTCACCACAGCATACTCTAGGGTGGTTCCACCTATCGGTGACAAATCCTTTTGGCCAGAAGTCCCTTTCGCAAAAGAAGTTGGTGCTCCAATTGGAAAACGAGCTGTGGGTCGACAGAGGAAAAATAGGATGAAAGGATGCCTTGAGGGAGGTAGTGGAAAAAAGAAAGTTAACACTGACAATGGTAAGACAAGCATTCGGGGGAAGATCAAGTGTCCAAACTGTGGTGAACTAGGACACAGGAAAGCTAGCTACAAATGTCCATTAAATGGCACAAAGAAAAGGTTACAAAGAAAAGTGTCCAATCTGTTTATTTTCTGATATTAACTAATGTCTGTGACCAAATTGTGTATCTTGAAGTACTAACTACTTTCTGTACAGGAAGCGAAAGCCTAGGAAAAATTCAACAAAAGGCTGGTTTCCCAAAGATGTAGCTGAGTCATCACAGGCAGGTGTCCAAGATACTGAAGCTGTCCTTGCAATTATACCAGCTAATGAAGATCTAGTTGGAATTCCTTCGTCGCCACCAGATACCAGAAATGTCACAGAAAGACCTTCGTCGCCACCAGAAGAACGTGTAGTTCGTGTCTTAGTTAAAAAGATCACACCTAGGAAGAAGAATGTTTGAGTACTATGGTCTGTGTATGAAACTATGCTATTTCTGTGAAATTTGTGTGGTACTTTGTCCTCTGTATGAAACTACGGTATTTCTGGGACGTTTTGTATGCCCCTTGAAATCACCATTTCGTCAACCAGACTGTTATTGCTGTGTTATTGCAATGGAGCAGCCAAGCAGACTGTTATTGCTGTGCGCAGACTGTTATTGCTGTGTTACATTTGTATTCTGTGTTATTGCAATTGACCAGCCAAGCAGCAAGAAGCAATGGACCATTCTGCGCAGGGGGTAAGCAGATGTTTTCTGCGCAGGGGGTAAGCAGATGTTTTCTGGTACAAGGTGACCCCCTGCGCAGCTTGCTTCTTGCTGTTTTCTGGGCATGCAGCTGTTTTCTAGGCAAGAATTGGATCTGTTTTGAGTGACACAATAGAACACAAATACACAAGACAAATAGTTCATGTAGTCATACAGGTACTTCATAGCATTTCATAGAAGATTAGAAGCAACAACTAGTTCATGATGTCTTACAATTTGGAACTCACACATTACAATAACATAGCCATTGTTACACTGATCTAGTTCATCTAACTGAACTCCTTACAAAAGAACTACACAAGCCAAGGTTACACTGATCTATCCCAGATCTCATTGTAATTAAGCCCCCACTTAGCACAGTGCTCAGCAAGTGTCTCCACTTCTACTGGCTGATTCATTATTTCTCGGTCACGGAATACGTCCTCCCACACCGCACTGTCTTCACTAGCATAGCCAGCTTCTAACATAGTTGTTGGATCCATCATGGAGACTTGGCAGTCAATTGCAGTTACTTCAAGCATTTCAGCTAACTCGTCCATTGAACGAGCTACTTGAGTAAGCTTGAAACCGTCTACAACATCTTCGTCTGTGTAGCACAAAGAGGCAGTATCTTGTAGTTTCTTAGCTGTATCACTCATTTGGGACATGGCATATTTGAGTGCTTGCGCTAGTTTTTGGTTCACCTAAAAAAAGGTTACATCAGAATATGGTAAGCCATATGAGCATATAGTGGAATATGAAGTAAGATCAGAATATGCCCTCAGTTTTTTAAAAAATCATCATATGTACTAGGCAGTTCTAAAGATTCAAAAAAACATCATAGGGCAACTGAAAACAGGCCAAAAGATTACTAGCAAACAGGCCAAAAAATCCATACCAGTGATACTGCCAAAGTGATCAGAGGGTTCAGGGTTCAGGGTCACCAAACCATACCATCAAACAGACTGAAAACAGCCATATGAATAACTGAACTGGAGAATTTTGCAAACATGGCACATCATGAAACAAACTGAAACAGCCAAAGCAGATTACCAGCAAACAGGCCAAAAAAATCCATACCAGTGATACTGCCAAAGTGATCAGAGGGTTCAGGGTTCAGGGTCACCAAACCATACCATCAAACAGACTGAAAACAGCCATATGAATAACTGAACTGGAGAATTTTGCAAACATGGCACATCATGAAACAAACTGAAACAGCCAAAGCCCTCAGTAATCAATGGTATACAGTTCAAACAGGCTGAAACAGCCAAAGCCCTCATCAATGGAACATCATCAAACAGGCTGAAACAGCCAAAGCCCTCAGTAATTTTTAGCATAAAAAGAACAAGTGTAGTATACAGTTCACTTTTTTCAAAGAAAACATCACAGGGCTAAGAAACCTGATAATCTCAAATTACCACAAGCCTCAGGTCCAATTTTTCAATGAAACAGCCATAGCCCTCACAATTTTCGTCGCATAAAAAGAAGAAGTGTAGTATACATGTTCAGTATTTTCAAAGAATTCATCACAGGGCTAAGCCACCTCATAATCTCAAATTACCACAAGCCTCAGGTCTAACAGGCTGATAACAGTCATAGCCCTCACAAATTTCATCGCATCAAAAGAAGTGTAGTATACAGTTCAGTATTTTCAAAGAAATCATCACAGGGCTAAGCAACAAGGATTAACTCACTTCACATTTCCTCAGTTCACAATTCAATCACAGGGCTAAACAATCTCAATAATTGCCTGGCTCAGTATAAGTTTCAGAATACAAACCTCAGAATACTTGGCCACTGTCTCCTTAGCACAATCGACAGCTGCACTGGCCTGTTTGTAAGAATGCATAGCACTTTTTTCCGCCGCAACAGCGGATTCAAGAACATCAAGAGTTGAAACCACATCGTTACCTATGGAAAATGTGGCGCAATAATCACCAGCAACAATACTCGCGGCATGAGAAGCATTCAGTGTGTCACGGGCTGCAACAACCGCCAAGGACAACTTCTGGGCACAAATCGCCGCGGCAGATTCCATGCTGGCTGCCAAATCTGCGAACCCTAGGGTTACAGAAGAAGGAGAGCTCACCAGCGTCGGAGGTCGGCAATGGACCACGGGCGCAGGGACAGCAGAGGCAGGGAAGGGCGAGATCCGGATAAGGACAGGGCCCCAATGCACCCCGTGCGCGCCGAGACGAACAGACCAGCTCGAGGAAGACGATGGCCAGGCTATCGCGAGCAAGAGGAGGAGGAGAGGAGAGGAGAATGGAATACGGGACACTCACGGGACGGCAAGTGCCTAACGGAGCGGAACGGAGCGAGGGCAGCACGGGAACGAGAGAGTTCCAAATGACCATTAACCGACCGCAATGCCAAATTTGCAAAAGTCGGGAGATTTGAATGCCACGCTTACAATTGCCACGACGGCGGTGCCAAATATTTGAAGCCCTCCCACGGCGGTGTCATGTTTGCAAAATTCTCTCGGCCTTATCTCCTGGCCGCGGTGCTCATCTTCCCAGCAGTGGAGCTCCCAGCGCGCTGCCCTGCTCACTCCATGGCCGCCGTCGAAGCTCCTCTGCGCGCCCATCTTCCCTGCTCCTCTCCAGCGCCGGACTTCCCCCATCTCTCTCTCTTTCTCAGCTAGTCTCCTCGCTCTACTCGTCGGCCACGCCCCCCTCAGCTCGGTTTGGCATCCGCGCCGTGGAGCTGTGTCCCGTCCGCTCCCCAGCCCCAAGGCCGACCATCCCTGCTCCTCTCTCCTCCCTCTCTCGTCTTCTCTCTCTGCTCGCATCGCGCGCAGCTCGCCGGCGTTTCTCCCATTCCCTGTGCCGTGGTGCTCCCTTGCTCCCCATGGCCGAGTTCGTCCTGCGCGTTCTCCAATTTCTCTTCCCCGGCTGCTCCCTGGAACTCCCTAGCGCGCTCACCCGTCCGGGTCCTGCCCAGCGTCGCGCTCCTCCTTCCTCCCGTTTTTTCTCTGCTTGCCGCGTCCGGCCGAGCGTTCCTGCGCCCTGCTCCACTGTGTTGATCCAGTGCATCGTCGGTGTGCGCAGTTCCTGTTCGACTATCGGTTTCGCCTTCGTCGATCTCCTT
The DNA here is from genome assembly GCA_029449295.1 of Zea luxurians. Taxonomy (NCBI): domain Eukaryota; kingdom Viridiplantae; phylum Streptophyta; class Magnoliopsida; order Poales; family Poaceae; genus Zea; species Zea luxurians. The sequence continues at coordinate 15,638,420 of JAOPSE010000052.1, read as the reverse complement.
ATTACCATGGATAGTATATCGACGTCCCATTACAACAGCCCGTCGTAAAACTCTAGTGCTTGTCGTTGATATCCGATCGTCTCCAACCTTTGTCTTGCCGTCGTCGTTCGGTCACCCCGTCTCCATGTTGGTCCCTACGTGATGCCTCCGAGTTGGAATCGCGCTGACAAAAGAATCCCTAAGAGAAGATGTCCAAATGTTGGATGGTGGGGTGCGTGAAGTTCGGATAGTATCTGCCAAGCGCTCGATAAATTGCCTAAATTGGAGAATCATTATTGATCTCGTGGATTTGAGTCAGCTATTGGAACAGTGATCCGATTTACTGTTTTTACTATTGACTTTATGATCGTGAAATAAGACGCTTAGTTTGCTTATAAAGTTTAAGTTAAAGATGCCAGCGATGCGAGGTGTGCTTCGAGCAGTTTAGTTGCCGAGTATATTCGAACTAGTTCTATTTTACAGAGTGTAGTATTTCGGTGACGCCTAGGTTAAATTCAGTATTTTATACGATTGTCGATAAATCTATCGATGGTAAATGTGTTCAGTGCGTGTAAGATGAAGTCGATGTCCTGCTCTAGTAGTTAGTATCATCTATGTTTGTGATCGATAATGTTGGGGTAGGATATGATCGACGATTTTCTTATCTAGTGACCGGTGTGATGGTATAGTGTATAAAATATACTTGGTTAAATATAAGTGGAGTACGATGGAGTTAGTAGTGCGAAAGATAGATTTAGTATTTCTATCGGCTAGTTAATAGATTTCCTAGTGCTATTATGTCAATCTAGTTAATTGATGTAGTCGATGCCCTACTTAATTAATCGGCTTATTCTAGGTTTGGTGTTTAGTTCGATGTCATGAGGGATATACACATTACCTCGAGTAATTAGCAGTGAATGGCATCGACCTATTTAATTAGCGTGGAATTCAAGATAATTGAGAAACACAATTTAGAAAGTTAGTTAATATGTTCCCTTACTCTAAATTGTCGGTATTCAAAAATAGTGAATAAAAATGTGACGAGTAATTTAACATTGGGTGTTTTGACAAAAGACTTGTGCTTAACTTATTATTGCTTGATGTTTGAAGTAGATGCGATTACGCTAAAAAATGTGATAATTGGGCATAGTCATCTGCCGATAACTAGTGTTTTCGTATAAAATGGTACGGCGCCTCGCCGCTAGGTATTTAATTCGCTATCACTTAGCACTATTTAGGTTTGTAATATTCCTGTCTATATGCATTCAGGTGCATAATGCATTTCATTCAGGTACGTGAATTAACCACGTAATGCGGAGAACCTGAGCCAAGTCGACCCCAAGCGCAGGCTAATCCGCAGGATGAAGCTGATGGACGAACCTGAAGATGGATAATCTGACGAATGTCAAGACAAAAGATGGTCGTCAAGCGGAAGTTATCTAACAACACTAACCTAGTGTTATCCAGGCAAGCCCCAGTGCATGCAACCCCTTCCTTGTGTTTTTAAATAACTTTTACACACTTTAAGTCTAGCGAAATGTGCATTAGGTTTATAGGAGTTGCTTGGAAACCCTTTGATGCATTGCCTACCTTGATAGCCATACCTTTATAGATACTTCTGATGAAGTATCGGAAAAATGATTTACAAAAATGCTTATCCCTGCTTAGATATTGCAGATAGAGGTTGTCCTTTGCGTTAATGCCTAGCTCAGGGGTTATCCTGAGGAAGGATGGCTTCTGCCTGCAAGAATATTTTCATTGGGAGCAATGGTGGGATCTTACTGCAAAGTTCCCTATAATGCTCTTTGCATCCTAAGGAACACAAACAATCCTGAGGATGGAAGTACTTAAATCGAGACTTGGGCTAGGAACAGGTGATGTTCTACCCAGGTTGATTAAGGATTATACTGAATGTAGGCTTGATGACCGATGACCTTTTAACTGATCACATGCCTCATCATGGGTAAGCTTTGCCTCAGGCAGACTAATACCAGAATAAGATAACACGCAATGGGAATGGAGAGATGGCGAGAGTAGCGTGTACCCTCTGTGGCAAGAGGCTGGATGGTGGTGTATTTGTGCTCTCGGTTGGCGTGAACCTTGTCGGGGACCATAATTAGAGGTACCCCCAAGACTCCTAAACTCGGCTGGTAAACACCATCAGCACAAAGCTGCAAAGGCCTGATGGGCGCAATACAGGACAAAGCTCTATCCGCTCAAGCCCGAGGGCCTCCTCGCCCGAGCCTAGCCTCGGGCAGGAACAGTAGACCCAAGCAGATTCACGCCTCGCCCGAGGGCCACCTTAAGCAACTGGCGCACCTTCGACTCGCCCGAGGCCCAGCTCGGGCAGGCTTCACGGAGAAGCAACCTTGGCCAGATCGCCTCGCCAGCCGACCGGATCGCAGGAGCATTCAATGCAAGGATCGCTTGACACCTTATCCTGACGCGCGCTCCTCAGTCGACAGGGCCGAAGTGACCGCCGTCACTTCGCCCCTCCACTGACCGACCTGACAGGAAAACAGCGCCGCCTGTGCTGCTCCGACTGCTGTGCCACCCGCCAGGGTGAGGCTGACAGCCGCCAAGTCCGGCCTCAGGCGCCATAGGAAGCTCCGCCTCGCCCGACCCCAGGGCTCGGACTCAACCTTGACCTCGGACGATGGTCTCTGCCTCGCCCGACCCCAGGGCTCAGACTCAACCTCGACCTCGGACGATGGCCTCCGCCTCGCCTGACCCTAGGGCTCGGACTCAACCTCGACCTCGGACGATGGCCTCCGCCTCGCCCGACCCCAGGGCTTGGACTCAACCTCGACCTTAGACGACGGTCTCCGCCTCGCCCGACCCCAGGGCTCGGACTCGACCTCAACCTCGGAGGAGCCTCCGCCTCGCCCGACCTTGGGCTCGGACTGACCACGTCGCAAGGGGTACATCATTACCCTACCCCTAGCTAGCTCAGGCTACGGGGAACAAGACCGGCGTCCCATCTGGCTCGCCCCGGTAAAACAAGTAATGATGACACATCGCGTGCTCCATGACGACGGCGGTTCTCAGCCCCCTACGGAAGCAAGGAGACGTCAGCAAGGACCCGACAACCCCGACAGCTATGCTTCTACAGTGTTTAAGCGCTCCTCCGACGGCCACGACATCACGTGAACAGGGCACCAACACCTCTCCGACAGCCACGTCGGCATGTACATAGGGCTCTGGCTCCTCTCTGCTAGACACGTTAGCACTTTGCTACACCCCCCATTGTACACCTGGGCCCTCTCCTTACGACTATAAAAGGAAGGTCCAGGGCCCTCGTACGATAAGGTGGCCGCGCGGGAGGACGGGCTGACGGACAGGCTCTCTCTCTCCCTCGCGAACGCTTGTACCCCCCTACTGCAAGCGCATCCGCCCTGGGCGCAGGACAACACGAGTCGCGGTTCCCCTTATTGTTCCCCCTTGTGTTCCGTCTCGCGCCGACCCATCTGGGCTGGGACACGCAGCGACAATTTACTCGTCGGTCCAGGGACCCCTGGGGTCGAAACGCCGACAGTAGGCGCGCTAGGTAGGGGCCTGCTACGTGTTGACGAACAACTTCCCGTCAAGCTCTAGATGGGCAGTCTCCAGCAACCTCTCTAACCCGGGACGCTGCTCCATTTCGGGAGTCTCGAGTTCATGTCCCTCGACGGCAGTTACGACATGGTACTTCTTCCTCCGCCGCGCGACAACGACAATGGCGGCCTTCAGCCCGCCCGCCGGCAATGGAATCGACGACGTCTTCCCCCATGGCGGAAGAACAACATCTGGGTCTGTCCCGTCACCTTCCCCGCCGCAGGAGGAGGAGGCGGGGCAACCATGGCCAAGCAGGAGGTGGCACCTCATCGGCTGTCAAGCGAGTCGACGACGCCGGCGCCCCAGCGGGGGACACGTCGGGCGTTGACCTCGCGTCTGAGATGAAGACGAGCGTCGCTTCCCTGCAACACGCCAACCCCAAGCGGACGGATGACGCCAGCATGCTTGCGAAGGACCTGCTGGGCGTCATCCTCGTACCGAAGATAACGGTGCAGTCCGTCCCCGACGCGACTTCGTCACCATCCGTCGATCGAGAGGTACCGTCCGTTTTCCATCCTGTGCCTTTTAGATTCAGCTTCAACCCACCAAGCGACCCCGCTTCGGTGGACGCTTTCATAAAGGCATATCCAACCTTCCGGGGTACCATATGTGGTCAACCTGGGACCGACTGACAGCCGTCTCGACCTACGGGCCCCCGGGTTCCGAGGAAGATGACGAGCCCGACTATGGTTGGGATTTCTCCAGGCTCGGTAACCCCAGTGCCGTGCGGGACTTCATGACCGCATGTGACTACTGCCTCTCCGATTGCTCCGATGGTAGCCACAGCCTCGGTGATGAGGACTGTGGCCCAAGTCGAGAATGTTTCCACGTCGATCTAGGGGGTCTCGACGAAGGCAACCACCTTGGTATGCCGGAGGACGGCGATCCCCCTAGGCCTGCGCCTCGCGTTGACATCCTTCGGGAGCTAGCTGTGATCCCAGTCCCTGCGGGGGGTCAGGACGCACAGCTTGAGCAAATCCGCGAGATGTAGGCCAGGCTCGACGAGGAAGCAGGACAACTTGCGCAGCTCCGGCAGAACATCGGGCAGGAGTGGGCAGGCCGGGCACCAGCCGGAGAAGCGCGTCATCTGCCCCAGGACGTCCAGCACCGCATCGCTGACGATGCCAGGGCAAGGCTGCCCCGGGCTTCCAGTGGGGTCGGCTAGAACCTGGCTGCAGCAGCAATACTACTTCGAGCGATGCCGGAGCCATCCACCACCGAGGGGCGGCGTATCCAGGGAGAACTCAAGAATCTCCTGGAGGATGCCGCGGTCCGACGGGCCAAAAGCTCTGCCTCCCGAAGGCAGGGGTACCCCCGGAGCATCGCGCCGCGACTTCCCTATCCATGCGGGAGGCCTCGGTCCACACCGGGCGCACGCGGGACGCAATGCCTGCAGCCCTGGGTCGCCTCGGCCACGAGCACCACCGCCGCGACCGTCGAGCCCACCTCGACGAGAAGGTGCGCCGAGGCTACCACCCCAGGCGTGGGGGACGCTACGACAGCGGGGAGGATTGAAGTCCCTCGCCCGAACCACCTGGTCCGCAAGCTTTCAGCCGGGCCATACGATAGGCGCCGTTCCTGACCCAGTTCCGGGCCCCGACTACCATCACTAAGTACTCAGGGGAAACAAGGCCGGAACTGTGGCTCGCGGACTACCGGCTGGCTTGCCAGCTGGGTGGAACGGACGATGACAACCTCATCATCCGCAACCTCCCCGTGTTCCTCTCCGACGCCGCCCGAGCCTGGCTGGAGCATCTGCCTCCGGCGCAGATCTCCAACTGGGACGACCTGGTCAAAGCCTTCGCCGGCAACTTCCAGGGCACATACGTGCACCCTGGGAACTCCTGGGATCTCCGAAGCTGCCACCAGCAGCCAGGAGAGTCCCTGCGGGACTACATCCGGCGATTCTCGAAGCAGCGCACGGAGCTGCCCAACATCACCGACTCAGATGTCATCGGCACGTTCCTCGTCGGCACCACTTGCCGCGACCTGGTGAGCAAGCTAGGTCGCAAGACCCCCATCAGGGCGAGCGAGCTGATGGACATCGCCACCAAGTTCGCCTCTGGTCAGGAGGCAGTCGAGGCCATCTTCCGGAAGGACAAGCAGCCTCAGGGGCGCCCGCAGGAAGACGTCCCTAAGGCGTCTGCTCAGCGCGGCACGAAGAAGAAGGGCAAGAAGAAGTCACAAGCGAAACGTGACGCCGCCGACGCAGATCATGTCGTCGCCGCCGAGCACAGGAACCCACGGAAGCCTCCCAGAGGGGCCAACCTGTTCGACAAGATGCTCAAGGAGTCGTGCCCCTATCATCAGGGCCCCGTCAAGCACACCCTTGAGGAGTGTGTCATGCTTCGGCGCTACTTCCATAAGGCCGGGCCCCCGGTGGAAGGTGGCAGAGCCCACGACAACGACAAGAAGGAAGGCAACAAGGCAGAAGGGTTCCCCGAGGTCCACGACTGCTTCATGATCTACGGTGGGCAAGTGGCGAACGCCTCGGCTCGGCACCGCAAGCAAGAGCGCCGGGAGGTCTGCTCGGTGAAGGTGGCAGCGCCAGTCTACCTAGACTAGTCCGACAAGCCCATCACCTTCGACCAAGGCGACCACCCCGACCGCGTGTCGAGCCCAGGGAAGTACCCGCTCGTTGTTGATCCCGTCATCGGCAACGTCAGGCTTACCAAGGTCCTCATGGACGGAGGCAGCAGCCTCAACATCATCTACGTCGAGACCCTCAGGCTCTTGCAAACCGATCTGTCCACGATCCGGGCCAGTGCGACGCGCTTTCACGGGATCATCCCCGGGAAGCACGTCCAACCCCTTGGGCAACTCGATCTGCCCGTCTGCTTCGGGACTCCCTCCAACTTCCATAAGGAAACCCTTACGTTCGAGGTGGTCGGGTTCCGAGGAACCTACCACGCAGTGCTAGGGAGACCATGCTACGCCAAGTTCATGGTCATCCCCAACTACACCTACCTCAAGCTCAAGATGTCGGGCCCCAACGGGGTCATCACCGTCGGCTCCACGTACCGACACGCGTACGAATGCGACGTGGAGTGTGTGGAGTATGCCGAGGCCCTCGCCGAATCCGAGGCCCTCATCGCCGACCCGGAGAGCCTCTCCAAGGAGGTGCCAGATGCGAAGCGCCACGCTGACAACTTCGAGCCAGCAGAGGCGGTTAAGTCCGTCCCTCTCGACCCCAGCAACGACGCCTCCAAGCAAGTCTGGATCGGCTCCAAGCTCGACCCCAAATAGGAAACAATGCTCATCGACTTTCTCCGCGCGAACGCTGAGGTTTTTGCGTGGAGTCCCTTGGACATGCCTGGCATACCGAGGGATGTCGCTGAGCACTCGCTGGATATCCGAGCTGGAGCCCGAACCGTGAAGCAGCCTCTGCACCGATTCGACGAAGAAAAGCGCAGAGCCATAGGCGAGGAGATCCACAAGCTGATGGCTGCAGGGTTCATCAAAGAGGTATTCCATCTCGAATGGCTAGCCAACCCTGTGCTTGTGAAAAAGAAAGGTGGGAAATGGCAGATGTGTGTAGGCTACACTGGTCTAAACAAAACCTGTCCGAAGGTTCCCTACCCTCTGCCTCGCATCGATCAAATCGTGGATTCCACTGCTGGGTGCGAAACCCTGTCATTCCTTGATGCCTACTCAGGGTATCACCAAATCAGGATCAAAGAGTCCGACCAGCTCGCGACCTCTTTCATCACACCCTTTGGCATGTACTGCTATATTACTATGCCATTCGGTTTGAGGAATGCAGGCGCGACATACCAAAGGTGTATGAACCATGTGTTTGGAGAGCACATCGGCCGAACGGTCGAGGCTTACGTCGATGACATCGTAGTCAAGACGAGGAAAGCCTCCAACCTCCTCTCTGACCTTGAAACGACATTCAAGTGTCTCAAGGCAAAAGGCGTAAAACTCAATCCCGAGAAGTGTGTCTTCGGAGTCCCCCGAGGCATGCTCCAGGGGTTCATTGTCTCCGAGCGAGGCATCGAGGCCAACCCGGAGAAAATCGCGGCCATCGCCAACATGGGGCCTATCAAGGACTTGAAACGAGTATAGAGGGTCATGGGATGCCTTGCGGCTCTGAGCCGCTTCATCTCGCGCCTCGGCGAAAGAGGCCTGCCCCTGTACCGCCTCTTAAGGAAGACCGAGCGCTTCACTTGGACCCCCGAGGCCGAGGAAGCCCTCGGGAACTTAAAGGCTCCTTACAAGCGCGCCTATCCTGGTGCCCCCCGCTGCTGGAGAAGCCCTCTTGATCTACGTAGCCGCAACCACTCAGGTGGTCAGCGCAACGATCGTAGTCGAGAGACGAGAAGAAGGGCATACATTGCTCGTCCAGAGACCGGTCTACTTCATCAGTGAGGTACTGTCCGAGACCAAAATCCGCAACCCGCAAATTCAGAAGCTACTGTACGCGGTAATTTTGACGCGGCGAAAGTTGCGACACTACTTCGAGTCTCATCCGGTGACTGTGGTGTCGTCCTTCCCCCTGGGGGAGATCATCCAGTGCCGAGAGGCCTCGGGTAGGATTGCAAAGTGGGCGATGGAGATCATGGGCGAGACAATCTCGTTCGCTCCTCGGAAGGCCATCAAGTCCCAAGTCTTGGTGAACTTTGTGGCTGAATGGGTCGACACCCAGCTTCCAGCAGCTCCGATCCAACCGGAACTCTGGACCATGTTTTTCGACGGGTCGCTGATGAAAACAGGAGCGGGCGCGGGTCTGCTCTTCATCTCACCCCTCGGAAAGCACCTCCGCTACGTGCTGTGCCTCCATTTCCCAGCGTCCAATAACGTGGTCGAGTATGAGGCTCTGATTAACGGGTTGCGCATCGCCATCGAGCTAGGGGTTCGGCGCCTCGACGCTCGTGGCGACTCACAGCTTGTCATCGACCAAGTCATGAAGAACTCCCACTGCCGTGACCCGAAGATGGAAGCCTACTACGACGAGGTTCGGCGCCTGGAAGACAAGTTCTACGGGCTCGAGCTCAACCACGTCGCCCGACGGTACAACGAGACTGCGGACGAGCTGGCTAAAATAGCCTCGGGGCGGACAACGGTCCCCCAGACGTCTTCTCCTAAGATCTACATCAACCCTCCGTCAAGACCAATGACACGCCCGAGCCCGAGAAGGCCTCGGCTCCGCTCGAGGCACCCTCGGCCCCCGAGGGTGAGGCTTTGCGCGTCGAGGAAGAGCGGAATGGGGTCCCGCCTAATCGAAATTGGCAGACCCCGTAGCCAACATCATCCATCGCTTTGGGGTCCCAAACTCCATCATCACCGACAACGGCACCCAGTTCACTGGCAGGAAGTTCCTGGACTTCTGCGAGGACCACCACATCCGGGTGGACTGGGTCGTCGTAGCTCACCCCATGATGAATGGGCAGGTAGAGCGTGCCAACGACATGATTCTGCAGGGACTTAAGCCGAGGATCTACAACGACCTCAACAAGTTCGGCAGGCGATGGATGAAGGAACTCCCCTCGGTGGTCTGGAGCCTGAGGACGACGCCAAGCCGAGCCACGGGCTTCACGCCGTTTTTTCTAGTCTATGGGGCTGAGGCTATCTTGCCCACAGACTTGGAATACGGTCCCCCGAGGACGAGGGCGTACGACGACCGAAGCAACCAGACCAGCCGAGAAGACTCACTGGACCAGCTGGAAGAGGCTCGGGACATGGCCTTACTACACTCGGCGCGGTATCAGTAGTCCTTGCGACGCTACCACGCCCGAGGGGTTCGGTCCCGAGACCTCCAGGTGGGCGACTTGGTGCTTCGGCTATGACAAGACGCCCGAGGGCGCCACAAGCTCACACCTCCCTGGGAAGGGCCATTCATCATCGCCAAGATTTTGAAGCACGGAACCTACAAGTTGGCCAACAGTCGAGGCGAGGTCTACAACAACGCTTGGAACATCCGACAGCTACGTCGCTTTCACCCTTAAGATGTTTTCAAGTCGTTCATATGCCTCGTTCATACGCAAATAGAGTCTAACCGTCAAGGAAGGATCAGCCTTGCCTCGGCAAAGCCTGACCCTCCCTCGGGGGCTAGAAGGGGGGAACCCCTTCTGCGTCAAAATTTCCCTCGGAAAAAGTCTTTCGGCTAGAACATCTTTCGCGCTTTTCGACTACTTCGATAGTGGGATCCTGAAAACGACGGAGTACACGTAAGCGGCAAGGCCGACCAAGCCGAGGGACTCCTACGCCTCCGGGATACGGATACCTCACTCATCACCTTCTGTGATAAGTAACTCACGCTCGGATAAGCGATTCTGCTGACCGAACAAGTCTTAACGCTCGAAACCTTTTCTGCCGAAACGATTTTTTGTGCCTTCTCGACTATATCAATAACAGAATCCCGCGGACGAGCAAGAGTACACATAAGCGGCGAAGGTCGACCGAGCCGAGGGACTCCTACACCTCCGGGATACGGATACCTCACTCATCACCTTTCGCGATAAGTAACTCTCACTTGGATGAGCGATTCTGCTACCGATAAACAAGTCCTGATACTCGAAACAAAGGGAAAAGAAACGCAACTTTATAACACGACGATGATATGTTTGGGCCTCGGCGGCCGCAAAAAACATACGCACACTACAGACAAATTGTTCCTGCAGGTTCAGACATCAAAAGGGGGAGCAGCAGCACCCTCGGCATCGTCTCCACCTTCGGTGGAATCTGACCCGGCCTCGGACGGCGGCATGGGCGAAGGATCTCCACCTCGAAGGAAGATGTCAGCACCACGCCTGGGCCATCACCGCCAGGGTCTCCAGAAACCCGGCCCAAGCACACGGCTTAACCGGCCACTCCGTAGCCTCAGCCAGCTGTCCCCCAAGGACATCAGCCCGGCTCATGGCCTCGGTAGCCCGACACCGGGGCTGGTCCCGCAAGTGGACAACCCGGCCAGGCTCCAGCCGCCGCTGCTGCACCTCCTCGGCCTAGGAAGTCACCTACTCTTGGGCCGACGAAGCCCCTTTTCGAGCCAACTTCGCCTCTGTCCATGCTAACACTGCTGCCTCCGGCTCCGGCTCATCGCAGAGCAGCCGAGGGTTCCTTAACTGAGCAAGAGGAGCTTTGAGTGGCAAGGCCGACCGAGTCGAGGGACTCCTATGCCTCCGGGATACGGATACCTCACTCGTCACCTTCCACGCAAAGCGACTCACACTCGGTTAAGCGGCTCAGCTAGTCGACAGGTGAGTTCCAATACTCGAAACAAGGGGAAGACACGGCTTCACGCCCAAATACACAAATGTTCAGGCCCCGACAGTCGCAATGAACATACACCGGCACTCAAGGTGCCATCACAAACGGAACTCCGGTTCCACTCCCGCAGGTACGAGCAACCCCCCACATTGGAGGGCCTGTGGGACAACAAATTCTAGGTGGCTCGCCGCCGCCCACTCACTTCCAGACATAGCTCCTTTGCTGAGTGTCTCAGACACTCGGCAAAGGCTATTTTACACTCGGCAAAGGCTTTGCCGAGTGTAACACTCGGCAAAGAACGCTCGGCGAACTGTACATCGGCAATGGCCTCTTTGCCGAGTACTTTTTGTCGGGCACTCGGCAAAGAATTTGCCGAGTGCCATTTGACACTCGGCAAAGAAAAGTCACCGTCACGGCGCCAAGTGACGGTGACGGATCCTTTGCCGAGTGTCTTCTTTGGCACTCGGCAAAGAGACTAATTTTGCCGAGTGTCTGCTCTCGCGGCCCTCGGCAAAGACGGGTCCAGTGGGCCCCACCGCCAGTCCCTGTGCCGAGAGCTCTTGTAGGCACTCGGCAAATGAGGCTTCTTTGCCGAGTGTCTAGTGGACTGGCACTCGGCAAAAAGTCCTCCAGTGGGCCCCTTTGCCAGTCCCTTTACCGAGTGCCTTGGCAACAGCACTCGGCAAAGATGGCTTTACCGGTTCCCAGGTTTCCTTCTTTGCCGAGTGCCATGGTCAGCACTCGGCAAAGATGGCTTTACCGGTTCCCAGGTTCCCTTCTTTGCTGAGTGCCAAGGTCATAGCACTCGGCAAAGCTACCCTTTGCCGAGTGTTACACTCAGCAAAGTGACCAGGATGTCCCTTTTTTATTTGTTTTTGTTGTTCCATCGAAACAAACAAAAGATATATATCATTCACATCACATTATATATCAATCGCATCACAGAATGAACACATATATCATCAACACCATATATATCACAAAGTCTCACTAATATAAGTCTCACAAATATAAGTCAGGATCATCACAAAACAGATATAAGTCTGGATCATCACTAACATCACCAAGTATCTCACAAGACCAAGTATAACTAACATCACCAACACTCACAAATATAAGTCTGGATCATCACAAAACAGATCATCAACGAGGTGGGCATCTGGACTGGTTCAGCGAAGGGCTGGACGAAGCGTGAGGGTTGTTCGACGCCGCCGATTGACCCTGCACAGAGAAGAGATTGCATGTGTGAGAACATATGAATATATATCATGCAGTACTAAAATTTTGATACTCACAGGAGTAGTGAACTCAGCAGGGTCAGGTGTAGGGAACAACGGAGGTGGTGGAGCATGACCCTGTGCGGCGCCAAGGCTCTGCATGTACGCGAACATCTCCGCCATCCTCTTCTCCAGCTCCTCACGTTGCCTCCTCTCATCATCTAGCTGAGTTTGTAATATTTCGCCCTAATGTTACGATAATGCAAAGAGAAGATATATAATAATCAATGAATGATGAATAAATAAGGAATAACCTAGAGTTGCTGGATACGATGCTGTGAGCTGTCCTGCCGAGGTCGTATGGCTGGGCTCGCGCTCGTGCTCCTTGCTCGCACCTGAGAGAGAGTGGGAGTGGAGGACGAGTCGATTGCCCCATCGGCAATCCAGTACCGCCCATGCCTCTTGCCTCCTCCGACCCTCATGAGGACATCTCCGTCGATGTCCTCGGTCCTCGGATCGTAATCTGGCCCATGGACCTCCTTGGCCATGGCGTTGTACTCACTGAGGCGGCTGTGGATGGCGGGGTTGGTGTACGCCTCAGGCCCATCATCCGGGTTGTAGGTGACGTCGGATGTCGCCTTCCCCTTGTGGGCCATAGCATATGCCGAGAACGTGGAGCAAGGCGCGCCACCATGTGCCGCCGACTGCGAGAAAACCAACGAGATGGTTAGAAATCATGTCTAATCGAAAGTTATATACCTAAATAAAAAAGAGCACGTACCCATGCTTCCGCGTATTTGCCCAGGCTGCGGCTGCCTTGATGGTGGGAGGGACCTTGCATCATCAAACGTCGTTCCCGGCTAGCGTTGTGCGCCTCGTCCCACTCAGCCGAGCACCACCTCTGCACCATCTGCTCCCAACACTCAGGATGCGCGGCGCACCAATGAGGAATCATCTAAAAAATACAAGTACACGGCATATCAGAAGATAAAATTAAGCATATTTAGTACCAATAATAAAGTTTTGTATTTACTTGCAAGTACTGGTCCGGAGTCAATGACATGGTTCGGGCGTCCTTCTTGGTCACCTTCTCCCCAAGGACGGAGCCGTGGTAAGTGACGATGGCCTGGATGCGCGCCTCGTAGTGCATGTCCACGATGAGCTTCTTACAGCTCGTCGTAGCCACCACATCCGCCTTGGCCTCGTATCCAGCCTCGCATATGAAGAAATCCTACATACAAAGACGATGTATCCATACATTATTTCAAGAATATGCAACAAATGCGACTTAATAAACAATATAGTGCGAGGAAGACTTACCCACATCACTTGCTTCACCCGCTCCGCCTTGTTGTTGAATTGTCTGCCGTCCCAATCTACTGCATCGGGGGCGACGGCGTAGTGGTCGAAGGTGTATGCTGGGCTCGTCACTCCGGCGTACTCGACAAGTCTAGGGAAGTGTTCCCTGCATAGAAGGTCGAGGATGCCATTGGGGTTGTGGCCGTGACCCCCTGTAGTCTCCAAAACCATCCAAGACCTGTCCAAGTGATTAAGATAAAGTATTAGTTTCTATTATTAATTTGAGCATATAATATGAAAAGGCAGCAACAACATCTAAAGTTATCTACCTCTCTCCATCAGGTCGTATCAGCAGAAGTCTGTCACGAAGTATGGGTCGCTAAGGGAGACTCGCGGGACCTCGCAGGTAGATACTCCTCGAACCTAAGGAGCCAGAACCTGAGACGTCTTGCTGAGCGGCGTCGTCGTCGTTGTCCTGCTGCGCCGCATCGTCGTCATCCTGCTGCGCCGCATCGACAACGGCTTGCTGCTCCATCTGCTGCTGTACGGCGTCGTCCTGCTGTGCCTCCTCCTCCGTCCTACGGGTGCTCCTCCTCTCCCTCCCCCTCCTCGTCCTCGTCCCACTGCCCACCATCTTTGTCCAACAACCTGCAATTAAGAGTAAGCAATTAAACACAGACAAAAAATAGGTATTTAGAAACATATGCAAAATAAATGAAATATAGCATTACATTGATTAAAAATAATCTTCATATGTGTCCGGGTTAGCCGGATCATAAGTGTCATCATCACTATCAACCATTTCATAGTCAACACCATCTGAAGACGCAATTTCGTCATTGGCATTGCCTTCAAGCATTTCTAAGTCATTCTCATTTTGCACCTCATCATCCTCCTCATCAACAACCATTTCAATATCTACTTCCATTCCGATCGCTTCGGTTAAGTCTATCTCAAATCGCCCTTCTAGCCCATCTTCTTGGAAGAACTCTCCGTCATATGTGTCCGGGTCTAAGTTATAATCTCCATCGTTTGGAACAGGTAATTTACCGTACGGTGATACCTTATACACAACATCCCAACCCTTAAGATGTTGTTTCGTTTGGCACGCATATGGAAGATAATACACTTGTGTGGCCTGTTGGGCCACAATATAGACATCGTCTCCTGGTAAGGTGGAATCCTGTCGAATTTCGACTAGCCCATTATTAGAATGTGTCCGTCTCGTAAATTCAGGGTCAAACCAATGACATTTGAATATCACTGGAGTAAGAGGTTTGGAACCATAAAAATTGAATTCATATATTTCTTCAATTCTTCCATAATACTCGACCTCGTCAAGCCCGGGCGTAAAGACTCCAGAACACGTGGTTTTTCGATTGGGCCGACTTTGGTCGTAGCTTGTTGTGCGAAAACGGTATCCATTGACGTCATACCCAGAAAATTCATTCAATCCATATGTGGAAGTCGTGACTCTTCATCCCTAAGACTCGCAGAGTAGATAAGTTCACCCCCTACTAAGGTTAGCTGCATACCCATCGGGGAACATTAACATCTTGATCCACTGTAGTACTTCCTTCCTCTGGGCCCTGCTCAGGACGAAATCGGCCTTAGGCCTTCTCCATGTCTTTCCACCACTAGGCGGCTTCATCTCTTGGTTTGGTCTATCACATAACTCTGCCAGATCCACTCTTGCCTTTACGTTATCCTTTGACTTATCAGGAATCTCCATAATTGTTGCCCAAAGTGCCTCGGCGACATTCTTTTCAGTGCGCATCACGTGAATGTTGTGTGGAAGGAGCAGGTCATCATAATAGGGGAGCCGAGTCAAGCCCGACTTATGTGTCCACATATGTTGCTCACCATATCCCACAAAACCACCTTCTGGGTTGGCCATGAGACCATCTATCTGTTGGCGAACTTCGGCGCGAGTCATCATTGCAGGTGGGCCGTCTGTCACCACGACACCTTTCGTAAAGTTCTTGATGTCTAGTCGGAATGCATGGTCAGGAGGGATAAATTGTCGATGTTTATCGAATGACGAATATTTGCCACCCTTCTTCAACCAAATGAACCTAAGAGCTTCCTTGCAAACTGGGCATGGGAACTTACCGTGAACACACCAGGCGCAAAATAGCCCATACGCCGGAAAGTCATGCATGGAGTACTGGTACTAAACATGCATTTTGAAGTTTGTCTTCGTAGCTCAGTCGTACGTCCATACCCCTTCCTCCCAAGCACGGACCAATTCATCAATCAAAGGCTCCATGTACACGCCCATTTTATTCCCCGGGTGTCCAGGAATTATCAACGACACGAATATGTTCTGTCTTTGAAAGCATACGCCGGGGGGAGATTGATGGGGATAACTAACACGGGCCAACATGTGTATGGGGCAGCGGTCATTCCATAGGGATTGAACCCATCTGTGGCCAGCGCAACACGAACATTACGAGCCTCTTTGGCTTTCTCATGGTGAATGGCATCAAAGTGGGTCCATGCTTCACCATCGGATGCGTGAACCATCTTGTCAGGATTGTATCGTTTGCCTTTTTTGTGCCATGTCATCTGTTTTGCGGATTCCTCTATCATGTATAGACGCTGGATCCTCGGTATGAACGGAAGGTGGCGTAGGATTGTCACGGGGATGTCGAGCTGCCTCTTCTGTCCATCACCAGAGTCTACCTCCATGTACCTAGACGATTTACACTTCGGACAGTACTTTGCCTCAGTGTGTTCTTTCCTAAATAGGACGCAGCCCTTCGGACAAGCATGTATCTGCTCATACGTCATCTTGAGTGCACGAAGGAGTTTCTATGCCTCGTACATGCTCTTTGGCAGAACGTGATCCTCCGGAAGCAGGCTGCCAATAACTGTCAACAAACCATCGAAGGCGTCTCGACTCATGCTATACTGCGACTTGAACGCCATTATACGCCCAATGGCATCTAGTTGAGAAACCTTTATCTTGCCGTGAAGGGGTTTCTGTGCCGCGTCAAACATGTCGTAGAATGCCTTTGCGGTCGCCTCTGGCTCGTCCTCCATACGTCCTTCGGCGAATTGTGCCTCGTGATAGTCGTTCAACATGTCCGCTACCCCGGCATCAGCATCGTAATCCTCGACGCGTTGTCTCACCACCTCCTCTCTCGTGCGATGCGCTTCACCATGGAAGATCCACCGAGTATAGTTCGGCGTAAATCTATTCTTCCAAATATGTTCTACCATGGCCTTCTTTGGTTTTCTTTTCCGGTTGTCACATTTGCTGCACGGACAAGGGACTAGGCTAGCTTCTTTAGCAGCTTCGCCATATGCCCGTTCCACGAAAGCATCGGTCTTCCTAATCCATTCTGGGGTGACATCATTACGTCGAACGCGGCCCATGTACATCCACTCACGGTCCTCCATCCTCTAACATATATAACCGAGTATAGTTTAATATAGACATGTAATGCATGTACACTACGTTCCTACCTTCTAATAGGTGATGATCGGTCCTAATCCCACCCGCGGTTGCGTAGATGGAGTTAGTTTCCATGCTCTACTCCGATCCGAGATAGAATTTCGGCAGCACCTCCCCACTGTTCTCCGGATACACGTCCTAGCAGGGAGAGTGTACTGTCCGGAGAACAACAGGGAGGTGACGCTGAAACTCTATCTCGGACCGGAGTAGAGCATGAAACTAACACCATCTATGCAACTGCGGGCTGTCCAAAAAACATGGACAATTCGAAACTGATACATTTGTAGATATGCAAAGATCTGCATATCTACACCGTATCTCTTTTGAACGGGAGAAGCCTAACTGGGTTACGTGATCTACAACCATGATGCGGAAATAAAGGTTATACCTAGGGTGGCGGTGGAGTCAGGCTAGTGGGGCTGTGGCGGGTCGGTGTAGTGGCGACGCGACGCGGTGCAGGCAGACCCGCAGCGGCTAGGAAGACAAGTATCTTCTCTGTAAAAAAGAAACACAAGTCTGTTAATACAAAAAAATCGACAGCACCTCCCCTGTACGTTGAGGTTTTTAAAACCTGCAAATAAAACTAACAGCACGATGGCTGACATGCACACAGTAAGAAAAAATTCACCTAAAGTATACACTACTAGCAGTTGTCATATTTCTTATTTCTCATTGCAAGCCATCACAATGCTTCATGATGGAGATGCGAATAACTTGGTAGATCAACAACTACATGGTGAATTGACGCATAAAAAATGTATACCTCGCATGGGGGCGACGATGGTACGTGTGGCCGGGCGGCGGTGGCGAGGGGCACGATGAGGGGCACGACGACGCGGGCGCGGGCACGGCGAGCGCGGCGGGCGTGGGTGAGGGGCACGACGGCGCGGGCGCGGGTGAGGGGCACGGCGGGCGCGGCTGCGGGCACGGCGAGCACGGCGAGCGCGGCGGGCGCGGGCACGGCGAGCACGGCGGCGGTGACGGCGAGCACGGCGCGCGTGTGAGTGGGTGGGGTCGGCGGTGACGGCGAGCGCGAGGCGCGGGCGCGGCGATGGCGAGGGGCTGGCACGGCGGTGACGGCGAGGGGCTAGCGCGACGGTGGGCGGACGGCGCGGCGGCGAGTCGACGGCGGCGCGCGGATAGCAGTGAGAGAGTGAGATGAGAGAAGGAAGGAGAAAGGTTCGCCGCGGGGGTTTATTTCTCTTCTTTACCAAGTGCCCGCGATCTGGCACTCGGCAAAGATTTTTTTTTAAAATTTTAAAATATTCTTTGCCGAGTGCCAGATCGCTGACACTCGGCAAAGGAGACTTTGCCGAGTGTCCCCAGGGCGGCA
The DNA here is from genome assembly GCA_029449295.1 of Zea luxurians. Taxonomy (NCBI): domain Eukaryota; kingdom Viridiplantae; phylum Streptophyta; class Magnoliopsida; order Poales; family Poaceae; genus Zea; species Zea luxurians. Next base: position 15,620,329 of record JAOPSE010000052.1, on the reverse strand, counting down.
CTCGGCAAACATGCTTTCACAATTCTTTGCCGAGTGTCAACCAGCTGGCACTCGGCAAAACAGCCTTTGCCGAGTGTCATCTCTGGACACTCGGCAAAGTACATTTTTATTTTTTTTATTTTTCCTACCAAATTTTTTGTGGTATGTTCCTACACTATATAGACCTACATGTACCATTTTGAGACAATTAGAAAATTATTTTCTATAGCTAGTAGATTTAGTTCGTTTATTTGAATTTCTTCGAAAAACTCACATTTGAACTGCAGGTCACTCAAAACTTGGAAAACATTGAATGCAAAAATAATATCCATTCTACTTAGCACAAGTTACGACCGATTTCAAAATCGGACCGGAAACTTCGAGCACCATGCTAACTCAACATGGCCGTGAACTTGCCATACAGTTGTTTAAAAATTTTATAAAACACAAACAAACTTTTAAAATCATGAAACTTGTCCACATGTCATGATATCATATGTAGAGTCTGTGATAAAAAATTTAGAATGTTTGGAGAAAGTTGTGAGACAATATGTGTAGAAACCTAAGAGAACCACACATGAAATCATAGAGTTTCAATGTGGATCTCTTAGGTTTGTACAGATAGTGTATTACAGTTTTCTCGAAACTTTTTCAAATTTTTATCACAGCCTCTACATATGATATCATGACACGTGGATAGGTTTCATGATTTTCTGACTTTGTTTCTATTTTATACAATTTTTAAACACCTGGATGGCAAGTTTACGGTCATGTTGAGTGAGCATGGTGCTCGAAGTTTCCGGTCCGCTCCTGAAATCGGTCGTAACTTGTGCTAAGTAGCATGGATATCATTTTTGCATGCACGGTTTTCCAAGTTTCGAGTGACCTGCAGTTCAAATCTAAATTTTCCGAAGAAATTCAAATAAACAAACTAAATGTACTAGCTATAAAAACACTGTTATAATTGTCCCAAAATGGTACATGTAGGTCTACATAGTGTAGAAACATACCACAAAAAGTTTGGTGACCAAAATAAAAAAAATAAAAACATGCTTTGCCGAGTGTCTACATAGGACACTCGGCAAAGACTCTCTTTGCCGAGTGCCAGATATTTGACACTCGGCAAAGACTGACGGCGTCAGTTGTAGACGGCCGCAAACGGCCCTTTGCCGAGAGCCATGTTTGCCGAGTGCTTGACGCTCGGCAAAGCAGTCTTTGCCGAGTGCTTGGCTGTGCCGAGTGTCCTACACTCGGTAAACTAGCTCTTTACCGAGCGCAGGACTTTGCCGAGTGCGGCGCTCGGCAAAGTCTGCTTTGCCGAGTGCCCGATAAAAAGCACTCGGCAAAGGCCCGGATTCCGGTAGTAGTACTCCGTCAGCAGCGACAACGATCTTCGCTCCGGGCGGCCAAGCAGCAGCATCGATGACCTCAGGGCAGACGCTGCTACGACAAGGCCCTCGCCCACGTCCCCACTCGAGGGGCGAGGACAAGCTATCAAAGCCAAAGAGCCGGAGGCCCGGAGCGCAGATGGTGCTGACGATCTCGTCGGCGACGAGGCCTTCTCCAGCTGCCACCACCTCAGCACCGACGACGGCAGCCGCCTGCCCACCGGCTGATCCCCACTCAAGTCCTCCCGGACGGGCGAGCACCGACCACCGCGCAGAGGCGTCGTGCCGGAGCAAGGGCAGGACAGCCCAAGAACACGAATGCCGCCCTAGCAGCGCGCGACGTCTTGGGCGGTCCCCCGGTACGCGCGGCGCGACAGCCGCCCGTACAGCGGGCAGATAGCCACGCTCCGCCCAGCGGTGGGAGGTGGCACCAGAAGCTGTGCCAGAGCCAGCTGAGCCAGCGAACCAGGCATGCTGGAGCTGACGACGCTTGCGGCCAATCGACCCCGCGTTGTCGAAGTCCGCCCCCTCCGCTAGGCCGGTGAGAGCCCTCTCCTCTGAATGCTGAAGGAAGAGGTGGCCCGCCGGCCCGTACGGGAGGTAGAGCTCCGGCTCAGCTCGCCCTCCGCCCCAGCAAGGATGATGAAGATCCTTGATGCTGAGGGCGGGGCATAGGCCGCAGCCAGGCTTGCTTCTCCCCACCATCGAACTGGTGGTCACCGTCTTGGGTGACCATTAGTGAGGGGATGCAATCGGGCTGCCTGATAAAAATCCTTAAAGCCGAGCGATGGATGAAAGGTGCCAACTTCCACGAAAGGACGCGATGCAACGCGGGCGCTCCCCATCCTGGGCTCGGAAGGCAGAAGGGCGCGATGCATGAGGAGAGTGCGAAGGCGTGGCTGCCTCCCAGGAGGTCGATCCCTTTTTAAAGGCGACTCACCCCATTCGCATCCTCAGGCGTCGCGGGCTAAGCACCAACGCACTCAAAGGTCCTCCTCCTACGACACGAGGGCTGGGTCCCACGCGTCATGTGAGCTGGCCCAGGATAGAAGAAGCCAAACCGCCGCGCACGGACCATGTAACTGCCCAGCGGTTACAAGCACTCCTCCACTTTCGCCCAAACCAACGGGTGAAAGGGCGGACCGCCATGCAGGCGGCATGCGACCGCACCACGGGGATGCACCCTTTCGACTTCGACGCATCCAGCATGGAGGCCCAGACCCACACGTCATGTAACCGGCGCGCCGGTTACTATGTGCGAAAAACTGCACCGCCACTTACGCCAATGCTGCGCCTTCTCGGCTGCGAAACCGGTGCCGCAACTCAAGGCAACCCCGCGCATGGCCCAACAGTGCCAACCAGGGGCATCGGTCATGGGTCAGTTAGCCGCGGGAGAAGGCGCGACGGTCGATATGCCCAAAAGTGGGCCGGCAGTAATGGCGGCGGTAGGCGGGCGGAAGCAGCAGTCAAATCGTCTACAGGCTCACGTCCCCTCCTGGAGCAGCAAGAGAGCCCTCTCCCACGGCGTGAAGACGACGCGCCCGTGTTTCGTTCCTCGAACGGCTCGCGCACGCACAACGACAGCCCCGCGAACCACTCGTCCCATCGCATTAACTCCGCGGCAGGGCAGGCGACACCTTTGGCAGGCGAAGCGGGCGACGCTTCACCTCCGCCATAATGACCATGTTAAAAAAGGTGCGCCACGTCGTTCAATTTCGTATCCTTTTCCTCTTCCCCTTTCTCTCTCTTGCTACAGGGACCGGGAAAGGGGACACTCCGAAAGGGATCCTTCTCTGCGAAGGAAGCGGGCCCCGAGCCCTCCTACTGATCAGGGGTTCGAAGGCTGGCCCCTCGGAAGGGTTCGACAGCCGCCTCAGAGCACTCGGGCTCCGCGCCCGCTACTAGTCAGAGGTTCGAAGGCTGGCCCCTCGGAAGGGTTCGATAGCCGCCTCAGGCCACTCGGGCTCCGCGCCCACTACTGATCAGGGGTTCGAAGGCTGGCCCCCGAAGGGTTTGACAGCCGCCTCAGAACACGTAGAGCGAGGGATGACTCTGGGTACGTTCGATACATGGCTGAGGCTCAGACTACGCTTCCGAGGTACCCTAGGACATTTCCGAGACCAGCAGGAGTGATTCTGTAACGGAATCCCATCAGAGGGAGGCATCGAGCCCTCGGACCCTATCAAACGGGACCGGGTCCGGCAAATCACCTGCAGGTACTTTTGGAGCACGCCTCTAGGCCACTAGCCGACCCTTATCGAACGGGGCACGGGCGTCCACTCGGATCACCCGTTAGCAACTCACTGGAGACACCATGTTCGGCGCCCTCAAAGGGCAACATGGCGCTTCCCCCCTCCTCCTTGCGGAAAGGCGATGAAGGGGCGTATGATAAAAGCCGAGTCAATCCTTGGTCGTCCTCTCGCTCTGTGCGGAGGCTTGGGGGCTGCTCTCGCAAACCCGGCTCCGGCCAAACTGTTGACAGCGTCAACATACCAGCCCGAGAACTCGAAACCTGACTATGCACCTGGGCTACGACCAGTTCGCATGAGGGAACAATCAGGTCGGCCGAGGCATCACGAAAGGCATTAAGACCTCGGAGGAGTCAAACCACTCCTCCGAGGCCTCGGGGGCTACACCCGGCGGGTGCACTCGAGCGCACCCACCAGAACAAAATGCAACCGAGAAAGGCTGGTCCCCTTGCAAAAAAGTGCGACAAAGCCTCCAAGCGAGTGCCAACACTCCCTTTGAGGCTCGGGGGCTACTGTCGGGGACCATAATTAGGGGTACCCCCAAGACTCCTAAACTCGGCTGGTAAACACCATCAGCACAAAGCTGCAAAGGCCTGATGGGCGCAATACAGGACAAAGCTCTGTCCGCTCAAGGGACACGATCTCACCTCGCATGAGCCTAGCCTCGGGCAAGAACATTAGACCCAGGCAGATTCACGCCTCGCCCGAGGGCCTCCTCAAGCAATGGGCGCACCTTCGACTCTTCCGAGGCCCAGCTCGGGCAGGCTTCATGGAGAAGCAACCTTGGCCGGATCGCCTCGCCAGCCGACCGGATCGCAGGAGCATTCAATGCAAGGATCGCTTGACACCTTATCCTAACGCACGCTCCTCAGTCGATAGGGCTGAAGTGACCGCCGTCACTTCGCCCCTCCACTGACCGACCTGACACGAAAACAGCGCCGCCTGTGCTGCTCCGACTGCTGTGCCACCCGCCAGGGTGAGGCTGACAGCCGCCAAGTCCGGCCTCAGGCGCCATAGGAAGCTCCGCCTCGCCTGACCCCAGGGCTCGGACTCAACCTCGACCTCGGACGACAATCTCCGCCTCGCCCGACCCTAGGGCTCGGACTCAACCTCGACCTCGGATGACGGCCTCCGCCTCGCCCAACCCCAGGGCTTGGACTCAACCTCGACCTCGGACGACGGCCTCCGCCTCGCCCGACCCCAGGGCTCGGACTCAACCTCGACCTTGGACGACGGTCTCCGCCTCGCCCGACCCCAGGGCTCGGACTCAACCTCGACCTCGGAGGAGCCTCTGCCTCGCCTGACCTTGGGCTCGGACCGACCACGTCGCAGGGGGGGTACATCATTACCCTACCCCTAGCTAGCTCAGGCTACGGGGAACAAGACCGGCATCCCATCTGGCTCACCCCGGTAAAACAAGTAATGATGACACCCCCGCGTGCTCCATGACGACGGCGGTTCTCAGCCCCCTACAGAAGCAAGGAGACGTCAGCAAGGACCCGACAGCCCCAACAGCTGTGCTTCTACAGGGTTTAAGCGCTCCTCCGACGGCCACGACATCACGTGAACAGGGCACCAACACCTCTCCGACAGCCACGTCGGCATGTACATAGGGCTCTGGCTCCTCTCTGCTAGACACGTTAACACTTTGCTACACCCCCCCATTGTACACCTAGGCCCTCTCCTTACGACTAAAAAAGGAAGGTCTAGGGCCCTCGTACGAAAAGGTGGCCGCGCGGGAGGACGGGCTGACGGACAGGCTCTCTCTCCCTCGCGAATGCTTGTAACCCCCTACTGCAAGCGCATCCGCCCTAGGCGCAGGATAACACGAGCCGCGGTTCCCCTTATTGTTCCCCCTTGTGTTCCGTCTCGCGTCGACCCATCTGGGCTAGGACACGCAGCGACAATTTACTCGTCGGTCTAGGGACCCCCTGGGGTCGAAACGCCGACAAACCTGATCTGGTCTTAAGAACCCCGGTGGCGAGTTGACATATGCAAGGGTTAAGTGCTACATATGTCGTGTGATTGGAGATCCCCAGCTGGGTATTAATCGATTCGGATCGCCGTTACTTCTCGGATATGAAGACTTGGTCACTAACTTGCAATCTAAGTCGTGGATGGAATCTTAATGAGCAAAAATCATGTTGGATTGATTAATGTGATGGTGAAATTAGACTAGATGCAAACAAGGTCTATTAATACTTAATCTAGCATTAAAATGTTGAAAGTAAGGACTCACTTTAGTAAGTCATTTCTGCAAAAGTATCTAAGTTGATTCTTGTTAAAGCCTTTTCCTTGATTCCTGTTTAACCAGCATATCCTTGAGAGTCTTTTCTTTAGTCGGGTAAGTCTTGCTGAGTACTTGCGTACTTAGGGTTTTACCCATTATTGTTGCAGGTTACGAGTCACTTGATTGTGATTGGTGTTAAGCGCCGGTGGTCATGACCGTTTATAAGTCTAAGTACTTCTTCTATACTTCTTAATGAGGATGGTCACTTAAACTAGCATATATTTCAAAACTATAAATAATTTATAACAGTTCAAAGTTATTTCTTTGAATCACTTTTGTAATCACTCTGGTAAATATAATGTAAACTTGATGTAACTTGTAAAATTTGGTAATAAGATTTCCGCTACAAAAATGTTGGTGTGTGATTTGTGTTACTTAATCTTGCGATCTTGGTTGTAAGTGGTTTATCTGGGGTCCTTGGGACACTCAGACGGATCCTGTTAAGTTATCCGGTGCACATGCACAGCCGTCTGAGGTCTTTGAGACAAGGACAGATGCATGTGGGGCCACTAACTTGGGAGGTTCTGCCACAGCTTGGGCCGAGTAGATTAGGCCCAGGACGCGCTCGCCCCCCCTCTCTTTTCCTTTTTCTTTATTTGTTTTCCTTTACTTTTCTTTTTCTTTTTTATGTTTATTCCAAACATCCGGCTCAAGTTCAAATTTCTGTTTTGGCCTTTTTTCAAGTGTATGAAAATAAATACTACTAATTTCAATATTAATATCTATTCCCATTCCATTATTTTAATTCTATACTTAAATGAATTTTCTCTTCTCATTTTCTACTTTACATCCCCTTTTATGGTTTGGGTTAAATCTTGTCTTCAATAGAATGTATCACAACATTATCATTAGCAAGAGATGTACCTTTCTTCATTTCTTTATTGGTTACTTCATTAATTTAATACTATTAATTGACCATGAAAAGAGAAGGGTCTCAATAATTTCCCAAAAGTTTCAAACACTCTCAAAACACTATCATAAATATATTTGTTTATTTATTTATTTTTTCTTATAGGTCTTACATGCTACAATAAATATTTACTGATCATAGACTAATTAGGTTTAATAAATTTGTCGTATCATTTATTCTTTATTTATGTAACTAGTTGTAATAATCCGATGCAACATGTACTTAGGGGTGGAACTAGACATCCAAATTCTTAGAACAAATTTGATATTTTGAAATAGATATGATTGAAATTTTATACTATTCTTTTTTATATTATCAAGCATATTATTATACACGAGAATAAAATTTTGTATAATTCTTTTATGTAGTATTTACTCCCTACAATGAAAAAGGTGAAAAACATCTGAATTTGTATCCGATATGTATTCAATTTTTTATATTTATTATTTTATATATGATAAATTTGAGGTTTAATTTTTACGAATCTTTACAAGATTAATGTTAAAAAATAAGGATACACGTTTATACAGTAAAATTCTATATCTTATTTGCTTGTAATCAAAGAAAAAATGACAAAAAATTAAGATTCAAATAAAAATATGTTTCCACCCCTACATGTGTACAGACTAATCGGTTGCACGTGCGTTACGACGGCTTACAACAATACCCATGTAAACTATCCACAAAAAAAATTAATTTTTTTTATTGTCTCCGTTTTACGTATAATATTTTTTGATTGGGCTAACTGATGTTATTGTTTACTCCATGTAACATGTCATGATACAACACGACCAATAAAGTGAGCGATTATAAGAGAGTTCATAACGACTGACTGAACGAACAGAGATTATAAAATGATATAATTCTACCATACAGAGACCAAATAAGAGAAAGTTTGTGAGCTCATGTTTCTAAAATAAGTCACATGAACTCAAACTTATAAAAAAGATGGATCAAAATATGGAGTGATTGCTAAAGCCAGGCATCAATAAAAATCGGATGCACTCCATATAAATTATGCTACTTCGTAGCAATTACTAACATTTAAATCCAACAAATAATCTTTTATTTTACTGTTAGTGTGACAAATTATTGTTGCTCCATCCAATTCAGCAACCTCAAACATCATGGAGTCTATTGCGCCAATGTGGTCTGAGAAACGTCATAATGCTTGCAAGAGCCAAGAACGTCGTGCCGTGTGGGCTATAGCCTCGGCTCGTAGTGCTGGCTCGGCCCGACACGATTATATTTTTTATTTATTTTACAAAAAAAACGTATATTCAATATTAAAAACATCTGAGCATGATGTTCTACTGGTTAGATAAGTTCACCCAATGTCTCCCGCCATTCTTCCATTAGGGCATGGGTTCGAACCCCACCTCTTGCACCGTTTTTTAACATTTTACGCTGATTTAATCAAATGGGTCGACGGGCCAACGGGTTGTGTTGGCGTTTCGACCCCGGGGGGTCCCTGGACCGACGAGTAAATTGTCGCTGCGTGCCCCAGCCCAGATGGGTCGGCGCGAGACGGAACACAAAGAGGGGAAAACTGCGGCTTCGTGTTGTCCTGCGCCTAGGGTGGATGCGCTTGCAGTAGGGGGTTACAAGCGTTCGCGAGGGAGAGAGAGCCTGTTCGTCAGCCCGTCCTCCCGCGCGGCCACCTCCTCGTACGAGGGCCCTGACCTTCCTTTTATAGATGTAAGGAGAGGGTCCAGGTGTACAATGGGGGGTGTAGCAATATGCTAACGTGTTCGGCAGAGAGGAGCCAGAGCCCTATGTACATGCCGACGTGGCTGTCGGAGAGGTGCTAGTGCCTTGTGCATGTGATGTCGTGGCCGTCAGAGGAGCGCTTGAGCCCTATAGAAGCACAGCTGTCGGGGCTGTCGGGACCTTGCTGACGTCTCCTTGCTTCCGTAGGGGGCTGAGAACCGCCGTCGTCATGGGAGCACGCGGGGTGCCATCATCACTTGTTTACCGGGGCGAGCCAGATGGGATGCCGGTCTTGTTCCCCGTAGCCTGAGCTAGCTAGGGGTAGGGTAATGATGTACCCCCCTGTGGCGTGGTCGGTCCGAGCCCAAGGTCGGGCGAGGCGGTGACTCCTCCAAGGTCGAGGTTGAGGCCGAGCCCTGGGGTCAGGCGAGGCGGAGACTGTCTTCCGAGGTCGAGGTTGAGGCCGAGCCCTGGGGACGGGCGAGGCGGAGACCGTCTTCCAAGGTCGAGGTTGAGGCCGAGCCTTGGGGTCGGGCGAGGCGGAGACCGTCTTCCGAGGTCGAGGTTGAGGCCGAGCCTTGGGGTCGGGCGAGGCGGAGACCACCTTCCGAGGCCGAGGCGGGGGCCGAGCCCTGGGGTCGGGCGAGGCAGAGCTTCCTATGGCGCCTGAGGCTGGACTCGGCTGCTGTCAGCCTCACCCTAGCGGGTGGCACAGCAGTCGGAGTAGGGCAGGCAGCGCTGTTTTTCTATCAGGTCAGTCAGTGGAAGGGCGAAGTGACTGCGGTCACTTCGGCCCTGCCGACTGAGGAACACGCGTCAGGATAAGGTGTCAGGCGATCCTTGCATTGAATGCTCCTACGATACGGTCGGTTGGCGAGACGATCTGGCCAAGGTTGCTTCACTGTGAAGCCTGTCCGAGCTGGGCCTCGGGCAAGTCGAGGGTGCGCCCGTTGCTTGAGGAGGCCCTCGGGCGAGGTGTGAATCCGCCTGGGTCTACTGTTCCTGCCAGAGGCTGGGCTCGGGCGAGGTGAGATCGTGTCCCTTGAGTGGACGGAGCCTTGACTTGAATTGCACCCATCAGGCTTCTGCAGCTTGTGCTGATGGTGATTACCAGTCGAGTCTAAGAGTCTTGGGGGTACCCCTAATTATGGTCCCCGACAGTAGCCCCCGAGCCTCAAAGGTAGTGTTGGTACTCGCTTGGAGGCTTTGTCGCACTTTTTTGCAAGGGGACCAGCCTTTCTCGGTTACATTTTGTTCTGGTGGGTGCGCGCGAGCGCACCCGCCTGGTGTAGCCCCCGAGGCCTCGGAGGAGTGGTTTGACTCCTCCGAGGTCTTAATGCCTTTCGTGACGCCTCGGCCGGTCTGGTTGTTCCCTCATGCGATCTGATCGTAGCCCGGGTGCATGGTCAGGTTCCGAGTTCTCGGGCTGGTATGTTGACGCTGTCAACGGTTTGGCCGGAGCCGGGTTTGCGAGAGCAGCCCCCGAGCCTTTGCACAGAGCAAGAGGACGGTCAAGGACTGACTCGGCTTTTATCATACGCCCCTTCGTCGCCTTTCCGCAAGGAGGAGGGGGGAAAGCGCCATGTTGCCCTCGGAGGGCGCTGAACATGGTGTCTCCAGTGAGTTGCTAACGGGTGATCTGAGTGGACGCCCATGCCCCGTTCGATAAGGGTCGGCTAGTGGCCCAGAGGCGCGCTCCAAAAGTACCTGCAGGTGATTTTCCGGACCCGGTCCCGTTTGATAGGGTCTGAGGGCTCGATGCCTCCCTCTGATGGGATTCCGTTACAGAATCGCTCTGGCTGGTCTCAGAAATGTCCTAGGGTACCTCGGGAGCGTAGCCCGAGCCTCGGCCATGTATCGGACATACCCAAAGTCATCCCTCGCTCTGCGTGTTCTGGGGCGGCTGTCGAACCCTTCGGGGTGCCAGCCTTCGAACCCCTTATCAGTAGTGGGCGTTGAGCCCAAGTGCTCTGAGGCGGCTGTCGAACCCTTCCAAGGGGCCAGCCTTCGAACCTTCGATCAGTAATGAGCCTGAAGCCCGAGTGCTCTGGGGCGGCTGTCGAACCCTTCCGAGGGGCCAACCTTCGAACCCCCTGATCAGTAGGAGGGATCGGGGCCCGCTTCCTTCGCGGAGAAGGATCCCTTTCGAAATATCCCCTTTCCCGGTCCCTGTAGCAAGAGAGAGAGAGGGGAAGGAGAAAAGGATATGAATTTAAACGATGTGGCGCATCTTTTTTGACGCGGTCATCATGACGGAGGTGAAACGTCGCCCGCTTCACCTGCCAAAGGTGTCGCCTGCCCCGCCGCGAAGTTAATGCGACAGGACGGGTGGTTTGCGGGGCAGCCGTTGCGTGAGCCGTTCGAGGGGCAGAACACGGGCGCGTCGTCTTCACGCCATGGGAGAGGGCTCCCCTGCTGCTCCAGGAGGGGACGTGAGCCTTCAGACGATTTGACTGTTGCTTCCGCCTGCCTGCTGCCGCCATTACTGCCGGACCACTTTTGGCCATATCGACCGTCGCGCCTTCTCCCGCGGCTGACTGACCCATGACCGATGCGCTTGGTTGGCACTGTTGGGCCATGCGCAGGGTTGCCTCGAGTCGCGGCACCGGTTCCGCAGTCGAGAAGGCGCGACATTGGCGTAAGTGGCGGTGCAGTTTTTCGCACGTAGTAACCGGCGCGCCGGTTACATGACGTGTGGGCCTAGGCCTGTGGGGGATAGATATCCCCCGGGTCCACTAAAAGAGTAAAAGACCTCACGAAAGGCCCAAGGGCCCAATAAATCGTGAGGCCATTCTTTCGTGGGCCTGGGGAAGAATAATCAGCAGAGCAGGTTGAAACGAGGCCGGATCGGTATAAACCTGGACGGTCCACAATGTCGGGCGAGTGATCGCAATAGAGATCCGACTTTCCCGCGCTGGAGCTCTCATGCAACGGAGCCGCGCGAGGATAGGTCGGCAGAATCATAGGGAGATAGACTCGAGCAGTTCACTATCTTTTAGGCGCACGTTGTTATCATATCCACACGTATTGCCCCACGGTCGAATATATAAGGCCTAGGGGGCACCCCTTCAGATGGATCGACTCAATTACCTAGCCACCCACTTCAACTCTCTGCATTCTCAATTCAGAGAGCTCTTTTGTAACCTCATTCACCCAGCATACTCATCACGACGTAGGGTGTTACGCATCTCTAAGCGGCCCGAACCTGTAAACATTGTCCATTGTCCCTCGTGCAATTGGCACGAACCATTTTGCTACAGTCATCGACACCGTCCTACTCCTAAAAACACCTTGAGGGGCAACCCCGGGTGTGCGGTCGGACCCTAAACACCGACAGCTGGCGCGCCAGGTAGGGGTGGTGTCAACGATCTAAGCTAGCTCAATGGCCGTCACCATCAACAGCAGGATCACCTTCCGTCCTGGATCCATGTTCTGCTTTGGTACGATCTCATCCATAGCCGACGAAAAGGGAATCCTACACCGCGTTGCAGATCCGCCGGGAAGGAAGCCTCCTCCAACGAACTCCGAAAATACTGGGGAAGCATTACCCTCAGCTTTCCGAAAGAAGATCGCCGCGACGGCTACGTCATTCTACCCCGACGTTCTCTTCATCGGAAGAGCGGAGTCACCTCCCGTCTCTGACGATGAGCCGACCGCACCTGGGGAAGAACCACCTCAGCGGGAATCCCGTCGACGAAGAAATCGGCGCCAAAACATCCGGAGACATCACCAAGCCGGAGAACGGGATCCGGAGCAGCCCGTTTCGCGAGACGAGGTCTCGGAGATGGGAGAAACTCCGGAAGAACGCGTCTTCAGGGAACGAAGGAACTCCCGACGACGTGATCGTCGACGAGCTCAGGAACAAGCCGAGCAAGACGCGAGGCAACGCCGAGAAAATCCACTACTCGGCCATAACCTGAACCCCGACTTCGCCCGAGCCATGAACACGCCGAGTGAAGTCGGAGGAGTGCTAGGTCGGATAGCCGACGGACTCCCTCGGACTCCAGACGCCGAGGGCTATCGACGCCTGCTCACCCAGGCAGCCAACCATCTTCTACCTCTCGCTCACCCGCCGAACGACTTGCGGCACGCCATCAACAGTCGCCGGGACGCGCGGAGTTCTATCAACGCTTCGCGCGAACGACGGCATGAGAACGAGATACGTCGCCGGGAGGAATACGACAGGGATCATGGCATCCCCACTCGGAGTCAAGCCACCAGAACCGAATCAACGACGGCCTCGACTGGTGGAACTGCCCGGGGACGGTCGAGGAACCACAACAACTACTCCCCTCCCCGGGACAGACATCATCACCGACGACAGGAGGACACATGCGGAGTGTCAGCCCTCACTCCACGCCTTAGGGCCATTCAATGGCCCCCAAACTTCAAGATATCCAATGTCGATAAATATGAACCTAAGCAGGACCCAGGAGGCTGGCTGGTCGTCTACACTACCGCCGCTCGAGCCGCCGGAGCATCCGAAGACGTGATGACCGCGTACTTACCCATTGTCCTTAGGCAAGACGCGCTGCAATGGCTGCGACATCTACCCCGACACTGCATCGACGACTGGAGCGACTTCAGTCGGCGCTTCACTGCCAATTTTCAGTCCCTCTCCGACAAACCGGCGCAACCATGGGACCTCAAATCCATCAAGCGCCGGGGGGATGAAACTCTCCGATCGTACCTCAAAAGGTTCCAGACCATGAGAAATCGTATCCCTGAGGTCATGGAGGCGGCCGTGATCGAGGACTTCTACAGAGGATCCAATGACTCGGCTTTCGTCCGAGCCATACTACAGAAGGCGCCAACTACCTCTGAGGAGCTATTCCGGGAAGCCGACCTCTACATCACCGCAGACGAGCGAGCCCAGGACCTCATCGGAGGAGCAAAGCCCGCACCGGCAGCACCACGACGCGACACGAACCAGCAACCTGACAAACGCTGGGAGAAGAGACCGCGTGAAGAGGTGCACGCCGCCGGACCACCTGCCTCTCGCGCTCGGGGAGGACCTCGCGGAGGTGAGCGCACGCTGGACGACATCCTCGACGCCCAGTGCCCGTACCACAAGGACATGCGCCACACTCTTCGGAACTGCCGGAACTTCAAGCATTCCGTTGGGCATGGCCGACCCTTCCAACCTCTACCCCCTCCTCCGCCGTGAGGAGGACCAGAAGAACCACGACAACCCCAGCAGCAGGAGGAGGGAGGAGGAGGAGGAGCCTTCCCGCGCGTTGACAGGGAGGTCAACGTCATCTTCGGCGGACACGGATCGCAGGAGAACAAAAGACAGCAAAAGCTCAACGATCGCCAGATACTGGTGGCGACCACCGGCCCTCCCGCCCCGTACCGGTGGTCGGAGCACCCGATCACCTTCACTCGGGCAGATCAATGGCTCAACTTCAACCATCCGGGCAAATACCCGCTCCTCGTCGATCCGGTGATCCGAGAGAGCCGGGTGAAGAAAGTGTTAGTGGACGGGGGGAGCAGCATCAACGTTACCTTCCCCCGGACACTCCGAGGCTTGGGAGTTCACCTCAAAGAACTCCACGAGTCAGACACTCCCTTCTTTGGCATCGTGCCGACTGAGGGAGAATACCCGTTGGGCCACATCTACATGCCTGTCACCTTCAGGACTCCGGAAAACTACAGAACCGAGTTCCTGAGGTTCGAAGTGGCGAACTTCGACTGCGGGTACAACGCAATCATTGGGAGGCCGAGATTGGCAAAATTCATGGCCATTCCGCATTACACGTACATGATATTGAAGATGCCAGGACCGCAAGGGATCATAACTGTGCGTGCTGACCTCCAAGGCGCCGCAGAATGTTTCCGAGTGGCCATCCAGGCAACCCTCATTGCCAAACCGTCGGCGACTTCTTCGACCCAGGCAAACTCTAAGCCTGAGGAAGACCACACAGCACCGGCGAAGGAAGCTCAAGCCACGACCTCTATGCGGCCGACTAAAGAAACTAAAAGGATCAATCTGGGATTTGCTGATGAACGCAAAACTGCTATCATCAGCTCTAGCCTGGGTGATAAATAGGAAAGCGCGCTCGTCCAGTTTCTGCAAGACAACCGAGATGTATTCGCATGGCAACCTGCGGATATGCCGGGAGTCCCGAGAGAGCTGGTCGAGCACAAACTGAAGGTTTATCCACAAGCAAGGCCGATCCGGAGAAATTACGTCGTTTCACGCCCGACAAGAGAGAGGCCATTCGCGCTGAGCTGGCCCGCTTGGTCGCGGCTGGGTTCATTAGAGAAGTGTTACATCCTGAGTGGTTAGCCAACCCTGTTCTTGTACTCAAAAAGAATAAAGTGGATTGGCGCATGTGTGTTGATTATACTGATCTCAACAAACACTGTCCGAAGGATCCCTTCGGGCTCCCGAGGATAGATCAAGTGGTGGACTCCACCGCTGGATGTTCTGTGCTGTCTTTCCTGGATTGCTATTCTGGATACCACCAGATTAGTTTGGCAAAGGAAGATGAAGAAAAAACAGCATTCATTACTCCGTTTGGTGCTTTCTGTTATACCTCCATGCCGTTTGGCCTCAAAAACGCTGGAGCAACCTATCAGAGAGCCATTCAAACATGCTTAGCCGATCACTGGGGCAAGCGTGTGGAGGCCTACGTGGATGATGTGGTCATCAAAACAGAGAACTCAGAAAACTTCATCGAAGACTTACAACTGGTTTTCAACAGTCTGAGGCGGTATAGATGGAAGCTTAATCCCGAGAAATGTGTTTTCGGGGTACCGGCAGGAAAGTTACTCGGGTTTATTGTCAGCAACCGGGGAATTGAGGATAATCCAGATAAGATTGAAGCTATCATGAAGATGGAAGCACCTCGATCACAAAAGAAGGTTCAGCGACTTACTGGATGTATGGCAGCTCTGAGCAGATTTATATCCAGGCTGGGGGAGAAAGGTTTACCGTTTTACAAGCTACTCAAAAAGGTGGATAAGTTTCAGTGGACTTCAGAGGCACAGGAAGCTCTAGATGCACTGAAGAAATTCTTGACAACACCACCAGTACTGAAACCACCATGACGAGCCACGTCAACCCAACCGGCTGAAGATCTGTTGCTATATATCTCTTGCACGACTCACGTGGTAAGCACCGCGTTGGTAGTTGAGCGAGCAGAAGAAGGACACGCCTACCCCGTGCAACATCCTGTTTATTTCATCAGCGAGATTCTGGGGCCCTCGAAGAAAAAATATCCTCAAGTCCAAAAGCTATTATATGCAGTACTTCTGACTGCCCGCAAGCTGCGTCACTACTTTGACGACCACAAAGTCATAGTAGTCACCGGCTTTCCGATAGGGGATATTCTCCACAACAAGGAAACAATTGGCCAAATATCTAAGTGGGCCTGTGAACTGGGGTCTCATGACATGGAATTTCGACCTTGTACTGCCATAAAATCTCAAGCATTGGTTGACTTCGTTTCAGAATGGACTGAGCAACAAATACCAGAGAACCCGGAAACGACAGAAGTATGGAAGATGTATTTTGATGGCTCGCTGAAGCTGCAGGGAGCAGGAGCAGGAATTCTCTTCACCGCACCTGGAGGCGAGCACCTCAAATATGCCCTCCAGTTGCTGTTTCCAGCCTCTAACAATGCAGCCGAGTATGAAGCTCTGATCCATGGACTAAACATCGCCATATCATTGGGCATCAAGAGATTAATGGTATACGGAGATTCTCTGGTGGTCATAAGTCAGATAAACAAGGAATGGGACTGTTCAAAGGATTCAATGGGAAAATACTGCACTGCCGTCCGGAAACTAGAAGATAAGTTTGAAGGTCTAGAATTTCATCATGTGGAGAGAGATCGAAACACGACAGCTGATGTATTATCAAAGTTAGGATCCAGCCGAACTCAGGTTCCACCCGGGGTTTTCGTGCAAGAAATACCACGACCAAGCATCTCAGCAGATCAAGCAGAAGAATGTAATATCGTGGATCAACCCGGGTCAAACCCCGATGACTGGAGAAAGCCGATCATCAGATATATAAAGAATGAAGAGGAGCCAGATGAAAAAACGCAGCCGAACGCATCGCCAGACAGTCAGCCCACTACACACTCATCGGAGAAACGTTATATAGAAGGGGTGCATCGGGCGCCTTCATGAAGTGCATTCTCTCATCCACTGGGAAGCAACTTCTAGAGGAGGTTCATGCTGGGCAATGTGGAATACATGCAGCATCCAGAACACTAGTCGGGAAGGTCTTCAGATCAGGATTCTATTGGCCAACAGCGAAGAGTGATGCAGCCGAGTTAGTTCAGAGGTGCGAAGCTTGCCAGTACTTGTCGAAGCAACAACATCTATCAGCACAGCAACTGCAGACCATACCAGTAACTTGGCCTTTCGCATGCTGGGGACTGGATATGATTGGACCTTTTAAGAAGGCTCAAGGAGGATACACTCATGTATTGGTAGCAATCGACAAGTTCACTAAATGGATAGAGTTCAAGCCCATTGCCTCTTTAACCTCAGCCAAGGCCGTGGAATTCATACAAGACATAATATTCAGATTCGGAATACCAAACAACATTATAACTGACATGGGATCCAATTTCACAAGTTCGGAATTCTTCGATTTCTGCGAGCAAAAAGGCATTCAGATCAAGTACGCTTCGGTAGCACACCCGAGGGCCAACGGGCAGGTTGAACGAGCCAACGAAATGATACTAGAGGCACTCAGGAAGAGGGTCTTCGAAAAAAAATGAAAAGTTTGCAGGGAAATGGATAAGGGAATTACCCTACGTCGTTTGGAGCCTAAGAACTCAGCCAAGCCGGGCTCTACATGGAAATACTCCTTTCTTCATGGTCTATGGGTCAGAGGCAGTATTACCCGCTGATCTCAAGTTCAGGGCCCCAAGGTTGGTCTTCGAGAGCATAGCAGAAGCTGAGGCTACTAGGATGGAGGACATCGATGTACTCGAGGAAGAACGGCTGAATGCAGTAATTCAATCGGCGCGGTATCAGCAGACTCTGAGACGCTATCACGACAAAGCCGTGCAACAACGATCCTTCTCAGTAGGAGATCTCGTCCTCCGCCGAATTCTAACGGGGGAGGGACGGCACAAGTTGTCGCCCTTATGGGAAGGACCCTTCGTGGTAGCAGAAGTCACTCGGCCAGGATCATATCGTCTCACTCAGATGGATGGCACAGAAGTCGGGAACTCCTGGAACATAGAACACCTCAGGAAGTTTTATCCCTAGCTGCATTTCAAAAGCTATCGGGACGACGATGTACTCTGTAAAATGGAAATATGTCATCAATAAAGAAAGGCTTCAAATATACTCAGTTTGTTCACGGTTGACTTGCATTCTTACTTAACTCGGGGTGACCACTAAGCCCTGCTAACGGAGCAATCGGCTTAAGTCGGCAACGACTTAAGGCGGTGCAACATGCTCACGCTTACATGACTCGTGGTGACCACTATGCCCTGCTAACGGAGCAATCGGCTTAAGTTGGCAACAACTTAAGGCGGTGCAACATGCTCACGCTTACTTGACTCGGGGTGACCACTATGCCCTGCTAACGGAGCAATCGGCTTAAGTCGGCAGCGACTTAAGCCGGTGCAACAGGCTCACGCTAACTTAACGCGGGGTGACCACTATACCCTGCCAAGAGCAATCGGCTTAAGTCGGCAGCAACTTAAGCCGGCGCAACATGCTCGCGCCTACACAATTCAGGGTGACCACTACGCCCTATTAGCAGAAGCAATCGACTTAAGTCAATGGCGACTTAAGGCGATTTGACGAGATCACAATTACTCATATAAGGACGACTTCTATATCCTGCAAACAAATTTCAAACCACCGCACATCATTTTACTACTACAAATTTATGATCTGATGAATTCTGAAACAATATGAAAATAACAATATCGTCCAAATACTGAAATGACGTCCTCTAACAAATGTCTGACCATGCTAACCACGCGCTCAAAGCGCGCAAAGTGTTTTTCTATTTCGTAATATTTTTCTCAGGAGCAATCGACGAGGAAGGACGACTCGAGGAATCAGGGGCAGCATTCACATCAGCCCTTATGTCTTCGGGAACAACCACGCCGGGTCTCCTCATCAAGATTCGCCCCGCCCGAATAGCCTTGTCCATGGCTCTATCACGCTGGGCTCTGAGAGTAACAGAAGTTTCTTCGGCAACCTTGGCAGCTAGCTGAGCAGTTTCTAACTCTTGGGCGATGGATTTCTTGGAAACTCGGAGCTCTTTGATAGTAGCATCCTTTGCCGATATCAACTGCTTGAGCCGGGTTACCTCATCCATGGATTCCTGCAGCTTACAACGTTGGTGGTCTAACTCTTCCATGGTGAAGCGATGACTTCTCTCCAAGATAGTCAGCGAGTTGCTAGAATCACGATACAACCTTTCAAGATTGTCTCGAGAAGCAGCAAGGATGCGTTTTTCTTCCTACAAACAAAAGTCAACTCCCTCAAACACCAAGCAAGTAATGGCAGCACAACAAGGCAAAGCGCAGTTTCATAAATCACCTTTTCAGAGTCGAGCTGAGCATGAAGAGAAGAACTCAGTGCATTGGCGTCATCTAAAGCAACGGAGACCTGACCCAGCTCAATCTGACTCTGAGAGTACTTTTCCTCAAAGTCAGTGCATCGCTGGGCCAATTCAGCCTGATCTCGGGAATGTTTTTCTTCAAGAGTGGAAATCTGCTGAGTCATGCCTAGCAGGATATGATCAAACAAAATAATGGTCAAAATGTAGAGCAGTCTACAGTGAAGGCAAAGAGAAGCAAAAGGGCACTAACCAGCGTTGGTTGCCTCCAATTCAGAGACACGATGTTGAAGCGACACTGGATTCCAACATACAAGTGACGAAGCAACTTCTGGGATAGAAGCACCCTGTAGCCTCAGTTGGCCAGCCATCCCATCCACCAAAGCCTGATGAGGAGAGCAGATGAATGTAATGACAGCAGTTCGTGTAATGTAATAAGCCAAGCTAAAATACATCACAGTACCTGGAGGTTGGAAAAGAACGAAGGGATCCCCAAATCAGGAGAGATCAATTGGTAACCAGGCATAAGGCCACCACCCGAAGCAGCTTGCAACGAACCAGCAGGAATCAATTTGGAGCCATCAACAGAACCCAACACTTGGTCAGTGGGGATGTTATCCTCTAAAGCGACTCCCTGGTCCAAGGTTTGGGGCTACCACCATACAGCCGGAGCGTGGAGACGACCCCGCATGAACGTCCATGGAAGTACCAGAGAAAGACCCCGCTCGGGCATCCTCGGGGGTTGGGTCATAGTTTGCACTGCCCACTTGAGCCGGATCACTCCCGGCAGCACCCTCGGGGGCTGGGCAGTGGCTTGCACTTCCCACCCGGATCAAGTCATCCCCGACAACATCCTCGGGGGCTGGGCACGTGTCAACACCATCCTTGGGGTCCAAGCTCTCCGTGGTAGCCACCTCTAAGGCTGATGGGCCCTCAACTACTTCCATGAGACCAGGACGACCCAAGTCAGTCTCCCGATCCTCAAGATCACGCTCTAAGGTCGACGAGGCACGAGATGACCTCAACCCAGCATCAAGCACATCAGCGCAAACCTCCATCACACCATCATCTGCTGGCTCCGATAACAAATCCTCCGGAACCATATCCTCAAGAGTCTGATCAAAATTGGCCGGGACAGTTCTTGCAGACCAATGAGAGCAGACAAAGCAGGAGAGGGAACTCCACTACTTTCACCGCTAGCAATGAATTGCCGACTGTTTTTCCGAGTCAAAGGAACTTCATTTTCTCCCTCCTCGTCATCCACATTAGCAACACAGGCAGCACCCCCATCGGGATCAGCAACTGATTTGGGACACCCATTGGGATTAGCGTCAGTAAATTCAGTCGCAGGCACTTCTTCAGCATCAGGAACCGAAGTACCAACGTCCCGACCCAAACTGGGTACCTGCCGAAGGCGTCTCCTTTTCTTTTTCTGTTCATCAGCAGAAGGATCGGATGGATTGGCTCGGCAAGGGCGCCTCGGGCGAGTACCAGCAGGTTTCTGAGTATCTAAGGTCATACCAGCCTCTGGGAGGGGCGCCACCACTAATGCCCCAGCAGGAGCAGCGTCAGAAGAGTCCTCAGCCAGCAAATCAAGCATGGCACCTATCTCCGCATCACTAGGGTTTAGGGGCACCTCAAAATAAACCTGCCGTTCATCATCAGGAATTCCCCCGAGTGTGACAACCAAGGCACTAACTTCTTCAGCAGAGGGCCGCACTCTAAGGCCCAAACTGCCGTCAGTAGCAGGAGGATTCGACACAAAAAGAGTGAAGGCTTTGGGAGGAGGCAAGTTCCAAGCTGAGAATGCCACGGGAGCACCAACATTTGACACTTTGCCTCTAAGGATCATCTCAAGTCGGCTCACCAGGTCTGTAGAGGGAATTCTTCTGTTAGTGACCCGAGTCGAGTCGGCTAGGCCTCGATACAGATAAGCTGGGTATGCCCTGTCTTTTAACGGCTGAATATTCTTGAAGACAAAATCAGCAACCACGGCTTCAGCGGTCAGACCCCTTTCTTTCAGCAATCCAACTTCAGCAAGCAAAGCACCTGCTTCAGTTACCTCCTGATCTGTGGGAGACTCGGTCCAGCTGGGAGTGCGAACGTCCGGCTGTCTTCCCGACCGGGGGGGGGAGAGAGTTTCCATAATTCTCAACTATGAACCACTCCAAGCGCCACCCTTTAATACTATCTTTAAGAGGGATTTCGAGATACTCCGTCTTCCTCCCACGGCGCATCTCCAAGCTGGCACCCCCAACCAATTGATGTTGTCCCCCGGCCATCCCGGGGCGACAGTGATACAAATACTTCCACAACCCGAAATGAGGCAACACGCCAAGAAAGGCTTCACATAAATGAACGAAAATGGAGATTTGCAGGATAGAATTGGGATTCAAATGGGTCAAGTTAATATGGTAGAAATCAAGGAGGCCGCGGAAAAAGGGAGAAATGGGAAGGCCAAGGCCGCGGAGAAGGAAAGGGGCATAAATGACGGACTCATAGGTATCCTCAGTTGGGACAGTAACCCCATGGCAAATCCGCCAAGAGCAGAGTTCCCTCGGAGGAAGAACCCCGATGGACACGAGGTGGAGAAGTTCGGACTCAGAGATGACGGACATGTGGTTACCTACGAAAGGCAACTGGCTGTTGGGATCGATCGGAGGAATCACCACGGCGGACGAACTCGAGGTTTTCCTCTTGGGCGCCATCTCGATTCTACCGGCGAGCAGAGTAGGAGGCAGAATGCAGAGAGGATTTGGAAGCGAGAAGGCAAGAACTAGGGCACGGAAAGCAGAGACGGCTAAAAGCGCAGCACTTATGGGATATTCCCGAGCCAGATACCGTTTCAAAAAAGCGCCCAGTCAGCACGCGACAGTTAGTTCCAAAACATCGGCGCGCCACATCATCACTCGGCTATTAACCTCAAAGTGGCCCACGCAGCCCGCTATCACTCGGCGTTACCTCTATAACGCTGACGTCGCCCTCCAGTCACTCGACGCTACCTCTAAAACGCCGACATCGTCCTCCAGTCGCTCGGCGTTACCTCTAAAACGCCGACATCGTCCTCCAGTCGCTCGGCGTTACCTCTAAAACGCCGACATCGTCCTCCAGTCGCTCGGCGTTACCTCTATAATGCTGACGTCGCCCTCCAGTCACTCGGCGCTACCTCTAAAACGCCGACATCGTCCTCCAGTCGCTCGGCGTTACCTCTAAAATGCTGACGTCGCCCTACAGTCGCTCGACGTTACCTCTAAAACGTTGACATCGTCTTCAAGTAGCTCGGCGTTACCTCTAAAACGCCGACAGCGCCCTCAAGTCGCTCGGCAGTTAACTCTAAAACTCCGACATCGTGTTCAGTCGCTCAGCATTACCTCTAAAATGCTGACTTCGCCCTCAAGTCGCTCGGCGTTACCTCTAAAACGCTGACGTCGCCCTCCACTCACTCGGCGTTACCTCTAAAACGCTGACATCGTGTCAAGTCGCTCGGCATTACCTCTAAAATGCTGACGTTGCCCTCAAGTCGCTCGACAGTTGATTCTAAAACTCCGACATCATCTACAAGTCGCTCGGCAGCTACCTCTAAATGCGTCGAAGCGATGCCAGAGTTATTTACATGCAAACTCCAAGGAAATCAGCTTCACAAATAAGCAGGATAATCACCACAGAGAAACCAACATCATTACTTCATTAAGGGAAAGATGTCATACTTACAAATCAACTCTTTATGAGTTGATACTTCCCTATTACTACTAATACATTACATTACATTACTGCTACTACTACTACTACACTATACTACTCTACACTAGTAATTACTACTACATTATTCTAACTATATTATACTAATATCTAAAAGACCAGTGGCATCTAGCCACTGGCCCTGTTGCTGTCGCCGCCGCTACCACCCCTGGTGCTGCCTCTGCTGCTGCCGCCGCCGCCGTCCTTGCTGCCGCCGCTGCCGCCCCTGCCACTGCCGTCTCCATCACCGTCGCCACCGCCTTCATCGTCGTCGTCGTCGTCGTCGTCGCCGTCCTCGTCCTCGCCGCCACCGTCTGAGTCCTCCTCATCCGAGGAGTACTCCGACTCATCCGAACCCTCGAGCCCGGAGCGCTCGACGGCCCGGATGTACGTCCAGACCTCCGCTGCGAGCCCCTGGAAGTCGTCTGAGTCGTCAGACGACTCACGCAGGGGGATGGGAGCCGGAGACCCCTCGGATTCAGAGGAGAACTCCTCCTCTGAATACTCTGAGTCACCGAAATCCTCAGATGGAGGAGTTGGCTCACGCTTGCGTTTCTTGCCCATGGTGGAAATGCAGATAGAAGAAAGAAAGCAGGCAGTGGAGAGCAGCGAGAGATGTGAAAAAACCAGGCAGGCAAGGGCACTATTTATAGGAAAAGAAGGCAACCACTCACCTCCAACAGTGGTCACTGAACAGTCGCAAAGCATTCAATAAGCACTCCAACCTGTCTGAAGACACGTCAGGCGGCGGACGCCGTTTCACGCAACACAACACCCATTGGGACTCCAGTCAACAGCGCGAAGGATATGATTACACTCGCCGTCGCATTACTACTCAGAAGCAGCCGGCTAAAACACTCAGCGTACCAAGCTGTCCCTTGCCCACACCCATTGGGGGGGACGCCCAGGAATTACCAACATATTTTTCAAAACGGTCACATCTGTGCAGGGCATGCAGTGAATGCCTCAAGACAAAAATAAGATATCAGTGAGGATTGGAGGAAAGCAAAATATAGCCAGTGAAGTACAAAATATAATCGACAGAAGCGACTTGAAGACTAGACAGAGAACGTCCATCAAATGTCCAATCAGTCACAGAGTAAATAAATTACACTACCTAGCAAGATATGGATGGATTGCGAATTCGGCTGCAAAAGACAAAATACATGCTGACCTCTGAAGCATAATATTGATGACATAATGCGGATGACCTCATGCCGATTTTTACAAGCAGAAAGGATAATCTCTAGCAAAAAGACGCAAAAGGAAAACCTTTGAGTGGATTATCCTCAAAAATCCACTTGAAGGTCAGGGGCTACACCCATTGGGTGCACCTTCGGTGCACCCCATGGATCATCACTCCGAGCCAAGATAATGCCGACTCCTAATGCAGGGGACAAGATTAAAGACAAAGCTGGCACTCAACCAAAACGCAAGAGTAAAAACGGGAATAATTTCTGGTGAAGACCTTCGAGTAGATTATTTTCTAAAAATCTACTCGAAGCTCGGGGGCTACACCCATTGGGTGCACCTCCGGTGCACCCAATGAAGTTTAGGGTCTTGCAAAGCGAAATGCCGACCTCTAAGGCACGGGCACGAAACAAAGCTTCGGTTTGTGAAGGATCAAAAGCAGGAGGAAACAGTAAGAAGTCGTTCTTTTCAAATCGCCTGCAAGCTGGACCTGGGATCTTTGGGCTGATTACTTCTAAATTAACCCAAAGATCGGGGGCTTGTGGGGGATAGATATCCCCCGGGTCCACTAAAAGAGTAAAAGACCTCACGAAAGGCCCAAGGGCCCAATAAATCGTGAGGCCATTCTTTCGTGGGCCTGGGGAAGAATAATCAGCAGAGCAGGTTGACACGAGGCCGGATCGGTATAAACCTGGACGGTCCACAATGTCGGGCGAGTGATCGCAATAGAGATCCGACTTTCCCGCGCTGGAGCTCTCATGCAACGGAGCCGCGCGAGGATAGGTCGGCAGAATCATAGGGAGATAGACTCGAGCAGTTCACTATCTTTTAGGCGCACGTTGTTATCATATCCACATGTATTGCCCCACGGTCGAATATATAAGGCCTAGGGGGCACCCCTTCAGATGGATTGACTCAATTACCTAGCCACCCACTTCAACTCTCTGCATTCTCAATTCAGAAGAGCTCTTTTGTAACCTCATTCACCCAGCATACTCATCAGGACGTAGGGTGTTACGCATCTCTAAGCGACCCGAACCTATAAACATTGTCTACTGTCCCTCGTGCAATTGGCACGAACCATTTTGCTACAGTCGTCGACACCGTCCTACTCCTAAAAACACCTTGAGGGGCAACCCCGGGTGTGCTGTCGGACCCTAAACACCGACAGGGCCTCCATGCTGGATGCGTCGAAGTCGAAAGGGTGCGTCTCCGTGGTGCAGTTGCATGCCACCTGCATGGCGGTCTGCCCTTTCACTTGCTGGTTTAGGCGAAGATGGAGGAGTGCTTGTAACCGCTGGGCGGTTACATGCTCCTCGCGCGGCGGTTTGGTTTCTTCTGTCTCGGGCCAGCTTGCATGACGTGTGGGACCCAGCCCCCATGTCGTAGGGGGAGGACCCTGGAGCACGTTGGTGAAGACTTAGTCTGCGACGCCTCAGGACGCGAGTGGGGAGAGTCGCCCTGTGCATGTGATGTCGTGGCCATCGGAGGAGCGCTTGAGCCCTGTAGAAGCACAGCTGTCGGGGCTATCGGGACCTTGCTGACGTCTCCTTGCTTCCGTAGGGGACTGAGAACCGCCGTCGTCATGGGAGCACGCGGGGTGCCATCATCACTTGTTTACCGGGGCGAGCCAGATGGGACGCCGGTCTTGTTCCCCGTAGCCTGAGCTAGCTAGGGGTAGGGTAATAATGTACCCCCCTGTGGCGTGGTCGGTCCGAGCCCAAGGTCGGGCGAGGCGGTGACTCCTCCGAGGTCGAGGTTGAGGCTGAGCCCTGGGGTCGGGCGAGGCGGAGATCGTCTTCCGAGGTCGAGGTTGAGGCCGAGCCGTGGGGTCAGGCGAGGCGGAGACCGTCTTCCGAGGTCGAGGTTGAGGCTGAGCCCTGGGGTCGGGCGAGGCGGAGACCGTCTTCTGAGGTCGAGGCCGAGCCTTGGGGTCGGGCGAGGCGGAGACCATCTTCCGAGGTCGAGGTTGAGGCCGAGCCTTGGGGTCGGGCGAGGCGGAGACCACCTTCCGAGGCCGAGGCGGGGGCCGAGCCCCGGGGTCGGGCGAGGCGGAGCTTCCTATGGCACCTAAGGCTGGACTCGGCTGCTGTCAGCCTGACCCTGGCGGGTGGCACAGTAGTCGGAGCAGGGCAGGCGGCGCTGTTTTCCTGTTAGGTCAGTCAGTGGAAGGGCGAAGTGACTGCGGTCACTTTGGCCCTGCCGACTGAGGAACGCGCGTCAGGATAAGGTGTCAGGCGATCCTTGCATTGAATGCTCCTGCGATACAGTCGGTTGGCGAGACGATCTGGCCAAGGTTGCTTCACTGTGAAGCCTGTCCGAGCTGGGCCTCGGGCGAGTCAAGGGTGCACCCGTTGCTTGAGGAGGCCATCGGGCGAGGCGTGAATCCGCCTGGGTCTACTGTTCCTGCCCGAGGCTGGGCTCGGGCAAGGCGAGATCGTGTCCCTTGAGTGGACGGGGCCTTGACCTGAATTGCGCCCATCAGGCTTCTGCAGCTTGTGCTGATGGTGATTACCAGCCAGTTTAGGAGTCTTGGGGGTACCCCTATTTATGGTCCCTGACAGGCTGGCTCGACACAGTCAGTAGGCCGACATGACGTGCATGAGCCAGAGTTGTGGTCCGCGGGCGTCTGACCCATGTCGGGCCGCCGTTTGCCCATCTATAGGCTATAGGCGTGCAACGGCTTAATTTGAAATAGCTGTGAGGGGTTATTTGTAAAAAGATGACGCAGAACGATCGTTGAAACTGACGTTTTAAGTATAGTGATAGTATAATATAGATATAGATATAGATGTAGATGTACTATACTTAGGGATGAAAGTGGCAATCCGAACTGCTAGAACAAATTTAATATTTTAAAATAGATATGTATAAAATTTGATGTTGATCTTTTCTTATGTTACCTAGCACATTAGTACAAATATGAATAAAATATTACATAAATTTTTTTATGTATTATTTGCTCCCTACAACACAAAAAGTTGAAAAAATTACCGAATTTGTTTCCGAATCCATACCGAAGTTTATATCTATTATTTGAGAAAATATAGGATGAATTTGATGTTTACCTTTTATAAATCTTTACAAGCTTGATGCTAAAAACAAGAATATAAATTTGTATTATAGATTCTATATCCTATTTATTCACAATCAAAGAAAAATAACTAAAAAACTGATTACCGAATAAATACCGTTTACGACCGTTTTCATCCCTAACTATACTGTATAATATAGATATAGATGTAGATGTACGAACCAGATTACCGGACACCCCTCGGCGATCCTTGGCTCGCTCCCAAAAAAGTGTAAAATGGCCGCCCACCTGCACGGAGAGCCGTGACACAGCGACAGCCACCAACTAGTTTACTCAACTCCACCGACGTGTAGGCCCTTTACTTAGATAGACCCCACTCGTCAATAGCTTCACCCGTCATCGTTCTCGGTGTCTTCACGACGGCTTTAAAGGTGGCTTCGAATCCACAAGCGAAACGCGAAGCAGAATGCAGTGAAAGGCTGCCATTTTAAAACCTTGCTCTCCGGTATAAAAAAACCTTGCTCTCCTTCTCCGCTCGATCCCCAACCCACCCGCACGGCACCACCACCAATCCATCCATCCTTACGCATTAGCTACACTCCCCGGCGTCGAGCCCCCGCGAACCCTAGACCGCCGCCCTCGCATCTCCGCTCGTCGCCGCGGGGTACTCCCTCCACCCGTCTAGTGGGAGTCGCGGCGGGACGTCCCCGATCCGAGCTCTCTCCGCCTTAGGGTTTTTGGGGCCGGCCATGGACTCCATGGAGCAGCCGGAGCCCAAAACCGCGGGCCACTACTACGCCCTTCAGGTGAGCGGGCGGGGATGGATCTCGATGGGTGGAGGAATGATGGGGTTTTTGGTCTTGGGCGGGGTTTTTGACGCCTCACGCGTGCTGGTGGGTTTTGTTTGCGGGGCAGGTTGGCTCCGTTTTCCTGACGGGCTACTACAACGTCCTGACGAACCAGCCGCACCTGGCGAACCAGTTCTACACGGACAACAGCAGTGTTGTTAGACTGGACTGCGAGACGGGTCGGTGGTCGTTTGGAGAGACGGTGGAGGTATAACCGTATAATCCCGGTCTCCTTTTGTTTTTCTGCTGTTTCTCCCCCTCCTGGCGCTGGTGGATCGTTCTCGTTTTGTGAAATATACCTAGTACATGTATTCAAGTGCTTATGTTAGTTTCGTACATTTGAATTTTAGACGCGATCATTTTTTAGAATGTCTTGTTTTATGGACTGGCTTGATGGTAATTTATGGCTGCTTCGCTATATGTTGAAATTGTTGCATCTGTCATGCTGTTGGGGAATTGAAGCCATTTGTGAAACTCTGGGAACATGCTGCTGCCTTCTTTTTTTTATAAGAATTAGTACTAGTAAAGTTAGGAAATCCTATTTTTTTGAAGGCCTCTGATTCCAGGTTCAATTTTTCTTTGTGAATATATTTCTCCATTCATAGGATGTATACCGTTTGTTGGATTGCATATGTTACCTGGTCGTTCATCAGATGCAAAAATAATAGTGTTAAAGGACAATTAAAGTGAGCAAACTGGTCGCTATTTGTCTCTTAATGAAAAATGTAGGGGTATACCTCTTTTGTTAGTTATATCCATCTTTTAACTTGAAGGAACTAGGACATGAAACCTGATCTAGCCACCACAATTTTCTGTTCTTTCGCTATAGCACAATGTTGTTTCGTCATCCAAACTCAAGTCATATTTTCATATTGGGTTTAGCCATTTTACTTATAATTGCTAGTTACTTTTGCAGGTTATCAATGATATGATGATGTCCATGAAAGTAAGCAAGGTTGAGGTTAAAACAGCGAATTTCTTAGAGTCATGGGCTGGGGCGATTACGCTGTTGGTTACTGGCCTAGTGAAATTGAAGCACTACCCTGTTCGCAAGCGATTTGCTCAGAATATTGTTCTTGCTCCAAAGGAAGATGGATATTTTATATTCAGTGACATCTTTAAGCTCATTTGTGATGAGTATGATGATCAGTACCCTTTTGCTGATTACAATTGTGCTGACAACATGCCCCAAGTGGAAGCGTCTTACACAATGGCTGAAATAGGTATCTCTTTCAATGGTGTTGAAGTTATATATATGTGCGCGCGTGCGCGTGTAAATCACAGGTATGCCTATCATTGCACTGAAATTTTATTGTTGCATAATTCACAGGGTCTGATTATTTGGATGGAGAACCTGAGGCACAGGAGACTGTTGATCCTGCTGAAAATCATGTGCAGCACCAAGATTATTTGGAATATAAGGCTGGCAATGTGATTGATGATGAAACTCATTTGGAAGAGCATATTCCCCCATTCCCCAGTTCAACGGATGTTAAAAGGGATTCACCTCTTACTCCTCCCCACCCTCCATCACCTACCCTCGAAGAACCTGTGGAAGAAGCACCCAAGACATATGCTTCAGTGGTAAGCAAATACATTATAAATGTTATAATTAAGCTTAACTCCTAATTTCTGCTTTTCTTGATTGCTTGATTTGGTATCAGTTGCGAACGAAATCAAAGGCAACGCTGGCGATTACAGAGTCACAGCAGGCTCAACAGCTGGCCCAGCAGCCACAGTCTGCCTCAGTGCATGAAAAGTCTAACCTGGACAACCACCGGGATGTTAGCGTCCCTGAGGATGAAGGTCTTTTTCCTTTTTTGTTCACTGTTTCACTCATGCTTCTGATGAGTTTTTATTGGACCTATGTTTAAAATGTCTTGTCATTAAAACAATTTATAGGTAATGAACATGGCTAAAAATCCATTCGATCCTTGTGCGCCTGAACTGGTATTGTTAATTGTTCATTTGGTTTTTATTC
This sequence comes from Zea luxurians, assembly GCA_029449295.1. Lineage (NCBI taxonomy): Eukaryota > Viridiplantae > Streptophyta > Magnoliopsida > Poales > Poaceae > Zea > Zea luxurians. Next base: position 15,590,465 of record JAOPSE010000052.1, on the reverse strand, counting down.
AAATCTTCCATTTTTAGATTTTTGCTTAATTATCTTTTCAAGGCCTTCTTGGATAGTTTAAGTTCAGACCCAAATCTTTGACTAAGTATTTTAGCCAGTAGTTAAGGAGATTTTAAATTGACCCCCTTTATAGAAGTTCCTCCTAGAATATTTAAATCGATATCGATGACCTTTACTGACCCCCTTTTAAATTGTCATTGTATCAGTTCTGTAAATAATGTTTCTTAAGTGGGGGCTCTTGTTAGGCTATCCAAACTCCTGTTTGCTTATTTTCAACTGTTATTTTCTTCTCATTATGTGTAACTATGTAAGAGCTGCTACATCATCGAGAATTCCGTAGCTTATTTTCAACACCAGGTTTGCATGTTTCCAGTTTCATTTTATTTAGGCCCAATCTTCAATACTAGCAGATTTTTAGCAAGTAGTTAAGGGTGTGTTTGGTTTGGCTTTTGGCTTTGGCTTTTGCCACCTAAAAGCCAAAAGCCAACCAAAGAGCTGGATCCAAGAAGCAGCTTTTTTTAAAAGCTGACTTTCTCGCAGTGCAAAACTGAAAGCACCTCTGAACCTGCTTTTAGTGGCTTTTGGATGGAACTGTGAAAACATATATCGAAGAACTTTTAACGACTTTTAGTGTTTTCCACCAAACGGTTTTTAGCTTTTTAACAGTTCACAGCCTACAACAGCTTTTTCCACAGCTCACAGCCCACAATAACTTTTTCCACAGCCACAACCCAACCAAACAGACCCTAAGAAGTAGGCAATCGTAGTAGCAATTGCTGCATCAATTAGGAGGGTTTCATGGGCAGGTGTATAGCCCCATATCAGCTATATAATTGTGATTGCTTGTGTACCTGCATTAACCAAATACTTGTGCTGTTTATACTTGTTGTGTGTGTGTGTGTGCGTGCGTGCGTGTGTGTGAAACAAAGATCCAGTGTGTGTTTTGTTTGTGATAAACACTCAAGAGGGAGTGGTTTCCAACATTATCGACTAGCATGTCATCTTTACTAAAGCATGCTACCAGTACCAGTATGTAATGAGGTACCTGAGTCAGAATTTCTTCTTTATTAACCACTCTTTGCGAATGCACTGTATTTATCTTTCTTGAAGTATTATGACAGTATTGTTAGGCTGAGACATAGTTTTTTCTTCATTAAAAGTTTGCATCCCCCTTACAAACTTCCATGCTACAGTTATCTGTCAGGGACCTACTTCATGCAACAGAATTTTTGTCTTTCAATGGTCAAAGGTTCTTTATGTTTGTATATCTTTGTATGTATATCATGACTAGATTGTATACCTGATTTGGGGCAGTGCATGTTAAAATCTCTAGTGTGTAGTCCACAATCATTTCTACCTTCTTTGCTATGTTGTGTCCATTTCTTTTTTTATTTTATAATATATATGTACAGTTATGCCCACAAAATGTTTTTGGACATAGATCGATTCTCTTCTGTTGTACATTTTTATGTAGCCTTAACTGTTTGGTTTCGTTTTTCAGAAGAGTTTCTTTCGGTTTATGTTGGGAATCTTTCGCCATCTACTTCGGTCTTTGATCTTGAGAAAGTGTTCCAGGCTTTTGGAAGAATTAAACCTGATGGAGTTGCTATCCGAAGCCGCAAGGTTCCTTGCCTTTTATTAATTTCTTTGATATTTACTTTTCTTCGTTATTGCCTTCCTAATTCATCTACCGATATGCAGGAGGCTGGAGTATTCTTTGGCTTTGTTGAGTTCGAAGACATGTCTGGTATTCAGAATGCTTTAAGTGTAAGTTTCCCTTAGTATGGTAACGTTCTGTAATCTGCAATACCCCTTCTCAAATTAGTATTTGTCTTAGCTCTTGGTTTATCTGTCGATATTCAAATGGATGATGATGAACCTAGACACATACAAAACACATACATCAATTATTATATAAATCTATTAAAAGCCTAAAACAAATTTTAATTTGGGACAGAGGGAGTATATTATAGTCAACAGATCTTGGTGACAGTCAGAAAACCTAATAAAGAGGAACTAAAAGAATGTGGAATCGCTTAGTAATGAACTATTTGGCATATCAGTTTTTGCCTACTCCCCTAAGCATGATGGACAGCACATTAACCATGCTCTGCCAAAGTAGAAACATACACCACTGCAGGTCTTCAATTAGAAAATATAAAATGAGATGTAGATTGGTATTTGAATGAAATTTCTAGTGTTATAGTGAGTCCCATGTGTTGGCAAAATCTACCGGGTGATGTTTTTTGATCGACCACTGCATTGCATGTTTTTTTATGTACAAATGTAATTCATGCATTTCTATTTTCTTAATAAAATAATTTAGGTTTACACCCATAAGCTACAGTTAGATACTCACTGGAGAAAGAAACAAAAAAAACTATCTATATCATGCCACAAGTTTACCACAATGCTGTCTTATCTGTCATTTTTTGTACATCAGGCATCTCCAGTAGAGTTAAATGGCCGTTTTGTTCATGTTGAAGAGAGGAGGCCTAACTGCGGATTCCCTCGTGGAAGTAAGTATCCACTCAGGACCATGTTCTTCAACCATCCTTGTCCCAGTAGTTCGCATAGAACATTCTGTATGATAGTTTAAGATAGGCATGAAAAATCAATGTTACTTTAACTGAATTTGGGCTTGCTATTAAATTGGTCGTCAACTAGAGGAGGTATGCTTTGACTTATCCAATGTGATAATCATTTCCCCACATTAGATGCAACCAAAAGAAGAGTTTACTAATTGTATCTTGTTCCTGTGTTTATTCTCTTTTTTTAGGGTTGGTAATTGTGATTATAATTACTTACTCTGCAGGAAGAGGCCGTGGAAGAGCTGATTTCTCAAGGGACCAAGCTGGTGGGAGATACGACGGGGAGTATGCTACTCGATCGAAAGGAATTGGGCACCAGAAAAAAACTGGACGCCAGTATGACAGTTACTACTAGTTATGTACCGCTCTGCTGGTAAATGGCCGTGTACCATTGGTGCTCTCTACTTGGTGCTGTTCTGGCCATAATTTTGCTAAAAGTCACAATGATGTCGGGACTAGTATTTCTGCTTTGTTGACATTCGGCGGAGTCTTTTTTGGGGGATGGGCATCTGTTACCATTTTGTTGCGTCACAGTAGTTTTTGGTTCTCAGTTACCGTGACCAGTTACAAATGGATCATGCTACCGTCGGTGTCAAACTTTTTAAGCAATACCTAGGTTGTACTTGTACCGATGTTAATAGTTGGTATTCTTAGATTGACATAGTTTGCATACGTCGGTATTCACGTTGGTATTCACGTTGGTGTCGTGTTTTCATATTGTGCTGTTTTGACCTGAGAGTCCTAACCAATCAGTGAATTTGTGTTACATGTCCCGGTCCAGATGGTTGATACAAGAAGATACAAGATTTATCTTGGTTCGGTCAATAACAGCGAGGGGAATAAGATTTATATTATCTTGTATCTAGGTGTTTGTAAGGTAATAACAGCGAGGGGAATAAGATTTATATTATCTTGTATCTAGGTGTTTGTAGTAGGGGTACAAGCTGGTTGAGATAGGGTGAGTCGAGGATCTGTCTTTGGTTGAGACTTATATTATTTTGCACGTTGCACGTAGTCATCTAGTTGTAATCACTCACGGATCCTCGACTCACTGCCTCAATCACTTAGGTAGTGTTTGGTTGAAGAGCCAAGTAGAACGGAACCGTTCTGTCCCAGTTTTGTTGCTGTTTGGTTACAAAGGAACTAGAACGGAATGACTCTAATTAGGGAATATTCTCCTCAGATCTGGAACCATTCCGCTTCAAAAAATCAACCGGACGGAGTCGTTCCGTTCTCATCCCGCTCTCACAGTCACGTTCCGCTTCGTTCACTCTGCAACCAAACACAGAACAGAGCGGCTCCGTTCCAGATTACCAAACACAGAACAGAACGGCTCCGTTGCTAGAATTAGGGATGGAACAGCTTCGTTCTACTTGGCTCCTCAACCAAACACTACCTTACAGAAACAAGTGAGATTTGGGATCTACTCCCTCTCTCGACTACCCTTTATTACAAACATCTAGGTACAAGATAATATAAGTTTTATCTCTCTCGCTGGAAGTAGAGTCTTTTATTACTGAACCATGATAAATCCTGTGTCTTCTTATATTACCCATCTTTACCGGAACATTACTTCACTGGATCGTTAAGGACCCTTTGGTCAAAACATTGACACATACCTATGTTAATAGTTACATACCTATGTTAATAGTTAGTCTTCGTACTACATAAAACATCATGATTATTTTGGCTCTGGCATACATGAATCGAGAATCCCATAGCGTATGTGAAGGTTGTGTAATGGAAAGTGATCTCTAGACGTTCAGAATAGTCACGCGTTCTATTTTGCCAAATCTCCCACCGCTGTCATAGTCACATCTGTCGGCAATGGTTCCTTGACTACCTGCACTCCCTCTAGCACTGTAGCGCATTTGGCGGATACAGTGCACTTGAGCATGTTGGAAGTGGGGTTCATTCATTCATTTTTGCTTGCCTGAAATCGGCCCCTAAGCTTTCGAGGAAGTACATCCAATGTTTGGCTTGGACGGCTGAGGCCACCCTTCGCTCTTCTAACTGGTATGTATCCTCATTATTGGTTACTAGCCCCTGACGCCCAGGATCCCCGCATGCGTTGACTGAGCTTGTGCCTTTGATTGGTTGGCTGCACAACACTGTCGGAGTCTGTACACGCGGCTGCAGGCAAGGCTTTTTTTACACTTATTAGCCTGCATGCGTCCAGATGCCAAATATGAGTGACTCAACCGGTACAGGCTCGTGTAAGCCACGCGTAGATGCTGCCGGCAACCAATCAGGCCGTATGTGTATTGGACAAATCTTGTTAGCACTTACTTTCGCCACATATTCCAGAATTAAGGGAACGCGAGAAAGATTTCTCTATGTCAATTCAAAACAAAACAAACAGAATCTTATAAACGAAATTCTTTTGAGAAGGAAGTAGGTCAAAACCAACTCCCCTCTGAGCCGCTCATGCGCAAAAGGAAGGAATTACTATAGACCATGGCAAGCCGATGCCCTTTACAAAAGCAATGAACATATGGGTGCCTGTCGGGGAGGCCTGAGAGGCGGTGGTTTACCCTGTGGCGGATGTCAGCGATTCGAGTCCGCTTATCTCCAGCCTGTGAACTTAGCGGATATGAGTCTGGTCTGAAGACCAATGGGCCAGGTAACGTGATGGGTGACTGATAACATTAAATCATGCTGGTTTAAGTTCAATGTAATCAGATACCACATTAAAAATGGGTACCGGCCTATTCAAACTCACTACCGCTGTCACTTGAGTGAATCATTATCATTGTCATTTAAGATACAGTTTGTGAACCAAACAACACCTAAATGGCTATAGTGCTAGGGAGCGCACATTACTCTACCAGATGTAGGTTGCGACAGTCGGCCCCCTTTCTTGATACACGTGCACACCAGTATTTGTTAGTTGAGTAAAAACAATAATGGATAATGAACATGTATAGAAAAAAGTGAAAGGGAAATGTGCCCTTGGGCCATTTCTAAGTATTTTGGTGATTTAGTGTCCAACACAAGTGCCTAAGTGTAAAAAGGTGGACAAAGTACAAATCAAGAATTAAGGTATGTTTCTCAGACTTAGTACATTGTTTTATGGACTAATGTATTGTGTCTAAGTGCTGGAAACAGGAAAAATCCAATTGGAAATGTCTTGCCTCGAGCAGCCAAGAATCTGCTGAGTCTGGGTGCACCGGACAGTGTCCGGTGCGCCAGGCTGGCTCGAGCAAAGTGGCTGCTCTCGGGAATTCACCGGCGACGTACGGCTAAAATTCACCGGACTGTCCGGTGTGCACCGGACTGTCCGGTGAGCCAACGGTCGGCTGAGCCAACGGTCGGCCGGGCCAACGGTCGGCCCGCGCAATCTGCGCGGGACACGTGGCCGAGCCAACGGCTAGAAGACGGCACCGGACTGTCCGGTGCACACCGGACATGTCCGGTGCGCCAACGGCTCTCAGGCTGCCAACGGTCGGCTTCGCTATTTAAGGAAGGAAATCGGGCACCGGACAGTGTCCGGTGTGCACCGGACTGTCCGGTGCCCCCGATGACAGAAGGCAAGAATGGCTTTCCAAGTTTGTGCTCAACGGCTCCTAGCTGCCTTGGGGCTATAAAAGGGACCCCTAGACGCATGGAGGAGTACACCAAGCATCCTTTGAGCATCATTGATCACTCACACTTCATTCTCGCGCACTTGTTCGACATTTTAGTGATTTGAGCTCCGTTCTAGTGTGCTAGTCTCTTGAGCTCAAGTCTGGGTTTTGCGTGTGCGTATTCGCTGTGATCTTGTGTCGTGTGTGAGTTGCTAATCCCTCCCTTGCTCTGTGATTCTTCGTGAACATCTTGTGTAAGGGCGAGAGGCTCCAAGCTGTGGAGATTCCTCGCAAACGGGATTAAGAGAAGCAAAGCAACACCGTGGTATTCAAGTTGGTCTTTGGACCGCTTGAGAGGGGTTGATTGCAACCCTCGTCCGTTAGGACGCCACAACGTGGAGTAGGCAAGCGTTGGTCTTGGCCGAACCACGGGATAACCACTGTGCCATCTCTGTGATTGATATCTCTTGGTTATTGTGTTGGGTTGAGATCCTTCTCTAGCCACTTGGCAAATTACTGTGCTAACAAGTAACCAAGTTTTGTGGCTTAAGTTTTTGAAGTGTTACAGGATCACCTATTCACCCCCCCTCTAGGTGCTCTCAATTGGTATCAGAGCCGTTCTCTTCAAGAAAGGGACTAACCGCCCGAAGAGATGGATCCTAAAGGCAAGGGGATGGTGATCAACGACAAGGAGAAGGAGTCCTTCGTCAACGAGCCCAATGATGACAGGCCCACCGACTCAGGCTCGGGCCACAAAAGAAAAGACGGGAGGAAGAAGAAGACTAGGCGCATTAAGGAAATTGTCTACTACGACAGCGACGAATCTTCCTCCTCCCAAAAGGACAACGACGACTACGACAGACGAAAGACGGTTAACTCAAACTTTTCTTTCGATTATTCGCGCATTCCGCATAGCTCAAATGCTCAATTGCTCCCCATTCCACTTGGCAAGCCCCCTCACTTTGATGGAGAGGATTACGGATTTTGGAGCCACAAAATGCGTACTCACCTGTTTTCTCTCCATCCAAGCATTTGGGAGATTGTGGAAAGTGGAATGAAATTTGATAGCTCGGATAGCCCTGTGTTTATTAATGAACAGGTTCATAAAAATGCACAAGCTACTACTGTGTTGCTAGCCTCTTTGTGCAGGGACGAGTATCACAAGGTGAGCGGCTTGGACAATGCCAAGCAGATCTGGGACACCCTCAAGATCTCTCATGAGGGAAACGACGTCACCTTGCTCACCAAAATGGAGTTGGTGGAGGGCGAGCTTGGACGGTTCGCGATGATAAGGGGCGAGGAGCCGACACAAACATACAACCGGCTCAAGACCCTTATCAACAAAATAAGGAGCTACGGGAGCACGCGATGGACGGACCACGACGTCGTCCGCCTAATGCTAAGGTCATTTACCGTTCTTGATCCTCATTTGGTGAACAATATACGTGAAAATCCCAGGTACACCAAGATGTCGCCCGAAGAAGTTCTTGGGAAGTTCGTAAGTGGGCGAATGATGATCAAGGAGGCAAGATACGTGGACGACGCGTTGAACGGTCCTAGTCATGAGCCTCAACCCATTGCTCTCAAGGCAACAAGGAGCAAGGAGGCGCTACCAAGCAAGGTGGCGCAAGTTGAGGCGGCCGGACTCAATGATGAGGAGATGGCCCTCATCATTAAGCGCTTCAAGACGGCGCTTAAAAGTCGCAAGGGGCAGCCAAGCAAGACCAAAGCCAAGGGGAAGCGCTCATGCTTCAAATGCGGTAAGCTTGGTCATTTTATTGCTAACTGTCCCGACAATGATAGTGATCAGGACCAAGGGAACAAGAGGGAGAAAAAGAAGCATTACAAGAAGGCCAAGGGCGAGGCACATATCGGAAAGGAGTGGGATTCAGATTGTTCCTCCTCCGACTCTGACAATGAAGGACTCACCGCCACCGCCTTCAACAAGTCATCCCTCTTCCCCAACGAGCGTCACACTTGCCTCATGGCAAGAGAGAAGAAAGTAAGCACTCATACTAGTACTTATGCTTCTTCGAGTGAAGATGAGTCTAGTGATGATGATATAGATTACTCATGCTTATTCAAGGGATTAGATAGAACCAAGGTAGACAAAATTAATGAATTAATTGATGCCTTAAATGACAAGAATATGCTTTTAGAAAAACAAGAGGATTTGTTGTACGAAGAACATGATAAATTTGTAGAAGCACAGAAATCTCTTGCTCTAGAAATTAAGAGGAATGAAATGCTCTCTAGTGAATTATCTTCCTGTCATGAAACTATTGCTAAGTTAAAAAGTTTTAATGATGATTTAAATGCTAAATTAGAAGTAGCTAGTAAATCTAATTCTTGTGTAGAAATTGTTGAAACTTGTAATAGGTGTAAAGATTTTGACATTGATGCTTGTAGTGATCATTTAGTTTCAATTTCCAAATAAAATGATGAATTAGCTAGTCTTAATGCCCAACTTAAGACTAGCAAGAATGAATTTGACAAGCTAAAATTTGCAAGGGATGCCTACACGATTGGTAGACACCCCTCAATTAAGGATGGACTTGGCTACAAGAGGGAAGCCAAGAACTTGACAAGCCATAAGGCTCCCATCTCCGCCAAGGAGAAAGGGAAGGCCCCTATGGCTAGTAGTGTGCAAAAGAACCATGCCTTTATGTACTATGATAGAAGACAACCTAGAAATGCTTATAGGAGTTGTAATGTATATAATGCCTTTGATTCTCATGCCATGGTTGCTTCTAGTTCTTCTTATGTGCATGATAGAAATGTTGGTAGGAGAAATGTTATTCATAATATGCCTAGGAGAAATGTCGTAAATGCTCCTAGGAAAGTTAATGAACCTTCTACAATATATCATGCTTTAAATGCTTCTTTTGCTATTTGTAGAAAGGATAGGAAGATAGTTGCTAGAAAATTAGGGGCAAGATGCAAGGGAGACAAAACTTGCATTTGGGTCCCTAAGGATATTTGTGCTAACCTTGCAGGACCCAACATGAGTTGGGTACCTAAGACCCAAGCCTAAATTTGACTTGCAGGTTTATGCATCCGGGGGTTCAAGCTGGATTATTGACAGCGGATGCACAAACCATATGACGGGGGAGAAGAAGATGTTCACCTCCTACGTCAAGAATAAAGATTCCCAAGATTCAATAATATTCGGTGATGGGAATCAAGGCAAGGTAAAAGGGTTAGGTAAAATTGCAATCTCAAATGAGCACTCTATCTCTAATGTGTTTTTAGTAGAGTCTCTTGGATATAATTTGCTATCTGTTAGTCAATTATGCAATATGGGATATAACTGTTTGTTTACAAATGTAGATGTGTCTGTCTTTAGAAGATGTGATGGTTCACTAGCTTTTAAGGGTGTACTAGACGGCAAGCTTTACTTAGTTGATTTTGCAAAAGAAGAGGCCGGTCTAGATGCATGCTTAATGGCTAAGACTTGCATGGGCTGGCTGTGGCATCGCCGCTTAGCACATGTGGGGATGAAGAACCTCCACAAGCTTCTAAAGGGAGAACACGTGATAGGTCTAACCAATGTTCATTTCGAAAAAGATAGACCTTGTGCAGCTTGTCAAGCAGGGAAACAGGTGGGAGGCTCTCATCACACCAAAAATGTGATGACAACATCAAGACCCCTGGAGCTGCTACATATGGACCTCTTCGGACCCGTCGCCTATCTGAGCATAGGAGGAAGTAAGTATGGTATAGTTATCGTTGATGACTTTTCCCGCTTCACTTGGGTGTTCTTTTTGCAGGATAAGTCTGAAACCCAAGGGACCCTCAAGCGATTCCTAAGGAGAGCTCAAAATGAGTTTGAGCTCAAGGTGAAGAAGATAAGGAGCGACAACGGGTCCGAATTCAAGAACCTTCAAGTGGAGGAGTTTCTTGAGGAGGAGGGGATCAAGCACGAGTTCTCCGCTCCCTACACACCTCAGCAAAATGGTGTGGTAGAGAGGAAGAACAGAACGCTCATAGATATGGCGAGGACTATGCTTGGAGAATTCAAGACCCCCGAGTGCTTTTGGTCGGAAGCCGTGAACACGGCTTGCCACGCCATCAACAGGGTCTACCTTCACCGCCTCCTCAAGAAGACGTCGTATGAGCTGCTAACCGGTAACAAACCTAATGTATCGTATTTTCGTGTTTTTGGGAGTAAATGCTACATTCTAGTGAAGAAGGGTAGGAATTCCAAATTTGCTCCCAAAGCCGTAGAAGGGTTTTTATTAGGTTATGATTCAAATACAAAGGCGTATAGGGTCTTCAACAAATCATCGGGTTTGGTTGAAGTCTCTAGCGACGTTGTATTTGATGAGACTAATGGCTCTCCAAGAGAGCAAGTTGTTGATCTTGATGATGTAGATGAAGAAGACGTTCCAACGGCCGCGATACGCACCATGGCGATTGGAGATGTACGGCCTCAGGAACACTTGGAGCAAGATCAACCATCTTCCTCAACTATGGTGCATCCCCCAACCCAAGATGACGAACAGGTACCTCAAGTGGAGGCACATGATCAAGGGGGAGCACAGGATGTTCAAGAGGAAGAAGCACCTCAGGCACCTCAAACCCAAGTTCGAGCGACAATTCAAAGGGATCATCCCGTCGACCAGATATTGGGTGATATTAGCAAGGGAGTAACTACTCGCTCAAGATTAGTTAATTTTTGCGAGCATTACTCTTTTGTCTCTTCTATTGAGCCTTTCAGGGTAGAAGAGGCCTTGCTAGATCCGGACTGGGTGTTGGCCATGCAGGAGGAACTCAACAACTTCAAGCGCAACGAAGTTTGGACACTGGTGCCTCGTCCCAAGCAAAATGTTGTGGGAACCAAGTGGGTGTTCTGCAACAAACAGGACGAGCACGGGGTGGTGACGAGGAACAAGGCTCGACTTGTGGCAAAAGGTTATGCCCAAGTCGCAGGTTTGGACTTTGAGGAGACTTTTGCTCCTGTGGCTAGGCTAGAATCAATTCGTATCTTGCTAGCATATGCCGCTCACCATTCCTTCAGGTTGTACCAAATGGATGTGAAGAGCGCTTTCCTCAACGGGCCGATCAAGGAGGAGGTGTACGTGGAGCAGCCCCCTGGCTTCGAGGACGAACGGTACCCCGACCACGTGTGTAAGCTCTCTAAGGCGCTCTATGGACTTAAGCAAGCCCCAAGAGCATGGTATGAATGCCTTAGAGACTTTTTAATTGCTAATGCTTTCAAGGTTGGGAAAGCCGATCCAACTCTTTTTACTAAGACTTGCGATGGTGATCTTTTTGTGTGCCAAATTTATGTCGACGACATAATATTTGGTTCTACTAACCAAAAGTCTTGTGAAGAGTTTAGCAGGGTGATGACGCAGAAATTCGAGATGTCGATGATGGGCGAGTTGACCTACTTCCTTGGGTTCCAAGTGAAGCAACTCAAGGACGGCACCTTCATCTCCCAAACGAAGTACACACAAGATTTGCTAAAGAGGTTTGGGATGAAGGACGCCAAGCCCGCAAAGACGCCGATGGGAACCGACGGACACACCGACCTCAACAAAGGAGGTAAGTCCGTTGATCAAAAAGCATACCGGTCCATGATAGGTTCTTTGCTTTATTTATGTGCTAGTAGACCGGATATTATGCTTAGCGTATGCATGTGTGCTAGATTTCAATCCGATCCGAAGGAGTGTCACTTAGTGGCTGTGAAGCGAATTCTTCGATATTTAGTCGCTACGCCTTGCTTCGGGATCTGGTATCCAAAGGGGTCTAACTTTGACTTGATTGGGTACTCAGATTCCGACTATGCTGGATGTAAGGTCGATAGGAAGAGTACATCGGGGACGTGCCAATTCTTAGGAAGGTCCCTGGTGTCATGGAACTCTAAGAAACAAACCTCCGTTGCCCTATCCACCGCTGAGGCCGAGTACGTTGCCGCAGGACAGTGTTGTGCGCAACTACTTTGGATGAGGCAAACCCTCAGGGACTTTGGCTACAATCTGAGCAAAGTCCCACTCCTATGTGATAATGAGAGTGCTATCCGAATAACGGAAAATCCTGTTGAGCACAGCCGCACAAAGCACATTGACATCCGGCATCACTTTTTGAGAGACCACCAGCAAAAGGGAGATATCGAAGTGTTTCATGTTAGCACCGAGAACCAGCTAGCCGATATCTTTACCAAGCCTCTAGATGAGAAGACCTTTTGCAGGTTGCGTAGTGAGCCCAATATCTTAGATTCGCAGAACTTGGATTGAAATGTAGCATACATGTGTTTATGCCTTTGATCATGTTCACTCTGCATTTTGTTGCTTATTGTGGTGCTCAAGTTGTACAAACACTCCCTGGACCTCACAAGTCCTTTTTGCAAGTGATGCACATATTTAGGGGGAGCTGTGCTACAACTTGACCCTTTGAGACTAATCATGTACTTGAGTTTGGTTGTTTTAGTCTCTAAGGGAAAATTGAAAGGGAAAAGGTGGACTTGGACCACGCGAGACTTCCACTGCACTCCGATGAAAAGAGTAACTCTTCCAAGTTCATCGTTATACTCTTATTGCCTATTTGCTCTTAGTTGAAGATTTTGGTGAGGCAATGGGGTTAAAGGGCCAAGATTGATCCCGTTTTGGTGCTTGATGCCAAAGGGGGAGAAAATAAAGGCCAAAGCGATAAATGGATCAGCTACCACTTGAGAGATTTTGAAAATAGTAGAATAGAGCTTTTGGTTTGTCAAAACTCTTTTGTTGTCTCTCTTATCAAAAGCTGGCTTCTTGTGGGGAGAAGTATTGATTATGGGAAAAAGGGGGAGTTTTTGAAATCTTAAATCAATTTCTCTTAGAATGACTCTCTTTATGTCTTAACATGTGTGTTTGACTTAGAGATAGAAATTTGAGTTTGATTTGCAAAAACAAACCAAGTGGTGGCATAGAGTGATCCATATATGTCAAAATTGAATCAAAACAATTTTGAGTTCTTATTTGATTTGATTTTGTACTTGTTCTACTTGCTTTATGTTGTGTTGGCATAAATCACCAAAAAGGGGGAGATTGAAAGGGAAATGTGCCCTTGGGCCATTTCTAAGTATTTTGGTGATTTAGTGTCCAACACAAGTGCCTAAGTGTAAAAAGGTGGACAAAGTACAAATCAAGAATTAAGGTATGTTTCTCAGACTTAGTACATTGTTTTATGGACTAATGTATTGTGTCTAAGTGCTGGAAACAGGAAAAATCCAATTGGAAATGTCTTGGCTCGAGCAGCCAAGAATATGCTGAGTCTGGGAGCACCGGACTGTCCGGTGGTGCACCGGACAGTGTCCGGTGCGCCAGGCTGGCTCGAGCAAAGTGGCTGCTCTCGGGAATTCACCGGCGACGTACGGCTAAAATTCACCGGACTGTCCGGTGTGCACCGGACTGTCCGGTGAGCCAACGGTCGGCCGCGCGATCTGCGCGAGACACGTGCCCGAGCCAACGGCTAGAAGACGGCACCGGACTGTCCGGTGCACACCGGACATGTCCGGTGCGCCAACGGCTCTCAGGCTGCCAACGGTCGGCTTCGCTATTTAAGGAAGGAAATCGGGCACTGGACAGTGTCCGGTGTGCACCGGACTGTCCGGTGCCCCCGATGACAGAAGGCAAGAATGGCTTTCCAAGTTTGTGCTCAACGGCTCCTAGCTGCCTTGGGGCTATAAAAGGGACCCCTAGGCGCATGGAGGAGTACACCAAGCATCCTTTGAGCATCATTGATCACTCACACTTCATTCTCGCGCACTTGTTCGACATTTTAGTGATTTGAGCTCCGTTTTAGTGTGCTAGTCTCTTGAGCTCAAGTCTGGGTTTTGCGTGTGCGTATTCGCTGTGATCTTGTGTCGTGTGTGAGTTGCTAATCCCTCCCTTGCTCTGTGATTCTTCGTGAACATCTTGTGTAAGGGCGAGAGGCTCCAAGCTGTGGAGATTCCTCGCAAACGGGATTAAGAGAAGCAAAGCAACACCGTGGTATTCAAGTTGGTCTTTGGACCGCTTGAGAGGGGTTGATTGCAACCCTCGTCCGTTAGGACGCCACAACGTGGAGTAGGCAAGCGTTGGTCTTGGCCGAACCACGGGATAACCACTGTGCCATCTCTGTGATTGATATCTCTTGGTTATTGTGTTGGGTTGAGATCCTTCTCTAGCCACTTGGCAAATTACTGTGCTAACAAGTAACCAAGTTTTGTGGCTTAAGTTTTTGAAGTGTTACAGGATCACCTATTCACCCCCCTCTAGGTGCTCTCAAAAAGATATTTTATAGTTGCAATGAGGTAAGAGGGAGAATATAAAGCGAACCACAGCGAAAGGAAAAAAGTAAGGGTGGAATCTGGTAACATAGCATAAAAGTGGGATATATGAGGCGAAATTTAGGGAAAACTGTTGTGGATAGTCGTATATCACCACTATATCCTACTTTTTCTCTACCTTATATCCCCTAAATCCTAACCCCCATACTGGTTCCTTCTAAATTCATCTTCCTATACATAATACAATATACCTAATATATTTAAAACTTGATTTTTTACACATGTATTTGTTAGTCTAAAAATAGTGTATATTGGACTGCACACGTGTGTGTGCATGTGTGTGGTGTGAGTGCGTGGCGTCCTTGTATCTTATAAAAATAAAGAAGAGCATTGCTGCAGGCACTATTGCCCATATACATGCGAAGGGCGGTGCTGCAGCAACAGATGTAGCCAGCCTACATGGCAGGTTACCGCTCATTACTGATTAATGTTCACTCTGCAATGCAGTTTCATCCATGATTTAAGTTGACCTGTCATTGAAGTGGACGGGCTACCAGCGCTGGTGCGTTAAAGCTCTCAGCGCCAGCACTAGCAGCCTACCGAGTTCATTATCGTCCAGATTTCATCCTTGATGTCAGTTTACCTGTCATTAAATTGGATGCAAAGGCGGACGCAGTACACAGGCACCACAGGCCACGGCCTGGGCTGCCTCGCGCGTCTGTATGGAGCATGTATTTGACTCCAGTTCAAAAAAGGATGCAAAGCTCAGGCTACCGTAGGCCTGCACCGCAGCACTGGCTCACAGCCTAGGCTGCCATAAAATCCTGGATCCGCCACTGATTGGATGTTTGTAGATTTAAGATATGTTTGGTTGTATACTTAAGGTGCTAAAAATTACCACATATTTTCTGTCATGATTGCTTAAGGTTAGACGCTCAAATTACGTGCCACAACTTTAGCATGCCTAAAGAAATCTGCCACACTTTTATAAGTCATTAACGAGTGAGACCTATGCAGCAGAAGAAAAATCTTGCCAAAATTGTGTATAAACCAAAACACATGTCTAACTCGGGTAAACCTATTTAATATTAGACGTGACAAACTGTAATAATTGAGGTAGCGAACCAAACATAATCCTAGAGCCGCATAAATGAGATGCACCGTGGATGTGAGTCTATGACCACCAACCGTTGCCTAAATTCCAAAGACAGAAGAATACGAGAGGCTAAACGGCTATCTTTTAAAATGGTATCTATTGTGTTAAATGGTGAACGTCAACCGAGTCGTAGAGCTGGAAGTTTTTTTAGAAGCAATTGCTTTCGTCCTAGTATATCTTTCACAAACATCACATTGACCCAATTTTGACTTGGAGCTTTCAGCATTTCTAAGTGGATGGAAAGAAAGATATTTTACATCCTATTTTGAGTTCGGCCTTTAGCTCTTCTTAATGGATGGAAAGAGATATCTTAAAGTTGTTTCGAAGGACATAAAAAGATAGGATAAACTTTATAGTTATTTCAACCAAATAGTTATTTTAGACATATACCTTATAAAAGCATTTCCACCGTTCATTGCTCACAGTTAAACTTAGCTAGCCTTATATACAACTTTACGGGCTTGTTTGGTCGTATTGATAGTCATCTTCCTATACCCATGCAACAAAACAAGCCTACATAGCTAGCTTGTTGCTTTCTCATGCTCTTGAATGCTGCCGCCTTTATTCATTTTGCTGACTCACACGCCTTTTTAAGGAGACACCACTTTAAGATGCCTCTCCAAATATATACTTACTCCATACCAAAATAAATTTCGTTTTAGCTTTTTAGTTGATTTATACAATAATTAATATATGTGTTATATATATATATATATATATATATATATATATATATATATATATATCATCTCATCATCTATTTGCACATAAACATAAAAATTAAGAGCTAAAGTGACTAATATTCTAGGACGGAGAAAGTACCTTTTAAGGAGCGCTGTCATTAGATTATGCCACTTTTATCTCTGTCATGTGCCACCATTGTGTTCCTTATTATTGACGTTAGTGACATTGCACTCGCTGCTCAGTGCTCACAATTCCATTGATATCTCTATTGACGTTGCGTTCGAATAATGGCACCATGTCATGGTGCAGCCCTCCACAAATCAAACCCATGTGCTGCCTAACATCCTACACTCCACTAGCATTTGCTGCCAAAACGCTCATGATATCAATCTTTTGGAGGTGTAGCGGGACTAATTGGAAACCGACTATAACCTTCATTGTCAAAATCTAGGATCAAGGGCGAGCGAGGAACGATGAACTTCCCCTCGGGGTCAAATGATCCCGTGGAGACAAGGTTATAAAATAATTTTAACAATGGTAACATATTTAAGCACCTTTATGTTTTTAGTCTCAAATATTCTGCAAAGTTATTTCAAAAATGCAAAAAGATATAACAGATACCATCCTTGGGATAAAACAAACCATGATGCACCATATTTACCTATATAATTATTTATGCGGTACTCATTGATCTTCTGAAGTTGTATTATATGCCATTGCATAAAGTTTTAATTTACCCTGTATAAATTCGATTTTCAGATCCTATTTTTTCTGGATTTTTATAATTCAAAGAGGTAAACCTAATAAACATAAAGGTACTATTAGCATTACATGTTCAAAGTGCTTGTCTAAATTATAAAACCTAATAAACATATCTTGTTTCATGTATTTATATTACATTGTTCAAAGTGTTTGTCCAAATTAACAAACCAAATAAACACCTAATATTGTTATGATGACCCTTTATAAGCCCATTGCAATAAAATTGCTTTAGTTATTTGTAGCTATCCTTTATAACCCATTTATGTTTTTATTTAAAGCTCATAGTGCTTACATTTTTTATGAAAATTACATTATGTGTATTACCCTATTATTTTTATAATACAAATGTTCCACGTTATATGTTGGCCATGTATTATGTAGCATTATAATTGGTACTGCGGATCTACACTAGATCTTTAACCTAGTGACTATCCTCAATATACATACCCAACATCATAAATTGGAACAAATGTTCTACATCTATTTAAAAGATAACTACCACTAAATCACATTTTCATTGACCATACCTAAAGGTAGTACCGATTTGAACGGTTCATTTCAGATTAAAGCCAGTTGTTTGTATTACTGTTTAGATCTACACTAAATCCATGACTTAGTGACTATCCTCAACATGTGTATCTAATTCGTTTGTGAATTATAAAGGTCTACATCAACTTTTGACCTTTTTTAATTGAGGTAAATCTGAAAGAGATAAAAACACTCTTTTATAATCGTGGGCGGTAATTTCGACATAAGTTGGGGAGGTTAAATGGACTTTGTGTGACAAGTTGACGACAGACACTCAAGGGACACAGTTAATTTTAAATAGCAAGAGGATTCCACTTCTAAGAATTCTCTTCATTTCTCTTATCACCAAATTAGACTTCAGAGATGACGAATCTAAATATTTCTTCACAATAAATTAAGATCATTAAATAATTTTAGTTTAAAAATAAATAAGAACAGAGGTGTATCCTAATCTCCCTTTTCATTTTATAGTATACCCCATTACAACCAGTAGACACAGTCGCGCAAATGTTGCGAGCGGCGGCGTCGAGGTGCGCCCGCGGCGCCGTCCGGCGGCTGTCGTCGTCTGCGGTGAAGGATGCTTCACCAGTCTCCGTGGGGTCGCGGTGGCAGTCTCTCCTTGACGAGGGTGACTGGTCGTACCGTCAGGAGTGGTGGGGCGAGGAGGACGGCCCCGGCGAGGGCGTGCAGACCGTCTTCCGCCGCCACTCCGAGTGCGGCAACGGCGTCGTCTCCGTCTCCGCCTACCCTGCTTCCCTTCCGGTAGATACCGCCACCTTTTCCTGCTTAAGTCTCCGTCTCCGCCTATCCTGCTTCCGTCCGGTAGATACCGCCTCCTTTTCCTGCTTAGTTTAGCAGTGCCGTAACTGAAAATTTAGGGGCCCTGCACGAAATGTCTAACTCAAGAATTGTTACTCTTTCCATCCATTATTATACTGTACATTATATCTTACTTCTTAGTATAAATACGGCCTTCTAAACTAGATCTTGACCCTTAATTTTTCTTACAACTCATTTTTGTCTTTTGCTACAAAGTTAACATGATATTAACGATTTCAAATGCAGATATGTTGATACAACTTGTACACACTAAACGTGTATATATGACTTGACTAATTATTGGTCAAAACATATGAAGTCTGACTTTCTGAAACCGTATGCTCATAATGTTTAGTAATAACTAGACACAATATTTTTCATTCAATATATAAAATTCCAATTTGTTTCTTTTGTTTTTATATAATGCAACGATTATATCACTGTGCCCCTAGTCAATATTAGATTCATATTGATTCTCTTAGGTGGCTTGAGATTCTTTTACCTGAAAGGACAAAGTGGACCCTTTGGTTTGATCTAGTACTTTGCATGACCAGAATAACTTTGGAAGACAGTTAAACATAACTCCTGAGTAATAAGTTGACTAGGGGACTTTTGATAGAAAAATTATTTGCACAGACAAGCTTCCTTTACCAAGGAGATTTAGGAGTTCATAAGATAGTAAAGGAAATGCTTAACGTGCTGATGCTTGGGTGCGTCAATAGGAACACCTAGACTAATTAAACATGAATGCTACCAGTACCCGTACTGCTAATTAGTATTACTACTGCTTACAAATTTAAAAAAATTTTGGGCTCCCTTGGCTCTGCGAGCACCTATGGTGCACTTCTTAATATACTGTGCTGATGCTCTGAAAGCTAGTGAATAACACAGGGTTTGCAATTTGGGAGGAAAGAGAATATGAAGAGTACTTATTCAACCCAGCAACTTAACAGACTGGCTATTTTTTTGAGATTATTGTTTGTTCCAGGAAAAAAATGTGTGGTTTTCACCTACTCTTTTACAGGGAACAATGCCCGTTCAGAAAATGCGATGATCTAATTTTTGAGGGCTTTCCTGTGCAACTTACCATGGGTGTTGCACTCTTTAATACCATGTTTTAGTTTCACTTTATTTAGTCGATTTATTGTCTCGACTCATCGAAACAAAACCTGTTATCATGTGTCAGGCTAGTGAGCATTGGCCAGCCATGGAGAGATGGCTTCAAGAGAGTAATTCAAGACTATACCCAGAATCAGCCAGCTCTGACCAGTTTAAGGTACTAGGCTACCAGTGGCGAGTGATGCGTTTTAATGACCATACACGGCAAAGCACTGTAAAAGTGATGACATGTTATAGGACTTCGGGTCAGAGATCATTATTCTTGATGCAGCAACCACATGTTTTAGCTGTTCCTTGTGAGTTCACTTGTACCATCTTTTCATTCATTATGATGATGGCATGTTCATTTTTCTTAGTTAACTTCATCTATTCATTTAGGGGCTGTTTGGATCATTTCATTTTGGAGGAATTAAAATCTACTTAATAGATTAGGCTATTTGACTTGTAATTTGTCATTCCACAACTTTCCCAAGTTCACATATAAGTCTATCTCAGATTCATAGGGTGTGAAGTGAAAAATGATTCTATAGATCACCATACTATATTTTTAGTCTGCAACTTATAACATGCTCTTTAACTCGCTTCCCTATAGTAGAAATGCAACATATAAGTAACTCTCTTGTATAATATAGCTAACAATAGCATACAAGTATATTCCATGACCATATTAGCTTAATTTATCTGGGCCTAAATTATAATTATTAGAATGAATTAGATTCCAAGGATCCAAATGGGGCCAGGAGATTGGTATTCTTGCCTCTTTGAAGGCCAATTGTGATTTTATCTCCGTTTTCCTAACTTTGTAATTTTACTCTCATTTTTTGAGTCTGAAGCCGCTGTTTGCCCATGTATACTCTGTTAGCCAAAGGCCGAAACATGATTTAAAGAAAAAAATAAAATGTTCAGACATGATTCTACCCCTAACCAAGTAACCATCCTGGTTCCGCCGATGGTTGATTACGCACATGCAACTTAACTTTGCTCAAATTTAAAATATTTGCAATTTCTTTTGTAAAAATTCTATGAGAACGATGCAAAAATTTATAATGTCAAAATAGAGGGTAAAACCACGGACTATTAAGAAAACTAGGGGGCATATTCGCATGGACAAATTAGTCCTTTTTAGTTGAATAGACACCGTTAACTCATCTTTAAAAAAAATCTGCCTTCGCCTTGAAAATGCAGGAGCAAAATCACAAAGCTAGACAAATGATTGCAAAATCACTATTAGACTTCAAAACAGGGGTAAGAACACAAGAGCCCCTGTTCTTTTATATCTGCTAATCTACAATTCTGAAAGAGCCATTCTTACACATAACACAAGCATAACCATTTGCATACCAGTCACACAGTCAAAATATACTAGTAAGTAGTAACTGCTAGTGTTAAATATTATCATACTTGCATATGTTCTATTGGTAGGTTTGCATGCACCGAGCTGTCAGATGCAAAAGCAATGCAATTGGTGTTTATGTATGTGCTGTATCTTTTACCTCAACACCACCATACACTTATGAAAGTTAATATTTTCAGATGTCAAGAGTATGGTATCAGCAGGATTGACAGCGCTCTCATGTTCTTCGTATGATCTACCACAAGCAGCATCTGGACAGAACACCATGAAAATTCTGTGCATCGGCCATGGTGGCGGCAGCTTACCGTTGTTTTTGGCTAGCAAGTTCAGAGGTAAACACTATGACAAACTTGAGCTATTCGATACACTTGCAGCGCAACATCTCACTTGCTGATACTTTGTGTACTGCATACTGTAGTAAAGTGAAAGATTTGCAGCATTACTGCGATTTTTTACTTTGTTATGCTTCCTTTCCTGTGCGTCGAGATGAAGTGAATTTTTTTTCCTGTCTTGGTTGACTCATCTTGACACCTGATTTGTTGAACTTCAGAATTATTATTAAATTACGCTTGAATAGACGATTGACTGAAAAAAATCCACCCCCCGTGGCCCTGTGTCAGACTGCTCGAAGTCAAATCACTTAGGGCTTGTTCGGTTTGAAGGGGTTTAAGGAGGACTAGAGGGGATTAAATCCCCTCCTATTTAAATTGATTGAATCCCCTTTGATCCCTCTCAATCCACCCCTAATCGAACAAGCCCTTAGGATTTCTTTTTGTTGTATCGTATTGTGTGTTAGACTGCAGATACACCTGTAGACACTTGTTTTGCCTGATTCGCTATTTGGCTCTTTCAGGTGCTACCATCCACATTGTGGAAATCGATCCGGTGGTTGTTTCGGCATCAATTGAATCCATGGGTTTCCCCGCGTCACCCGTTAAAGGCTTATCCCCCGAGTCCATGCTACCTTCCGACGCCGATGAGCTATTATGGGGAGGCATACACGACCGCATCTTCCTGCACACAGCAGACGCCGAGGATTTCATTGCCAGCGACGGCAACGAGTATGACATCGTCTTCATCGACGCCTACGACGGAGACGACGTGTTTCCTCGCAAGCTCTGGGACGTGGACGGGGCGTTCATGAAGAACCTAGAGAAGAGAGTGCACCCCGTCCACGGCACCGTGGTCGTGAACCTGCACTCCGACTCAGACTCCGAGGCGGAAGGCAACGCCGACTTCCAGAGCGCGCTTCCCATGGGCAGGCACGTCTCCCAGGTCTGCAGGGCTTACATGCAGCACTTCGGGGTGGCCTTCACGGCCGCGGTCCCGTGGCTCTGCAACATCACGCTCGTCGCCTGCCGCGCCGGCGGGATGGCGGGCGGCGCGCGCCGGGGGCTGAGCCGCAGGGATCTCGTCCTTGGCAAGCTTCTGTCGACGTCCGACACGGTGGAGCGCGCGCTGGGCCTGCCGTTCCCGTGTCTGCGGTACATCAAGAACGGCTTCACGATGGTTCACTGACATGCATGGGTTTTCTGTGGAATTTGGTTGTTTTGAACGGTATGTTTTGGTCTGGAAACCGCCTTGTTTTGTCCTCCAGAATGAATTGGGTTGGGGGTGATGCAGCCGACTGGTATCAAAGACTACGCTAGCTGCACAAAGGAAATGGCCGGAAACATCCTGCAGGCCCGGGTTGGAGCGAGCGGCTGCTGCGGTGCTGCCGCCGTTTCAGGTCCTTGTTCCGAGGGTCGTCGCGGAACGGCGACGGGTAGGCAACGGCCGGTTCACAAATGACTCAACTACTGTGATTCCGGCAACCGTATGAGAGGTTAGAGAACTCGGTGTCTCGATGTCACACGATTAGGCGCCAATCACTTCAAAAGAACCAACGGCGGTACTCTTTAATCAGGCGCGGACGGTCCGCGGCACAGGGCCGGACGGTCCGCGACCTGGCGTGAGGCGGCGGTGCTCTCTGGTCAGGCGTGGACGGTTCGCGGCACAGGACCGGACGGTCCGCGACCTGGTGCAGGAGCTCGGGTTCTCTGCCGGACGGTCCGCGCCCTAGGGTCGGACGGTCCGCGCGTGCGCAGGGGTGGCGGAAGATCGCCGGCGACGTCTAGATCTCGCTCCCGGAAGGGACCCCGTCGGGGAGGAGAGATTCTAGGAGTTGTCTAGGCTCGGGCAGGCCGACCTAGACTCCTCTAATCGACGTAGAGTCGAGGAGAGGCGGAGAATTTGGGGATCGAGAGGCTAAACTAGAACTAGACTAGAACTACTCCTAATTATACAGAAATAAATGTGAAATAAAAGTTGTATTGATTCGATTGTTGATGATTACAAATCGGCCGTAGACCTCTCTATTTATAAAGGAGGGGGACTGGATCCTTTACACAATGGATTCCGAGCTAATTCCGCGAATATAGCTAACAACCGTATCACAAAACTCGGAACCCTAAACTGCTCTGCGCATGCGCGGACCGTCCGGCCCACAGGCGCGGACTGTCCGGACCGCGGACCGTCCGGCCTCAGGGCCGGACCGTCCGCCAGCTCAAAACGGCGCTCAACATATGCCCCCCTGCCTTTTGGTGGAGCTGAGCAAACCAAAAGCAACTAACTCGATGTGATTACATCGGTTCTCTTAGGCATCTTGCCACATACTAGGATGGTACTGTTTGAGGAAACGCCCATTCAAAGCCTTAGGCAAATCCTTGCCTTGTAATGTTTGTAGCAAATAGGCGTTGCCAGACATTACCTGTTTTACTTTATAAAGACCCTCCCAGTTTGGCGACCATTTCCCGAACTTCCGGTCTTTATTCCTTAGAGGCAGAATGGTCTTCCACACCAGGTCCTCTACTTGAAATGATTTTATTTTTACCTTCTTGTTGTAGGCCCTGGCTACCATGATCTTGTCCTTTTCTATTGCTCCTAAAGCTATCATCCTCTTGTCGATCACCTCATCAATATTATCCATCATTGAATTATAATAATCAGTAGCAGTTAGATCATTTTGTCTGGCGAACCTGACAGCATTCAAACTTATTTCCACAGGCAACACTGCTTCCTGCTCATAGACAAGCTCAAAAGGAGATACTTTAGTAGCCCTATGTTTAGATATTCTATGAGCCCATAAAGCTTCAGACAAAATCTTATGCCAATATTTAGGATTATCAGATATCTTCTTTTTTATCAAATTAATCAATGTCCTATTACTAGACTTGGCCTGTCCATTGGCCTGAGCATAATATGGAGATGAATTAAGTAGCTTAATTCTGTATGATTCAGCAAATTCACGTACCTCCTTTGACATAAAAGAAGTACCTTGATCTGTAGTCAAGGTATGAGGAATGCCGAATCTATGAATAATATGCTCAGTTATGAACTCAATTACCTCCTTGTGCGTCATGTTCTTTAGAGCAACGGCTTCAGTCCATTTGGTGAAATAGTCAGTGGCAACTAACACGAACCGATGCCCCTTTGATGATGAAGGATGAATTTCTCCAATAAAGTCTAATCCCCATCCTATGAAAGGCCAAGGCTTGATGATAGGATGTAATTCAGCTGCAGGGACCAACTGTAGGTCGCCAAATTTTTGACACACCTGGCAACCCTTGTAGTACTTGAAACAATCAGCTATCATGTTAGGCCAATAAAAACCAGACCTTCGCAACAGCCATTTCATCTTTAGAGCCGATTGGTGGGTACCACAAATTCCTTCATGTACTTTGGCCATGGCCAATATAGCATCATCTGGGCCCAAGCACTTAAGCAGGACGTCGTTGACTGTTCGGCGGTAGAGTTCATCACTCATCAAGACATACTTGAAAGCTGTTCGTCGAATGTTCTTATCTGTCCTGATATTGGGATTTCTTAAATAATTAAGTATAGGTGTCCTCCAATCACTTGCATCAGCTTCATTATCGGCCGAATCAATTAAGAGAACATTTCTGGTAACCCTGGACGGTCCGGCGTCTCGACACGGACGGTCCGCGACCTGGGGAATTGGCCCTGCACTGGTTATCAGATTTTCAGTGTTGTGAAATCTCCCCCGCTTTATCCGATAACCTGATGCGTCTTGTGCCAAATTGTTAGCTCTATGATTCTCAACTCTAGAGATATGCCGAATACTGAATTCGTCAAAAAAATGAATTATACCCCAACATTTTTCAAGGTAACTATTTAGAGTACCATCAAAACATTGATATTTTTCTATCACTTGTTGGACAACCAGCTGAGAATCACCAAATACCTTCACATGTTTTACTCCCATACCATTTAAAAGTTCTAAGCCGAATAGGAGGGCCTCATATTCGACTTGATTATTAGTGCAATAAGTTTTCAATCGGCTAGAGAAGTCGAAGGAGACATTACTTGGTGAAACAAGTACGATGCCAATTCCTTGCCCTTCATCGCAAACCGATCCATCAAAATATAAAGTCCAAGGAGTAATAATGAGGTATGACATGTCTAGTTTATGAATATCATTAATCCGATGTTCTACAATGAAATCCGCTACGACTTGGCCTTTCATAGATTTCAATGGTTCATAGGCCAAGTCATATTCTATGAGTGCATAAGCCCACTTACCAATTCTACCACTCATAATTGGGTTATGCAACATGTATTTGATCACATTGGCTTGACCAGAAACAGTGCAATGACTAGACAGTAAATAACATCTACATTTGGTGCATGCATAAAACAAGCATAAGCATAACTTCTCAATAAAAGTGTACCTTGTTTCAGCATCCACCAACCTTCGGCTTAGATATGTCAGCACATGCTCCTTCCCCTCAGTTTCTTGTGTCAGAACAGTCCCAATGACCTTATCTTCAGCTGCAATGTATAATCGGAATGGTACTCCTGCTCGTGGTGCTTTTAATACGGGAGCCGAAGATAAGTATTTTTTGATGAGATCAAATGCTTCTTGCTGTTCTGCCCCCAAGCGAATTCAGCATCATTCTTAAGCCGAAGAATAGGGGTGAACGCATCAATCTTCCCGGCTAGGTTAGAAATAAACCTTCGTAAATAATTCACCTTGCCGAGAAACTTCTGTACTTCGACCTTACAAGTCGGAGGTCCCCCATTCCGAATAGACTTGATTCGGTCAGGGTCTATTTCTATACCATGTTCATGGATGACAAATCCTAAAAACTTATCAGCCGACACTCCAAAAGCATATTTACGTGGGTTCATTTTCAAACCATATCGACGCATTTTATCAAAGGCTTTGCGCAAATCAGCTATATGAGGACCAAACTCAGCCGATTTGACTACAATATCATCAATGTAGACTTCCACAGTGTTTCCTAACAACTCATGGAAGATCAGATTCATAGCCCTCTGATAAGTAGCACTAGCATTTTTAAGACCGAATGTCATGACAACCCATTCAAATAAACCAATGAAGCCTGGACATATAAAGGCCGTTTTAGACGCATCCTCTTCGGCCATGAAAATCTGGTTATATCCGGCATTACCATCAAGAAATCTAATAATTCTATTTCCTGATGCATTATTGATTAATATGTCGGCTATGAGCATATGATATTCATCTTTAGGAGTTGCTCTATTTAAATTGTGAAAATCAATGTATACCTTAAGCTTACCTGACTCCTTCTTCTCTACCGGCACAATATTGGAGACCCACTCTGCGTATCTGCAAGGTCTAATAAAATTAGCTTCTAGCGGCCGGTGGATTTCGTCCTTGATTCGCGGGAGAAGATCTGGACGAAAGGTTCTAGCTTTCTGCTTGAAAGGTCTGAAATCGGACTTAATAGGCAGCCGATATTCGACGATCTCTCGGCTTAGTCCAAGCATCTCAGTGTAATTCCAAGCAAAACAATCTGAATATTCCTTCAATAGACCGATCATCTCATTTCTAGGATCGGTCTCCAGGGTCTTGTTTACAAAAGTCGGCCTTGGAGTGTTACCATCTCCTATGTCAATCTCCTCCAAAGGATCAGTCGATGTAAACCCCTGTCCTAGTTTATCAAGATTTCTGAATTCTTCTATCATGTCCCCCACAGAGGAATTAGATGATCTTTGTGTGATGGTGGACTTTTCGGTCTCGGGGACCGGATCATCCGTAATACTGTCTTTTCGCTGCGGTAGATGTTCGGTCTTGAAGTCCGAACTGTTTTGTGAAAGACCAGACCATCCGGCTTTGAGAGCCGAACTGTCCGTGATCAAAGACTCATGAACTTTGTGTGTATTCATCATTTAAACTTTATTTAGGATTTAGCCGATTCTCCATCGGCTCTAGCATTACAGGAATGAAACCTTTCTTATCTATACTTATGAACTGATAGTCAGAAAAATCTACTCCTGTGAGACATATAGCAGTCTCATAAGTCCAGAGTACAGGGGCATCGGCCACAGCGATGCAGGCCGATACATCAGCATGTACTTGTTCTACATCATCGCCTACCCATTGTATTAGCATTTGATGTAATGTAGAAGGTATACATTAATTGGCATGAATCCAATATCTGCCTAGAATTAAACTGTAATTTCCTTCTACATCAGCGACGAAGAATGCAGCAGCAAGGGTCTTAGTCCCGATGGTTAATTCAACGGACGTGACTCCCCTGGCTTTAATTGAACTATCCCCAACACCGCTGAGGGTCATGTTGGTCTTGACAAGTTCGTCATCTTGTTTACCTAATTTTCTGTATAATGAATAAGGCATTAGATTTACAGCCGCCCCTCCATCTACCAACATCTTAGCAATCGATATTCCATTAATGTGACCGCGCACGAAGAGCGGCTTTAGATGATTTACCGATTTCTTTGGTGTTGGGGCGAAGGCAAAGGCGCCACCCTTCGCTCAAAGTCTTCGCTGTCAGCAGCCGAACTGACAGAAACAAAACAGGCGGGGACACCCTTCGCTCCTTCAGTTCCAGGCGAAGACTGGCGACGAAGGGCGTCCCACGGCGCGGCCTCGTCCAGCTCGGAGGCCCATGTGCAATCCGGCCCGTCGTAACGGGCCCCGCTTGGCCGCCCTGCGTTACGGGCCTATGCTGTAAAAGCATTCCTGTAATTACGGTCTGTAACCCCGCTTTATGGGAATATTCTTGGGATAACCTAGGCGCCTGAGGGCACATGCGTCCTTAGCTCGAGGTGCTGTGCGCTCAGGTACCTATAAATACCCCTGTACAGTGCCCGTGAGAGGCCAGATTAACAGAGCTTTTGCCATCACACGCGAGTGCCCTGTTGTCATCACTGCCCACCTGTGTTGGATTCCCTTGCGACTGAGAGCAAGCTCCAACATTTGGCGCCCACCGTTCGTGCTACGAGACAACCACCCGCGATGGCACCCAAGAGAGCTAACCCGAAGGCTGACGAGGCTGCGAAGGCAGCACTGCTCGCCGCAAGAAAGGGCAAGGCCCTCGCCCTCACCCAATCCACCCACCAAGAGGCCACCGCAGACGACACCCTCCGCACCTGCGACCCTGAGGGACAACCCTCAGGCTTCGCACCTCCCTCAGGCTTCGCACCTCCCTCAGACATCGCACCACCGAAGGGCGCGGATCTCGCCGAGGACGGTGAGGTCCTCGGCATCTCAGCAGAAGAACAGCTACAGCTGCGCGCCTTGCGCCTCAAGAACCGCAACCTCCAGAGGCAGAAGGAGATACTGGAGGCCAAGCGCCAGCGTGTGTCCGCACTCGCCAAAGTGCGGCAGATGATACGCGACGAAGAGCACAAGGCCCAGGAACTCGAGCGGGAGATTGCGCTGATGCAGCGCGAAGGCCACCTCAGCCCGCGGCACGAGTCATCCCTCCAGCAGCGCGCACAAAACGAAGACACGCGCGAAGCGCGCGAAGGCCACCCCGGCCTGCAGCATGGGCCACCCCCGCAACACCGCGCGCAACCGGAGGACCCGCGTTTCCCCCAGCGCGACTTCACTTTCCCGCACGCCGCGCCATTCCAAGGGGTCAACTATCTCGATGAGCGAAGCCCCCTGGCGCCTCACCTGCAAGTGACGCCGTGGCCAGCCAACTTCCGGGCTGGGACCTACCCCAAGTACAACGGCAGCACCGACCCGGCTCAATACATAATGAGTTACCAGGTCGCCGTCGCATCGTCCGGGGGGGACGACGCCACAATGGCGAAGTCCTTCATCATCGCCCTCGAGGGCCCCGCACTCACCTGGTTCACCAGGTTGCCCCCGCTGTCCATCGATTCCTGGAGAAGTCTCCGGGACAAGTTCCTCCTCAACTTCCAAGGGTACCGCCCGGACACCGACGCCCTGGCCGAGCTCTCGCTCTGCAAGCAGCTAGAGAGGGAGACCCTGAGGGAATATTACCGCAAATTCCTGACACTCAAGTCACAGCTACCCTCAGTCGACGACCAGATTGCCATCCACTATGCTATCAGTGGTCTTCGCGCTGGCGTCCTTTACAGCCACTGCATCAGAGATCCGCCGAAAAACCTCCAAGAGTTATACCAGCTGTTTGAAAAGTACGCCAGATCCGAGGAGCTCCACCAGCGCAAGATTGAGTCCCAGCGGAAGCCAAAAGATGCTCCACAGTCCAGCCGCACGTGGACAAGGACTTCGCAACCAGACTCCGGTCGAGATGGCCGCGGTCAGCAGCAAGTGCACAACATTGCCAACCAGCCGCCGGCCGCTGACCCCCTTCGTCGCCAGGAATATCCCCCCCAGGGCCGCGGAAGTGGAACTCGCGGCAGGGGTCGAGGGCGTGCGCAGCCACCCCCTCCACCGCGCCGATTTTACTGCCTTTTCCATGGCGAAGACTACGCCCACCAAACTAAAGACTGCCCCAAAGTGAAGGCCACCAGAGACAGAATGGCGAGGGCGCAGCCGGCCGACAACCCCAGAATTGTCGCGCATAATTACCAGCTACCCCCTCCACCATATGCCCACGCTCCCGCCCCGCATCCACCGCACCACGCTTACCAACATCATCAGGAAGTACAAATCGTACATCCTCCGCCTCCACCACCACACCAGCAACAACAAAACATCCTCCATGCCCCAAAGCAGGAAGACTTCGCCGATCAACCTTATCGCGGAGTCATTCATATGATAACTGGGGGGTCCAGCACCGACTTCGACACCAAGCGGCAGAAGCGGGACCACTACCGCAGCATAAACCATGTCGCCGTCACGGGCCCAGTTGTGCAGACAAAGTGGTCCCACATACCGCTCACCTTCGACGCACGGGACGTCGACTTGCGCAGCGCCCCCCACTGCGACGCCATGGTTATCAATTGCAGCGTGGCAGGCTGGGACCTACACAAGGTCCTCGTTGACAACGGCAGCCAGGCGGACATCATCTTCCTCCACGCCTTCGATCGCATGGGCATCAGCCACAGCCTGCTTAAGCCTTCGGACAACCCGTTGTATGGCTTCGGCGGCAAGGGCACCTTCCCCGTCGGCAAAATAGAATTGCCCCTCTCCTTCGGTGTAGCACCCAATGCCCGAAGTGAGCAAGTGACTTTTGACATTGTGGATATGGTATATCCATACAACGCCATCATGGGTCGGGGCTCCATCAATAAGTTTGAAGCTGCCATCCACGGACTGTATTTGTGCATGAAGATACCAGGCCCGCTAGGCGTAATCACAGTCCACGGTAACCAGCAGACAGCGCGCAACATAGAGCGGGACTTCGTGCCGGGTCAGAGGAACGTGCACTGTCTCTCGACACAGTGCGAGGTCCCTGCGCCCGACAGCCCAACTGACAAGCAGCACGACAAGGCTCAGTTGCAGAGTCAGGATGGGACCAAGACTGTCACCCTCGATCAGGCCACGCCCAAGCAGACAGTCACTATCAGCGAAGATCTTACTTCGCATGAAGAAGAGAAGCTCCTCTGCTGCCTGGCCAAGAATAAAGATGTCTTCGCCTGGTCCGCCCTCGACCTGGTCGGAGTCAGCCGATCCATAATCGAGCACAGTTTGGGAATTGACCCCTCGGTGCGACCAAGAAAGCAAAGGCTCCGCAAAATGTCCGACGAAAAGACAGAGGCCGCCAAGGCGGAGGTGCACCGCCTCCTAGAGGCTAAATTCATTGAGCCAGTGGCTTACCCCACATGGCTCTCCAATGTTGTAATGGTGCAGAAAAAAAGCGGGAAATGGCGAATGTGCATAGACTTCACCAGTCTCAATAAGGCCTACCCAAAAGACAATTTCCCGTTGCCACGGATCGACAAAATAGTCGATAGCGCGGCTGGATGCGAGGTCATGTCTCTCCTCGACTGCTTCTCCGGCTATCACCAGATATACATGAAGGCGGAAGACAAGGCTAGCACCAGCTTTATAACACCCTTCGGCACTTATTGCTTCGTCAGAATGCCGGAGGGTCTCAAGAATGCCGGGTCCACCTTCTCCAGACTCACCAAAACAGTACTCGAAGGGCAGGTCGGCAGAAATATATTTACATATGTGGACGACATCGTCGTCGCCAGCAAAAATAAGGAGGACCATCTCGCCGACCTGGCCGAGACATTCGCAAACATGCGAGATGCACGACCCCGCCTAAACCCGGAAAAGTGCGTTTTCGGTGTTCGCCAGGGCAAGATATTGGGCTACCTGGTGTCACACCGCGGCATCGAGGCCAACCCAACCAAGATCCAGGCCATCATCGACATGTCGCCTCCGCAGTCCGCCAGGGACGTCCAGCGTCTGACAGGCAGATTGGCCGCTCTCAACAGATTCATTTCCAGGTCGGCCGAGCGAAGTCTTCCTTTCCTCAAAACTCTCCGCGGCGCAAAAGACTTCGCCTGGGGGCCGGAGCAAGCAGCGGCCTTCGCCTCACTAAAACAGTACTTAACGGAGCTGGCCACCCTCACGAGCCCCGACTCCTCGCTCCCCCTATTGCTCTATGTCGCAGCTTCGCCGCACGCGGTCAGCGCGGCACTAGTGCAGGAGCAGACAGTCGAGGGCGCTGTCAGACAGTGCCCTGTTTATTACGTCTCCGAGGTCCTGACACCGTCCAAATGCAACATGACGGAGCTGGAGAAGATCGCCTACGCAGTTGTTATGTCCTCGCGCAAGCTGCGACATTACTTTGAAGCATTCAAGGTCCGCGTCACCTCAGACAGGGGGCTCGGCGAACTGTTTAGAAACCCGGAGGCATCGGTGAGGATCGCCAAGTGGGCAGCCGAACTCTCCGGCTACCACATCAGCTTCGAGCCCAGGACAGCCATCAAATCGCAAGTCCTGGCAGACTTCGTCGTAGACTGGACCGGGCCAGTAACACAGCCGGACCCGACCACAGAAAAGGTCTGGACGATCCATTGCGACGGCGCATGGTGCCATGCGGGGGCAGGCGTCGCTGCAATCATAACCTCACCTGTCGGGGTCAAGCACAGATATGCAGCACGACTCAGCTTCAATCTGGAATCCGACAGATGCACAAATAATATAGCAGAATACGAAGCAGTCATCCTCGGCCTCCGCAAGCTAAGGGCCCTCAGAGTCACCACTTGTATCATCAAAACAGACTCCAAGGTAGTTGCCGGCCAGGTCGAGAAAGACTATGCAGCCAAGGACCCCGCACTCATGCAGTACCTCGCGGCCATCCGAAGTCTAGAGAGGCAGTTCAAGGGGTTCACCGTGCAGCATGTGGACCGGGCCAAGAATGAGGAGGCCGACGCATTGGCCAAGGCCGCGGCCAGGGGCGAAACTCTGCCCTCCGACGTGTTCTTCCACGTCATCGGCACGCCAGCAGTCCGGAGCCCCGAAGGGCTCCAAATAACCAATAACAGCGAGGGCCACCGTACAGTCAACCTCATCATGACCGAAGACTGGCGAGCACCCATAACCCTGTTCCTGCAGGGGTATTATCACCCAGCCGACATCAATGAGGCCAAGCGCCTCAGACATCGAAGCCGAGACTTCGCTCTGATTGAAGGCCAACTCTACAAAAAAGGGGTCAGTCAACCAATGCTTAAGTGCGTCACCGAGGCCGAAGGCATGCAGATTCTACTTGAGGTCCACAGTGGCACGTGCGGCTCGCACGTGGGGCCGAGGGCCCTAGCTGCTAAGGTGATCCGCCAGGGTTTTTACTGGCCCGCAATGATTTGCGCCGCGAATCGGGTCACTCGGTCCTGCGAAGCCTGCCAGAAGTTCTCTCCCCGGTCAGGCGGCCCTTCGCAGTATACAAAGCTGATCGCCCACACATGGCCTCTCCAGCGCTGGGGTCTCGACATTGTTGGACCCCTGCCCACCGCTCAGGGGAACCTTAAGTTCGCCTTCGTCGCGGTTGAGTACTTCACCAAATGGATCGAGGCATGGGCTGTCTCCACAATAACATCAAAGACTGCCCAAAAAATTCTTCTGGCAGAACATCGTTTGCCGCTTTGGAGTACCGTCCGAATTAACAGTCGACAACGGCAAGCAGTTTGATAACCAAGGCTTCAAGGATTTTTGTTTCTCCATTGGCACCAAGCTTGCCTTCGCCTCAGTCTATCATCCACAGTCCAACGGGGTCGTGGAGCGCGCCAACGGGAAAATCTTCACAACCATCAAAAAAATGCTCCTCGATGAAAAAAAGGGCAGATGGAGCGATTTTTTACCTGAGGCAGTCTGGGCACTAAACACGACTGAGTGCAGGGCGACCGGGTTCACTCCCTTCCGTCTTTTATACGGATCGGAGGCCATGACCCCGCAAGAAATAAAGCACGGGTCCCCGCGAACAGTCCCGTCAGCCGTCCCAGATGTGGACGAGCCAACTTCAAAGGATCTCATCGACGGAGACCGTGTCTTCGCCCTACAAGCCCTGAACAAGTACCAAGCCCAGACCAAAGCATGGCGCGACCATTCAGTCACCCCGAGGGAGTTCAGCGAGGGGGACCTCGTACTCATTCGAACAGCTCGGACGGAGTCCAAGGGCAAGCTGGAGCCTAGGTGGGAGGGCCCTTTCATCGTCAAGACGAAAGCTTCACCCAGCGCTTACAGGCTCACAACGCCAACCGGCGAGGACCTGGAGCACTCCTGGAACATCGACAACCTCCGCAAATTTTTTGTCTGATTCCTCAGGGCTGTCTTCGCCCTTGTAATTCGCAAAAACAATCTTGCACCGGCCCGCACTCTTTTCCTCCCGGGGGGTGAGGTTTTTAACGAGGCGGAGCCATGTAATATATGCGTAAAAAATCCCCCGCAAAAAGACATGCGTCGAAAAAGACCGCAATGACGGTCTTCGACATTCGACCACCACGAGGTCACCGCGAGGCTAAGCGCTAGCTACCCTCGCGTGCGACAAATCCGCGCAAAAGTCGCCTAAGGGTGCAGCCGGATTAGCACAACAAGTGCGAAAAAAAATCTAAGTCTATCGCGAAGACTATCCGCGCAAAAGTCGCCTAAGGGTGCAGCCGGATTAGCACAACAAGTGCGAAAAAAAAATCTAAGTCTATCGCAAAGACTATCCGCGCAAAAGTCGCCTAAGGGTGCAGCCGGATTAGCACAACAAGTGCGAAAAAAATCTAAGTCTATCGCGAAGACTATCCGCGCAAAAGTCGCCTAAGGGTGCAGCCGGATTAGCACAACAAGTGCGAAAAAAAATCTAAGTCTACCGCGAAGACTATCCGCGCAAAAGTCGCCTAAGGGTGCAGCCGGATTAGCACAACAAGTGCGAAAAAAAATCTAAGTCTATCGCGAAGACTATCCGCGCAAAAGTCGCCTAAGGGTGCAGCCGGATTAGCACAACAAGTGCGGACAAAAATCTAAGTCTACCGCGAAGACTATCCGCGCAAAAGTCGCCTAAGGATGCAACTGGATTAGCACAACAAGCGCGAACAAACCAAAGACTATCTGTGCAGAAGACCGGACTAGCTCAACAAAAGGCCGACACGACAACATCAAGCCGCCCACGCCAAGACCAACCATGATCACACCAACACAGCACAACAAAACGAACCAGACAAAGTACACAACGCCTTCGCACACACACACACGCAAGCGAGGGCACACAACTTTATCATACAGGCCTCTACATATACAAGCGAGGGCACCACACTCTACATCGGCTCAACCTTAGGAATAATTCCCATCTCCCTATAATTAAATAACATTATCCTGAGTTCCTCACCCGCGAAAAGACTTCGCAGTTCCCTTTCACCTACACCCTCGGCGGTCGGCAAAGCTAACAGTTCCTGCCGACCAGCCCCACTTACGCCAAGCCGGGCCCCCTCCACCCCACTAACCATACGTTTCGCAACTGCCCTTCGCCGCCGTCGCCCGGTGCAGGGACCTCGCACAACTCCTGCATCCGTGGCGTGCGGCGAGGCCTCCATCGCAGCCACATCCAAGGCCGCGAAATAGTCCAAGTCCTCCGACGACTCCGTCCACTCAATCGAGCTCTCAGAGTCAGCACAGTCAAAAAACCCTGATGAGGAGCCACCACAGTCATTACCATCTTCCGCGGTCGTAGCCGCCAAAAATTTAGTAGTAGCGGTTGCGTGCGCAGGCCCAAAATCTTGAACCTGCGCAGCAACCAAAATTCAGTAACATGTACAAACCCCTCAACTTCCTCAACCCCCTACGCCTACTATGCCACCTGCGACGGCCCTGACGTTGCGGGCGCCTCCGCCGTTGGCTCTGCCGCTGCCTCCGTTGTTATCTCCACCGCCGCTGCTGCGAGATCCTCAGCACTCGGCGCGGCAGCTGCAGACGCATCAGGCGCGCCTTCGGCGGCTTCTGGGGGCGGGCCTTCGCCGGCCGCAGCGGATGCGGCCGGGGTCGGCGCAAGGGCGACCTCGGACACAGCCTCCGCCGGGGCCGACTCCGGGTCAGCCAGCATGTTGTTCAGCGCCCCGAAGTCGTCGACCCTCTCGCCACGCATCGCCTAAGCCAAAACACACAAAATTCATCAAACACGCACACAGCCCGCGTCCAACAAATACCAAACAAGCGTAAACGTTACCTGAGCCCTCGCTGTCGAGGCGCGCTCCCTGACCACATCGCTCCCATATGTCCCCCACAGCCGGTCGAAGATAGCCCCGGCAGAATCCTTCACCACGGGGTCCTCGACCTTGAAGATTTCTCGCTCAAAGTCCTCTTCGATTTGGTCGAAGACCTCGAAGTGCCGGCACCCTTCGCGGGAGAGCGCGTTCATCGCCCCCTCGCAGGTGACCAGGGAGGCATACGCCATAAAACCTTCCACGACGGTGGGGAGCGCCTGCAGCTCCTCCTGCACCCACTCCAGGCACCGGAGTCCGGGCTCTCGGTCCGATACTTCGAAATCACCGGTACCCGCGCCCAGGCCACGGTATGTATCCACGAGCAGCTGGCGCGTCCGCTCTGCCTCCGCTCGTGCCGCGGCCTCGGCCCCCGTCACGCGGCTCTCCAGGGCGGTGAGCCGCTCCTGCAGCTGCTCGGCGCGCTCCCTGGCAAGGTTGCCCTCCGCCCGCGCCAGGTTGGCCTCCGCCTGAGCAGCCTGCGCCTTAACAAGGGCTTCATTGGCCTCCCTCCTTTCCCCCGCCAGCTGGCGACGGAGGGCGGCCTTCTCGTCCTCCAGCGTGGCCACCTTCTCCGCCAGCTTGCGACACTTGCTGTCGGCGGCCGATTTTTCGCGGACGGCGTCAGCGTGCTGCGTCCGAAGCTTTTCGACTTCGGCAGCCACGGCCGCCGTGAGGGCCCCCGACGCAGTGCGGCTGGCGAAGTCAGCCACCTGCAGAACAGTCACAAGACCGCGATCAAAAAAAAGGGGGGGGGAGAGGGGGCCGAGGTCCAACTCAGCAGACCTGACGTAGCGCCTCCGTCGCCTCTGCCAGCCGGCGGGTCGCAGCGCCAGCCTCATCCATGACAGCCGCGAGGGCCGACGCCTCGCCACCGGCGCTCAGAACCCCGCCCTTCGCCTTCGGCGCTGCCCCGGCCGTCGCGGCCGCCGCGCCAGGCGCAATCACAGCAAGTTGGTCTTCGCCCAACCCTGCAGCGTACCGATGAACCGATCAAAAAAAAAGAGAGTCTTACCACCAAGATAGTCTTCCACGCTAATATCAGTGGCGAAGTCAGCGACGCGTTTGCCCGCCAACGGCAACGCTCGGGCCGCCCTCGCGACCTCCGCCACTCCGCCAGTCGGCGGCACCGCCTTCGCCGACTTCGAGCCTCCGGCGCCCGCCGTTGCCTCCGGCGCCTTGCTAGAGGCAGGGACGCTTGACTTCGCCGCCTGCGGCGGCCGGCCTCCGCCGGACGCCGCAGCCTTCGCCGTCCCCCGCTGCCGTTTCGGCCTGGCTTCAACGAGCCTGATCGCCGCCGGGCGCTTTTGCGCAGCTCCCTGGCGATCCTTGTCCATCACTGCTGACACAACAGCAGCAATATTCCGCCCGTAAGGAAAAACCTTCCATGCACGAACCATGCGAGATGTAAAAAAGTCCTCGCCGGCCGCGCGGGGGACAGGAACATTCCTAGGCCAGCAACCCCCGGTAACCCTCAGCATCCGAGCCAAAGACTCCCGGAGCTCGGGCGAAGACATCCTTTCCCCCGGGGCCGCGCACGTCTTCGTCAACTCTCTAGCAAAACGATCAGAAACCCCAAGTCCTCCCACAGCAGTACCTAATTTTCTCTTTTTCGAGGACAGGGCGGCCGCCGGCGCGGGGTAGTCTCCGGTCTCTACCGCCGGTCTCTTCCCACGGCGGTCCACATCGTCTTGACCAGGGTAGCCGTCATACGGCAGTTGATTTAATTCGAACACCCTGTTCAAGCGGTCATTCGACCCGCGGATATCCCAGCTGCGCTGGCCCTCTGTCCTCGGCACGTAGCGTCCAACAAGCCGTACCGCCCCATCCTCCGCCTCACGCACAACGGCAGCCGGATCGCGACTTTGCAGATTCAGGGCGAAGGCGGGACTCCGCACCACCCTTCCACCATGAAAAGGCATCCGGCGAGGGCATACTTCGCCCAACGCCCAGCCACGCGCCAATGGCCACACCCCATACGCCACAAACTCTTCAACCAAGTCGCGCCCACTGCTCAAGCCGGCGGCGCACCGAAGAGCCCCTTCGTCCTCGTCCTCCTCCGCCACTTCAAAGGGCGGGTAGGCTGAGTAAAAATGAGAGCACATCGCGGACACGGGGAGTCCCTCATGGCCTTCGACAGTACCCTCAGTGACGTAAAACCAAAATTCGTTCCAGTTGCCCCACTTGTTGCGGGCGCAAGGAACCAACTCGACCACCTGCATTGTGGTTTTACCGGTCTTCGGCGTGAATGTGCAAGAACCAAACTGAGCGACTTCGCCTTCAATCACCCTCTTCTGCCAATGCAAACAATAATACTTCGCAAAAACTTCCACCGACGGCTGTCCGCCGTACGAAGTCGTCGCCCAGACATACTTCGACAGTGCCACTATGGCATTCGGTGTCAGCTGATGTATCTGAACGTTGAACTTGCGCAGGACTTCGCTAACAAACCGGTGAGCAGGCAGGCGGAGCCCGGCGGCGAAGAACGCCTCAAAAACGACCAACTCGCCCTCCGGCTCGGGGACTTCCTCCGCCCCCGGGACCCGACCAACTCCGCTGCCGAAGTAACCCAACCGCTGCATATCTTGCACGCGGGCCGACGAAATCCGCGACACGCCGAAATCAACAGAGTCGCCGGCGTGCAACTCCTCCACCATTAAGCTACTCGGCGTATCCTCAGACGAGGCGGCGGCCGGCGGCGAGGGAGCGGCCGGCGGCGTAGCGGCAGCGGAAGAAGACGAGGACGGCATCGCAACGTACCGTCGGCGGCGGCGGGCGGTCTGTTTCACTCGAGCCAGATCTCCGGCGAACAGGACCGCGGCGGGCAGACGAGCAGCAAGTCGGCGGAAAAGGCGGCTAGGGTTTTTTCGCGGAGCGCGGAAAGTGAATTTCAAAAAGCGCCGCCCCCGCCCCCTTTTTATAGACAGGACGCGGCGCT
This sequence comes from Zea luxurians, assembly GCA_029449295.1. Classification (NCBI taxonomy): domain Eukaryota; kingdom Viridiplantae; phylum Streptophyta; class Magnoliopsida; order Poales; family Poaceae; genus Zea; species Zea luxurians. The sequence continues at coordinate 15,551,778 of JAOPSE010000052.1, read as the reverse complement.
TCGGGAAACCCGCAATCCCACAGTACGTCGTCAATCAACGGTCACATCAAAAACCCCCGCGGAACCACTTCGAGCGAGGGCAGCGTCTCCGCCATCTAACGACGTCTTCGGCACCAGGTGACTTTGTCGAACTGGTCCCTCGGAGGGCAAATGTTGGGGCGAAGGCAAAGGCGCCACCCTTCGCTCGAAGTCTTCGCTGTCAGCAGCCGAACTGACAGAAACAAAACAGGCGGGGACACCCTTCGCTCCTTCAGTTCCAGGCGAAGACTGGCGACGAAGGGCGTCCCACGGCGCGGCCTCGTCCAGCTCGGAGGCCCATGTGCAATCCGGCCCGTCGTAACGGGCCCCGCTTGGCCGCCCTGCGTTACGGGCCTATGCTGTAAAAGCATTCCTGTAATTACGGTCTGTAACCCCGCTTTATGGGAATATTCTTGGGATAACCTAGGCGCCTGAGGGCACATGCGTCCTTAGCTCGAGGTGCTGTGCGCTCAGGTACCTATAAATACCCCTGTACAGTGCCCGTGAGAGGCCAGATTAACAGAGCTTTTGCCATCACACGCGAGTGCCCTGTTGTCATCACTGCCCACCTGTGTTGGATTCCCTTGCGACTGAGAGCAAGCTCCAACATTTGGTTTAGTAAAGGCGGCTTCTTTAGGACCAAACTCAAACTGGGCAACAACAGGTTCATCGTCGCCGATAATAGTACAATCGACAGAAAATGTAATAACATTTACATCCATACCTGGGCGTTCTGGAGAAGCCTCGTAGTTGACCAAGTCCTCTCCCAGCAGGTCGTCTTCTTCCATTGATGTTGGCGTGTCGTTGGAGGCTTCCTGGCGTGGTGCGGACGGTCCGGACTCCGGGGGCGGACGGTCCGCGCCTGGTGCAGATTGCCCAATCTTGCTGGCCAGGCTACCCGCCATACCCGCAGGGTGTTGTACAAGTGTTGTTTCATTTTCTATTTTTGTGGCCGTTTATTTTTCCTCAACGACCTTTGGTCTCCATTTCTTTTGCGGTGGCGGGTACTGTGGATGTGTGTCATTGAATATCTTTTCCGCCTCCTTTTCCTGGCTCTCCTTCGCTCTTAGGCGCTATAATTTCCGCTTTTGGGACCGTGTCAATCCCGCTGGGCACCATCGAGGTATGGAGTATTTTGGATCGGTTGTTTTGATGGTAGCCGTATCTTCTTTTTTGGTTGTGTTGGCCGACTCACCAAAAATCATCGGCCCTTTATTATCTTCCTGTATGATAACGTCTGTAGTACCTATTTTGATGATGTCCTTCTTTGTTGTCCTTTCGGTTGCTGTAGGTACATGCCCCCCTGCCGGATTGATCGGCCTTGGAGGCCGAGTAGTCCGGCAATCCTGTTGGGTTTGTGCCTGGTGACCGGATTGAGCGGTGCTCAATCGGTCTTGTACTGGTGGTGTCAACCTGTCAAAAACAGATGTTTGGGGTGCCCCCCAGGCGGGGTACTGTGACATCCCAAATGGATATGGTGGCATGCCCCACATTTGATTTGGGACATATGGTGGAGGTAAATATGTGTATGGATATGACATAGGCGGATAAGGGGGTGGAGGTGCCCATGTTGGTATGTTAGGTCTCAATTGTACAGTATGACCTTTCATTTTTTCCGATTGGTGAGGTGGTCCAATCGGTCTGACATGACGTTGCTCATGAATGGGTGAGCGGGGTCGCTTTACTGGCCGGTCACTGGGGCCAGCCTTCTTTTTTCGTATTTAGACAATAATTGATCGAAAGTTGGGTCGGCTTTGACCAACCGACCAACTGCCTTGAATGTATTTGTTTTCCACGTACCTATCTCAGGCCGTCGTGGCTTGAAAGTACGTGGCTGTTGCGAGTCTTGAGCACGGCCGGACCGTCCGTTGGAGTTCTCCGGACCGTCCGGCGGGGTCCCGGACCGTCCGTGCCTATGTGCCGGACCGCTCAGGATGCGCAGCACGGGTTCCTGCATCTGTCTCTCTGTCTGCGCTTGCCCCCCAGTGCTAGAGGCTGTGATGGTCACCTTTAGGGTCTCCCCTCCGTCAGGAGTCGTTTCTGCCACCACTTTCCTGCAAGAAATTTTATGTTTTCATCGACATCTCTTGCATTGCCGATGACTATCTCTTTTCCTTTGCCTTTATCGGCTGTGTTTGGCCGAACCAGGACTTTATTGCCCTCGAAGTCGATCATGTTCATCGGAAAGGGTTCTGTATCCACCTGCATTTCCTGAAATTTCAATCATCCCTCGTTAATGGCCGATTGAATCTGTCGACGGAATACATTAAAATCATTTGTGGCATGAGAAAATGAGTTATGCCACTTGCAGTATGCACGACGTTTTAGCTCGTCGCTGGATGGAATAGTGTGATTTATTTTAATGTTGCCATTTTTAAGTAATTCATCAAATATTTTATCACACTTACCAACATTAAACGTAAACTTAACCTCCTCTTGTCGTTTCTTTTGAATCGGCTGTAAGGAGGAACAAGCTGAAGATTTGGCCTGCTTTGGCCAAACCATTTCAGCAGCATACACTTCTGCTGATTCGTCATCTGAGCTACTTTGGTCGCATTCTACTATATGTACGTTGTGACGAATTGTTTTAGCAGTTTCTTTGCTTCGGCTTTCACAAGCCGAAGCTCTCTGGTGTAACTGTGCTAGTGTAAAAAATTGGATGCCTTCTAATCTTTCTTTTAAATAATATCGTAAACCATTAAAGGCTAATCCTACTAGCTGTTTTCTGCTAAATGAATTTGGAAGCATCGGTTTCTTGTATCTCGGAATCTCCGGATGTAATCATTAACCGATTCATCTTTTGCTTGTCGCAATGACACTAAATCTACCAAATCCAACTCATAGTCACCGGAGAAAAAATGATCATGAAATTTTTGTTCTAAATCCCCCCATGATGAAATGGAATTAGGAGGTAAAGTGGCGTACCATGCAAACGCAGTTCCTGTTAAAGATAATGAAAATAAACGTATGCGAAATGCCTCTGTGTCGGCCAACTCTCCTAATTGTGCTAAAAATTGGCATATGTGTTCACGTGTGTTCTTTCCTTGATCACCGGAAAATTTTGTGAATTCGGGTATCCTGGTTCCCTGTGGATATGGGTGGTGATCAAATTGGCTGTCATAAGGTTTCTGATATGATTGCCCCCCAGGGACCATGCTTACTCCGAGCTTATCTCGGAACGCCCCGGCTATTTCTTCCCTTACTATATCAATGGCAGCCGGTGCGAGACCACCGGCTCTCTGGTCAAACATAGGTGGGGTTGGCTGGATATTAGCATGTTGTCTTTCCCCCCATTGGTTTGAGCTACGTGGCGCATTGCCACTTGCCCTATATAGTTCATATGTTTGATCGTTCCTTTCCGGCCTTCTAGGTGGGGCCGAAAAGTTTTCCTGGGCTCTAGATCTCGAATTAATGGGTTGTTGCATTGCATAGCGCGATGGGAAATGTTGCTGGGACGGGTGAGGATTCAGGTAACAATCCTCCTCAAAAAGGTCATGCGCGGACTGTCCGGACATTGGCCCGGACCATCCGTGATTATACGCGGACCGTCCGTCGTTGTATGCGGACAGTCCGACTGGGTAGTTTAGATTTTGTGCCGTGTGTGGTGGCTCGGACGCATATCTAGGTAACTCATTAAAAATAGGCCCGACTGTTGCTGGCCCGGACGGTCCGCGCTCACGTGCGGACGGTCCGGGCATGTGCAGATCGGCTGATTTGCTGTCGATTTGTGGTTGCTCAGGGTATGTGTCCATCGACATCCCATAAAGGGGTTGTGACTGGTCGTGACAACCTGTAGCCGATGTATTACGCGTGTTACCCCCTAACTCAACCTCGTGCGAAGGAAAATTTGCGATATTAGATTTATCAAATGCACGTACTTATCGGCGTTTCGACCCTGGGGGGTCCCTGGACCGACGAGTAAATTGTCGCCGTGTGCCCCAGCCCAGATGGGTCGGCGCGAGGCGGAACGCGAAGGGGGGAGAAGCAGCCGGAGGGAGACAGGCGTGGGAGTGTGGAACCCGCGGCCTTCGTGTTAGCCCCGCGCCCAGGTCGGGTGCGCTTGCAGTAGGGGGTTACAAGCGTCCACGCGGGAGGGAGCGAACGGCCTTGCGCAAGCGCCGTCCTATCCTTCCCCACGCGGCCAACCTTCTATAAGAGGGCCCTGGACCTCCCTTTTATAGGCGTAAGGAGAGGATCCAGGTGTACAATGGGGGTGTAGCAGTGTGCTAACGTGTCTAGCAGATGAGAGCTAGCGCCCTAAGTACATGCCATCGTGGCAGCCGGAGAGGTTTTGGCACCCAGTTCGTGTGGTGTCGTGGCCGTCAGAGGAGCGCTAGAGCCTGGCGGAAGGACAGCTGTCGGGGCTGTCGCGTCCTTGCTGACGTCCTCTTGCTTCCGTAAGGGGGCTGAGAGCCGCCGTCGTCACAGGGCATGCGGGGCGCCATCATTACTCGTATAGTGGAGCGAGCCGGATGGGACGCCGGTCTTGTTCCCCGTAGCCTGAGTCAGCTCGGGGTAGGGTAATGATGGCGCTTCCTGTCGACGTGGTCGGTCCGTCCCCTAGGTTGGGCGAGGTGGAGGCTCCTCCGAGGTCGAGGTCGAGTCTGTCTTCCAAGGTCGAGGTCGAGTCCGAGCCCCCGGGTCGGACGAGGCGGAGACCGTCGGCTGAGGCCAGGGCTGAGTCCGAGCCCTGGGGTCGGGCGAGGCGGAGTTCGTCGTCCTTCGGGGCTGAGCCCGAGTTCGAGCCCTGAGGTCGGGCGAAGCGAAGTCCGTCGTCTTCCAGGGCTGAGCCCGAGTCCGAGCCCTGGGGTCAGACGAAGCAGAGTTCGTCGTCTTCTGGGGCTCAGCTCGAGTCCGAGCCCTGGGGTCGGGCGAAGCGGAGTTCGTCGTCTTCCGGGGCTGAGCCCGAGTCCGAGCCCTGGGGTCGGGCGAAGCGGAGTTCGTCGTCTTCCGGGGCTGAGCCCGAGTCCGAGTCCTGGGGTCGGGCGAAGCGGAGTTCATCGTCTTCCGGGGCTGAGCCCGAGTCCGAGCCCTGGGGTTGGGCGAAGCGGAGTTCGTCGTCTTCCGGGGCTGAGCCCGAGTCCGAGCCCTGGGGTCGGGCGAAGCGGAGTTTCCTATGACGCCTGAGGCCGGACTTGGCTGCTGTCAGCCTCACTCTGTCGAGTGGCTTAGCAGTCCGAGCGGCGCAGGCAGCGCTATCCTCTTGTCAGACCGGTCAGTGGAGCGGCGAAGTGACTGCGGTCACTTCGGCTCTGTTGACTGGAGGGCGTGCGTCAGGATAAAGGTGTCAGGCCACCTTTGCATTAAATGCCCCTACGACTTGGTCGGTTGGCGTGGCGATTTGGCCAAGGTTGCTTCTTGGTGAAGACTGGGCCTCGGGCGAGTTGAAGGTGTGTCCGTTGCTGGAGGGGGTCCTCGGGCGAGACGTGGATCCTCCAGGGTTGGCTGCCCTTGCCCGAGGCTGGGCTCGGGTGAGGCGCGATCGCGTCCCTCGAATGGACCGATCCTTGACTTAATCGCACCCATCAGGCCTTTGCAGCTTTGTGCTGATGGGGGTTACCAGCTGAGATTTAGGAGTCTTGAGGGTACCCCTAATTATGGTCCCCGACAGTAGCCCCCGAGCCTCGAAGGGAGTGTTAATACTCGCTTGGAGGCTTTTGCCGCACTTTTTTGCAAGGGGACCAGCCTTTTTTGGTTGCATTTTGTTCCGGTGGGTGCGCGCGAGCGCACCCGCCGGGTGTAGCCCCCGAGGCCTCGGAGGAGTAGTTTGACTCCTTCGAGGTCTTAGTGCGTTTCGCAACACTTCGGCTGGTCTAGTTGTTCCCTCATGCGAGCTGGCCGTAGCCCGGGTGCACGGTCGGGTCCCAAGTTCTCGGGCTGGTATGTTGACGCTGTCAACGGGTTGTTGGAGCCGGGTTTGCGAGAGCAGCCCCCGAGCCTCTGCACAGGGCGAGAGGACAGTCAAGGACAGACTCGACTTTTTTACATACGCCCCTGCGTCGCCTTTCCGCAAGGAGGAGGGGGGAAAGCGCCATGTTGGCCTCGGAGGGCGCCGAACATGGTGTCTCCGGTGAGCTGCTGGCGGGTAATCCGAGTGGACGCCTGTGCCCCATTTGTTAGGGGTCGGCTAGAGGCCCGGAGGCGCACTCCAAAAGTACCTGCGGGTGATCTGCCGGACCCGGTCCCCTTTTGACGGGGTCCGAGGGCTCGATGCCTCCCTCTGATGGGATTCCGTTACAAGATCGTTCGCGCTGGTCTCGGAAATGTCCTAGGGTACCTCAGGAGCGTAGCCCGAGCCTTGGTTATGTATCGAACGTACCCAGGGTCATCCCTCGCTCTGTGTCTGAGGCGACTGTGAACCCTTCGAGGGCTAGCCTACGAACCCCTGATCAGTAGTGGGCGCGGAGCTCGAGTGGCCTGAGGCGGCCGTTGAACCCTTCCGAGGGGCCGGCCATCGAACCTCTGACCAGTAGTGGGCGCAGAACCCAAGTGCTCTGAGGCGGCCGTTGAACCCCTCCGAGGGGCCAGCCTTTGAACCTCTGATCAGTAAGGAGCCTCGGGGCCTGTTTCCTTCACGGAGAAGGATCCTTTTCGGGGTATCCCCCTTTCCCGGTCCCTGTTGCAAGAGAGAGAAAGAGGAAAAGGAAAAGGATACAAAATCGAATGATGTGGCGTACCTTTTTCGATGCGGTCATTATGGCGAAGGTGAAGCATCGCTTGCTTCTCTTGCATGAGGTGCCGCCTGTCCCGCCGTGGAGTTAATGCGACGGGGCGAGTGGTTCGCGAGACGGTCGTTGCGCGTGTGCGACCCGTTCGAGGAACGGTCATTTCGCTTTGAGTCTTTGAATCCCGCAGCGGGTTCGGGCGACGCGTTGAACGGGTCTTGCCTCGGTCTTTATATACTTGGGGGAGGGCCTGGTGATGGTTCTTTGCCCTGCTTCTTGCCTTCTTCTTAGGTTTTCGCAACCTGAGAGATCTAGCCAGAGAAAAGGAAACCGCCCACCCAGTCCTTTCCGCTGCCACCCCTTCTGCTCGGTGATGGCCGACCAGGTGACCATTATTCCGCCGCGCGACCCATGGCCTTTCTCCACGGTCACGGCGGGTGACCTGGAGGACCTCGTTGCTGAGGGTTTACTTCGCCCTCTCTCTGATGAGAGGCAGCCGGAGTGGATTCCCCCCCCGAACGGAGCCGCCCCGTCCCCGCCGCCGGGGTACGTCGTGAGCTTCGTCTCCTTCCACGAGCGGGGATTCGGCGTGCCGTCAAGCCGCTTCATGCGGGCGATCCTGCATAACTACGGGGTGGAGTTGCACAACCTCAGCCCCAACTCTATCTCACAAGCCGCCATCTTCGTAGCGGTGTGCGAAGGATACTTGGGGATCGACCCCCACTGGGACTCGTGGACTCATTTCTTCTCCGCGGAGCTTTTTGCTTCGCCGACGGGGGAGAGAAGGGTCCGCGCGGCAGTGCGAGCCGGCGGCTGCATCCTCCAGCTGAGGCAGTCGCGGGCGTCGCAGTATATTCCCGCCGTCCTTGCATCCTCGAATAAAGAGTGGCAGCGCCGGTGGTTCTATCTCCGGAATGACGACGAGAGGCTCCCGTTGTTTTCTCAGCGAGTGGTCACCGGCGCCGCCGATGCTTGGCGCTACGGGACCCCGCACGACAGACAAAAGAATCTCGAGCCCCTTCTCAAGGCCCTGGAGGCGTTGCGGAAAGGAGGGCTCACCACTGCGGGAGTGATTGCCGCCATTCATCGCCGGAGGGTGCTTCCCTTGGCGGAGCGGCGGTTGCCGTTTTGGGAGATGACGCCAGAGGCTGACTTGGAGGGCTCGCGGATGTCCTCGGATCCCCTTCCCATCGATGTTCTCCACAGGCGGGTGGCTGCCGCGTTGGGGAAACCGGACGCCGGCGCCCTCTCCCAGCCCTTGATGCGCCCCGACCGCGGGTGTGTGTCCCTGGTGAGTGTCCGCTCCTTCTTTCTCCTTGCGTCGGATTGCCCTTGGTCCTTACGGTCGAGAATTTTCATCTGTCTCCAGGAGGTGGGGTGTCACAAGCCTTCCTGGCCACGGGTCTCGGAGGACGCGGTGGACCGAGCAGCGTGGCGGGTTGCCGCGGAGGAGAAGAAGAAGAAAATGGACGCGAAGAAGGCTCGGGCCCGCGAGCGGACGCGGGCCCGAGACGCCTTGGAAAAGCTCCATCGCCGGCAGGAGAGGGATGGACTCCCGAAGGAGCCGTCACCGGAAACGCCAGACGACGACGACGATGATGAAGACGATGACGAGGATGACGACATGGCTGCCCGCCTTGGCTTCAGCCCGGGTTTGAGGCTAGGCCAGGAGTCATCAAGCCAGCCCCCGAGCAGGCTGGCACCGTCAGTCCCCGGGGTCGGGACGCCAAGGTCCCGGCCCAAAGAGCGGGGGCAGACCGAGGGGGTACTCGACCCCTCGGCTGGGGAAGTTGAGGCGACCCCGAGGAGTCAGGCCGAGGCGCCTGTTCCCCAAGAGCCGTCGCCCATGCCGGCAGTGCAGGAGAGCGACCCTCAGATCACCGTGGCAGCGCCTGGACAGTCCGTCTCCCGGGCGTCCAAGGTGCCCAAGGCGAGGATGGTACCGAAGCTGGCGGCGAGGCGGACCTCGGTGGTACCTTCGGGGGTCGAGATCCGAGAGACCTCTCCTCAGGCACGGTTGATCATGGCCCGGAGCGGGTAAGTACCTTAGAATGTCTTCGTCCTGGTTCCTCATCTGTATGTCCCGACCGCGACTTTCCTTTCCTCCTTAGCAAGCGAAGCCATGGCCTGACTGATCTGGCTCCTCGGAAAGTCCTTAAGACGGCGTCGGCTTCCGCAGCCGGTGCCGTGCCGGGCCTCGCCATTCAGCTGACCTTCTCGCAAGGCGCCCCACAGCGGGGGGCTCAGGCGGCACCAGTCGTCGTGGAGCAGGTTCCCGAGGCCGGCTCTTCTGTCGAGGTGGCCGTCGCGCTGGGAGAGGCGGCTGGCGCGGACGTGGCCTCGGGCCCACCAGACATGCCGCAGGCGCTGGCGCCAGCTACTGCCGAAGCTGCTGCCGTCCCAGTCGGGGAGAGACCTGTCGCCGCCGATGCTGAGATGGCCGAGGCGTCGGCGCTTGGTGCCTCGGAGGAGGGGGGCGTGGAACCGCGACTCGTCCTGCCGGGCGGCGGCCTTGTCCCTGCACGGTGGAGCTCCGAGGGGCCGCGCCCGTTGCTCCGGTTCCAGACCCGTGAGGCTTCGGATCCCTTCTTCGTTCTTGACGATGAGCGGGAGGAGCAGTCTTGGGACGAGCTCCGCGAGTGTGCCGAAACAACGGTGGGGTCGCTCCGGTCATCCTTGGAGGTCTTTTGTAGGGACGTCCCCAAGATCCTCCAGGTAATGATTTTAGGCATACCTTTTTTGTGATCAAGGCGTCCTTTGTGACGCCCCGCTTCCTTCCCTCAGGATCTGACGGATCTGAGCGCCGCCAAGTCGTCGTTTATCCATCACGAGGTCGATCCCTGAGGACCTCGCTCGCTGGGGCTACCGCGCGCCTCTCCCAGCAGGGTGCCGAGGTGAAGGACCTTCGGTTGCTTTGTGCCGATCTGAGAGCAGAGGCAGCAGCGGCACGCGCAGAGGTGCAGCGACGGCAGTCGGAGTTCGATCAGGTCATCGATGAGTGAGATCAATCTCGGGGCCGGGCTGCTGAGGCCGAAAGTCGGGCCGGAGCCCTTGCAGCAGACCTTGCCGTAGCCCAAGCCGCAGCCTCGGAGCAGCGTGCCCGAGTCGGGGGTATGTCCTGGCTGTTTTCGGTTTTTGTTTCAGCTTGTTTCCTCCACTTGTGTTTGAGGCCTTGCGCTCTGGCTATTCGCAGAGCTCGAGTCTGCCCTTGACGAGTCCACCAGGGCGCTTGCCTAGGCGGCCGAGCAGAGGGAGGCCGACCACGCGGCCATGTCCGAGGCCATCTCGGACTTCTGCCGGGTCTTTGGCTTCGGCGACGTCCCCTAGGGAAGCTCCCCTCAAAGTCGCCTGCAGGCCTTGGGTGACCACGTGCATGGCAGACTCCGCGAGGCGCTACACCATGGTGTCAGGCGGGCCTTCGCCGTGCTTGCTTCCCACTACGTCGTGGATCTAGAGTGGGTCAGCGAGGGGTATTGCCTCCCTGACGAAGATGAAGCCGCCCTGGCTGAAGTCCAGAGGCTCGACGCGATCGCCGCGGGCCCGAGCGCAGTGCTGGCGACCACCTTCGAGGCAGAGATCCTCCCGCCTGCGCCGTCGTCCGATGCCGGGGTGGACTTTGCCGAAGGCGGGGACGAAGCCGAAGGCACGACTCCTTCCCCGGGCGACGCCTAACTCTGCCGGAGCAGTTTCCTTTGAATGCACGTGTGTCTTTTGCGGCCGCTGAGGCCCGAACACTTTATTATCGTAGCATAAAGTTGTGCCCCTTTTCCTTTCATTTTGCGTGTCCGGCCCCGTTCGTCAGTAGCAGGGTGGCTTGCCCAAGTAGGAGTCATTTTTCGTGGTAGGTGACGAGTGAGGTGTCCGTAACCCAGAGGTATAGGAGTCCCTCAGCTCGGTCAGCCTTGCCACTTACATGCACCCATGTTCGCTTCTTGGGGTCCTGCTACCGACATAGCCGGGGAAACGCAGAAGCCTTTTTGATTGAAAATTTTGATGCAGAGGGGGTTCCCCCCTCCTAGCCCTCGAGGGAGGGTCGGGCTTTGCCGAGGCAAGACTGACCCTTCCTTGACGACCAGACTTTGTGTGTGAACGGGGTGTATGAATAACTTGGAAGCATCTTAAGGGTAGAAGCAACGCAGCTGTTGGATGTTCCAAGCGTTGCTGTAGACCTCGCCTTGACTGTTGGCCAGCTTGTATGTTCCGGGCTTCAGAACCTTGGCGATGACGAACAGCCCTTCCTAGGGAGGTGTGAGCTTATGCCGCCCTCGGGCGTCTTGTCGCAGCCGAAGCACTAGGTCGCCCACCTGGAGGTCTCGGGACCGAACCCCTCGGGCGTGGTAGCGTCGCAGGGACTGCTGGTACCGCGCCGAGTGTAGTAAGGCCATGTCCCGAGCCTCCTCCAGCTGGTCCAGTGAGTCTTCTCGATTGGCTCGATTGCTTTGGTCGGCGTAGGCCCTCGTCCTCGGGGAACCGTATTCTAAGTCTGTGGGCAAGATGGCCTCGGCCCCATAGACTAGAAAGAACGGTGTGAAGCCCGTGGCTCGGCTCGGCGTTGTCCTCAGACTCCAGACCACCGAGGGGAGTTCCTTCATCCACCGCTTGCCGAACTTGTTGAGGTCGTTGTAGATCCGAGGCTTGAGTCCTTGCAGAATCATGTCGTTGGCACGTTCTACCTGCCCATTTGTCATGGGGTGAGCTACGGCGGCCCAGTCCACCCGGATGTGGTGATCCTCGCAGAAGTCCAGGAACTTTCTGCCGGTGAACTGGGTGCCGTTGTCGGTGATGATGGAGTTTGGGACCCCAAAGCGATGGATGATGTTGGTGAAGAACGCCACCGCCTGCTTGGACCTGATGCTGTTTAGGGGTCGGACCTCGATCCACTTGGAGAATTTGTCGATGGTGACCAACAGGTGCGTGTAGCCCCCGAGTGCCCTCTGCAAGGGGCCAACGAGGTCCAGACCCCACACAGCAAACGGCCAGGTGATGGGTATGGTCTGTAGAGCTTGAGCGGGCGGGTGGGTCTGCCTTGCATAGAACTGACACCCTTCGCAGGTGCGGACAATTCTAGTGGCGTCGGCCACCGCCGTCGGCCAGTAGAAACCTTGTCGGAAGGCGTTTCCAACAAGGGTTCGAGGTGCTGCGTGATGGCCGCAAGCCCCCGAGTGTATCTCTTGTAAGAGCTCCTGGTCTTCGGCGATGGAAATGCATCGCTGGAGGATGCCCGAGGGGCTGCGGTGGTAGAGCTCCTTCCCATCTCCCAGCAAGACGAACGACTTGGCGCGCCGCGCCAACCGCTGAGCTTTGGCTTGGTCGAGGGGTAGCTCTCCTCGGTGGAGATATTGCAGGTACGGGGTCTGCCAGTTTTTATTAGGCGTGACCCCGATCCGCTCCTCCTCGATGCGCAGTGCCTCACCCTCGGGGGCCGAGGGTACCTCGGGCCGAGCCGAGGGTGCCTCGGGTTGAGCCGAGGGTGCCTCGGACTGTGCCGAGGGTGCCTCGGGCCGAGCCGAGGGTGCCTCGGACCGAGCCAAGGGTGCCTCGGGCTGGGCTGAGGCCTTCTTGGGCTCCGGCGTGTCGTTGGTCTTGATGGAGGGCTGATGCAGGTCTCGGGAGAATACGTCTGGGGGAACCGTTGTTCGCCCCGAGGCTATTTTAGCCAGCTCGTCCGCAGTCTCGTTGTAGCGTCGGGCGATGTGGTTGAGCTCGAGCCCGTAGAACTTGTCTTCTAGGCGCCGAACCTCATCGCAGTAGGCTTCCATCTTCGGGTCGCGGCAGTGGGAGTTCTTCATGACTTGGTCGATGACGAGCTGCGAGTCACCGCGAGCGTCGAGGCGTCGGACCCCTAGCTCGATGGCGATTTGCAACCCGTTTACCAGAGCCTCGTACTCAGCCACGTTGTTGGACGCCGGGAAGTGGGGGCGTAGCACGTAGCGCAGGTGCTTCCCAAGGGGCGAGATGAAGAGCAGGCCCACGCCGGCCCCCGTCTTCATCAGCGACCCGTCGAAAAACATGGTCTAGAGCTCCGGTTGGATCGGAGCTGTTGGGAGCTGGGTGTCGACCCATTCAGCCACGAAGTCCGCTAAGACCTGGGACTTGATGGCCTTCCGAGGAGCGAACGAGATCGTCTCGCCCATGATCTCCACCGCCCACTTTGCAATTCTACCCGAGGCCTCTCGGGACTGGATGATCTCCCCCAGGGGGAAGGATGACACCACAGTTACCGGATGAGACTCGAAGTAGTGTCGCAACTTCCACCGCGTCAGGATCACCGCGTACAGCAGCTTCTGGATTTGCGGGTAGTGGATCTTGGTCTCGGACAATACCTCACTGATGAAGTAGACTGGCCTCTGGACGGGCAATGCATGCCCCACTTCTCGTCTCTCAACCATAATCGCGGCGCTAACCACCTGAGTGGTCGCGGCGATGTAGATCAAGATGGCTTCTCCGGCAGCGGGGGGCACCAAGATGGGCGTGTTCGTGAGGAGCGCCTTCAGGTTCCCGAGGGCTTCCTCGGCCTCAGGGGTCCAAGCGAAGCACTCGGCCTTCCTTAAGAGGTGGTACAGAGGCATGCCTCTTTCGCTGAGGCGCGAGATGAAACGGCTCAGAGCCGCGAGGCATCCCATGACCCTCTGTACGCCTTTCAAGTCCTTGATGGGCCCCATGCTGGTGATGGCCGCGATCTTCTCCGGGTTAGCCTCGATGCCCCGCTCGGAGACGATGAACCCTAAGAGCATGCCTCGGGGGACCCCGAAGACACACTTTTCGGGATTGAGCTTCACGCCTTTCGCCTTGAGACATCGGAATGTCACTTCAAGGTCAGAAAGGAGGTCGGAGGCTTTTCTCGTCTTGACTACGATGTCATCGACGTAGGCCTCGACCGTTCGGCCGATGTGTTCGCCGAACACATGGTTCATGCACCGTTGGTACGTTGCACACGCATTCCTCAAACCAAACGGCATGGTAACATAGCAGTACATGCCGAAGGGTGTGATGAAAGAAGTCGCGAGCTGGTCGGACTCTTTCATCCTGATCTGGTGATACCCTGAGTAGGCATCAAGGAAAGACAGGGTTTTGCACCCAGCAGTGGAATCCACGATTTGATCGATGCGAGGCAGAGGGTAGGGAACTTTCGGACATGCTTTGTTTAGACCAGTGTAGTCTACGCACATTCGCCATTTCCCCCCTTTATTCCTCACAATCACAGGGTTGGCAAGCCATTCGGGATGGAATACCTCTTTGATGAACCCTACCGCCATTAGCTTGTGGATCTCCTCGCCTATGGCTCTGCGCTTTTCTTCGTCGAATCGGCGCAGAGGCTGCTTCACGGGTCGGGCTCCAGCTCGGATATCCAGCGAGTGCTCGGCGACTTCTCTCGGTATGCCGGGCATGTCCGAGGGACTCCACGCAATAACGTCGATGTTTGCGCGGAGGAAGTCGACGAGCACTGCTTCCTATTTGGGGTCGAGCTCGGAGCCGATCCGGATCTGCTTGGAGGCGTCGTTGCAGGGGTCGAGAGGGACGGACTTAACCGTCTCCGCTGGCTCGAAGTTGCCGGCGTGGCGCTTCACGTCTGGTGCCTCCCTAGAGAGGCTCTCCAGGTCAGCGATGAGGGCCTCGGCGTACTCCACGCACTCCATGTCGCATTCGTACGCGTGTCGGTACGTGGGCCCGACGGTGATGACCCCGTTGGGGCCCGACATCTTGAGCTTGAGGTAGGTGTAGTTGGGGACGACCATGAACTTGGCGTAGCATGGCCTCCCCAGCACTGCGTGGTAGGTTCCTCGAAACCCGACCACTTCGAACGTGAGGGTCTCCCTTCGAAAGTTGGAGGGCGTCCCAAAGCAGACGGGTAGATCGAGTTATCCGAGGGGTCGGACGCGCTTCCCGGGGATGATCCCGTGGAAAGGCGCGGTGCCCGCCCGGACCGAGGACAGATCGACCCGCCGGAGCCCGAGGGTCTCGGCGTAGATGATGTTGAGGCTGCTGCCTCCGTCCATGAGGACCTTGGTGAGCATGACGTTGCCGATGATGGGGTCGACAACGAGCCGGTATTTCCCTGGGCTCGGCACATGGTCGGGATGGTCGGCCTGGTCGAAGGTGATGAGCTTGTCGGACCAGTCTAGGTAGACTGGCGCCGCCACCTTTACCGAGTAGACCTCCCGATGCTCTTGCTTACGGTGCCGAGCCGAGGCGTTTGCCACTTGCCCACCGTAGATCATGAAGCAGTCGCGGACCTCGGGGAACTCTCCTGCCTTGTGATCTTCCTTCTTAGCGTCGTCGAGAGCCTTGCCACCCTCCGCGGGTGGCCCGACTTTGTGAAAATGGCATCGAAGCATGGCACACTCCTCAAGGGTGTGCTTGACGGGCCCTTGATGATAGGGGCACGGCTCCTTGAGCATCTTGTCGAAGAGGTTGGCACCTCCGGGAGGTTTCCGAGGGTTCTTGTACTCGGCGGCGGCGACAAGGTCCGCGTCGGCGGCGTCGCGTTTCGCTTGCGACTTCTTCTTGCCCTTCTTCTTGGTGCCGCGCTGAGTTGACGCCTCGGGAACATCTTCCGGTGGGTGGCCCTGGGGCTGCTTGTCCTTCCAGAAGATGGCCTCAACCGCCTCCTGGCCAAAGGCAAACTTGGTGGCGATGTCCATCAGCTCGCTCGCCCTGGTGGGGGTCTTACGACCCAGCTTGCTCACCAGGTCGCAGCAGGTGGTGCCGGCGAGGAACGCGTCGATGACATCCGAATCGGTGACGTTGGGCAGCTCGGTGCGCTGCTTCGAGAATCGCCGGATGTAGTCCCGGAGAGACTCTCCTGGCTGCTGGCGGCAACTTTGGAGATCCCAGGAGTTTCCAGGGCGCACGTACGTGCCTTGGAAATTGCCGGCGAAGGCTTGGACCAGGTCATCCCAGTTGGAGATCTGCCCCGGAGGCAGGTGCTCCAGCCAGGCTCGAGCGGTGTCGGAGAGGAACAGGGGGAGGTTGCGGATGATGAGATTATCATCATTCGTTCCACCCAGTTGGTAGGCCAGCCAATAGTCCGCGAGCCACAGTTCCGGTCTCGTCTCCCCCGAGTACTTTGTGATAGTAGTCGGGGTTCGGAACCAGGTCGGGAACGGCGCCCGTCGTATGGAGCGGCTGAAAGCCTGCGGACCGGGTGGTTCGGGCTAAGGACTCCGATCCTCCCCGCTGTCGTAGCGTCCCCCACGCCTGGGGTGGTAGCCTCGGCGCACCCTCTCGTCAAGGTGGGCCCGACGGCCGTGGTGATGGTGCTTGTTGCCGAGGCAACCCGGGGCCGCAGGCGCTGTGTTGCGCGTGCGCCCGGTGTGGACCAAGGCTTCCCGCATGAATCGGGAAGTCGTGGCGCGATGTTCCGAGGGGTACCCCTGCCTTCGGGAGGCGGAGCTTTCGGCCCGTCGGACCGTGGCGTCCTCCAGGAGATTCTTGAGCTCTCCCCGGATACGCCGCCCCTCGGTGGTTGATGGCTCCGGCATCGCACGGAGAAGCATTGCCGCTGCAGCCAGGTCCTGGCCGACTCCACTGGAATCCGGTGGCGGCCTTACCCTGACGTCGTCGGCGATGCGGTGCTGGATGCCCTGGGGGAGATGACGCGCTTCTCCGGCCGGAGGTTGGCCCACCCATTCCTGCCCGATGTCCCGGCGGATCGGCACAAGCGTTCCTGCTCCCTCGTCGAGCCTGGCCTGCATCTCGCGGATTTGCTCGAGCTATGGGTCAGGACCCCCCGCTGGGACAGGGACCACAGCTAGCTCCTGAAGGATGTCGACGCGAGGCACGGGCCTAGGGGGATCACCGTTCTTCGGCATACCAAGATGGTTGCCTTCGCCGGGACCCCGTAGATCGACGTGGAAACATTCGCGACTTGCGCCGCAGTCCTCGTCACCGAGGCTGCGGCTACCGTCGGAACAGTCGGAAAGGCAGTAGTCGCATGCGGTCATGAAGTCCCGCACGGCACTGGGGTTACCAAGTCTAGAGAAATCCCAACAGAGGTCGGGCTCGCCATCTTCCTCGGACCCCGAGGGCCCGTAGGTCGAGTCGGCCGTCAGCCGGTCCCAGGGTGACCGCACACGATACCCCGGAGGGTTTGGACTCGCCTCTATGAGAGTGTCCACCGAAGCGGAGTTGCTTGGCAGGTCGAGGCCGAATCCAAAAGGCGCGAGATGGGAATCGGTCGGTACCTTTTGGTCGACGGGCGGTGACGAAGTCGCGTCAGGGACCGACTGCACCGTCGTCTTAGGTACGAGGGTGACGCCCAACAAGTCTTTCACGAGCGTGCTGGCGTCGTCCGTTTGCTTGAGGTTGGTGTGTTGCGGGGTGACGGCGCTCGTCTTCGTCTCAGATGCGAGGCTGATGCTCGACGCGCTCTCCGTCGGGGCGCCGGCGCCGTCGACTCGCTCGAAAGCCGACGAGGGGCCGCCTCCTGCTTGGCCTTGGTTGCCCCGCCTCCTCCTCCGTCGGCGGGGGAGGGGACGGGACAAGCCCGAATGTCGTCCTTCCACCACGTGGGGAAGGTGTCGTCGATTTCCCCGCCAGCGGGCGGGTTGTTGAAAGGGAAATGTGCCCTTGGGCCATTTCTAAGTATTTTGGTGATTTAGTGTCCAACACAAGTGCCTAAGTGTAAAAAGGTGGACAAAGTACAAATCAAGGATAAAGGTATGTTTCTCAGACTTAGTACATTGTTTTATGGACTAATGTATTGTGTCTAAGTGCTGGAAACAGGAAAAATCCAATTGAAAATGCCTTGGCTCGAGCAGCCAAGACTCTGCTCAGTCTGGGAGCACCGGACTGTCCGGTGGTGCACCGGACAGTGTCTGGTGCGCCAGGTTGGCTCTGGCGAATAGGCTGCTCTCGGGACTTCGACGGCGGTGTACGACTATAATTCACCGGACTGTCCGGTGGTGCACCGGACTGTCCGGTGGGACGTTCACAGGCGAACTCGTCGCTCTCGGGAATTCATCGGCGACGTACGGCTATAATTCACCGGACTGTCCGGTGTGCACCGAACTGTCCGGTGAGCCAACGGTCGGCCGGGCCAACGGTCGGCCGCGCGATCTGCGCGGGACACGTGGCCGAGCCAACGGCTAGAAGGGGGCACCGGACTGTCCGGTGTGCACCGGACATGTCCGGTGCGCCAACGGCTCTCAGGCTGCCAACGGCGACTGCGCCATTTTTGGAAGGAAATCGGGCACCGGACAGTGTCCGGTGCGCATCGGACTGTCCGGTGCGCCAGTCGACAGAAGGCAAGATCAGCCTTCCTAGATTGCTCTCAACGGCTCCTAGCTACCTTGGGGGCTATAAAAGGGACCCCTAGGCGCATGGAGGAGCACACCAAGCATTCCTACAACATTTCTAAGCACCAAGACCTCGATTTCGCGCATTCGTTTCTTTGTGATAGCATATAGAGCTCTAGTGGAGTTGTGAACTCATTGGTTTGTGTTGCGAGCTCTTGTTGCGACTTGTGTGCGTGTTGACACTCTGTTTCTTGTGTCTTGTGTGCGTTGCTAATCCCTCCCTTGCTCTGTGCCTCTTTGTGAACTTCAAGTGTAAGGGCGAGAGGCTCCAAGTTGTGGAGATTCCTCGCGAACGGGATTAAGAAAAGCAAGCAAAACACCGTGGTATTCAAGTGGGTCTTTGGACCGCTTGAGAGGGGTTGATTGCAACCCTCGTCCGTTGGGACGCCACAACGTGGAGTAGGCAAGCGTTGGTCTTGGCCGAACCACAGGATAACCACCGTGCCATCTCAGTGATTGATTTCTTGTGGTTATTGTGTTTTGTTGAGACTCATCTCTAGCCACTTGGCAATTATTGTGCTAACACTTAACCAAGTTTTGTGGCTTAAAGTTTTAAGTTTGACAGGATCACCTATTCACCCCCCCTCTAGGTGCTCTCAATTGGTATCAGAGTCGTTCTCTTCACAAAGGGACTAACCGCCCGAAGAGATGGATCCTAAGGGGAAGGGTATCATGATCAATGATAAAGAGAAGGAATCTTTCGTCAACGAGCCGAAGGATGACAAGCCTACCGACTCGGGCTCGGGCCATAGACGGAAAGATGGGAAGAAGAAGAAGACAAGGCGCATCAAGGAGATTGTCTACTACGACGACAGCGACGAGTCATCTTCTTCCCAAAAGGACGACGACCACAACGACTACGAGAGAAGGAAACCGGTTAATTCGAACTTTTCTTTTGACTACTCTCGTATTCCGCAAAGTTCAAGTTCACATTTGCTCTCCATTCCTCTCGGCAAGCCTCCACACTTTGATGGGGAGGACTACGGATTTTAGAGCCACAAAATGCGTAGTCACCTATTCTCTCTCCATCCTAGTATATGGGAGATTGTAGAGAGTGGAATGCACTTTGATAGTACGGATAGTCCCATGTTCATTAATGAGCAAATTCATAAGAATGCACAAGCTACTACTGTTCTTCTAGCTTCATTGTGCAGGGATGAATACCACAAAGTGAGTGGCTTGGATAACGCCAAGCAGATCTGGGACACCCTCAAGATTTCTCATGAGGGGAACGATGTCACCTTGCTCACCAAAATGGAGTTGGTGGAGGGAGAGCTTGGACGATTCGCGATGATAAGGGGCGAGGAGCCAACCCAAACATACAACCGGCTCAAGACCCTTATCAACAAAATAAGGAGCTACGGAAGCACGCGATGGACGGACCATGACGTCGTCCGATTGATGCTAAGGTCCTTTACCATTCTTGATCCTCATTTGGTGAATAATATTCGTGAGAATCCCAAGTACACCAAAATGTCGCCCGAAGAAGTCCTTGGAAAATTCGTAAGCGGGCGAATGATGATCAAGGAGGCGAGGTACGTGGACGACGCATTGAATGGTCCAATCAACGAGCCTCAACCCCTTGCTCTCAAGGCAACAAGAAGCAAGGAGGCGCTACCTAGCAAGGTGGCACAAATTGAGGCGGCCGGACTTAATGATGAAGAGATGGCCCTCATCATCAAGAGATTCAAGATGGCGCTAAAGGGTCGCAAGGGGCAGCCAAGCAAGACCAAGACAAAGGGGAAGCGCTCATGCTTCAAATGTGGTAAGCTTGGTCATTTTATTGCTAACTGTCCCGACAATGATAGTGATCAGGATCAAGGGAACAAGAAGGAGAAGAAGAAGAACTATAAGAAGGCAAAGGGCGAGGCACATCTTGGCAAGGAGTGGGATTTGGATTGCTCCTCGTCCGACTCCGACAATGAAGGACTCGCCGCCACCGCCTTCAACAAGTCATCCCTCTTCCCCAACGAGCGTCACACATGCCTTATGGCAAGGGAGAAGAAGGTATGTACTCAAAACTCTACTTATGCTTCTTCAAGTGAGGACGAATCTAGTGATGAGGATGAAATAGATTATTCATGTTTATTTAAGGGCCTAGATAGAACCAAGGTAGATAAAATTAATGAATTGATTGATGCCTTGAATGATAAAAATAGGCTTTTAGAAAAACAAGAGGACTTGTTGTATGAAGAACATGACAAATTTGTAGAAGCACAAAAATCTCATGCCTTAGAAGTTAAGAGAAATGAAATGCTTTCTTGTGAATTATCTTCTTGCCATGAGACAATTTCTAGCTTGAGAAGCATTAATGATGATTTGAATGTGAAAGTGCATTCATCCCTTTTGTGAGTTTTGGTGATTTGGATAACAACACATTTAAAGGTCTAACAAGTTTGCTAAGTGTTGAACAGGAAATTCGGTATGATGAACATACTTGAATAGTGTATAATGATCAGTGAACGAAGGTTCAACACGAGGTTAAATAACCAGTGAGACAATGCAAATGGATATAATATGGTCTCTATATTGGTTTGAATATATGGACAAGTCCTGAGAAATCACTATGCATAAATATGATCATAATAGAGGTTGAAGTGATTAAGAGGATTGGTCAAGCCAAAGTGGATAAGATATGAGGAATCGTGAATTGGCTTGACCATATTACTATCAGTCCATATATGCTTCTATGAGAATCAAACTAAAGCTTGATTAATCTTAACAGTTATATCTAGAAGACATTCAAGCAAGGTTCACAATATTGAAGAAATGATTCTCTCAATGGATGCTCAATAGGATGTGACTCAAGAATGGCTTGATAGGGTGAAGATAGCAAGGAAAGGGCTTCGAGGAACTAAGCGAAGGTGAAGGCCAAGCGACGGCTTGTAGACCGAGGTACCATGGCTAAGGTGAAGAAGAGAGTACTTGCACTAAGTCGATGAACTAATCAGCTATGAAGAGTTACAACATGTTGATGCATCAGTAAGGTGACTTGAAGCCATGATTTGAACTCATATAAGGTGATATGGTACAAGTCACAGGGTTTGATTTGAGTTTGCTTCAAAAGGTGAGACAAAGATGTTTGTGATCCTTATGAAGCAATGCCATGGAGAAATCACACGAGACACCAATGACTCAAGGAGTTTTCTTAATTAATTTTATTTAACTTGAGTATAGGAATCGTCGTACTATAAAGGGGGATCCAAAAAGAAGGTTGGTGTTTGCCAAAGCTCAAGCCTCTATATTCAAAAGCTATTTTTGAAAAGAAAAAAAATCTCTTTAAAATTCTTTGGTTGACCATGGTTAGGTTTGAGAAACCTAGAGTGTTCTTGCTGAAAAGCAGCTGAACTTCTTCAACTGCAGCTGAGCTTTCCAGCTGAACTTAACTTCAGCTGAGTTGAGCTTCTTCAGCTGCAGCTGAGCTTTTCAGCTGAGCTGAACTTCAGCTGAGTTGAGCTTTCTCAACTTCAGCTGAACTCAACTTCAGCTGTGAACCTCTTTGACCATACACCAGCTGAACTTGCCTCCGGGCAGTTGAGCTGGGGTTTTCTCTCCTAAACTCTCTGGTCAAGACCGGTTGAACTGGTCCTGAGGGGCAGTTCAGCTGGTCTCTGACCTCTCTGACCTCTGACCAACAGTCTGCAAGTCAGACTGGCAAACAGGTCGCCAGAGGTGTCAGGGGCGGTTCAACCGCCCTGGGGGGCGGTTCAACCGGTCTGGTCAACCCTGGCCAGTCTGCAGGTCAGTCTGCGCGTCAGTCTGCCAGTCAGACTGGCAGACAGGCTGCCATGCCTGCCAGGGGCGGTTCAACCAGTCTCAGGCAGAAAAATCTGCCCAACGGCTAGTTTTGAGCTCCACCTATATATACTACCTCCTACCTCTCTCCCCACAGCAGTGAGCACGATTTGAACTCCATTTCCAACTTGAGAAACACCTCTCACTCTCTCACACACATCTCTTGCCTCTCCCATTTCAAATCTTTGGAGAGAAATCTTTGAGTGAGCTTGAGAGCTGCGGTTTTTGTGCTCCATCTCTAAATATCTCTTGCTCTTCTTCATTCGAGCTTTGGTACTACATCGAGTTCTTTGTGGATTCATTACTCTTGGAGCTTCTAGCTCCTAGACGACTAGGTGTCTCTTGTGAGTCTCCAAATCTTGTGGAAGACCACAAGAAAGTTTGTATTACCCGCTCGTTTGAGCAAAGATTAGTGTGTGGGCTTGACCTTTGTGGTCGGCAAAGGGAGGATTAGGGTTGAAAGAGACCTGGCTCTTTGTGGGCGCCTCAACGAGGAAGTAGGGCACCTTGGTGGTGTGACCGAACCTCGGGATAAATCTTGTGTCTCTTGTGTTCTTGCTCATTGTGTTTGTTTGTGTTCTTTGTTCTCTCATCCTTCCGTGGAAGATTTGTTCTCATCTTTTTGGTGTGTGGATTTTGAGAAGTGCCCTTCTCAGATCTACTACTTTGAACCCTGTGGATCATTTAGAACATCTCATTTCCAAAGTTAACTAGGTGAATTTCGAGATCAATTCAGTTTTACCCAGTTTGCTTCTAGTTTTTGTAGAAAAAGTTTTAACTTGCCTATTCACCCCCCCTCTAGGCAACTTTCAATTGGTATCGGAGCCTAATCCTCGTTCTAACGCTTAACCGCGTGAGGAAAGATCATGTCGGGGGGACTAAGAAACGAAAGTGCTTCTAAGCTTGAAAAAGTTGAGGTTGCCTCGACTTTATCTTTTGGTGCAGATGTTGATCCTAGGGCAATAGATCTTACCATGAGAATCGCCGAAAGGATGTTCCTCAAAATGAAGGAAGATGAGGCGAAGAACAAAATTGAAGAAGAAAATGATCGATGGAGACCAAACGACGAATCCACCTCTTCACAAGGTTCGTCTTTCAAATCCACTTCTCATATGTGCTTTATTGCTAATGGGAGTGACAGTGAAAGCGAAAGTGAGGACGAGGAGGAGCAAGAAAGTGATAGTGAAGATGAGGATGATCTTCAACAATTCTTCGCTCAGCTAAGCAAGAAACATCGGATGAGCTTGCTCAAACTCATGAAAAGAGCGGAAGAACAAAAAGAAATGCTTCATAAGCAAGAAGACTTCCTCATCAGAAAAATCGAAGACTTAGAGAAGTTGACCAAAGAGCATGAGAAGCTAAAGTGCTCTCATGATGATTTGGTCCAAAGGTATGAAGACATCTCAATTGAGCAAATTAAAGTTGTTAATCATTCATCATATATTGCTCAATTAGAAAATAAAAATGCTATGTTCAAGAACACGATAGAAAGGCTAAATATTGAAAATCTAGCTTTGCAAGAAAAACATGATAAGCTTGTGTGCTCTCATAATAAATTTATGGATTCACATATCATGTTAGAAATGGCTCATGAGGTTGTGTTAACTAATTTGAAATCATACCAACCTCACATATGCACATGTACTCAAGTAGAAACTATATTATCATGTGCTAACAAATGTTGCTCTCAAGAAAGCCAATCTTCCATTGAGCTAGAAATTTCAAGAATGAGTGATATTTCTATGACACAAGAAAATAAAGAGCTCAAGGAAGAAGTTGGAAGGCTAAGAAGGAGCTTAACTCTTTTGAAAGGAAAGTGTCATGCTCAACCTTCTCAAGATAACCGTGATAATATGGTGAAAAAGCTTGAGAAGGGGACAACCGTAGCATGCACAAAACCCCTTCAAAAGAATACCAAGCTTTCCAAGAAGGGCATGAGCAAAATTCATGGTAAGAAAATTAATGCTCATACTATTTGCTCTAACAATGTACCTATGTGCTTCAACAAAGAAAGATCAAAGAGAAGCAATAGAAGGTGCTATGGATGCAAGGAGAAGGGTCATGAAATTGATTCATGCCCCCACATGAAGAACCAAAATCTTGCACGATCAAGAAAGATGACCATCAAAAGGGATGAAAACAAAAGGCAAATGCATTGCAAGGATAAGCACCACATTTGCTACAAATGCCGTGAAAAAGGTCATCTATTAAAGGTTTGTCCAAAGGGTAAAACTCCTAAGCCTAACTTGTCAATACATTCAAATATGCTTAGGAGACCCAAATTTGACTCTTGTGCTAGAAAGGCGATGAGTTCACCATATTCTAGGACAAAGGCCATTTGGGTGCCTAAGTACTTGTTAGCTAACCTTGGTGGACCCATCCAAAGATGGGTACCAAAATGTACTTGATAAGTTTTGCAGGTACCCACAGATGATATGAAGCCTTGGGGTGCTTGAGCGGTTTAACTCAATTCTTATCTCAAGCTATCAATCTTACATTGTCTATCCTTTAAGATTGACCCAAAGATGAATTGAGTTGTTATATCACTAACTTCATATTCATCTCTAGCTAGAACTTGTGTTGTAGGGAATAAGGATTAACCTTTGTGGGAATCAAGCAAAAGGCCTACAACCAAGTGATATCCAAAGGATGGTAACAATTAATTCTTAAGTGCACATTGCTTTTAATTGGTGTATTCCTTTGTGTCTTTTGTAGCCACATAGGAAAAATGAAGCACTTGAGAATGAACTTAAAAGATTTTACCTTGCTTTGGAAAGCATCTAATTATATGGTAGATTGCAAGTTCATATTTTTATATTATGACAATCTACATGCTTTAAATTGGTTGTATGTATCTTGTGGCATATTTCAAATTGATTATTGTATTATTGCCATGACCTAGACATAAAGAGGATTATCCCATGTTCTTAAATGAATAGAGTGCTAAGTAAGAAATTCAAATTCTTAAAGCACTTACCAAAAGGGAATTCTCTATATGACTAGAGTTGTGAGACTAATGTTTTTATCTAAGTGATTTATGTAGTTTCACAACATGAGAATGTGTTTCCCAAATGGAGTATGACATTCAATGTTCAAAGAAGATCGAACCAATACTATGTGATGTATTCATTCTCATTAAAATTGGTTTTGAGTCTTCTACATTAATCACTCACCATGTTATGAATTAAACTTGCCCTATAAACTTAATTAAACAATCATGCTACTTTTATCTTGTTTCAATTGATGTTATGCATGATGCCTGTAAGGGTAATTTAGTTCATATCATGAGGTTTCCTTAATTTAGTAACCTTCTTGTCATTCATATAATAGAGGTTGCTAAATAGGAAACTATTGCTTGTGTTTCTAATGCAATCTCTTTTAAGCTATTTCATGCAAATTCATAAGTAGAGATTGTGCTCTTTCATTTGGTAAAATCACAAGCATTAAAGGTTAATCTTCACCTAAAAGAAAGATTAGGAATGCTCAAGGCAAAGGTATGGAACTAGTTGTTTCATTTGGTATGTGACCAATAATAGTTCCTTTCAAGTGGCATTCTTTCAATTGGTAATAATCTATTTTATGGAAAGAATTGTCAATATAAAGGTTAAATTTCTTTTGGCTTAAATTTGTAAATTGGTGCATATTTTTAATTCACTCCTCCATGTGCATTAACTTAAAGGGATTTAGTTTATGCCTTTATGCCTCATAAATGATGATTTGTTTGCAATTCATATCTAAAGATCAATATTCATTAAATACTTCCTTGTACTACTAATATCTCTTTTCAAAGTTCTTTTTCAACTAGTATTAAAAGGAAAAGAGATAACAAGCTAAAGAAGGAAGTCTCCACAAATGATGAAAAGAAGAATACTATGATGACACCACCACAGATAGTAAGATCTTTCAAATTGGTATAACAAATGGTACGTTCCATATGGTGGTAAGTATTCTTAGGCATAAGTTAATTCATTGCAAATTTGTCATGCCTTGACCATGATATGTAATGTACTCCTCATAAGACTCTTAACTGAATTGAAAGTGCATGTGGCAAGTCATTCAAATACTTGATGCACATATCTAGTGGGAAAACATTATATATCTTGTGTCATAGAGAATAAGTTTCACTTGAGTAAGCTATACTAAGACAATCCAAAATGGTAAATTTGTATCTCATTCATATGGATTGTAATCTTTGTCTTTTTAAATAGCTACTCTTGATGCAGTTTAAAATTCCCTTATAGTTAAATCTAAAAGTGCATAAGAATCCTTTTTGTTGATATTCATCTCATACATATGCACTAACATGGATATGATTTTTAAACTGTAAAAGGTACAATTAGTGATCCATACTCTCTAAATGTTGGAAACCCATATTTTGATATCTTAGAAATCTACTTCAATCGGTATCCATATGCTTCACATTGAATTGGATCACTAAGTTGTAAATTACATGCATAACTTGTCTTTATGATATGAATGCTTGTGCGATTAACCTTAATAAGCTAGGTGCACCTAAGGTCAAGCTAGGTTCATCATCAAGAAGACAACACAATGATGTATCAAGAAAAGGAGAAAAGGCTTCTATTCTTAACTCTAGTTTTTATCTATGTGATTAAAAATTGACTTGAAACCATGTAAGATGGTTGTCAAGTATATGTGGGTGCCTACACAAAGAGAAAGGCCACAATAAGGATTGTGTGGGTACTTAAGGCTCTTACTACTAATCTCAAAGGACCCAATTCAAATTGGGTACCAAGATATGAAGCTTAAACTTGTTTTGCAGGATCACTCCTTCAATGGATCAAGTTGGGTGCTCGATAATGAATGTAGAAATCATATTTGGAGATAGTAGCAAGAGTGGTAACAACTGAATCTCAAGTGCATATTATTTTCAAATCTTATCTCTTTTGTGACTTGTGTAGCCACTAAGGGAAAAGAAGCACTTGAGGATATACATCAGTTGTTGATTATGAAATAAAGGTCTAATTGGAAGTTGAATGAATATTATCATATGGTGAACAATCCAAAATTATGTGATGTATTCTCTATCTAGTTAATTTGGATTTGATTCTTCTATATTAGACACTCACCATAATATGGATTAAGTCATCCCTTTAGACTTCATTGAATAATCATGCATATTAACCATGTCATTCAAAATATATTGTGCATAAGGGTTCAAGGAAATTTAGTTCATATTATGATGTTTCTCTATTTTAGCAACACACTTGTCTTCCATATATAAAGGGTTGCTAAATAAGAAACTAGTGCTTGTGCTACTAATGCCATCTCTTGTGTTGAGTTTATCCATAGAAAATCTATGTTAAGAGATGGTGCTTGTTTTAAATTGGATAAATCACAAGCTTAAAGGATACTATTCAACTAAAGTAAGAAGAAGTTGATAAGAGGCCAAGGTATGAAAACTTCCTCTCCTTTAGTTGTTTTAGTATTATATCCTTAGTGGGATGTACCATAGTATAGGTTAATTTCCTTGCAATATAAAATGTTCAATAGTGCATATAACTTTGACATCAACTATACGTGTGCACTAATTTAAAGGAATTTACTCTATCCTTTTGGGTTTCAATAATGATGATTCATTTGCCATGCACATATAAGGATCATCATTTGTGAAACCCTCCCTTGTGTTTCTAATGCTCTCTTTTCTAAGTGTCTCAATAAGGTCCTTCCAAGTGCTTTCAAGATGGATTCAAAATCTACGGATATAAGAGTCTTGGTTGTTTCAATCATTGAGTTTCAATGGGTCTCATATCAAGTATGATTGAACCAAGCCAAGATGAATGAAGTTCAAGATCGCCTGGTTGGATGAAATCATAAAGAGAAAAGAAATCATAGTGAATCAAGAAGGGAGTTATAATTTTTTTTCAACCAAATAATGAAGATATAGTGACATATTTATATGATATCCTTCATTATGAGGTTGAGGTTCATATTAGCATGCTTTACCCTCCAACATTTCAATTGATATACTTTTAGTTCTTAAACTTTTAATTGGTTTAATTTTTATCATCTATGTAAAGCATGTTATGTTAAACCAAGATATAGTACAAACATCTCCTTTAACCTCGTATTGTTAATGTGCATAAGTGTACTTTGTGTACTCTTGCATGCACAAATTGATGGAGAGTTTAGCCTATATCTTGTGAGACTAATGATTTCTTTCAAGTTCATGTTGTGTAGTCTCACACCTTGGAGAACATCAAATGAGGATGAGTGGTTCCAAGGAAATGATCAAATATTTACCACATGTCACCCCATGGATTAGTTCTATTGGGGAACGATAGGTGTTCTCTAACATAAATTCAATTGTTTCAAATATATTATGCCTTGACCAAGATATATGATGAACTCCTCTAAGAATCATAATTGAATCAAGTGCATGTTACAAGTAATTCAAGTACTTGATGCATACATTTAGGGGGAGCTCATTCTATATCTTGTGTCCTTAAAGACTAACATTTTCTTTTAGTGAATTTGTGTAGTTCTTTGAAGAGAATGAGTTTCTCTTGATCATTTGAAAAGGATAAGTTTCTCTTTGAAATGTCAAGCCTATCAAAAGCTAAGATAGAAATTCATGTTTATAATGAAGACCATATGGCATGGAACAAAGGTGTGTCACTCCATGAACTCTTGTATTATATTTGTGTATCTAGGCTCTTACAAGTTAGTGTATGCATGTAAATGCAATATCTTAAGTCACATCATAAGGTTGCACTTGAATCTTGGCTTAAAATATTGCATATCATGTCTATTAGTATACCTTTTGATTATGAGTAATTCCTTAAATTGGTACAATTTCACATTTTCATACTTTATTTGTACCAAGGTTCAAATTGTAGGACTTAATCCCCTGGCCTCACAAGTCCAAGTGGATAAGCTAAATAAGTATTCATCACTTGTATGCACACATTTAGGGGGAGAATAGTCTATAATTTGAATCTTTGAGACTAACTTCATTTTCAAGTCTATTATGTGTGTAGTCTCGAATTAGAAAGGAATCTTCAGGCAAAGACAATCGCTTCCACTGCAAATTTGATGGGTATCAAAGATTCTTTGCTCCAATAAATGTATATGTTATACATTTCATAAGAGAATGAGTTTCTCTTTTATATGCTACTCCAACATCATCTAAAATTGGTAAATATGTATCACATCCTTTTGGATTGCAAATGTCTGAAGTAGCATAGCTTATAAATTCTCCTGTCTAGAACTTAATTGATTAAATAGTGCACATGTTTCTTATGTTGCATAATTATGTTCAATTGATACTCCTTTTATGCCAATGGTACTTTAAGTTGCAAATAAGTACTCTCAACAGATATCAATTGAATTCATATATATATGTGTGCACTAAAACTTGAGAACTTAGTGTAATATGCAATTAGTGATCTGATTATCTATCAAATTGTATCAATTGGTGGTTTTCAATTGATATTTTTCGAACATGATCACTAGTTGTATAATCCATACTTGTGCAATTTTCATGTTGCCTCTTGTTATGATAAAAAAAATGCTAGGTGACATCTAGACTCCAGGTATCAAGATTTATCTTTCAATTAGTATGACAATATTCAGTTGATATCTTGGACCTATGTCACAATTATGCCAACAAGATATTGCAAAATGAATTCAAAATCCAACACAAGTTTGGAACACCCCCCTTGAAAAGGTAAAACACAAAGGTACATCACTTCATGTCACTCCTACATTACTTTTTTGTCATCTAAGGATCCTTTTCATGATAGTGTGTTCACATCTTGCTTAAATCATAATTTCTACCCTTTATATTCTTTGTATCCTTTTTGAAGATTTATGACAAAGGGGGAGAAATTTTGCATTAAAGCTTATCTTTATTTTTGAAAAGGGGAGAAATAATTAACAAAAAGGGGGAATCATAAGAAAAACATAAGATGTAGAGAGTTGATAAGTGCATTCTATGTCATGAGCATCACGTTTATTTTATGACACACTGCACCCTATGAATAGTATGATATAAGTTATCTCCATACTTCGACCCCAATATGTGCTTTTGGTATTTGAGTACAAAATTGGTATTTTCTGAAATGCACATATTTAGGGGGAGGAAACTATATCATAGGATTTAAAATCTTATTTATCAAATCTTATGTAAGCTTTAAATGTGTTGTCATCAATCACCAAAAAGGGGGAGATTGAAAGTGCATTCATCCCTTTTGTGAGTTTTGGTGATTTGGATAACAACACATTTAAAGGTCTAACAAGTTTGCTAAGTGTTGAACAGGAAATTCAGTATGATGAACATACTTGAATAGTGTATAATGATCAGTGAACGAAGGTTCAACACGAGGTTAAATAACCAGTGAGACAATGCAAATGGATATAATATGGTCTCTATATTGGTTTGAATATATGGACAAGTCCTGAGAAATCACTATGCATAAATATGATCATAATAGAGGTTGAAGTGATTAAGAGGATTGGTCAAGCCAAAGTGGATAAGATATGAGGAATCGTGAATTGGCTTGACCATATTACTATCAGTCCATATATGCTTCTATGAGAATCAAACTAAAGCTTGATTAATCTTAACAGTTATATCTAGAAGACATTCAAGCAAGGTTCACAATATTGAAGAAATGATTCTCTCAATGGATGCTCAATAGGATGTGACTCAAGAATGGCTTGATAGGGTGAAGATAGCAAGGAAAGGGCTTCGAGGAACTAAGCGAAGGTGAAGGCCAAGCGACGGCTTGTAGACCGAGGTACCATGGCTAAGGTGAAGAAGAGAGTACTTGCACTAAGTCGATGAACTAATCAGCTATGAAGAGTTACAACATGTTGATGCATCAGTAAGGTGACTTGAAGCCATGATTTGAACTCATATAAGGTGATATGGTACAAGTTACAGGGTTTGATTTGAGTTTGCTTCAAAAGGTGAGACAAAGATGTTTGTGATCCTTATGAAGCAATGCCATGGAGAAATCACACGAGACACCAATGACTCAAGGAGTTTTCTTAATTAATTTTATTTAACTTGAGTATAGGAATCGTCGTACTATAAAGGGGGATCCAAAAAGAAGGTTGGTGTTTGCCAAAGCTCAAGCCTCTATATTCAAAATCTATTTTTGAAAAGAAAAAAAAATCTCTTTAAAATTCTTTGGTTGACCATGGTTAGGTTTGAGAAACCTAGAGTGTTCTTGCTGAAAAGCAGCTGAACTTCTTCAACTGCAACTGAGCTTTCCAGCTGAACTTAACTTCAGCTGAGTTGAGCTTCTTCAGCTGCAGCTGAGCTTTTCAGCTGAGCTGAACTTCAGCTGAGTTGAGCTTTCTCAACTTCAGCTGAACTCAACTTCAGCTGTGAACCTCTTTGACCATACACCAGCTGAACTTGCCTCCAGACAGTTGAGCTGGGGTTTTCTCTCCTAAACTCTCTGGTCAAGACCGGTTGAACTGGTCCTAAGGGGCAGTTCAGCTGGTCTCTGACCTCTCTGACCTCTGACCAACAGTCTGCAAGTCAGACTAGCAAACAGGTCGCCAGAGGTGTCAGGGGCGGTTCAACCGGTCTGGTCAACCCTGGCCAGTCTGCAGGTCAGTCTGCGCGTCAGTCTGCCAGTCACACTGACAGACAGGCTGCCAGGCCTGCCAGGGGCGGTTCAACCGCCCTAGGGGGCGGTTCAACCGGTCTCAGGCAGAAAAATCTGCCCAACGGCTAGTTTTGAGCTCCACCTATATATACTACCTCCTACCTCTCTCCCCACAACAGTGAGCACGATTTGAACTCCATTTCCAACTTGAGAAACACCTCTCACTCTCTCTCACACATCTCTTGCCTCTCCCATTTCAAATCTTTGGAGAGAAATCTTTGAGTGAGCTTGAGAGCTGCGGTTTTTGTGCTCCATCTCTAAATCTCTCTTGCTCTTCTTCATTCGAGCTTTGGTACTACATCGAGTTCTTTGTGGATTCATTACTCTTGGAGCTTCTAGCTCCTAGACGACTAGGTGTCTCTTGTGAGTCTCCAAATCTTGTGGAAGACCACAAGAAAGTTTGTATTACCCGCTCGTTTGAGTTAAGATTAGTGTGTGGGCTTGACCTTTGTGGTCGGCAAAGGGAGGATTAGGGTTGAAAGAGACCCGGCTCTTTGTGGGCGCCTCAACGAGGAAGTAGGGCACCTTGGTGGTGTGACCGAACCTCGGGATAAATCTTGTGTCTCTTGTGTTCTTGCTCATTGTGTTTGTTTGTGTTCTTTGTTCTCTCATCCTTCCATGGAAGATTTGTTCTCATCTTTTTGGTGTGTGGATTTTGAGAAGTGCCCTTCTCAGATCTACTACTTTGAACCCTGTGGATCATTTAGAACATCTCATTTCCAAAGTTAACTGGGTGAATTTCGAGATCAATTCAGTTTTACCCAGTTTGCTTCTAGTTTTTGTAGAAAAGTTTTAACTTGCCTATTCACCCCCCCTCTAGGCAACTTTCAGAATGCTAAGTTAGAAATAGCTAGTAAATCAACAACTTGTGTATAAAATGTTGTTATTTGCAATAGATGTAAAGATTTTGATATTGATGCTTGTAGTGAACACATAGCTTCTATTGCAAAGTTAAATGATGAAATGGCTAGTCTTAATGCCCAACTTAAGGCTAGCAAAAGTGATTTTGATAAACTAAAATTTGCTAGGGATGCCTACACGATTGGTAGACACCCCTCAATTAAGGATGGGCTTGGCTTCAAGAGGGAAGCCAAGAACTTAACAAGCCATAAGGCTTCCATCTCCGCCAAGGAGAAAGGGAAGGCCCCTATGGCAAGTAGTACTAAAAAGAACCATGCTTTTATGTACAATGATAGAAGACAATCTCATAGGAGTTGTAATGCTTTTGATTCACATGCCTATGATTCTTATTCTATGTTTGCTTCCAGTTCTTCCTATATGCATTGTAGAGATATGCCTAGGAAAAATATTCATCATGTGCCTAGAAAGAATATTGTTCATGTTCCTAGGAAAGTTATGAATGGAACCTCTACAATTTATCATGCTTTAAATGCTTCCTTTGCTATTTGTAGAAAGGATAGGAAGATAGTTGCTAGGAAATTAGGGGCAAAATGTAAGGGTGATAAAACTTGCATTTGGGTCCCTAAGACAATTTTGACTAACCTTGTAGGACCCAACAAGAGTTGGGTACCTAAGACCCAAGCCTAAATTTGCGTTGCAGGTTTATGCATCCGGGGTTCAAGCTGGATTATCGACAGCGGATGCACAAACCATATGACGGGGGAGAAGAAGATGTTCACCTCCTACGTCAAAAATAAGGATTCCCAAAATTCAATAATATTCGGTGATGGGAACCAAGGCAAGGTAAAAGGGTTAGGTAAAATTGCTATTTCATCCGAACACTCTATTTCTAATGTGTTTTTAGTAGAGTCTCTTGGATATAATTTATTGTCTGTTAGTCAACTATGCAAAATGGGATATAATTGTCTATTTACAAATGTAGATGTGTCTGTCTTTAGAAGATGTGATGGTTCACTAGCTTTTAAGGGTGTACTAGACGACAAACTTTATTTGGTTGATTTTGCAAAAGAAGAGGTTGGTCTAGATGCATGCTTAATGGCTAAGACTAGCATGGGCTGGCTGTGGCATCGCCGCTTAGCACATGTAGGGATGAAGAACCTTCACAAGCTTCTAAAGGGAGAACACGTGATAGGTTTGACTAACGTGCAATTCGAAAAAGATAGACCTTGTGCAGCTTGTCAAGCAGGTAAACAAGTGGGAGGAGCACATCACAGCAAGAATGTGATGACCACTTCAAGACCTCTGGAGCTGCTGCATATGGACCTCTTCGGACCCATCACCTATCTGAGCATAGGAGGAAGTAAGTATGGTCTAGTTATTGTTGATGATTTTTCCCGCTTCACTTGGGTGTTCTTTTTGCAGGATAAGTCTGAAACCCAAGGGACCCTCAAGCGCTTCCTAAGGAGAGCTCAAAATGAGTTTGAGCTCAAGGTGAAGAAGATAAGAAGCGACAACGGGTCCGAATTCAAGAATCTTCAAGTGGAGGAGTTCCTTGAGGAGGAGGGGATCAAACACGAGTTCTCCGCTCCCTACACACCTCAGCAAAATGGTGTGGTAGAGAGGAAGAACAGGACGCTCATTGATATGGCGAGGACTATGCTTGGAGAGTTCAAGACCCCCGAGCGTTTTTGGTCGGAAGCCGTGAACACGGCTTGCCACGCCATCAACAGGGTCTACCTTCATCGCCTCCTCAAAAAGACTTCATATGAGCTGCTAACTGGTAACAAACCCAATGTGTCTTATTTTCGTGTATTTGGGAGCAAGTGTTATATTCTTGTGAAGAAAGATAGAACTTCTAAATTTGCTCCCAAAGCTGTAGAAGGGTTTTTATTAGGTTATGATTCAAATACAAAGGCGTATAGGGTCTTCAACAAATCATCGGGTTTGGTTGAAGTCTGTAGCGACGTTGTATTTGATGAGACTAATGGCTCTCCAAGAGAGCAAGTTGTTGATCTTGATGATGTAGATGAAGAAGACGTTCCAACGGCCGCGATACGCACCATGGCGATTGGAGATGTACGGCCTCAGGAACAATTGAAGCAAGATCAACCGTCTTCCTCAACTATGGTGCATCCCCCAACCCAAAATGACGAACAGGTACCTCAAGTGGAGGCGCATGATCAAGGGGGAGCACAGGATGTTCAAATTGAAGAGGAAGAAGCACCTCAGGCACCTCCAACCCAAGTTCAAGCGACGATCCAAATGGATCATCCCGTCGACCAAATTTTGGGTGATATTAGCAAGGGAGTAACTACTCGTTCAAGATTAGTTAATTTTTGTGAGCATTACTCCTTTGTCTCTTCTATTGAGCCTTTCAGGGTAGAAGAGGCCCTACTGGATCCGGACTGGGTGTTGGCCATGCAGGAGGAACTCAACAACTTCAAGCGCAATGAAGTTTGGACACTGGTGCCTTGCCCCAAGCAAAATGTTGTGGGAACCAAGTGGGTGTTTCGCAACAAACAGGACGAGCACGGGGTGGTGACAAGGAACAAGGCTTGACTTGTGGCAAAAGGTTATGCCCAAGTCGCAGGTTTGGACTTTGAGGAGACATTCGCTCCTGTGGCTAGGCTAGAATCAATTCGTATTTTGCTAGCATATGCCGCTCACCATTCTTTCAGGTTGTACCAAATGGATGTGAAGAGCGCTTTCCTCAACGGGCCGATCAAAGAGGAGGTGTACGTGGAGCAACCCCCTGGCTTCGAGGATGAACGGTACCCCAACCATGTGTGTAAGCTCTCTAAGGCGCTCTATGGACTTAAGCAAGCCCCAAGAGCATGGTATGAATGCCTTAGAGACTTTTTAATTGCTAATGCTTTCAAGGTTGGGAAAGCCGATCCAACTCTCTTCACTAAGACATGTGATGGTGATCTTTTTGTGTGCCAAATTTATGTTGATGACATAATATTTGGTTCTACTAACCAAAAGTCTTGTGAAGAGTTTAGCAGGGTGATGACGCAGAAATTCGAGATGTCGATGATGGGCGAGTTGAACTACTTCCTTGGGTTCCAAGTGAAACAACTCAAGGACGGCACCTTCATCTCCCAAACGAAGTACACGCAAGATTTGCTAAAGCGGTTTGGGATGAAGGACGCCAAGCCCGCAAAGACGCCGATGGGAACCGACGGACACACCGACCTCAACAAAGGTGGTAAGTCCGTTGATCAAAAAGCATACCGGTCCATGATAGGTTCTTTGCTTTATTTATGTGCTAGTAGACCGGATATTATGCTTAGCGTATGCATGTGTGCTAGATTTCAATCCGATCCTAAGGAGTGTCACTTAGTGGCTGTGAAGCGGATTCTTCGATATTTAGTGGCTACGCCTTGCTTCGGGATCTGGTATCCAAAGGGAGACACCTTTGACTTGATTGGATATTCAGATTCCGACTATGCTGGATGTAAGGTCGATAGGAAGAGTACATCAGGGACGTGCCAATTCTTAGGAAGGTCCCTGGTGTCGTGGAACTCTAAGAAACAAACTTCCGTTGCCCTATCCACCGCTGAGGCCGAGTACGTTGCCGCAGGACAGTGTTGTGCGCAACTACTTTGGATGAGGCAAACCCTCAGGGACTTTGGCTACAATCTGAGCAAAGTCCCACTCCTATGTGATAATGAGAGTGCTATCCGAATAGCAGAAAATCCTGTTGAGCACAGCCGCACAAAGCACATTGACATCCGACATCACTTTTTGAGAGACCACCAACAAAACGGAGATATCGAAGTGTTTCATGTTAGCACCGAGAACCAGCTAGCCGATATCTTTACCAAGCCTCTAGATGAGAAGACCTTTTGCAGGCTGCGT
Organism: Zea luxurians; assembly: GCA_029449295.1. NCBI lineage: Eukaryota > Viridiplantae > Streptophyta > Magnoliopsida > Poales > Poaceae > Zea > Zea luxurians. Next base: position 15,515,637 of record JAOPSE010000052.1, on the reverse strand, counting down.
AGTGAGCTAAATATCTTAGATTCGCGGAACTTGGATTGAATTGTAGCATACATGTGTTTATGCCTTTGATCATGTTCATTCTGCATTTTGTTGCTTATTGTGGTGCTCAAGTTGTACAAGCACTCCCTGGATCTCACAAGTCCTTGTGCAAGTGATGCACATACTTAGGGGGAGGTGTGTTACAACTTGACCCTTTAAAAACTAACCATGTGCTTGAGTTGTTTTAGCTCAAAGGAGGATTGAAAGGGAAAAGGTGGACTTGGACCATGCAAGACTTCCACTGCACTCCGATGAAAAGAGTAACTTTTCCAAGTTCATTTTTATCCTCTTATTGCCTATTTGCTCTTAGTTGAAGATTTTGGTGAGGCAATAGGGTTAAGAGGCCAAGATTGATCCCGTTTTGGTGCTTGATGCCAAAGGGGGAGAAAATAAAGGCCAAAGCGATAAATGGATCAGCTACCACTTGAGAGATTTTGAAAATAGTCAAATAGAGCTTTTGGTTTGCCAAAATTTTTTTTATTGTCTCTTTTGTCAAAAGTTGGCTTCTTGTGGGGAGAAATGTTGATTATGGGAAAAAGGAGGAGTTTTTGAAATCTTTGATCAATTTCTTTTGGAATACCTCTCTTTATGTCTCTTCAAGTGGTTTTGACTTAGAGATAGGAAATTGAGTTTGATTTGCAAAAACAAATCAAGTGGTGGCAAAGGATGATCCATATATGTCAAAATTGAATCAAAACAATTTTGAGCTCTTAGTTGAATTGATTTTGTACTTGTTCTACTTGCTTTATGTTGTGTTGGCATAAATCACCAAAAAGGGGGAGATTGAAAGGGAAATGTGCCCTTGGGCCATTTCTAAGTATTTTGGTGATTTAGTGTCCAACACAAGTGCCTAAGTGTAAAAAGGTGGACAAAGTACAAATCAAGGATAAAGGTATGTTTCTCAGACTTAGTACATTGTTTTATGGACTAATGTATTGTGTCTAAGTGCTGGAAACAGGAAAAATCTAATTGAAAATGCCTTGGCTCGAGCAGCCAAGACTCTGCTCAGTCTGGGAGCACCGGACTGTCCGGTGGTGCACCGGACAGTGTCCGGTGCGCCAGGTTGGCTCTGGCGAACAGGATGCTCTCGGGACTTCGACGGCGGTGTACGGCTATAATTCACCGGACTGTCCGGTGGTGCACCGGACTGTCCGGTGGGACGTTCACAGGCGAACTCGTCGCTCTCGGGAATTCATCGGCGACGTACGGCTATAATTCACTGGACTGTCCGGTGTGCACCGGACTGTCCGGTGAGCCAACGGTCGGCCGGGCCAACGGTCAGCCGCGCGATCTGCGCGGGACACGTGGCCGAGCCAACGGCTAGAAGGGGGCACCGGACTGTCCGGTGTGCACCGGACATGTCCGGTGCGCCAACGGCTCTCAGGCTGCCAACGGTCGACTGCGCCATTTTTGGAAGGAAATTGGGCACCGGACAGTGTCCGGTGTGCACCGGACTGTCTGGTGTGCCAGTCGACAGAAGGCAAGATCAGCCTTCCTAGATTGCTCTCAACGGCTCCTAGCTGCCTTGGGGCTATAAAAGGGACCCCTAGGCGCATGGAGGAGCACACCAAGCATTCCTACAACATTTCTAAGCACCAAGACCTCGATTTCGCGCATTCGTTTCTTTGTGATAGCATATAGAGCTCTAGTGGAGTTGTGAACTCATTGGTTTGTGTTGCGAGCTCTTGTTGCGACTTGTGTGCGTGTTGACACTCTGTTTCTTGTGTCTTGTGTGCGTTGCTAATCCCTCCCTTGCTCTGTGCCTCTTTGTGAACTTCAAGTGTAAGGGCGAGAGGCTCCAAGTTGTGGAGATTCCTCACGAACGGGATTAAGAAAAGCAAGCAAAACACCGTGGTATTCAAGTGGGTCTTTGGACCGCTTGAGAGGGGTTGATTGCAACCCTCATCCGTTGGGACGCCACAACATGGAGTAGGCAAGCGTTGGTCTTGGCCGAACCACGGGATAACCACCGTGCCATCTCTGTGATTGATTTCTTGTGGTTATTGTGTTTTGTTGAGACTCATCTCTAGCCACTTGGCAATTATTGTGCTAACACTTAACCAAGTTTTATGGCTTAAAGTTTTAAATTTGACAGGATCACCTATTCACCCCCCTCTAGGTGCTCTCAGTTGTGGACCGTCATTGTCGCTGTCGCGCGGCGGGGGAAGAGTATCATGTCGTAGCTGCCGTCGAGGGACATGAACTCAAGACTCCCGAAACGGAGCACCGTCCCGGGCTGGAGAGGTTGCTGGAGACTGCCCATTTGGAGCTTGACGGGAAGCTGTTCGTCAACACGCAGCAGGCCCCTACCTGGCGCGCCAACTGTCGGCGTTTCGACCCTGGGGGGTCCCTGGACCGACGAGTAAATTGTCGCCGCGTGCCCCAGCCTAGATGGGTCGGCGCGAGGCGGAACGCGAAGGGGGGAGAAGCAGCTGGAGGGAGACAGGCGTGGGAGTGTGGAACCCGCGACCTTCATGTTAGCCCCGCGCCCAGGTCGGGTGCGCTTGCAGTAGGGGGTTACAAGCGTCCACGCGAGAGGGAGCGAGCGGCCTTGCGCGAGCGCCGTCCCGTCCTTCCCCGCGCGGCCAACCTTCTGTAAGAGGGCCCTGGACCTCCCTTTTATAGGCGTAAGGAGAGGATCCAGGTGTACAATGGGGGTGTAGCAGTGTGCTAACGTGTCTAGCAGATGAGAGCTAGCGCCCTAAGTACATGCCATCGTGGCAGCCGGAGAGGTTTTGGCACCCAGTTCGTGTGGTGTCGTGGCCGTCGGAGGAGCGCTGGAGCCTGGCGGAAGGACAGCTGTCGGGGCTGTCGCGTCCTTGCTGACGTCCTCTTGCTTCCTTAAGGGGGCTGAGAGCCGCCGTCGTCACAGGGCATGCGGGGCGCCATCATTACTCGTATAGTGGAGCGAGCCGGATGGGACGTCGGTCTTGTTCCCCGTAGCTTGAGTCAGCTCGAGGTAGGGTAATGATGGCGCTTCCTGTCGACGTGGTCGGTCCGTGCTCTAGGTTGGGCGAGGTGGAGGCTCCTCCGAGGTCGAGGTCGAGTCTCTCTTCCAAGGTCGAGGTCGAGTCCGAGCCCCCGGGTCGGACGAGGCGGAGACCTTCGGCTGAGGCTAGGGCTGAGTCCGAGCCCTGGGGTCGGGCGAGGCGGAGTTCGTCGTCCTTCGGGACTGAGCCCGAGTCCGATCCCTGGGGTCGGACGAAGCGGAGTTCGTCGTCTTCCGGGGCTGAGCCCGAGTCCGAGCCCTGGGGTCGGGCGAAGCGGAGTTCGTCGTCTTCTGGGGCTGAGCCCGAGTCCGAGCCCTGGGGTCGGGCGAAGCGGAGTTCGTCGTCTTCCGGGGCTGAGCCCGAGCCCGAGTCCGAGCCCTGAGGTCAGGCGAAGCGGAGTTCGTCGTCTTCCGGGGCTGAGCCCGAGTCCGAGCCCTGGGGTCGGGCGAAGCGGAGTTTCCTATGACGCATGAGGCCGGACTTGGCTGCTGTCAGCCTCACTCTGTCGAGTGGCTTAGCAGTCGGAGCGGCGCAGGCGGCGCTGTCCTCTTGTCAGACCGGTCAGTGGAGCGGCGAAGTGACTGCGGTCACTTCGGCTCTGTCGACTGGAGGGCGTGCGTCAGGATAAAGGTGTCAGGCCACCTTTGCATTAAATGCCCCTGCGACTTGGTCGGTTGGCGTGGCGTTTGGCCAAGGTTGCTTCTTGGTGAAGACTGGGCCTCGGGCGAGTCGAAGGTGTGTCCGTTGCTGGAGGGGGTCCTCGGGCGAGACGTGGATCCTCCGGGGTCGGCTGCCCTTGCCCGAGGCTGGGCTCGGGCGAGGCGCGATCGCGTCCCTCGAATGGACCGATCCTTGACTTAATCGCACCCATCAGGCCTTTGCAGCTTTGTGCTGATGGGGGTTACTAGCTGAGATTTAGGAGTCTTGAGGGTACCCCTAATTATGGTCCCCGACAGTACTAGTCTCTTAAAATCGCTTTGCATACCCCCTATGATGTTCTGCATTTGTTCACGTTGCTCTTCTACATAATTTCTAAGAGATTGTAGCTCGTTGGTATTACTTACATTGGAGATATCTGGTGTGGGTTGGAGCGAAGCCGGATCCGTCGCCCGATGTCGGACGACCTTGTTGTTCCTGTCGACTTTGAAGTCGGCCAAGAATTTTGCTTTTGCCTCCTGGATCATACGCTCCTTGTGCTCCTCGAATTAGAGGTGTTCGTCAGCCGGCAAGGTCTCCCAAGTCGGCTCTATGATGTTGCTTGGGGAAATATCAGAGCTAGGAGTTGTCTAGGCTCGGGCAGGTGAGAGCACCTAGAGGGGGGGTGAATAGGTGATCCTGTAAAAACTTCAAACTTAAGCCACAAAAACTTGTTAAGCGTTAGCACAGTTAATGCCAAGTGGCTAAGGTGAAGTCTTCAACAAAACACAATACCACAAGAATCAAGCACAGAGGGACACGGTGGTTTATCCCGTGGTTCGGCCAAGCCAATGCTTGCCTACTTCCACGTTGTGGCGTCCCAACGGACGAGGGTTGCAATCAACCCCTCTCAAGCGGTCCAAAGACCCACTTGAATACCACGGTGTTTTGTTGTTCTTATCTCAATCCCGTTTGCGAGGAATCTCCACAACTTGGAGCCTCTCGCCCTTACAAAAGATGTTCACAAAGAATCACGGAGTAAGGGAGGGATTAGCAACTCACACACAACACAAAGATCACAGCGAATACGCACACACAAAACCCAGACTTGAGCTCAAGAGGCTAACACACTAGAACAGAGCTCAAATCACTAGAATTTCAAACAAGTGCGCAAGATTGATGTGTGAGTGATCAAGAGTGCTCAAGGAATGCTTGGGTTCTTCCTCCATGCGCCAAGGGGTCCCTTTTATAGCCCCAAGGCAGCTAGGAGCCGTTGGGAACAAATCTGGAAGGCCATCTTTGCCTTCTGTCTAGTGGCGCACCGGACAGTCCGGTGCACACCGGACACTGTCCGGTGCCCGATTTGTTTCCAAAAACAACACTTCTGACCGTTGCTGGCTGCTTCAGATCTGCGCTTAGTTGGCGCACCGGACATGTCCGGTGCACACCGGACAGTCCGGTGTTCCTTCCCGACCGTTGGCTCGGCCACGTGTCTCGCGCGGATTGCGCGGCCGACCGTTGGCCCTGGCCGACCGTTGGCTCACCGGACAGTCCGGTGCACACCGGACAGTCCGGTGAATTATAGCCGTACGCCGTCGGCGAATTCCCGAGAGCGGCCAGTTCGCGCCGAGGAGGCCTGGCGCACCGGACACTGTCCGGTGCACACCGGACAGTCCGGTGCTCCAGACCGAGCAGGGACTTGGCTGCACACAGCCAAGTCATTCTCTCCCCTTTTCTCTTTTTCTTCTTGCTGTTTCTAACACTTAGACAAACATGTTAGTCCACAAAACCAATGTACTAAGGCTTAGAAACATACCTTTACTTCATGATTTGCACCTTGTTCCATTTTACAATTAGGCACCTGTGTTGAGCACTAAATCACCAAAATACTTAGAAATGGCCCAAGGGCACATTTCCCTTTCAATCTCCCCCTTTTTGGTGATTTATGCCAACACAACATAAAGCAAATTGAACAAGTACAAAAATACTTCAAATAATAACTCAAATCTATTTTGATTCATATTGACTTATATGGATCACTCTATGCCACCACTTTGTTTGTTTTTGCAAATCAAACTCAAATCTCTATCTCTAAGTTAAACACACATGTTAAAGCATAAAGAGAGTCATTATCAAGATTTCAAAAACTCCCCCTTTTTCCCATAATCAATACTTCTCCCCACAAGAAGCCAACTTTTGATAAGAGAGACAACATAAGAATTTTGACAAACCAAAAACTCTATTGCCCTATTTTCAAAATCTCTCAAGTGGTAGCTGATCCATTTATTGCTTTGGCCTTTATTTTCTCCCCCTTTGGCATCAAGCACCAAAACGGGATCAATTGTGGCCCTATAACCCCATTGCCTCACCAAAATCTTCAATTAAGAGCAAATGGCAATAAAAGTTCATGAGATGGACTTGAAATAAGTTACCCCTCATCGGAGTGCAGTGGAAGTCTTTCATGGTCCAAGTCCACCTTTTCCCTTTCAATTCTCCTTTGTGACTAACACAAGCAAACTCAAACATATGGTTAGTCTCAAAGGGTCAAGTTGCAACACATCTCCCCCTAAACATGTGCATCACATTGCAACGGACTTGTGAGGTCCAGGGAGTGTTTGTACAACTTGAGCACCATAATAAGCAACAAAATGCAGAAGGGAACATGATCAAAAGCATAAATACATGTATGCTACAATTCAATCCAAGTTCCGCGAATCTAAGACATTTAGCTCACTACGCAGCCTGCAAAAGGTCTTCTCATCTAAAGGCTTGGTAAAGATATCGGCTAGCTGGTTCTCGGTGCTAACATAAAACACTTCGATATCTCCCTTTTGCTGGTGGTCTCTCAAAAAGTGATGCCGGATGTCTATGTGCTTTGTGCGGCTGTGCTCAACGGGATTTTCCGCTATTCGGATAGCACTCTCATTATCACATAGGAGTGGGACTTTGCTCAGATTGTAGCCAAAGTCCCTGAGGGTTTGCCTCATCCAAAGTAGTTGCGCACAACACTGTCCTGCGGCAACGTACTCGGCCTCAGCGGTGGATAGGGCAACGGAGGTTTGTTTCTTAGAGTTCCATGACACCAGGGACCTTCCTAAGAATTGGCACGTCCCCGATGTACTCTTCCTATCGACCTTACATCCAGCATAGTCGGAATCTGAGTACCCAATCAAGTCAAAGTTAGACCCCTTTGGATATCAGATCCCGAAGCAGGGCGTAGCGACTAAATATCTAAGAATTCGCTTCACCGCCACCAAGTGACACTCCTTAGGATCGGATTGAAATCTAGCACACATGCATACGCTAAGCATAATATCCGGTCTACTAGCACATAAATAAAGTAGAGATCCTATCATTGACCGGTATGCTTTTTGATCAACGGACTTACCTCCTTTGTTGAGGTCGGTGTGTCCGTCGGTTCCCATCGGAGTCTTTGCGGGCTTGGCGTCCTTCATCCCAAACCGCTTCAGCAGATCTTGCGTGTACTTCGTTTGGGAGATGAAGGTGCCGTCCTTGAGTTGCTTCACTTGGAACCCAAGGAAGTAGTTCAACTCGCCCATCATCGACATCTCGAATTTCTGCGTCATCACCCTGCTAAACTCTTCACAAGACTTTTGATTAGTAGAACCAAATATTATGTCATCGACATAAATTTGGCATATAAACAAATCACCATCACATGTCTTTGTAAAGAGAGTTGGATCGGCTTTCCCAACCTTGAAAGCATTAGCAAGTAAAAAATCTCTAAGGCATTCATACCATGCTCTTGGGGCTTGTTTAAGTCCATAGAGCGCCTTAGAGAGCTTACACACGTGGTCGGGGTACCGCTCATCCTCGAAGCCAGGGGGTTGCTCCACGTACACCTCCTCCTTTATTGGCCCGTTGAGGAACGCGCTCTTCACATCCATTTGGTACAACCTGAAAGAATGGTGAGCGGCATATGCTAGCAAGATACGAATGGACTCTAGCCTAGCCACAGGAGCAAAAGTCTCCTCAAAGTCCAAACCTGCGACTTGGGCATAACCTTTTGCCACAAGTCGAGCCTTGTTCCTCGTCACCACCCCGTGCTCGTCCTGTTTGTTGCGGAACACCCACTTGGTTCCCACAACATTTTGCTTGGGACGAGGCACCAGTGTCCAAACTTCATTGCGCTTGAAGTTATTGAGTTCCTCCTGCATGGCCAACACCCAATCCGGATCTAGCAAGGCCTCCTCTACCCTGAAAGGCTCAATAGAGGAGACAAAAGAGTAATGCTCACAAAAATTAACTAATCGAGATCGAGTAGTTACTCCCTTGCTAATGTCACCCAAAATTTGGTCGACGGGATGATCCCTTTGAATCATCGCTCGAACTTGGGTTGGAGGTGCCGGTTGCGCTTCTTCCTCCATCACTTGATCTTCTTGTGCTCCCCCTTGATCACACGCCTCCTTTTGATGAACCTGTTCATCGTCTTGAAGTGAGGGATGCACCGTCGTTGAGGAAGAAGGTTGATTACGTTCATCCTGTTCCTGTGGCCGAACGTCTCCAATCGCCATGGTTCGTATAGCAGCCGACGGAACATCTTCTTCATCTACATCATCATAATCAACAACTTGCTCTCTTGGAGAGCCATTAGTCTCATCAAATACAACGTCGCTAGAGACTTCAACCAAACCCGATGATTTGTTGAAGACCCTATACGCCTTTGTATTTGAATCATAACCTAATAAAAACCCTTCTACAGCTTTGGGAGCAAACTTAGAATTTCTACCCTTCTTTACTAGAATGTAGCACTTGCTCCCAAAAACACGAAAGTACGATACATTGGGTTTGTTACCGGTTAGTAGCTCATATGACGTCTTCTTGAGGAGGCGGTGAAGGTAGACCCTGTTGATGGCGTGGCAAGCCGTGTTCACGGCTTCCGACCAAAAGCACTCGGGGGTCTTGAACTCTCCAAGCATTGTCCTCGCCATATCAATTAGCGTCCTGTTCTTCCTCTCTACCACACCATTTTGTTGTGGTGTGTAGGGAGCGGAGAACTCGTGCGTGATCCCTTCCTCCTCAAGAAACTCCTCCACTTGAAGGTTCTTGAACTCGGACCCGTTGTCGCTCCTTATCTTCTTCACCTTGAGCTCAAACTCATTTTGAGCTCTCCTGAGGAAGCGCTTGATGGTCCCTTGGGTTTCAGACTTATCCTGCAAAAAGAACACCCAAGTGAAGCGGGAAAAGTCATCAACAATAACTAGACCATACTTACTTCCTCCTATGCTTAGATAGGCGACGGGTCCGAAGAGGTCCATATGCAGCAGCTCCAGGGGTCTCGACGTGGTCATCACGTTCTTGCTGTGATGTGCTCCTCCCACTTGTTTACCTGCCTGACAAGCTGCACAAGGTCTATCTTTTTCGAAATAAACATTTGTTAGACCTATCACGTGTTCTCCCTTTAGAAGCTTGTGGAGGTTCTTCATCCCCACATGTGCTAAGCGGCGATGCCACAGCCAGCCCATGCAAGTCTTAGCCATTAAGCATGCATCTAGACCGGCCTCTTCTTTTGCAAAATCAACTAAATAAAGCTTGCCGTCTAGTACACCCTTAAAAGCTAGTGAACCATCACATCTTCTAAAGACAGACACACCTACATTTGTAAAAAGGCAATTGTATCCCATTTGACATAATTGACTAACAGATAGCAAATTATATCCAAGACTCTCCACTAAGAATACATTTGAGATAGAATGCTCATTAGAAATTGCAATTTTACCTAGCCCTTTTACCTTGCCTTGATTCCCATCACCGAATATAATTGAATCTTGGGAATCCTTATTCTTGACGTAGGAGGTGAACATCTTCTTCTCCCCCGTCATATGGTTTGTGCATCCGCTGTCGATAATCCAGCTTGAACCCCCGGATGCATAAACCTGCAAGGCAAATTTAGGCTTGGGTCTTAGGTACCCAACTCATGTTGGGTCCTGCAAGGTTAGCACAAATATCTTTAGGGACCCAAATGCAAGATTTATCTCCCTTGCATCTAGCCCCTAATTTCCTAGCAACTACCTTCTTACCCTTTCTACAAATAGCAAATGGAGCATTATAAGCATAATAAATGGTAGAAGGTTCATTCACTACTTTCCTAGAAGCATGAATAACATTTCTCCTACACATATCTCTACCATGATTGTAAGAAGAACTAGAAGCAACCATTGCATGAGAATCATAAACATGTGAATCAAAATGATTATAAGCACTTCTAGCATGTCTCCTATCATAATACATAAAAGCATGGTTCTTTTTAGCACTATTAGCCATAGGGGCCTTCCCTTTCTCCTTGACGAAGACGGGAGCCTTATGGCTTGTTAAGTTCTTGGCTTCCCTCTTGAAGCCAAGCCCATCCTTAATTGAGGGGTGTCTACCAACCGTGTAGGCATCCCTTGCAAATTTTATTTTATTAACTTCATTCTTGCTAGTCTTAAGTTGGGCATTAAGACTAGCCACTTCATCATTTAATTTGGAAATTAGAACTAGGTGTTCACTACAAGCATTAACATCAAAACCCTTACACCTAGTACAAATTTCAACATGTTCAACACAAGAATTTGATTTACTAGCTACTTCTAGTTTAGCACTTAAATCAATATTAACACTTCTTAAGGTAGAAATGGTTTCATGACAGGAAGATATTTCACTAGAAAGCATTTCATTTCTTTTCACTTCTAAAGCATATGATTTTTGTGCCTCTACAAATTTATCATGTTCATCATACAATAAATCTTCTTGCTTTTCTAAAAGCCTATCCTTTTCATTCAATGCATTAATTAATTCATTGATTTTCTCTATCTTAGATCTATCTAAGCCCTTGAACAAGCAAGAATAATCTATGTCATCATCACTAGACTCACTATCACTAGATGAAGCATAAGTGGAGTCTTGAATACTCACCTTCTTCTCCCTTGCCATAAGGCAAGTGAGACGCTCGTTGGGGAAGAGAGCCGATTTGTTGAAGGCAGTGGCGGCGAGTCCTTCGTTGTCGGAGTCGGAGGAGGAGCAATCCGAGTCCCACTCCTTTCCTAGATGCGCCTCGCCTTTTGCCTTCTTGTATTGCTTCTTCTTCTCTCTTTTGTTCCCCTTTTCCTGGTCACTTTCATTATCGGGACAGTTAGCAATGAAATGACCAAGCTTACCGCATTTGAAGCATGAGCGCTTCCCCTTGGCTTTGGTCTTGCTTGGTTGTCCCTTGTGACCTTTAAGCACCGTCTTGAATCTCTTAATGATGAGAGCCATCTCTTCATCATTAAGGCCAGCCGCCTCAACTTGCGCCACCTTGCTAGGTAGCGACTCCTTGCTCCTCGTTGCCTTTAGAGCAATGGGTTGAGGCTCGTGGAGTGGTCCGTTCAACGCGTCGTCGACGTATCTTGCCTCCTTGATCATCATCCGCCCGCTCACGAATTTTCCAAGCACTTCCTCGGGCGTCATCATCGTGTACCTGGGATTCTCACGAATATTGTTCACGAGATGAGGATCAAGTACGGTAAAGGACCTGAGCATTAGGCGGACGACGTCGTGGTCCGTCCATCGCGTGCTCCCGTAGCTTCTTATCTTGTTGATAAGGGTCTTGAGCCGGTTGTACGTTTGCGTTGGCTCCTCGCCCCTTATCATCGCGAACCGTCCAAGCTCGCCCTCCACCAACTCCATCTTGGTGAGTAAGGTGACGTCGTTCCCCTCATGAGAAATCTTGAGGGTGTCCCAGATTTGCTTGGCGTTGTCCAAGCCGCTCACCTTATGGTATTCATCCCTGCACAAGGAAGCTAGAAGAACAGTAGTAGCTTGTGCATTTTTATGAATTTGTTCATTAATGAACATGGGACTATCCGAACTATCAAAGTGCATTCCACTCTCTACAATCTCCCATATACTAGGATGGAGAGAGAATAGGTGACTACGCATTTTGTGACTCCAAAATCCGTAGTCCTCTCCATCAAAGTGTGGGGGCTTGCCAAGTGGAATGGAGAGCAAATGAGAATGTGAACTTTGCGGAATACGAGAGTAATCAAAGGAAAAGTTCGAGTTAACCGGTTTTCTCCTCTCGTAGTCGTTGTGGTCCTCATCCTTTTGGGAAGAAGTAGACTCGTCGCTGTCGTAGTAGATTATCTCCTTGATGCGCCTGGTCTTCTTCTTCTTCCCTTCCTTCCGTCTTTGACCCGAGCCGGAGTCGGTAGGCTTGTCGTCCTTCGGCTCGTTGACGAAGGTCTCCTTCTCTTTGTCGTTGATCACTATACCCTTCCCCTTAGGATCCATCTATTCGGGCGGTTAGTCCCTTTGTGAATAGAACGGCTCCGATACCAATTGAGAGCACCTAGAGGGGGGGGTGAATAGGTGATCCTGTAAAAACTTCAAACTTAAGCCACAAAAACTTGTTAAGCGTTAGCACAGTTAATGCCAAGTGGCTAAGGTGAAGTCTTCAACAAAACACAATACCACAAGAATCAAGCACAGAGGGACACGGTGGTTTATCCCGTGGTTCGGCCAAGCCAATGCTTGCCTACTTCCACGTTGTGGCGTCCCAACGGACGAGGGTTGCAATCAACCCCTCTCAAGCGGTCCAAAGACCCACTTGAATACCACGGTGTTTTGTTGTTCTTATCTCAATCCCGTTTGCGAGGAATCTCCACAACTTGGAGCCTCTCGCCCTTACAAAAGATGTTCACAAAGAATCACGGAGTAAGGGAGGGATTAGCAACTCACACACAACACAAAGATCACAGCGAATACGCACACACAAAACCCAGACTTGAGCTCAAGAGGCTAACACACTAGAACAGAGCTCAAATCACTAGAATTTCAAACAAGTGCGCAAGATTGATGTGTGAGTGATCAAGAGTGCTCAAGGAATGCTTGGGTTCTTCCTCCATGCGCCAAGGGGTCCCTTTTATAGCCCCAAGGCAGCTAGGAGCCGTTGGGAACAAATCTGGAAGGCCATCTTTGCCTTCTGTCTAGTGGCGCACCGGACAGTCCGGTGCACACCGGACACTGTCCGGTGCCCGATTTGTTTCCAAAAACAGCACTTCTGACCGTTGCTGGCTGCTTCAGATCTGCGCTTAGTTGGCGCACCGGACATGTCCGGTGCACACCGGACAGTCCGGTGTTCCTTCCCGACCGTTGGCTCGGCCACGTGTCTCGCGCGGATTGCGCGGCCGACCGTTGGCCCTGGCCGACCGTTGGCTCACCGGACAGTCCGGTGCACACCGGACAGTCCGGTGAATTATAGCCGTACGCCGTCGGCGAATTCCCGAGAGCGGCCAGTTCGCGCCGAGGAGGCCTGGCGCACCGGACACTGTCCGGTGCACACCGGACAGTCCGGTGCTCCAGACCGAGCAGGGACTTGGCTGCACACAGCCAAGTCATTCTCTCCCCTTTTCTCTTTTTCTTCTTGCTGTTTCTAACACTTAGACAAACATGTTAGTCCACAAAACCAATGTACTAAGGCTTAGAAACATACCTTTACTTCATGATTTGCACCTTGTTCCATTTTACAATTAGGCACCTGTGTTGAGCACTAAATCACCAAAATACTTAGAAATGGCCCAAGGGCACATTTCCCTTTCAGCAGGCCGACCTAGACTCTTCTAATCGACGTAGAGTCGAGGAGAGGCGGAGAATTTGGGGATCGAGAGGCTAAACTAGAACTACTCCTAATTGTACAGGAAATAAATGTGAAATAGAAGTTGTATTGATTCGATTGTTGATGATTACAAATCGGCCGTAAACCTCTCTATTTATAGAGAAGGGGGACTGGACCCTTTACACAACGGATTCCGAGGTAATTCCACGAATATAGCTAACAACTGTATCACAAAACTCGGAACCCTAAACTGCTCTGCGCATGCGCGGACCGTCCGGCACACAGGCGTGGACTGTCCGGACCGCGGACCGTCCGGCCTCAGAGCCGGACCATCCACCAGCTTAAAACGGCGCTCAACATACGGTATGGCATGGCGGTTTAATTTTAGTACTAATCTTTTGCGTCGCCAGAAGTCGTGGCCGCCGCCGCAGGCTCAGCGGCGCGCACGTGAGGTACATTAAACTGGACGCATGGCAGCCCACGAGATGCTTGCGGTTGCCGATAGAGGCCTTTACCCTCAAGCCGTGGTTGCATTCCAAGAGTACTTATCATCGTGGGTCATCGATCTCGATCGAGCTCCTTTTCTTACAAAATGAACAACGAGTCACATGCACCCGCTCGAGAACGCGTTAGCTCGTTCGTCAAAGAACGAATAGCGTGCCCGACCGACCGATACAGCGCCAAGTGGCTGGCTGGTTCCATATTATCACGATGATATATATAAAATCGAGACACGTAAGGTCAGGGGGCTGGAAACCCTAAACCCTAAACCCCAAGTTCGTCTATTTCACAAGAAACAGGCTCAGCTCGGCTCGCGAGCCTCACTCTGATATTATATAATTGCATTATATAGTGAATTTTTAGTATATAAATATAAAATATATAGATATCATTAATTATTATGAGTAATTTAAATTATTAATTGTCGTATATCTATCATAAAACGCTAAGAAACAAACTGACAATATATAAAATTAGCAAATATTTATCATATTTATTATTCTACATATTAAGTAATTTGACATAGCTCGTGGCCGAAACGAGCCGGTTCGGCTCGCTACGGAAATGAGCCGACTTGACTCGCTACGAGAATAAGCCCAAAAGACGGGCTCGGCTCGGTTCGCTCGCGAGCCGCTCCGAGTCGAGCCGAGCCACTTCGAGCTCGAGCCGACTCGCGAGCCTCAACCTCATTTTCTACCCAGGCATTTCTAGCCCGGCAGGCCTCCCTAGACGAAGAAACATCCCCACCTTTCCTTCTGCCTCGAGTGAGTGAGAACAGAGAAGCCGAGACGGCTCTCGAGATCGGAGGATGCTGCTGAGGAGCTCGTCCACGCCGTTCCCGCTCCCCTTCCTCTCCTCCTCCTCCTCCTCCCTGCACCTCCGCCGCGCCTTCACCGACGCCCACCTCCCCTCCCTCCACCCGCTGTCATCCACCCCCAACGACGCCGGCAGGACCAGCAACCCCGGAGGCGGCGGCCTCCACGCGGAGCTCTCCTTCTCCGTCTACAACACCTTCGGCAAGGGCGAGGCCGTACTCGCCCCGCTGGCGTCGCCACCCCGCTCCCAGGGGCAGGAAGGGGGTCGGCAGCCGCCGCCGACGGTGGTGGTGCAGCCGGAGCACCCGGAGGTGCCGCTGTTCCTCGCGAGGGGCCTCGGGATCGACCGCATCGCCTCCGGCTTCTTCACCGCGGGCGCCGACATGAAAGGCTGCGGAGCCAGCATGGAGGAGCGGCAGGACGAGGCGGTGGCCGCGCTGGACGCGCAGTACAAGACCATGGTCGACGAGCAGCCCGGCAACGCGCTGTTCCTGCGCAACTACGCGCAGTTCCTCCACGAGGTATACATTCATTCTACTCTCTATGCACTAATAACTACTACTAGTCTGCAGTGTGTAGTGTCGTTTAACCCGATTGAACCCAACGCTTTTGCTGCTCCTGCAGGCGAAGGGCGATACCGCAAGGGCCGAGGAGTACTACTCGCGCGCCATGCTCGCGGATCCCAGCGACGGCGAGATCATGTCGCAGTACGCCAGGCTGGTCTGGGAGGTGCATCACGACCCGGAAAGGTGCCTCGGCTACTTCCAGAAGTCGGTGCAGGCGGCCCCGCTGGACAGGTAACAAGTAACAAGCCTTCCAGTACACCACACATGCATGAACATTCCTAGACTCCATCGAGGGCTCCCGTCCCTCCTAACGTTGTTGGTTTGTCACTCTTGCAGCCACGTCCTCGCTGCGTACGCCAGCTTCTTGTGGGAGCAGGACGACGACGAAGACAACGACGACTGCGGAGACCAAGGGACGGCGGGTGGAGCGGCGGCACCGGAGCGCGCCGCGGGAACAGGGCAAGCCATGGAGCTGGCGTCCGCGGCGGTCTGACGATCCTTTCCACTCCCAACAGCGCAGGCGCGCTATAGCAAAATGCAGTATAAAATGCATGGCGTCCCAACGGTTAAAGTGTGAAATATAAACTGATTAATAAGAATAAAAGAACCCATGCGGATATATGCAAGGTGAAGTGGTGCGGTGTAAAAGATTGTTTTCTCCCTCAAGAACAAGCCAATTATTCTAATTCTCTATGTCAAATTATATGTTCTAATTCTCTATGTAAATAGATGTTAGGTTACAGGCCAATGTTCCTATCTTTACCAACTAAAGCGAAAATACCTTCTTTAGACGAGGGCAGGAACCTTTGTTAAGGCAAAGAATTAGCTCAGGCTATAATTTATAATGAAACAAAAAAATGGAGAAAAAGGTCTATTTAGTTGAGCTGGGGAGCAAAAAAAATGGCCCATGCAGGTCTCGAACCTGCGACCTTCGCGTTATTAGCACTACGCTCTAACCAACTAAGCTAATAGGCCATTTTGTTAAGTACCTATACATTTTTTATAACAAGCATAATTGGTGTGCTTGTTTTCTGACAGCCCCTCATCATCTAACTCCAGAGTCGCCACACGTACACACCGAGGCTTCAAATACATCCATTGCTTCCGCTTCATTCACGCAGCACAGCAGTACACCCTCTCCATCTAGGACACCTTGGCGTACTGTCTCTCCGCGACAGGTACCACCCCTCGTACGTGGTCCCGCGCCAGCGCGTACAGGATCGTCCACTCCAGCAGATTCGCCGCAAGAGAGAGTCAGAGGAGCTCGACATCGAGATCGCAAAGCCAGCAGGGCAGCCTGGTGGAGGAGATGGACGTTGGTCGGTCAGTTTGCTCACCGGCCGTAGGGATCGAAGGCTTCGCGGAACCCGTCGGGTCATCGACCATAGCTCCCACTCCCAGTAGGTGAGCCTGTCCGGGGAAGTGCGGGCGTACTTGCTGAACATTGTTCGACGGCATGAACCTGAACGAACCAGAGGACGAGTTGAACATTTGGACTGTAGATTGCACTAGGACAGAGACAGCATCAGCATCAGCACTGGAATGCGTGCGCCGGTTCTCACGTCAGATGGTGATGGTATCTATCCCCCAGATCCCCTGAGATACCCCTCCCTTGCTTCCATCCACTTTCTTTGTCGAGATCTCTGTCTCTCTTCTTTGACCTGCAGGCTACGGGTTCGGTGTTTTTTTTTTAATCCAATCCATGCCCTCTAGTAGTCTTGTTTCTCCGCGTCGTCGCCCTCTAATAATCCATTGCTGTCGTATCGTACGTCGCTCTCGCCTCATCGATGTCCCGATCCGATTCGTGTTTGTTTGCGTTTTGTTTTAGGCGAAACCAAAGAGGGCGCCGACGTAGAAAATGTGCAGCCGCTGCTCCTCCTCTCCGTGTGTTCGTTCTTTCCTCCCTATTTGCGTCCATTCCGGCAGTCCGGCCTCCCCTGAATCGGTGAGTCCAAGGAAGTAGTTGCGGGTCCCCTCGACCGATTCCTGCAAAGGTGAGGTGCTCTCAGGTTACGTGAAGTTTCTACAATCTTTTGTCGATGAGACGATGATCCTTTTATGACTGTCCGTTTCCTTCTTTCTTTTGTGTCCATGCGATCTAAGGACTCGTGGTTTCTCTCTCTCTCTCTCTCTTTTCCCCTCAATCCAATCCCGTTCTCCTTATATGCGCGCAATTCGAGCTCTGCTAGCTTGCTGTGTTCATTCTTTACAGCATGGTAGTCATAGCCGTCTGATCTTGCTGTTCTGAACATGTGAATTGCTTTTGCGTTGCAGGTCCTTGTATACCGTCTCATGATATGAATCTGCAGTCTTTGCCTGCTGCTACTGGAGCTCCTTATCCAGCATCTATGGCACCATCTTCCGGCGCTTTCTCCACGGTTACCACGCATGGATGCTTTCCTTATTCGACACCATCCACCGCGCATACTTCCCTTTCTGGAATCCTGCCCTGCAACAACAGCATGATATCCTATTCTGGACTACCAGAAGAACCTTCAGGTGGTATTTTCTCTGGACTGTCTCCTGAAGGAACCAACTGTGCAGACCCTGGTGACATCGATTACCGTGTTGAGAATCAGCAAATTCCTGGTCCTGGCAGAACCGTCGACGAATCCGACAATAGAGATGAATGGTTTGTCCCCACTGATATAACTTGGAACTGGCACCAAATGGTAATTTAGCTCAAAATAAGCACTAGTGCTATACGTTTTTTTTTCTTGATCATGGAAACTGAATATTGCATTAGACATGGGATTTGCATCGTTATATGAGAGGCAGCAGACCATATATTTCTAGAACCTTTCCATGATATGTTCATCTGAGATGCCTTATGTTAGAGTCGATGTATTTCTTTTTGGCACAGGCTGAATCCGCACCCGTTCCCTCGTATCCGAATTCTCAGTCATGGCAACATGATGAGCAGCACACGGTACATGAATCAGTCTCGGTTCCTTCTGAAGAACCTCAGCAACTGTGTCCAACCGTTTCTCCTCTGGCAACCACAAATAATGCGCATTGCCCCAAAAGGGCCAAGGCACGCATGCGGTGGACTATGGAGATGCATGATCGCTTCGTAGATGCTGTCAATCTGCTTGGTGGCTGTGAAAGTAAAATTTCGGCACTGTTTCACTATCACCGTATAAAGTACTGTTGGCTTTCTATTGTTATTATTATTTTTTGAACAAATGCAGGTGCTAAACCTAAAGCAATTCTTGAGATAATGAATGTTGAAGGTCTGACTCGTGATCAGGTCAAAAGCCACTTTCAGGTATACTTTCCATTTTTTTTTAAAAAAAAATCGATGTGCATTTTTTTGTGGCACAGATATTTCGGTTTTACGGTTTGCTAATTAAATGTAACACTCCAAACAGAAGTACAAACTTCAAGTAAAGCAGCACCCTTCTGAAGGTTAGCAATGGTGCGGTGTAAAAGAGTGTTTTCTCCTTGAAGAAAGCCAAATATTCTAATTCTCTATGTCAAATTATATCTTCTTTCGGTGGCTATATATACATTAGTACATATTCTAATCACGATGAGACCACTCCCAAAAGGAGTGTCCTTTTGAAGAGAGACATGTTTCACAACACTACTCCCCTTAATCACTACCGGAATCCGAGGCTTTGCCGAGTGTCGGTCTCTTTACCGAGTGTCTTTTGTCGGACACTCGGCAAAGTTCGGCTCTCGGTAACGAGACTCTTTACCGAGCGCAGGACACTCGGCACAGGACAACACTCGGCAAAGACATGTTTGCCGAATGTCAAATACTCGGCAAAGAAAGCGCTCGGCAAAGGGCCGTCAGCGGCCGTCCTAAAGCTGACGACCGTCAGTCTTTGCCGAGAGCCGAGGACTGGCACTCGGCAAAGAGACTTCTTTGCCGAGTGCCGAATACTGGGTACTCGGCAAAGAAGGCTTTGCCGAGTGTCTTCTATAGACACTCGGCAAACCATATTTTTGTTTTTTTACATTTTGGCCACCAAACTTTTTTGGTATGTTCCTACACTATGTAGACCTACATGTACCATTTTGGGATAATTATAACAGTGTTTGCAATAGCTAGTTGTCGGGTACCGTAATTAGGGGTACCCCCAATGCTCCTTAACCTGGCTGGAAAACATCTTGAGAACAAACTGCGAAGACTGACAAGCACGGTTCAAGTCAAGGCCTCGTCTACCAAGGGACGCGACCTCGCCTCGCCCGAGCCCGGCCTCGGGCGGGAACAGTAGTCCCGGACGGATTCACGCCTCGCCCGAGGACCTCCTCAGGCAGTGGGTGCACCCTCGGCTCGCCCGAAGCCCAGCTCGGGCAAACTTTGTCGTGCAGCGACCTCGGCCAAATCGCCTTACCAATCGATCGTATCGCATGCGCATTTAATGCGGGGATCGCCTGACACCTTATCCTAACACGCGCGCCTCAGTCGGCAAGGTCGAAGTGACTGCAGTCACTTCGCCCCTTTACTGACCGTTCTGACAGGAAAACAGAGCTATTCACCCCGTTCCGACTATTGTGCCAACCACTAGGGTAAAACTGACAACAGTAAGTC
Source organism: Zea luxurians (assembly GCA_029449295.1). Classification (NCBI taxonomy): domain Eukaryota; kingdom Viridiplantae; phylum Streptophyta; class Magnoliopsida; order Poales; family Poaceae; genus Zea; species Zea luxurians. Next base: position 15,495,955 of record JAOPSE010000052.1, on the reverse strand, counting down.
ACGACCTCCCCCGAGTTCAGCCTCGGGCGCAACAGGGAGCTCCGCCTCGCCCGACCTCAGGCCTCGGGAGAAGGTCTCCGCCTCGCCCGGCCCCAGGCCTCGGCCTCAGGAGAAGTCTCCGCCTCGCCCGACCTCAGCCTCAGGAGAAGTCTCCGCCTCGCCCGACCTCGGCCTCGGACCGACTATGCTACAGGGGATACATCATTACCCTACCGCTAGCTAGCCACCCCTTGCTACGAAGGAACAAGACCAGAGTCACATCAAACTACTCCGATAGCAGGTAATGATGGTTCCCCGCGTGCGACCATGACGTCGATGGTTCCCAGCTCCTTATGGAAGCAAGGAAACGTCAGCAGGACCCCGGGCTGCACCGTCAGCTACGCTTCTACGGGGCTCAAACACTTCTCCGACTGCCACGTTAGCACGTATACAGGGCTCAAGGCACTTCTCCGCCAGCCACGTTAGCACATAGCTACACCCCCATTGTACAGCTGGGCATCTCCTTGTATCTATAAAAGGGGATGTCCAGGGCGGCAGGGCCTTCCTAAGGGGGGAGGCGAGCAGAAGCAGGCAGAGTAGGAGAGACGCGGTGGAGGCTAACTCAGACACCTTGCCACAAGGCCGGACTCTCTCTCTCTCTCTCCCTCGCGACGCTTGTAACCCCTACTACGAGCACCCCGGTGCAAGATAATATAAGCCTCATTCCTCCCGCTTGTGTTCCATCTTGCATCAACCCATCTGGGCAGGGGCACGCAGCGACAAATTCACTAGTCGGTTGAGGGTCCTCGCGGGTCCGAAACGCCGATAGTTGGCGCGCCAGGTAGGGGCCTGCTGCGTGTTGACAAACACTTTCCCGTTGAAGTTCCAGATGGGTAGCCTTCAGCAGCTTCTTCAGCCGGGGACGGTGCTCCGCTTTGGGACTCTCGAGTTCATGTCCCCCAACGGCAGCTACGACATGGTACTCCTCCCCTCGCAGCACGACAACAACGACGGTCGTCGGCTCGCCCGGCGGAGGCGAACTCGACGACGACTTCCCCCGATGGCGGAAGAGGAACACCCGGGTTTGCCCCGCCACCCTCCTCGCCAGAGGAGGAGGAGACGGGGCAACCGTGGCCAGGCAGGAGGCGGCGCCTCATCGGCTGTCGGACCAGAGCGAGTCGACGATGCCGGCACCCCTGCGGGGGACATGTCGGGTGTTGTCCTCGCACCTGAGACAACGACGGGTGTCGCTTCCCAGCAATGTGCCAACCCCAAGCAGACTGATGACGCCAGCACCCTCGCGAAGGACTTGTTGGGCGTTACCCTCGTACCTGAGATAACGGTGCATTTCGTCCCCAACGCGATTTCACCACCGTCCATCAACCAAGAGGTACCATCCGTTTTCCACCCTGTTCCCTTTAGATTCAACTTCGATCCACCAAGTGACCCCGCTTCGGTGAGCGCTTTCGCAAGGGCATATCCTGACCTTCCGGGGTACCATATGTGGTCAACTTGGGACCGACTGACGGCCGTCTCAACCTTCGGACCCGCGGGTTCCAAGGAAGAAGACGACCCCGACTTCGATTGGGATTTCTCCGGACTTCGTGATCCCAGTGCCATGCGAGACTTCATGTCCGCATGTGACTACTGCCTCTCTGGCTGCTCTGACGATGACCACAGCCTTGACGACGAGGGTTATGGCCTAAGTCGCGAGTGTTTCCACATCGATCAGCGGGATCACGACGAAGACAACCACCTCAGCATGCCGAAAGATGACGACGCCCTTGTGCCTGCGTCTCGCGTTGACATCCCGCGAGAGCTAGCTGTGGTCCAAGTCCCTGCGAGGGTCAGGACACACAGCTCGAGCAACTCCGCGAGATACAAGCCAAGCTCGACGAAGAAGCGGGGCGACTTGTGCAGCTCCGACAAAACATCGAGCAGGAATGGGTAGGCCGGGCACTCGCCGGAGGAGCGCGTCATCGGGCCCGGGACGTCCAGCGTCGTATCGTTGACGATGCCAGGGCAGGGCTGCCCCCAGCCTTCAGCGGGGCCGGCCAGAACCTAGCTGCAGCGGCGATGCTACTTCGAACAATGCCGGAGCCATCCACCACCGAGGGGCGGCGTATCCAGGGCGAACTCAAGGATCTCCTGGAAGATGCCACAGTCCGACGAGCCGAGAGCTCTGCCTCCCGAAGGCGAGGGTGCCCCTCGGAGCTTCGCGCAACGTCCTCCCGACGCATGCGGGAGGCCTCGGTCCACACCGATCGCACACGGGACGGGACGCCTGCGGCCCCGGACCGCTTCGGCAGCGAACAACACCGCCGCGACCGACGGGCCCGCCTCGAGGAAAGGGTGCGCCGAGGCTACTACCCCAGGCGCGGAGGACGCTACGACAGTGAGGAGGATCGGAGCCCCTCGCCCGAACCACCAGATCTATGAGTCTTCAGCCGGGCCATACGACGGGCGCCGTTCCCGGCCCGGTTCTGAGCCCCGACTACCATCACCAAGTACTCAAGGGAGACAAGGCCGGAGTTGTTGCTTGCGGATTACCGGCTGGCATGCCAGTTGGGAGGGACGGACGACGACAACCTCATCATCCGCAACCTCCCCCTTTTCCTCTCCGACGCTGCCCGGGCCTGGCTGGAGCATTTGCCTCATGCGCAGATCTCGGACTGGGACGACCTAGTCAAGGCCTTCGCGGGAAATTTCCAAGGTACGTATGTACGCCCTAGGAACTCGTGGGATCTCCGGAGCTGCCGCCAGCAGCCAGGGGAATCCCTACAAGAGTACATCCGACGGTTTTCGAAGCAGCGCACCGAGCTGCCCAACATCACCGACTCGAACGTCATCAGTGCATTCCTCGCCGGCACCACTTGTCGAGACCTGGTGAGCAAACTGGGGCGCAAGACTCCCACCAAGGCGAGCGAATTGATGGACATCGCCACCAAGTTCGCCTCTGGTCAGGAGGCGGTCGAAGCCATCTTCCGGAAGGATAAGCAGCCTCAGGGAGGGCAGAAGGAAGACGCCCCCGAGGCGTCCGTCCAGCGTGGCACGAAGAAGGCCAGGAAGAAGGCGCAAGCAAAACGCGACGCCGTTGACGCGGATCTCATTGCTGTTGCCGAGCACAGGAATCCTCGGAAGCTTCCCGGAGGGGCCAACATGTTCGACAAGATGCTCCACGAGTCGTGCCCCTATCACAGGGGTCCCGTCAAGCACACCCTTGAAGAATGCGACATGCTCCGGCGTTACTTCAACAAGGCTGGACCCTCGGCAGAAGGTGGCAAGGACCAAGGCAACAACAAGAAAGGGGGCGACAAGGAAGAGGAGTTCCCGGAGGTCCACAACTGCTTTATGATCTACGGTGGGAAAGTGGCGAACGCATCGGCTCGGCACCGCAAGCAGGAGCGTCGGGAAGTCTGCTCGGTGAAGGTAGCGGCGCCGGTCTACCCAGACTGGTCCGACAAGCCCATCACCTTCGACCAAGGCGACCACCCCGACTGCGTACCGAGCCCAGGAAGGTACCCGCTCATCGTCGACCCTGTCATCGGCAACGCCAGCCTCACCAAGGTCCTCATGGACGGAGGCAGCAGCCTCAACATCATCTACGCCGAGACCCTAGGGCTCTTGGGGATAGATCTGTCCACGATCCGGGCCGGTGCAGCACCTTTTCACGGGATCGTCCCTGGTAAGCGCGTCCTGCCCCTTGGGCAACTTGATTTGCCTGTCTGCTTCGGAACCCCCTCCAACTTCCGAAAGGAAACCCTCACTTTCGAGGTGGTCGGGTTCCAAGGGACCTATCATGCGGTGTTGGGAAGACCATGCTACGCCAAGTTCATGGCCGTCCCCAACTACACATACCTCAAGCTCAAGATGCCAGGCCCCAACGAAACCATCACCGTCGGATCCACATACCGCCACGCTTACGAGTGTGACGTAGAATGCGTGGAGTACGACGAGGCCATCGCCGAGTCTGAGGCCCTCATCGCCGACCTGGATTGCCTCTCCAAGGAGGCGCCTGATGCGAAGCGCCACTCCGGCAACTTCGAACCGGCCGAGGCGGTTAAGTCTGTCCCTCTCGGCCCCAGCAACGACGCCGATAAGAAAGTCAGGATCAGCTCCGAGCTCGACCCCAAATAGGAAGCAGTGCTCGTCGACTTTCTCCGCGCAAACGCCGAAATTTTTGCGTGGAGTCCCTCGGACATGCCCGACATACCGAGGGATGTCGCCGAGCACTCGCTGAACATCCGAGCCGGTGCCCGACCCGTGAAGCAGCCCCTGCGCCGCTTTGATGAAGAAAAGCGCAGGGCCATAGGCGAGGAGGTCCACAAGCTAATAGCTGCAGGGTTCATCAAAGTGGTATTCCATCCAGAATGGTTAGCTAACCCTGTGCTTGTAAAGAAAAAAGGTGGGAAATGGAGGATGTGCATAGACTACACTGGTTTAAACAAAGCATGTCCAAAGGTTCCCTACCCTTTGCCTCGCATCGATCAAATTGTGGACTCCACTACTGGGTGCGAAACCCTGTCTTTCCTCAATGCCTATTCAGACTATCACCAAATCAAGATGAAAGAGTCCGACCAGCTCGCGACTTCTTTTATCACACCTTTTGGCATGTATTGTTATACTACTATGCCATTTGGCTTGAGGAATGCAGGTGCAACCTACCAAAGGTGCATGAACCATGTGTTCGGAGAGCACATCGGCAGAACGGTCGAGGCTTACGTCGATGACATCGTTGTCAAGACAAGAAAAGCCTCCGACCTCCTCTCTGGCCTTGAGATAACATTCAGGTGTCTAAGAGCAAAGGGAGTAAAACTCAATCCCGAGAAGTGTGTCTTCGGAGTCCCCCGAGGCATGCTCCTAGGGTTCATCGTCTCCGAACGAGGCATCGAGGCCAACCCGGAGAAAATCGTGGCCATCACCAACATGGGACCAATCAAAGATTTAAAAGGAGTACAAAGGGTCATGGGATGCCTTGCGGCTCTGAGCCGCTTCATCTCGCGCCTTGGCGAGAAAGGATTGCCCTTGTACCGCCTCTGAAGGAAGGCCGAGCGCTTCACTTGGACTCCCGAGGCTGAAGAAGCCCTCGGAAACCTTAAAGCACTCCTTACTAATGTGCCCATCTTGGTGCCCCCCGCTGCGGGAGAAGCCCTCTTGATTTACATAGCCGCAACCACTCAGGTGGTCAGCGCCACGATCGTAGTCGAGAGACGAGAAGAAGGGCATGCACTGCTCATCCAGAGGCCGGTCTACTTCATCAGCGAGGTGCTATCCGAGACCAAGATCCGCTACCCACAAATCCAGAAGCTACTGTACACAGTAATTCTAACACGGCGAAAGTTGCGACACTACTTCGAGTCTCATCCGGTGACTGTGGTGTCATCCTTCCCCCTGGGAGACATCATCCAGTGCCGAGAGGTCTCGGGTAGGATAGCAAAATGGGCAGTGGAACTCATGGGCGAAACACTTTCATTCGCTCCTCGGAAGGCCATAAAATCTCAAGTCTTGGCAGACTTCCTGGCTGAATGGGTCGACACCCAATTGCCGACAGCTCCAATACAGCCCGAACTTTGGACCATGTACTTTGATGGGTCGCTTATGAAAACAGGAGCAGGTGCTGGCTTGCTCTTCATCTCACCCCTCGGGAAACATGTGCGCTACATACTGCACCTCCATTTTCTGACATCAAACAACGTGGCCGAGTACGAGGCCTTGGTTAATAGACTGTGCATCACCGTCGAGCTAGGGGTTTGGCGCCTCGACGCTCGTGGCGACTCGCAGCTCATCATTTACCAGGTCATGAAGAACTCCCACTGTCGCGATCGAAAAATGGAGGCCTATTGCGACGAAGTTCGACGCTTGGAAGATAAGTTCTACGGGCTGGAACTCAACCATGTTGCTCGACGGTACAACGAGACCGCAGATGAGATGGTGAAAATAGCCTCGGGGCGAACGACGGTTCCCCCGAACGTCTTCTCCAGGGATATATATCAACCATCCATCAAAATCGACGACGCACCCGAACCCGAGGAGACCTCGGCCCAGCCCGAGGTACCCTCGGCCGTCGAGGGTGAGGCCCTGCGCGTTGAGGGAGAGCAGGGTGGGGTTACACCAAACCTGAACTGACAGACCCCGTACCTGGAATACCTCCTCCGAGGAGAGCTGCCCCTCAACAAGGCCGAAGCTCGGCGGCTGGCTCGGCGCGCCAAGTCGTTTGTTTTACTAGGTGATGAAAAAGAGTTATACCACCGTAGCCCCTCGGGCATTCTCCAACGATGCATATCTGTCGCCCAAGGACAAGAGCTGTTACAAGAAATACACTCGGGGGCTTGCGGTCACCATGCAGCACCTCAGACCCTCGTGGAAAACGCTTTCCGACAAGGGTTCTACTGGCCGACCGCGGTGGCCGACGCCACTAGGATTGTACGCTCCTTCCAAGGGTGTCAATTCTACGCGAGACAGACGCACCTGCCCGCTCAAGCCCTCCAGACAATACCTATCACTTGGCCGTTTGTCGTATGGGTCTGGACCTCATCGGTCCCTTGCAGAAGGCACCCGGGGGCTTCACGCACCTACTGGTCGCCATCGACAAATTCTCCAAGTGGATCGAGGTCCGACCCTTAACCAGCATCGGGTCCGAGCAGGCGGTGGCGTTCTTCACAAATATCATCCATCGCTTTGGGGTCCCAAACTCCATCATCACCGACAATGGCACGTAGTTCACTGGGAAAAGTTCTTGGACTTCTGCGAAGACCACCACATCCGTGTGGACTGGGCTATCGTAGCTCACCCAATGACAAATGGGCAGGTGGAGCGCGCCAATGGCATGATTTTGCAGGGACTAAAACTGAGGATCTACAACGACCTCAACAAGTTTGGCAAGCGGTGGATAAAAGAACTACCCTCGGCGGTTTGGAGTCTGAGGACGACGCCAAGCCGAGCCACGGGCTTCTCGCCGTTTTTCCTAGTCTATGGGGCCGAGGCCATCTTACCCACATACTTGGAATACGGTTCCCCGAGGACAAAGGCTTACAACGACCAAAGCAACCAGACCAGCCGAGAGGATTCATTGGGCCAGCTGGAGGAGGCTCGGGACGTGGCCTTACTACACTCGGCGCGGTATCAGCAGTCTCTACGACGCTACCACGCCCGAAGGGTTCGGCCCCGAGACTTCCAAGTAGGAGACTTGGTACTTTGGCTGCGACAAGACGCCCGAGGGCGCCACAAGCTTACTCCTCCCTAGGAAGGGCCATTCATCATCGCCAAGATTTTGAAGCCCGGGACATACAAGCTGGCCAACGATCAAGGCGAGGTCTATAGCAACGCTTGGAACATCGAACAACTACATCACTTTTATCCTTAAAATGTTTCAAGTCGTTCATGTATCTTGCTTTCTTTACATGCATCAATAAAGTATAACTGTCAAGGAAGGATCAGCCTTGCCTAGGCAAAGCCCGACCCTCCCTCGGGGGCTAGAAGGGGGGAACCCACTCTGCGTCAAAATTTTCCTCAGAAAAGTTTTCTAGCAAAATGACTTTCGTGCTTTTCGACTATATCGATAACGGAATCCTGAAAACGACGAGAGGAACACGTAAACGGCAAGGCTGACCGAGCCGAGGGACTCCTACGCCTCCGGGATACGGATACCTCACTCATCACCTTCCGTAAAAAGTAACTCACGCTCGAATAAGTGATTCTGCTACCGACAAACAAGTCCTAACGCACGAAACAAGAGGAAAGAAAACACATCTTTATAATTCGACAATAAAAATGTTTAGGCCTTAGCGGCCGCAAAAAACATACGCATACTTAAAACAAATTGTTCCTGCAGGCTCAGACATCGGCAGGAGGAGGAGCAGCACCCTCGGCATCGTTTCCACCCTCGGCAGGATCTGGCCCGGCCCCAGACGGCGACACGGGCGAAAGGATCTCCACCTCAAAGGAGGAAGCCAGCGTCGCGCTTGGGCCCTCGACGACCGCGTCAAGCCTCTGGACCTCGGCTAAGGCGGCCTCCTCTTCGTCGGGTAAGCAGTACCCCTCGCCGACCCGCTCCAGATCCACGTCGTAGTGGGAAGCGAGCACGGTGAAGGCCCGCCTAACGCCGTGGTGCACCACCTCGTGGAGTCTGCTGCGCACATGGCCGCCCAAGGCCCGCAGGTGACTCTGGGGGGAGCTACCCGAGGGGACGTCGTCGAGGCCAAGGGACCAGCAGAAAGCCGAGATGGCCTCGGACATGGCCACACGGTTGGCCTCCTTCTGCTCAGTCGCCTGGGCAAGCGCCTTGCAGTTCTTGACGGACTCGTCAAGAGCCGTCTCGAACCCTGCAAACAGCCAGACAATGTTCTTCAGACACGAAGAGAAGAATGAAGACAAAAAACAAAGTCACAAAGCGGGCAAATCATACCTTCGGCCCAGACACGCTGCCGTGAAGCCATGGCTTGGGCGTAGGGATGGCAATGGATACGGGTATGGGTAAATAACCGCAGATAATTATCCATTGGATATGGGTATGGTAGAATTTGATATCCGTGGGTACGGATATGGATATAATAAGGTATCCGCGGATATTTTTTCGCGGGTATGGATATCCAGTATCCATACCCGTTACCCAATGGATATCTAACATGTGGGCTATTCGGATTTATATATTATCATAAATTCTTAGTTTTCAATTTTTATCCATAACATGTTGTTTGGTGCTGAAATTATCATTTAATGTTATTGGAATGATAATTATTTTGAAATGTAATAAAATTGTTGTTTGGTGTTTAATGCTAAAATTGTAGTGGGCGGGCGGGTAACGGGTATGTACGGGTATGGATACAGATCCATACCCACGAATGTTTACGGGTACGAATATGGGTTGAGTTTTGTCTCGCGGGTATGGATTCGCAAACTATATATCCATGTACTACTCTCCCGATTGCCATCCCTACTTGGGCGGACTGGGCAGACTCGACGGCCACAGCCAGGCCCTCCGCAAGGGTCCCGGCCCGAGCGGACGCCTCGGCTAGCCGCTCCATAGCCTCAGCTAGCTGTCCCCCTGAAAGGGAATTAGGCTTACACCTTTTTCCTAATTGATTTTGGTGGTTGAATTGCCCAACACAAATAATTGGACTAACTGTTTGCTCTAGTCTATAAGTTTTACAGGTGCCAAAGGTTCACAATAAGCCAATAAAAAGACCAAGAAAGGGTTCAAACAAAGAGAGCAAAAGACAACCCAAAGGCACCCTGGTCTGGCGCACCGGACTGTCCGGTGTGCCACCGGACAGTGTCCGGTGCACCAGGGCACTCGACAATGAACTTGCCACCTTTGGGAAAATCAGAGGGCGCTCCGCTATAATTCACCGGACTGTCCGGTGAAGCACCGGACAGTGTCCGGTGCCACACCGGACTGTCCGGTGTGCCAGCGGAGCAACGACTACTTCGCGCGCAACGGTCGACTGTAACGCATTAAATGCGCGCCTGCGCGCGCAAAAGACAGAGGACACGCAGTTGGCGCACCGGACAGCCCAGAGGCCCCACCTGTAAGAGCTCCAACGGTCGAACCCCAACGGCTGGCTGACGTGGCTGGCGCACCGGACTGTCCGGTGCGCCATGCGACAGCAGCCTTCCAACGGCCATATTTTGGTGGTTGGGGCTATAAATACCCCAACCACCCCACATTCAATGGCATCCAAGTTTTCCACCTTCAACACATTACAAGAGCTCTAGCATTCAATTCTAGACACTCCAAAGAGATCAAATCCTCTCCCAAGTCCGGAATCACTCCAAATCAAATAGTGACTAGAGAGAGCGACATTTGTGTTCATTTGAGCTCTTGCGCTTGGATCGCTTCTTTTCTTTCTCATTCTTCTTGTGATCATACTCAATTGTAACCAAGGCAAGAGATACCAATTGTGTGGTGGTCCTTGCGGGAACATTGTGTTCCGTTTGATTGAGAAGAGAAGCTCACTCGGTCTAGGTGGCCGTTTGAGAGAGGGAAAGGGTTGAAAGAGACCCGGTCTTAGTGACCACCTCAACGGGGAGTAGGTTTGCAAGAACCGAACCTCGGTAAAACAAATCATCGTGTCTCACTCTTTATTTGCTCGCGATTTGTTTTTCACCCTCTCTCTCGGACTCGTTTATATTTCTAATGCTAACTCGGCTTGTAGTTGTGCTTAAGTTTATAAATTTCAGATTCACCCTATTCACCCCCCTCTAGGCGACTTTCAATTGGTATCAGAGCCCGGTGCTTCATTAGAGCCTAACCGCTCGAAGTAATGTTGGGAGCGTCCGCCAAGAGGGAGATCGGGACAAGCGAGAAGCCTGCTACAAGCCATGGGAAGGCTCCATCCGGGGAGTCCACCAACAAGGTGAAGGGATCCCCTTCACACAACAAGTCGGGTCGGAGCGGTGACAAGAAGAAGAAAATGAGGAAGGTGGTCTACTACGAGACCGACTCTTCGTCGCCATCCACCTCCGGCTCGGACACGCCGTCCGTAACTTCTAAGCGTCATGAGCGCAAGAAGTTTAGTAAGATTCCCGTACACTACCCTCGCATTTCCAAACGTACTCCTTTACTTTCCGTCCCATTAGGCAAACCACCTATGTTTGATGGTGAAGATTATAATATGTGGAGTGATAAAATGAGACATCATCTAACCTCACTCCACACTATTATTTGGGATGTTGTTGAGATTGGAGTACAGGTACCGTCACTGGGGGATGAAGACTATGATTCGGACGAGGTCGCCCAAATCCGACACTTCAACTCTCAAGCCACCACTATACTCCTCGCCTCTGTAAGTCGAGAGGAGTATAACAAGGTGCAAGGATTAAAGAGCGCCAAGGAGATTTGGGACATACTCAAGACCGCGCACGAAGGAGATGAGGTGACCAAAATCACCAAGCGGGAGATGATCGAGGGGGAGCTCGATCGGTTCCGACTCAACCAAGGCGAGGACCCTCAAGCCATGTACAACCGCTTGAAGACCTTGGTGAACCAAGTGCGCAACCTCGGGAGCACAAAATGGGATGACCATGAAATGGTCAAGGTTATTCTTAGATCACTTGTTTTTCTTAACCCTACACAAGTGCAATTAATTCGTGGTAATCCTAGATATACACTAATGTCTCCTGAGGAAGTGATAGGAAACTTTGTGAGCTTTGAGTTGATGATCAAAGGCTCAAAGAAAATCATCGAGTTAGATGGCCCCTCCACGCCCGAAGCACAACCGGTCGCATTCAAGGCGACGAAGGAGAAGAAAGAGGAGTCTACATCAAGTAGACAACCCATCGATGCCTCTAAGCTCGACAATGAGGAAATGACGCTCATCATCAAGAGCTTCCGCCAAATCCTCAAGCAAAGGAAGGGGAAAGATTACAAGCCCCGTTCCAAGAAGGTGTGCTACAAGTGTGGTAAGCCCGGTCACTTTATTGCAAAATGTCCACTATATAGTGACAGTGACAGGGATAACGACAAGAAGGGCAAGAGGAGAGAAAAGAAGAGGTACTACAAGAAGAAGGGCGGCGATGCCCATGTGTGCCGCGAGTGGGACTCCGACGAGAGCTCCTCCGACTCCTCCTCCGACGAGGACGCAGCCAACATCACCGTCACCAAGGGCCTCCTCTTTCCCAACGTTGGCCACAAATGCCTCATGGCAAAGGACGGCAAAAAGAATAAGGTGAAATCAAAATCCTCCACTAAATATGCATCCTCTAGTGATGAAGATAATGCTAGTGATGAGGAGGATAATTTGCGTACCCTTTTTGCTAACCTAAACATGCAACAAAAGGAAAAACTAAATGAATTAATTAGTGCTATTCATGAGAAGGATGATCTCTTGGACTCTCAAGAGGACTTCCTAATTAAGGAAAATAAGAAGCATGTTAAGGTTAAGAATGCTTATGCTCTAGAAGTAGAAAAATGTGGAAAATTATCTAGTGAGCTAAGCACATGCCATGATATTATTGCCAACCTTAGAAATGAAAATGCTAAATTAATTGCTAAGGTTGATTCTAATGTTAGTGATGTTTCAATTCCCAATCTTAGAGATGATAATGTTAGTTTACTTGCTAAGATTGAAGAATTGAATATCTCTCTTGCTAGCCTTAGAAATGATAATGAAAAATTAATTGCTAAGGCTAAAGATTTAGATGTTTGTAATGCTTCCATTTCCGATCTTAGAGATAAGAATGATATTTTACGTGCTAAGATTGTTGAACTTAATTCTTGCAAACCCTCTACATCTACCATTGAGCATGTTACTATTTGTACTAGATGTAGAGATATTAATGTCGATGCTATTCATGATCACCTAGCATTAATTAAGAAACAAAATGATCACATAGCTCAACTTAATGCTAAGATCAATGAGCATGACTTAGAAAATGAAAAATTTAAATTTGCTAGAAGCATGCTCTATAGTGGGAGACGCCCTGGCATCAAGGATGGCATTGGCTTCCAAAAGGGGGACAATGTCAAACTTAATGCCCCTCCTAAGAGATTGTCTAACTTTGTAAAGGGCAAGGCTCCCATGCCTCAGGATAACGAGGGTTACATTTTGTACCCTGCCGGTTATCCCGAGAGCAAAATTAGGAGAATTCACTCTAGGAAGTCTCACTCTGGCCCTAATCATGCTTTTATGTATAAGGGTGAGACATCTAGTTCTAGGCAATCAACCCGTGCAAAATTGCCTAAAAAGAAAACTCCTACTGCATCAAATGATCATAACATTTCATTTAAAACTTTTGATGCATCTTATGTGCTAACTAACAAATCAGGCAAGGTAATTGCCAAGTATGTTGGGTGCAAACACAAGGGCTCCAAGACTTGTGTTTGGGTACCCAAAGTTCTTGTATCTAATGCCAAAGGACCCAAAACCATTTGGGTACCTAAAATCAAGAACTAAACTTGTTTTGTAGGTTTATGCATCCGGGGGCTCAAGTTGGATCATCGATAGCGGGTGCACAAACCATATGACAGGGGAGAAGAAGATGTTCTCCTCCTATGAGAAAAACCAAGATCCCCAACGAGCTATCACATTCGGGGATGAGAATCAAGGTTTGGTCAAAGGATTGTGTAAAATTGTTATATCACCTGACCATTACATTTCCAATATTTTTCTTGTAGACTCTTTAGATTACAACTTGCTTTCAGTTTCGCAATTATGTAAAATGGGCTACAACTGTCTTTTTACAGATGTAGGTGTTACTGTCTTTAGAAGAAGTGATGATTCAATAGCATTTAAGGGAGTGTTAGAGGGCCAGCTATACTTAGTAGATTTTGATAGAGCTAAACTCGACACTTGCTTAATTGCTAAGACTAACATGGGCTGGCTCTGGCATCGCCGACTAGCACATGTTGGAATGAAGAATCTTCACAAGCTTCAAAAGAGAGAACATATTTTGGGACTAACAGATGTTCATTTTGAGAAAGACAGGATTTGTAGCGCATGTCAGGCAGGGAAGCAAGTTGGTGTTCATCATCCACACAAGAACATCATGACGACTGACAGGCCACTCGAGCTCCTACACATGGATCTATTCGGCTCGATTGCTTACATAAGCATCGGCGGGAGTAAGTACTGTCTAGTTATTGTGGATGACTATTCTCGCTTCACTTGGGTAATCTTTTTGCAGGAAAAATCTCATACCCAAGAGACCTTAAAGGGATTCTTGAGACGGGCTCAAAACGAGTTCGGCTTAAGGATCAAGAAGATTAGAAGCAACAACGGGACGGAGTTCAAGAACTCTCAAATCGAAGGCTTCCTTGAGGATGAGGGCATCAAGCATGAGTTCTCTTCTCCCTACACCCCACAACAAAATGGTGTAGTGGAGAGGAAGAATCGAACTCTATTGGACATGGCAAGAACCATGCTTGATGAGTACAAGACTTCGGATCGGTTTTGGGCCGAGGCGGTCAACACCGCTTGCTACGCCATCAACCGGTTATATCTACACTGAATCCTCAAGAAGACATCATACGAACTCCTAACCGGTAAAAAGCCCAATGTTTCATATTTTAGAGTCTTTGGTAGCAAATGCTTAATTCTTGTTAAAAGAAGTAGAAAATCTAAATTTGCTCCTAAGGCAGTAGAAGGCTTTTTACTAGGTTATGATTCAAACACAAGGGCATATAGAGTCTTTAACAAGTCCTCTGGATTAGTTGAAGTCTCTCGTGACATTGTGTTTGATGAGACTAACGGCTCTCAAGTAGAGCAAGTTGATCTTGATGAATTAGGTGATGAAGAGGCTCCATGCGTCGAGCTAAAGAACATGTCCATTGGGGATGTGTGTCCTAAGGAATCCGAAGAGCCTCCACAAACACAAGATCAACCATCCTCCTCCACGCAAGCATCTCCACCAACTCAAGATGAGGATAAGGCTCAAAATGATGAAGGAGAAGATCAATAAGTTGAGCCACCTCAAGAGGAGAGCAATGATCAAGGGGGAGATGCCCATGACCAAGATGAGGAAGATGAACAACTTCCAAGACCGCCACACCCAAGAGTCCACCAAGCAATCCAACGAGATCACCCCGTGAACACCATCCTCGGCGATATTCAAAAGGGGGGTAACTACTCGATCTCGTGTTGCTCATTTCTATGAACATTACTCTTTTGTTTCCTCTATTGACCCACACAGGGTAGAGGAAGCACTACAAGATTCGGACTGGGTGGTGGCAATGCAAGAGGAGCTCAACAACTTCACTAGGAATGAGGTATGGCATTTAGTTCCACGTCCTAATCAAAATGTTGTAGGAACCAAGTGGGTCTTCCGCAACAAGCAAGACGAGCATGGTGTGGTGACAAGGAACAAAGCCCGACTTGTGGCCAAGGGATATTCACAAGTCGAAGGTTTGGATTTCAGTGAAACCTATGTGAGAGCACCTAGAGGGGGGGTGAATAGGTGATCCTGTAAAAACTTGAAACTTAATGCCACAAAACTTGATTAGGAGTTAGCACAATAAAGCCAAGTGGCTAGAGAGGAGTTCTTGCAAGACATGATAACCACAAGAAGATCAACACAGATAGGCACAGTGGTTTATCCCGTGGTTCGGCCAAGTCCAACACTTTCCTCAACGGGGAGTAGGTTTGCAAGAACCGAACCTCGGTAAAACAAATCATCGTGTCTCGCTCTTTATTTGCTCACGATTTGTTTTGTGCCCTCTCTCTCGGACTCATTTATATTTCTAACGCTAACCCGAATTGTAGTTGTGCTTAAGTTTATAAATTTCAGATTCGCCCTATTCAGCCCCCCTCTAGGCGACTTTCAATTGGTATCAGAACCCGGTGCTTCATTAGAGCCTAACCGCTCGAAGTGATGTCGGGAACATCCGCCAAGAGGGATCTCGGGACCGGCGACAAGTCCGCAAGCTCGGGAAGAACACACTCAAGGGAGTCCGCCCCCAAGCACAAGTGAGAGCACCTAGAGGGGGGTGAATAGGTGATCCTGTAAAACTTGAAACTTAATGCCACAAAACTTGATTAGGAGTTAGCACAATAAAGCCAAGTGGCTAGAGAGAAGTTCTTGCAAGACACGATAACCACAAGAAGATCAATCACAGATAGACACAGTCGTTTATCCCGTGGTTAGGCCAAGTTCAACACTTGCCTACTCCACGTTGTGGCGTCCCAACGGACGAGGGTTGCAATCAACCCCTCTCAAGCGGTCCAAAGACCCACTTGAATACCACGGTGTTTTGCTTTGTTTACTGTATCCCGTTTGCGAGGAATCTCCACAACTTGGAGCCTCTCGCCCTTACAATTTGATGTTCACAAAGAAGCACGGAAGTAAGGCTGGGATGAGCAATGCACACAAGACACAAAATCAGAGCACAACACGCACACAAGTCACAACTCAAGCTGACAACACAACCCAAAGAGTTCTCTACTCAAATGGAGCTCTAGTTGCTATCACAAAGAATCGAATGCGCGGAATTGGAGTCTTGGTGCTTAGGAATGCTTGGTGTACTCCTCCATGCGCCTAGGGGACCCTTTTATAGCCCCAAGGCAGCTAGGAGCCGTTGAGAGCATTCCAGGAAGGCAATTCTTGCCTTCTGTCGCCTGGCGCACCGGACAGTCCGGTGCACCACCGGACACTGTCCGGTGCGGATTTCTTTCCTTCTTTGGCGAAGCTGACCGTTGGAGATTTCAGAGCCGTTGGCGCACCGGACAGTCCGGTGCCCCCTTCTGACCGTTGGCTTTGCCACGCGTCGCGCGTGGATTACGCGGCCAACCGTTGGCCCGGCCGACTGTTGGCTCACCGGACAGTCCGGTGATTTATAGCCGTACGCCGCCGACGAAACCCGAGAGCAGCCAGTTCGCCAGAGCTAGCCTGGCTTACCGGACACTGTCCGGTGCACCACCGGACAGTCCGGTGCACCCAGATTGCGCAGAGTCTTGGCTGCTCAGCCAAGTCTTTTCCAAATTGGTCTTTTCCTGTTTCTAGCACTTAGACACAATACATTAGTCGCCAAAACAATGTACTAAGTCTTAGAAACATACCTTTACTCTTGATTTGCACTTCTTAAGTCTTTGGCACAAATATTACTCAAAACATTTGTGTGGAGCACTTAATCACCAAAATCTTATAGAAATGTCCCAAGGGTACATTTCCCTTTCAATCTCCCCCTTTTTGGTGATTAATGCCAACACAACAAAAAGCAACTAAAAGAAGTGCAACATCAACACAAATTTGTTTTGATTCAAGTTTGGCATATTTGGATCATCCTTTGCTACCACTTGGTTTTGTTTTTGCAAATCAAACTCGATTTCCTATCTCTAAGTCAAACACACTTGTTGAGACATAAAGAGAGTTGTTCCAAGAGAAATTGATCAAAGATTTCAAAAACTCCCCCTTTTTCCCATAATCAACCATTCTCCCCACAAGAGGCCAACTTTTGAGAAAAGAGACAATAAGAGATTTTTTGACAAACCATAAGCTCTATTCTACTATTTTCAAAATTCTCAAGTGGTAGCTGATCCATTTGTTGCTTTGGCCTTATTTTCTCCCCCTTTGGCATCAAGCACCAAAACGGGATCAATCTTGGATCTTTAAACCCCATTGCCTCACCAAAATCTTCAACTAAGCAGAAAAAGGTAATAAGAGCATGGAGATGAACTTGGAATAAGTTACCCTCTCATCGGAGTGCAGTGGAAGTCTTGCATGGTCCAAGTTCACCTTTTCCCTTTCAAATCTCCTTTGAGACTCCTTTGTTGAGGTCGACGTGTCCGTCGGTTCCCATTGGAGTCTTTGCGGGCTTGGCGTCCTTCATCCCAAACCTCTTGAGCAAGTCTTGTGTATACTTCATTTGTGAGATGAAGGTGCCATCCTTGAGTTGCTTCACTTGGAACCCAAGGAAGTAGTTCAACTCGCCCATCATCGACGTCTCGAATTTCTGAGTCATCACCCTGCTAAACTCTTCACAAGACTTTTGGTTAGTAGAACCAAATATTATGTCATCGACATAAATTTGGCAGACAAAAAGATCAACATCACAAGTCTTAGTGAATAAAGTTGGATCGGCTTTCCCAACCTTGAAAGCATTAGCAATTAAAAAGTTTCTAAGGCATTCATACCATGCCCTTGGGGCTTGCTTAAGTCCATAGAGCGCCTTAGAGAGCTTACACATGGTCGGGGTACCGTTCATCCTCAAAGCCAGGGGGTTGCTCTACGTACACCTCCTCCTTGATTGGCCCGTTGAGGAAAGCGCTCTTCACATCCATTTGGAACAACCTGAAAGAATGGTGAGCAACATAGGCTAACAATATGCGAATTGGCTCTAGCCTAGCCACAGGAGCAAAAGTCTCCTCAAAGTCCAAACCTGCGACTTGGGCATAACCTTTTGCCACAAGTCTAGCTTTGTTTCTTGTCACCACCCCGTGCTCGTCTTGTTTGTTGCGGAACACCCACTTGGTTCCCACAATGTTTTGCTTGGGACGAGGCACCAGTGTCCAAACTTCATTTCTCTTGAAGTTGTTGAGCTCTTCCTGCATGGCCAACACCCAGTCCGGATCTAGCAAGGCCTCTTCTACCCTGAAAGGCTCAATAGAAGAGACAAAAGAGTAATGCTCACAAAAATTAACTAGTCTAGAGCGAGTAGTTACTCCCTTGCTAATATCACCCAAAATTTGGTTGACGGGATGATTCCTTTGAATCGTCGCTCGAACTTGAGTTGGAGGTGCCGGTTGTGCTTCTTCCTCAAATACATGATCATCTTGTGCTCCCCCTTGATCACACACCTCCTTTTGATGAACCTGTTCATCATCTTGAGTTGGGGGATGCACCATTGTTGAGGAAGAAGGTTGATCTTGCTCCTTTTGTTCTTGTGGCCGCACTTCTCCAATCGCCATGGTGCGTATTGCAGCCGTTGGAATATCTTCTTCATCTACATCATCAAGATCAACAACTTGCTCTCTTGGAGAGCCATTAGTCTCATCAAATACAACGTCGCTAGAGACTTCAACCAAACCCGATGATTTGTTGAAGACCCTATATGCCTTTGTATTTGAGTCATAACCTAACAAAAACCCTTCTACAGCTTTGGGAGCAAACTTAGAATTTCTACCTTTCTTCACTAGAATATAACATTTGCTCCCAAATACACGAAAGTAAGACACATTGGGTTTGTTACCGGTTAGAAGCTCATACGAAGTCTTCTTGAGGAGGCAATGAAGGTAGACCCGGTTGATGGCGTGGCAAGCCGTGTTCACGGCTTCTGACCAAAACCGCTCGGGGGTTGTTGGAACTTGCTCTCGCTGACAGCGCAGTAGCCAACAAGAGTGAACAGTAGCGACAACAGGATTACGTGCTAGAAGACGATTCCTCTTCCTCTGCCCCTCACGTGGGCACTGTACAGGGGTATTTATAGGTACCTGAGCGCCCAACGCCTTGTGCTAAGGACGCATGTGCCCTCAACTACCCAGGTTATCCCCAGAATATTCCCATCAAGCGGGGTTACAGACTGTAATTACAGGAATGCCTTTACAAATTAGGCCCGTAACGCGCGGCGGCCACGCAGGGCCCGTTACAATGGGCCGGATCGCACGTGGGCCTCTGAGCTGGACGAGGCCGCACTGTGGATGACTTCGTCGCCGGTCTTCGTCTGGTGCCGATGAAGCGAAGGGTGTCCCTGCCTGTTTCGTCTGTTAGACCGGCAGCTTCTACGAAGACTTCGAGCGAAGGGTGGCGTTGTCGCCTTCGCCCCAACATTTGCCCTCCGAGGGACCAGTTCGACAAAGTCACCTGGTGCCGAAGACGTCGCTAGATGGCGGAGACGCTGCCCTCGCTCGAAGTGGTTCCGTGGGGGTTTTTGATGTGACCGTTGATTGACGGCGTACTGTTGGATTGCGGGTTTCCCGAAGAGCCGCGCCCCGCCTATAAAAGGGGGCGGGGGTCGGTGCCTTTTTGAACTTCACTCCCCGCGCTCCGTGAAAACCCTAGCCGTCCGCCGTCTTGCTGCTCGTCTGCCCGCCGTGCTCTTGCTCGCCGGAGATCTGGCTCGAGTGAAGCAGACCGCCCGCCGCCGCCGTCGGTACGTAGCGATGCCGACCTCCTCTTCTTCCGCTGCTGCTACGCCGCCGGCCGATTCCTCGCCGCCGGCCGCCGCCTCGTCTGAAGAGACGCTGAGTAGTTTGATGGCAGAGGAGTTGCGCGCCGGCGACTCTGTTGATTTTGGTGTGTCGCGGATGTCATCGGTCCGCGTGCAAGATATGCAGCGGTTGGGTTACTTCGGCGGCGGAGTTGCTCGCGCCCCGGGGACGGAGGAAGTCCCCGAGCCGGAGGGCGAGTTGGTTGTTTTTGAAGCGTTCTTCGCCGCCGGTCTCCGCTTGCCTGCGCACCGATTTGTTGGCGAAGTCCTGCGCAGGTTCAATGTTCAGATACATCAGCTGACACCGAATGCCGTGGTGGCTCTGTCGAAGTATGACTGGGCGACGACTTCGTACGGCGGACAGCCATCGGTTGAGGTTTTTGCGAAGTATTATTGTTTGCACTGGCAGAAGAGAATGATAGGGGACGAAGTTGCTCAGTTTGGGTCCTGCACGTTCACGCCGAAGACCGGCAAGACCACGATGCAGGTGGTTGAGTTGGTTCCTTGCGCCCGTAACAAGTGGGGCAACTGGAATGAATTTTGGTTTTACGTTGCTGAGGGTACCGTCGAAGGCCATGAGGGACTTCCCGTGTCCGAGATGTGTTCTCATTTTTACTCAGCGTACCCGCCCTTTGAAGTGGCGGAGGAGGACATGGACGAAGGGGCCCTTCGGTGCGCCGCCGGCCTGAGCAGTGGGCGCGATTTGGTCGAAGAGTTTGTCGCGTACGGGGTATGGCCCTTGGCGCATGGCTGGGCGTTGGGTGAAGTGTGCCCTCGCCAGATGCCTTTTCACGGTGGGAGGGTGGTGCGAAGTCCCGCCTTCGCACTGAGTCTGCAAAACCGCGACCCGACCGCCTTTGTGCGTGAGGCGGAGGATGGGGCGGTGCGGCTCGTTGGACGTTATGTGCCGAGGACAGAGGGCCAGCGCAGCTTTGATATTCGTGGGTCGAATGACCGATTGAACAGGGTTTTTGAATTAAATCAACTACCGTATGACGGCTATCCTAGTCAAGACGACGTGGATCGCCGTGGGAAGAAGCTGGTGGTGGAGACTGGAGGCGACCCTGCGCTGGCGGCCGCCCCATCTTCTAAAAAGAGAAAATTAGGTACTGCTATGGGAGGGCTTGGGGTTTCTGATAGTTTTGCTAGAGAGTTGATGAGGACGTGCGCGGCCCCGGGGAGAAGGATGTCTTCGCCCGAGCTCCGGGAGTCTTCGGCTCGGATGCTGAGGGTTACCGGGGGTTGCTGGCCTAGGAATGTTCCTATCCCCCGTGCGGCTGGCGAGGACTTTTTTACATCTCGCGTGGTCCGTGAATGGAGAGTCTTTCCTTACTGGCGGAATATTGCTGCTGTTGTGTCGGCAGTGATGGACAAGGACCGCCAGGGAGCAGCACAGAAGCGCCAGGCGGTTGTCAGGCTCGCTGAAGCTAGGCCGAAGAGGCAGCGGGGGCCTGCGAAGGCTGCGGCCCCCGGCGGAGGCAAGCCGCCGCTGGCGGCAAAGTCGGGCGCCCCTGCGTCTAGCAAGGTGCCGGAGGCGACGGCAGGCGCTGGGGGCACAAAATCGACGAAGGCAGTGCCGCCGGCCGGCAGATTGGCGGAGGCCTCGAAGGCGGCCCGAGCGTTGCCGGCGGCAGGCAAGCGTGTCGCCGACTTCGCCACTGACATTAGTGTGGAGGACTATCTCGGTGGTAAGTCGTTGGCTCCTCTTTCTCTTTTTTATTATTATTATTATTATTGTTATTTATTCGTCGACACATCGCAGGGTCAGACGAAGGCCAGCTTGCTATAGTTGCGCCTGCCGCGGCGATAACGACGGCTGCCGTAGCGGCGAAGGCGAAGGGCGGGGCTCTCAGCGCCGGAGGCGAGGCGGCGGCCCTCGCGGCAGTCAGGGATGAGGCGGGCGCTGCGTCTCGCCGGCTGAAGGAGATGGTGGAGGCGCTAAGTCAGGTCCGCTGAGCCAGACTTCGTTTTTTTCGTCTTTTTTTTCTTTTTTCTTTCTTTTCGCGGTCTTATGTGTGCTGTGCAGGTGGCTGACTTCGCCAACCGTACGGCGTCGGGGGCCCTCACGGCAGTTGTGTCTGCCGAAGTCGAGAGACTTCGGACACAACATGCTGACGCCGTCCGGGAGAAATCGGCCGCCGACAGCAAGTGCCGCAAGCTGGCGGACAAGGTGACCGCACTGGAGGGAGAGAAGGCTGACCTCCGGCGCCAATTGGCGGGGGAGAGGAGGGAGGCCAACGAGGCCCTCGCTAAGGCGAAGGCCGCGCAGGCGGAGACCAATCTGGTACGGGCGGAGGGCAATCTTGCCAGGGAGCGCGCCGAGCAGCTGCAGGAGCGGCTCATCGCCCTGGAGAGCCGCGTGGAGCGGGCCGAGGCCGCGGCGCACGCGGAGGCCGAACGGACGCGCACACAGCTTATGGATACATATCGTGAGCTGGGTGCGCGGACCGGCGACTTCGAGGTGCCGGACCGAGAGCCCGGACTTCGCTGTCTGGAATGGGTGCAGGAGGAGCTGCAGGCACTCCCCACTGTTGTGGAGGGGTTTATGTCGTACGCCTCCCTGGTCACCTGCGAGGGGGCGATGAACGCGCTCTCCCGCGAAGGGTGCCGGCACTTCGAGGTCTTCGACCAGGCCGATGAAGATTTTGAGCGAGATATCTATAAGGTTGAAGACCCCGTAGTGAAGGAATCCGCCGGGGCCATCTACGACCGAATGTGGGGTCCGCACGGTCGCGAGGTGGTCAGGGAGCGGGCCGAGACGGCGAGGGCTCAGGTAACGTTTTCGCTTGTTTGATGTTTGTTGGATGTGGGCTGTGCGTGTGTTTGCTGAATTTTGTGTGTTTTGTTTTAGGCGGCGCGTGGCGAGCGGGTGGACGACTTCGGGGCGTTGAACAGCGCGCTGCCTGACCCGGAGTCGACCCCGGTGGAGGCCGTGTCTGGGGGCGCCCTGGAGCCAACCCCGGAGACTGCGGAAGACGCACCGGATGCCCCCGCATCCGCTGCAGCCGGCGCAGACCTGCCCCCCAAGGTGGCCGAAGGCGCGCCAGATGTCCCCGCAGCCGCTGCGCCGAGTGCTGAGGGTGCCGCGGCGGAGGCGATGGAAACAACGGCAGAAACAACGGTGGAGCGAACGGCGGAGGCTCCCGCAACGTCAGGGCCCTCGCAGGTGGCGTAGTGGGTGTAGAGGGTTGGGGAATTTTGGATATGTTGCTGAATTTTGGTTGCTGCGCAGGTTCAAGATTTTGGGCCTGCGCACGCAACCGCTACTACTAAATTTTTGGCGGCTTCGACCGCGGAAGGTGGTAATGAATGTGGTGCATCTGTATCTGAGTTTTTTGATTTTGCTGACTCTGGGAGCTCGGTTGAGTGGACTGAGGAGTCGTCGGAGGAGGACTTGGACTACTTTGCGGCCTTGGATGTGGCTGCGGCGGAGGCTTCGCCGCACGCCGCGGACGCACAGGGTGTGTCAGGCCCTAGCACCGGGCGCCGACGGCGGAGGGTGATTGCGAAGCGTAGAGTTAGTGGGGAGGAGGGGGCTCGGCTTCGTGTGAGTAGGGCTGGTCGGCAGGAACTGTTGTCTTTGCCGGCCGCCGCGAGTACAGGTGAGGGGGAGTTGCGAAGTCTGTTTGCGGGCGAGGAGCTTGAGATAATGTTGTTTAACTATAGGGAGATGGGAATTATTCCTAAGGCTGAGCCGATGTAGAGTGTGGTGCCCTCGCTTGTATATGTGTAATGGTTTGTGTGATAACGTTGCGTGCCCTCGCACGCTTGGTTGCGAGGGCGATGTGTATTCGGTCAGGTGTAACTGTTATGCAGTATGGTTCTATTTTTCGTACTTGTTGTGCTAGACCTCGCGGTAGACTTCGATTTTTCGTGCCCTCGCTTGTATATTGTGCTAGTCCGGCTGCACCCTTAGGCGACTTCTGCGCGGGTAGTCTTCGTAGAAGACTGCGATTTTTTCGCACTTATTGTGCTAATCCGGCTGCACCCTTAGGCGACTTCTGCGCGGGTAGTCTTCGCGGTAGACTTAGGTTTTTGCACTTGTTGTGCTAACCCGGCTGCACCCTTAGGCGACTTCTGCACGGATAGTCTTCGCGGAAGACCGATTTTTTCGCACTTATTGTGCTAATCCGGCTGCACCCTTAGGCGACTTTTGCACGGATAGTCTTCGCGGAAGACTGCGATTTTTCCGCACTTATTGTGCTAATCCGGCTGCACCCTTAGGCGACTTCTGCACGGATAGTCTTCGCGGAAGACTGCGATCTTTCCGCACTTATTGTGCTAATCCGGCTGCACCCTTAGGCGACTTCTGCACGGATTTGTCGCACGCGAGGGTGGCTGGCGCTGGACCTCGCGGTGACCTCGTTCTTGTCGAATGTCGAAGACCGTCGTTGCGGTCTTTTTCGACGTATGTTTTTTGCGGGGGTTTTTGCTCATATATATTACATGACTCCGCCTCGTTAAAAACCTCACCCCCGGGGAGGAAAAGAGAGCGGGCCAGAACAAAATTGTTTTTACGAATTACAAGGGCGAGGTGGCCCTGATGAGTCAAACAAAAAACTTGCGTAAATTATCAATGTTCCAGGAATGCTCTAAGTCTTCGCCGTTTGGCGTTGCGAGCCTGTAAGCGCTGGGGGAGGCCTTCGACTTGATGATGTAAGGGCCTTCCCACGTGGGCTCCAGCTTGCCTCTGGACTCCGTTCGGGCCGTCCGGACGAGCACGAGGTCCCCTTCGCTGAATTCCCTTGGAATGACTGCCTGGTCGCGCCATGCTTTTGTCTGAGCTTGGTATTTGTCCAGAGCCTGGAGAGCGAAGACGCGGTCTCCGTCGATGAGGTCCTTCGAAGTCGGCTCGTCTACGTCGGGGACGGCTGACGGAACTGTCCGCGGGGACCCATGCTTTATTTCTTGCGGGGTCATGGCCTCCGATCCGTATAGAAGGCGGAAGGGAGTAAACCCAGTCGCCCTGCACTCAGTCGTGTTTAGTGCCCAGACCGCTTCAGGTAATAAATCGGTCCATCTGCCCTTTTTTCATCGAGGAGCATCTTTTTGACAGTTGTGAAGATTTTCCCGTTGGCGCGTTCCACGACCCCGTTGGACTGCGGATGATAAACTGAAGCGAAGGCAAGCTTGGTGCCGATGGAGAAACAAAAATCCTTGAAGTCTTTGTTGTCAAACTGCTTGCCGTTGTCAACTGTTAGTTCGGACGGTACTCCGAAGCGGCAAACAATGTTCTGCCAGAAGAATTTTTGGGCAGTTTTTGACGTTATTGTAGAAACAGCCCTCGCTTCGATCCATTTAGTGAAGTATTCGACGGCGACGAAGGCGAATTTAAGGTTCCCCTGAGCGGTGGGCAGGGGCCCGACGATGTCCAGGCCCCAGCGCTGGAGAGGCCATGTATGAGCGATCAGCTTTGTATACTGCGAGGGGCTACCTGACCGAGGAGAAAATTTTTGGCAGGCTTCGCAGGACCTTGAGACCCGATTTGCGGCGCAGATCATAGCGGGCCAGTAAAAACCCTGGCGGATCACCTTGGCAGCTAGGGCCCTTGGTCCTGCGTGCGAGCCGCACGTGCCACTGTGGACTTCACGTAGGATCTGCATGCCTGTGGTTTCGGTGACGCACTTAAGCATTGGCTGACTGACCCCTTTCTTGTAGAGTTGGCCTTCAATTAGTGCGAAGTCCCGGCTTCGATGTCTGAGGCGCTTAGCCTCGCTGACGTCCGTTGGATGGTAGTACCCCTGTAGGAACAGGGTTATTGGCGCCCGCCAGTCCTCGGTCATGATTAGGTTGACTATGCGGTGGCCCTCGCTGTCGTTGGTTATTTGGAGCCCTTCGGGGCTCCGGACTGCTGGCGTGCCGATGCTATGAAAGAACACGTCGGAGGGCAAGGACTCGCCCCTGGCGGCGGCCTTGGCCAACGCGTCAGCCTCCTCGTTCTTGGCCCTATCCACATGCTGCAAGGTGAATCCCTTGAACTGTCTCTCGAGACTTCGGATGGCTGCGAGGTATTGCATAAGTGCGGGGTCCTTTGCTGCGAAGTCTTTCTCGACTTGGCCGGCTACTATCTTGGAGTCTGTTTTGACGATACAGGTGGTGACTCCGAGGGCCCTTAGCTTGCGGAGGCCGAGGATGACTGCTTCATATTCTGCTATATTATTTGTGCATCTGTCGGATTCCAGAGCGAAGCTGAGGCGTGCTGCGTATCTGTGTTTGCCCCCGGCTGGTGAGGTGACGACTGCGGCGACGCCTGCCCCCGCGTGGCACCATGCGCCGTCGCAATGGATAGTCCAAACCTTCTCTGTGGATGGGTCTGGTTGCGTTATTGGCCCGGTCCAGTCGACGACGAAGTCTGCCAGGACTTGTGACTTGATGGCTGTCCTGGGCTAGAAGCTGATGTGGTAGCCGGATAACTCGGCTGCCCACTTGGCAATCCTCACCGATGCCTCCGGGTTTCTGAATAATTCGCCGAGTCCCCTGTCTGAGGTGACTCGGACCTTGAATGCCTCAAAATAGTGGCGCAGTTTGCGCGAAGACATAACGACTGCGTAAGCAATCTTCTCCAGCTCTGTCATGTTGCACTTGGACGGTGTCAGCACCTCGGAGACATAATAAACGGGGCACTGCCTGACCACGCCGTCAACTGTCTGCTCCTGCACTAGTGCCGCGCTGACAGCGTGCGGCGAAGCCGCGACGTAGAGCAATAGGGGGAGCGAGGAGTCGGGGCTTGTGAGGATGGCCAGCTCCGACAGGTACTGTTTCAGTGAGGCGAAGGCCGCTGCCTGCTCCGGTCCCCAGGCGAAGTCCTTTGCACCGCGGAGTGTTTTGAGGAAAGGGAGACTTCGCTCGGCAGACCTGGAGATGAATCTGTTGAGAGCGGCCAATCTGCCTGTCAGACGCTGGACATCCCTGGCGGACTGCGGAGGCGACATGTCTATGATGGCCTGGATCTTGGTAGGGTTGGCCTCGATGCCGTGGCGTGATACCAGGTAGCCCAATATTTTGCCCTGGCGAACGCCGAAGACGCACTTTTCCGGGTTTAGGCGGAGTCGTGCGTCTCGCATGTTCGCGAATGTCTTGGCGAGGTCGGCGAGATGGTCCTCCTTGTTCTTGCTGGCGACGACGATGTCGTCCACATATGTAAATATATTTCTGCCGACCTGCCCTTCGAGTACTGTTTTAGTGAGTCTGGAGAAGGTGGACCCGGCGTTCTTGAGTCCCTCCGGCATTCTGATGAAACAATATGTGCCGAAGGGTGTTATAAAGCTGGTGCTAGCCTTGTCTTCCTCCTTCATGTATATCTGGTGGTAACCGGAGAAGCAGTCTAGGAGTGACATGACCTCGCATCCGGCCGCGCTATCGACTATTTTGTCGATCCGCGGCAGTGGGAAATTGTCCTTTGGGCAGGCCTTGTTGAGACTGGTGAAGTCTATGCACATTCGCCATTTCCCGCTTTTTTTCTGCACCATTACAACATTGGAGAGCCAGGTGGGGTAAGCCACGGGCTCGATGAATTTAGCCTCTAGGAGGCGGTGCACCTCCGCCTTGGCGGCCTCTGTCTTTTCGTCGGACATTTTGCGAAGCCTCTGCTTTTTTGGTCGCACCGAGGGGTCAATTCCCAAGCTGTGCTCAATTATGGATCGGCTGACTTCGACGAGGTCGAGGGCGGACCAGGCGAAGACATCTTTGTTCTTGGACAGGCAGCAGAGGAGTTTCTCTTCTTCATGCGAGGTGAGGTCTTCGCTGATAGTGACTGTCTGTTTGGGCGTGGCCTGATCGAGGGGGACAGTCTTGGTCCCGTCCTGGCTCTGCAGCTGTGCCTTGTCGTGCTGTTTATCGGTTGGGCTGGCGGGCGCAGGGACCTCGCGCTGGGCCGTGAGGCAGTGCACGTTCCTCTGACCGGGCACGAAGTCCCGCTCTATGTTGCGCGCCGTCTGCTGGTTGCCGTAGACCGTAATGGCGCCTAGCGGACCTGGTATCTTCATACATAGGTATAGTCCGTGGATGGCGGCTTCGAACTTGTTGATGGAGCCCCGGCCCATGATGGCGTTGTATGGATATACCATATCCACGATATCGAAAGTCACTTGCTCGCTTCGGGCATTGGGTGCTACACCGAAGGAGAGGGGCAACTCTATTTTGCCGACGGGAAAGGTGCCCTTGCCGCCGAAGCCATACAGCGGGTTATCTGAAGGCTTGAGCAGGCTGTGGCTTATACCCATGCGGTCGAAGGCGTGGAGGAAGATGATGTCCGCCTGACTGCCGTTGTCGACTAGGACTTTGTGTAGGTCCCAGCCTGCCACGCTGCAATTGATAACCATAGCGTCGATGTGGGGGGCGCTGCGCAGGTCAACATCTCGTGCGTCGAAGGTTAGCGGTATGTGGGACCACTTTGTTTGCACGACTGGGCCAGTGACGGCGACATGGTTGATGCTGCGGTAGTGGTCCCGCTTCTGCCGCTTGGTGTCGAAGTCGGTGCTGGACCCCCCAGTTATCATGTGAATGACTCCGCGATATGGTGGATCGGCGAAGTCTTCCTGCTTTGGGGCGTGGGGGATGTTTTGATGTTGCTGGTGTGGTGGTGGGGGTGGAGGAGGTACGATTTGTACTTCCTGATGGTGTTGGTAAGCGTGGTGCGGTGGATGCGGGGCGGGAGCGTGGATATATGGTGGAGGGGGTTGCTGGTAATTGTGCGCGACAATTCTGGGGTTGTCGGCTGGCTGCGCCCGTGCCATTCTGTCTCTGGTGGCCTTCGTTTCGGGGCAGTCTTTGGTTTGGTGGGCGCAGTCTTCGCCATGGAAGAGGCAGTAGAATCGGCGCGGCGGCTGCGCACGCCCTCGGCCCCTGCCGCGAGTTCCATTTCCGCGGCCTTGGGGGGGATATTCCTGGCGCCGAGGGGGGTCAGCAGCGGGATGCTGGTTGGCGATGTTGTGCACTTGCTGCTGACTACGGCCATCTCGGCCGGAGTCTGGCTGCGGGGTCCTCGTCCACGTGCGGCTGGACTGTGGGGCATCTTTGGGTTTCCGCTGCGACTCAACCTTGCGCTGGTGGAGCTCTTCGGACTTGGAATATTTTTCGAAGAGCTGATATAGCTCCTGGAGGTTCTTGGGCGGATCTCTGATACAGTGGCTGTAGAGGACGCCGGCACGAAGGCCACTGATGGCGTAGTGGATAGCGATCTGATCATCAACGGAGGGCAGCTGTGACTTGAGTGTTAAAAATTTGCGGTAATACTCCTGCAGAGTCTCCTTTTCCAGCTGCTTGCAGAGCGAGAGCTCGGCCAAGGCGTCGGTGTCTGGGCGGTACCCTTGGAAGTTGAGCAGGAACTTGTCCCTGAGCTTTCTCCAGGAATCGATGGACAGCGAAGGCAGTCTGGTGAACCAGGTGAGAGCTGGGCCCTCTAGGGCGATGATGAAAGACTTCGCCATTGTGGCGTCGTCCCCTCCGGCAGACGCAACGGCGACCTGATAACTCATTATGTATTGCGCCGGATCGGTGCTGCCGTTGTACTTGGGATAGGTCCCTGCTCGAAAGTTAGCTGGCCAAGGCGTCACTTGCAGGTGTGGCGCCAGGGGACTTTGCTCGTCGAGGTAGTTGACCCCTTGGAATGGTGCGGCGCGCTGGAAGGTGTAGTCGCGCTGGGGGAAACGCGGGTCTTCCGGTTGTGCTCGGTGTTGCAGGGGTGGCCCATGCTGGAGGCCGAGGTGGCCTTCGCGCTGCATCAGCGCGATCTCCCGCTCGAGGTCTTGGGCCTTCTGCTCTTCGTCTTGTATCATTTGCCGCACTTTGGCTAGTGCGGACACGCGCTGGCGCTTGGCCTCCAGTATCTCTTTTTGCCTCTGGAGATTGCGGTTCTTGAGGCGCAGGGCGCGCAGTTGTAGCTGTTCTTCCGCTGAGACGCCGAGGATTTCGCCGTCCTCGGTGAGGTCCGCGTCCTCCAGTGGGGCGAAGCCTGGGGGTGGCTGCGATTGTCCTTCAGGGCCGCAGGTGCGGAGGGTGTCACCCTCGCAGGTGCGGGGAACGTCGTCTCCTGTGGCCTCTTGGTGGGTGGATTGGGTGAGGGCGAGGGCCTTGCCCTTTCTTGCAGCAAGCAGTGCTGCCTTCGCGGCCTCGTCAGCCTTCGGGTTAGCCTTCTTGGGTGCCATCGCGGGTGGTTTTTTCGTAGCCCCACGGTGGGCGCCAAATGTTGGAACTTGCTCTCGCTGACAGCGCAGTAGCCAACAAGAGTGAACAGTAGCGACAACAGGATTACGTGCTAGAAGACGATTCCTCTTCCTCTGCCCCTCACGCGGGCACTGTACAGGGGTATTTATAGGTACCTGAGCGCCCAGCGCCTTGTGCTAAGGACGCATGTGCCCTCAACTACCCAGGTTATCCCCAGAATATTCCCATCAAGCGGGGTTACAGACTGTAATTACAGGAATGCCTTTACAAATTAGGCCCGTAACGCGCGGCGGCCACGCAGGGCCCGTTACAATGGGCCGGATCGCACGTGGGCCTCTGAGCTAGACGAGGCCGCACTGTGGATGACTTCGTCGCCGGTCTTCGTCTGGTGCCGATGAAGCGAAGGGTGTCCCTACATGTTTCGTCTGTTAGACCGGCGGCTTCTACGAAGACTTCGAGCGAAGGGTGGCGTTGTCGCCTTCGCCCCAACAGGGGTCTTGAACTCTCCAAGCATCGTCCTTGCCATGTCAATGAGTGTCCTGTTCTTCCTCTCTACCACACCGTTTTGCTGTGTTGTGTAGGGAGCGGAGAACTCGTGCTTGATCCCTTCCTCCTCAAGGTACTCCTCCACTTGAAGGTTCTTGAACTCGGACCCGTTGTCGCTCCTTATCTTCTTCACCTTGAGCTCAAACTCATTTTGAGCTCTCCTTAGGAAGCGCTTGAGGGTCCCTTGGGTTTCAGACTTATCCTGCAAAAAGAATACCCAAGTGAAGCGGGAAAAATCATCAACTATAACAAGACCATACTTACTTCCTCCTAAGCTTAGGTAGGCGACGGGTCCGAAGAGGTCCATATGAAGTAACTCCAAGGGTCTTGATGTAGTCATCACATTTTTGGTATGATGAGAGCTTCCCACCTGTTTACCTGCTTGACAAGCTGCACAAGGTCTATCTTTTTCGAAGGTTACGTTTGTTAGACCTATCACGTGTTCTCCCTTTAGAAGTTTGTGGAGGTTCTTCATCCCCACATGTGCTAAGCGGCGATGCCACAGCCAGCCCATGCTAGTCTTAGCAATTAAGCATGCATCTAGACCGACCTCTTCTTTTGCAAAATCAACTAAGTAGAGTTTGTCGTCTAATACACCCTTAAAAGCTAATGAACCATCACTCCTTCTAAAGACGGACACATCTACATTTGTGAATAAGCAATTATATCCCATATTACAAAGCTGACTCACAGACAATAAGTTATATCCAAGTGACTCAACTAAAAACACATTAGAAATAGAGTGATCGGATGAAATGGCAATCTTCCCTAGTCCTTTGACCTTGCCTTGATTCCCGTCACCGAATATGATTGAGTCTTGGGAATCTTTGTTCTTGACATAGGAGGTGAACATCTTCTTCTCCCCCGTCATGTGGTTTGTGCATCCGCTGTCGATAATCCAACTTGATCCCCCGGATGCATAAACCTGCAAGGCAAATTTAGGCTTGGGTCTTAGGTACCCAACTCTTGTTGGGTCCTACAAGGTTAGTGACAATATCCTTAGGGACCCAAATGCAAGTTTTATCTCCCTTGCATTTTGCCCCTAATTTCCTAGCAATCACCTTCTTATCCTTTCTACAAATAGCAAAGGAAGCATTGCAAGCATGATAAATAGTAGAAGGTTCATTAATTTTCCTAGGAACATGAACATTTCTCCTAGGCACATGATGAATGACATTTCTCCTAGGCATATCTCTACCATGCACATAGGAAGAACTTGAAGCAAACATGGCATTTGAATCATTACAACTCCTATGAACATTTCTAGAATATCTCTTATCGCCATAAATGAAAGCATGATTCTTTTGACTACTATTAGTCATAGGAGCCTTCCCTTTCTCCTTGGCGAAGATGGGAGCCTTATGACTTGTCAAGTTCTTGGCTTCCCTCTTGAAGCCAAGCCCATCCTTAATTGAGGGGTGTCTACCAACCGTGTAGGCATCCCTTGCAAATTTTAGTTTATCAAAATCATTTTTGCTAGTCTTAAGTTGAGCATTAAGACTAGCCACTTCATCATTTAGTTTAGAAATGCAAACTAGGTGTTCACTACAAGCATCAACATTAAAATCTTTACACCTATTGCAAATCGTAACATGTTCTTCACGAGAGGTTAATTTACTAGCTATTTCTAACTTAGCACTCAAATCATCATTAACACTTTTTAGGCTAGAGATAGATTCATGGCATGTAGACAATTCACATGAAAGCATTTCATTTCTTTTAACTTCTAAAGCAAGAGAATTTTGTGCTTCTACAAACTTATCGTGTTCTTCATACAAAAGATCCTCTTGCTTTTTTAATATACTATTCTTATCATTCAAGGCATCAATCAACTCATTGATCTTATCAATCTTAGTTCTATCTAAGCCCTTGAACAAACTAGCGTAGTCTATTTCATCATCGCTAGATTCATCATCACTAGAAGCATAAGTAGACTTTCGAGTGTTTACCTTCTTCTCTTTTGCCATTAGGCATGTGTGATGCTCATTGGGGAAAAGGGATGACTTGTTGAAGGCCGAGGCGGCGAGTCCTTCGTTGTCGGAGTCGGACGACGAAAAATCCGAGTCCCACTCCTTGCCAAGGTGTGCCTCGCCCTTAGCCTTCTTGTAAGCCTTCTTCTTTTCCCTCTTCTTCTCTTGTTCCTGGTCACTATCATTATCGGGACAATTAGCGATATGACCAATCTTACCACATTTGAAGCATGAGCGCTCCCCCTTCGTCTTGTTCTTGTTGGGATGCTCCTTGCGACCCCTTAGCGCCGTCTTGAAACGCTTGATGATGAGGGCCATTTCTTCCTCATTGAGCCCTGCCGCCTCAACTTGTGCCACCTTGCTAGGTAGCACTTCCTTGCTCCTTGTTGCTTTGAGAGCAACAGTTTGAGGCTCGTGGATTGTGCCATTCAACGCATCATCAACGTATCTTGCTTCCTTGATCATCATCCGCCCACTTACAAACTTCCCAAGTATTTCTTCGGGCGTCATCTTGGTGTACCTAGGATTCTCACGAATATTGTTTACAAGATGTGGATCAAGGACAGTGAAAGACCTTAGCATTAGGCGGACGACGTCGTGGTCCGTCCATCGTGTGCATCCATAGCTCCTTATTTTGTTGACGAGGGTCTTGAGCCGGTTGTACGTTTGGGTTGGCTCCTCGCCCCTGATCATTGCGAATCTCCCAAGTTCGCCCTCCACCAACTCCATCTTGGTGAGCATGGTGACGTCGTTCCCCTCATGCGAGATCTTGAGGGTGTCCCAGATCTGCTTGGCGTTATCCAAGCCGCTCACCTTATGGTATTCATCCCTGCACAATGATGCTAGAAGAATAGTAGTAGCTTGTGCATTTTTGTGAATTTGCTCATTGATAAATATGGGACTATCAGTACTATCAAATTGCATTCCACTCTCTACTATCTCCCATATGCTTGGACGGAGAGAGAACAAGTGACTACGCATTTTGTGACTCCAAAATCCGTAGTCCTCTCCATCAAAGTGAGGAGGTTTACCAAGTGGAATGGAGAGTAAATGAGCATTTGTACTTTGCGGAATACGAGAATAATCAAAAGAAAAGTTTGAATTGACCATTTTCTTTTTCTAGTAGTTGTCGTCGTCCTTTTGGGAAGAAGAGGACTCGTCGCTGTTGTCGTAGTAGACGATCTCCTTGATGCGCCTTGTTTTCTTCTTCTTCCTGTCTTTTCTTCTGTGGCTCGAGCCTGGGTCAGTAGGCTTGTCATCTTTTGGATCATTGACGAAGGACTCCTCCTTATCATTGACCACCATCCCCTTGCCCTTAGGATCCATCTCTTCGGGCGATTAGTCCCTTACATGAAGAGAACGGCTCTGATACCAATTGAGAGCACCTAGAGGGGGTGAATAGGTGATCCTGTAAAAACTTGAAACTTAATGCCACAAAACTTGATTAGGAGTTAGCACAATAAAGCCAAGTGGCTAGAGAGGAGTTCTTGCAAGACACGATAACCACAAGAAAATCAACACAGATAGGCACAGTGGTTTATCCCGTGGTTCGGCCAAGTCCAACACTTGCCTACTCCACATTGTGGCATCCCAACGGACGAGGGTTGCAATAAACCCCTCTCAAGCGGTCCAAAGACCCACTTGAATACCACAGTGTTTTGCTTTGTTTACTGTATCCCGTTTGCGAGGAATCTCCACAACTTGGAGCCTCTCGCCCTTACAAGTTGATGTTCACAAAGAAGCACGGAAGTAAGGCTGGGATGAGCAACACACACAAGACACCAAATCAGAGTACAACACGCACACAAGTCACAACTCAAGCTCACAACACAACCCAAAGAGTTCTCTACACAAATGGAGCTCTAGTTGCTATCACAAAGAATCGAATGCGCGGAATTGGAGTCTTGGTGCTTAGGAATGCTTAGAGAATGCTTGGTGTACTCCTCCATGCGCCTAGGGGACCCTTTTATAGCCCCAAGGCAGCTAGGAGGCATTGAGAGCATTCCAGGAAGGCAATTCTTGCCTTCTGTCGCCTGGCGCATCGGACAGTCCAGTGCACCACCGGACACTGTCCAGTGCGGATTTCTTTCCTTCTTTGGTGAAGCCGACTGTTGGAGATTTCAAAGCCGTTGGCGCACTGGACACTGTCCGGTGCACACGGGACAGTCCAGTGCCCCCTTCTGACCGTTGGCTCTGCCACGCGTCGCGCGTGGATTACGCGGCCGATCGTTGGCCCGGCCGACTGTTGGCTCACCGGACAGACCGGTGATTTATAGCCGTACGCCGCCGCCGAAACCTGAGAGCAGCCAGTTCGCCAGAGCCAGCCTGGTGCACCGGACACTGTCCTGTGCACCCAGACTGCGCAGAGTCTTGGCTGCTCAGCCAAGTCTTTTCCAAATTGGTCTTTTCCTATTTCTAGCACTTAGACACAATACATTAGTCTCCAAAACAATGTACTAAGTCTTAGAAACATACCTTTACTCTTGATTTGCACTTCTTAAGTCTTTGGCACAATATTACTCAAAGCATTTGTGTGGAGCACTTAATCACCAAAATCTTATAGAAATGTCCCAAGGGTACATTTCCCTTTCACTATGCACCCGTAGCTAGGCTTGAGTCAATTCGCATATTACTTGCCTATGCTACTTATCATGGCTTTAAGCTTTATCAAATGGACGTGAAAAGTGTCATCCTCAACGGACCAATCAAGGAAGAGGTCTATGTTGAGCAACCTCGCGGCTTTGAAGATAGTGAGTATCCTAACCATGTGTATAAACTCTCTAAGGCGCTTTATGGGCTCAAGCAAGCCCCAAGAGCATGGTATGAACGCCTAAGAGATTTTCTTATCACTAATGGCTTCAAAGTCGGAAAGGCCGATCCTACTTTATTCACTAAAACTCTTGATAATGATTTGTTTGTATGCCAAATTTATGTTGATGATATTATATTTGGGTCTACTAACGAATCTACATGTGAGGAATTTAGTAGGATCATGACACAGAAATTCGAGATGTCGATGATGGGGGAGTTGAAGTACTTCTTAGGATTTCAAGTGAAGCAACTCCAAGAGGGCACCTTCATTAGCCAAACGAAATATATTCAAGACATTCTAAACAAGTTTGGGATGAAGGATGCCAAACCCATCAAGACACCCATGGGAAGCAATGGGCATCTCGACCTCGACACGGGAGGTAAATCCGTCGATCAAAAGGTATACCGGTCGATGATAGGCTCTTTACTCTATTTGTGTGCATCTCGACCGGACATAATTCTTTCTGTATGCATGTGTGCAAGCTTCCAAGCCGACCCTAAGGAAGCTCACCTTACGGTTGTAAAACGAATCTTGAGATATCTAGTTCATACTCCTAAGTTTGGGCTTTGGTACCCTCGAGGATCCACATTCGATTTGATTGGTTATTCAGATGCCGATTGGGCGGGGTGTAAAATTAATAGAAAGAGCACATCGGGGACTTGCCGGTTCTTGGGAAGGTCCCTGGTGTCTTGGGCTTCAAAGAAGCAAAATTCTGTAGCTCTTTCTACCGCCGAAGCCGAGTATATTGCCGCAGGCCATTGTTGCGCGCAATTACTTTGGATGAGGCAAACCCTTAGGGACTATGGTTACAAATTAACCAAAGTTCCTCTTCTATGTGATAATGAGAGTGCAATCCGCATGGCGGATAATCCAGTTGAGCACCGCCGCACTAAACACATAGCCATTCGGTATCATTTTCTTAGGGATCACCAACAAAAGGGAGATATCGAGATTGCTTATATCAACACCAAGGAACAATTAGCCGATATCTTTACCAAGCCACTAGATGAACAAACTTTTAACAAACTTAGGCATGAGCTAAATATTCTTGATTCTAGGAATTTCTTTTGATGTCTTGCATACATAGTTCATTAATATACCTTCGATCATGTCTCTTTTATATGCTATGACTAATGTGTTTTCAAGTATATTTCAAACCAAGTCATAGATTGAAAGGGAATTGGAGTCTTCGGCGAAGACAAAGGCTTCCACTCCATCAACTTACTCATCCTTCGCCGTCGCTCCGAGCCACTCTCCATCCTTGGTATAATCTTCACCCATATGTTATTTACCAAAGGGGGAGAAAGTAGTTTCAAAGGGCTTATATTTCACTCAAGTATCTGTTTTTGGCGATTCATGCCAAAGGGGGAGAAAGTATTAGCCCAAAGCAAAAGGACCGCACCACCACCGATTTCAAAAATTTGTGTTCAAAAGATGAAGTTTTTCAACTTGGTATCTTATTTTTGATAGAATTTCAAATTGGATCACCCTCTTCAAAAACTAACATCTAAAACCCTCTTGAACACTAAGAGGAGGATTTTATTGAGGGGGAATTTTGTTTAGTCAAAGGAAAAGCATTTGAAACAGGGGGAGAAAATTTCAAATCTTGAAAATGCTTCTCAAAATCTTATTCATTTACCCTTGACTATTTGCAAAAAGACTTTGAAAAGAATTTACAAAAGAATTTGCAAAAAACAAAATATGTGGTGCAAGCGTGGTCCAAAATGTTAAAAATATAAAGAAACAATCCATGCATATCTTATAAGAATTTATTGGTTCAATTCTAAGTAACCTTTGCACTTACATTTATGCAAACTAGTTCAAATATGCACTTCTATATTTGCTTTGGTTTGTGTTGGCATCAATCACCAAAAAGGGGGAGATTGAAAGGGAATTAGGCTTACACCTTTTTCCTAATTGATTTTGGTGGTTGAATTGCCCAACACAAATAATTGGACTAACTGTTTGCTCTAGTCTATAAGTTTTACAGGTTCCAAAGGTTCACAATAAGCCAATAAAAAGACCAAGAAAGGGTTCAAACAAAGAGAGCAAAAGACAACCAAAAGGCACCCTAGTCTGGCGCACCGGACTGTCCGGTGCACCACCGGACAGTGTCCGGTGCACCAGGGCACTCGACAATGAACTTGCCACCTTCGGGAAAATCAGAGGGCGCTCCGCTATAATTCACCGGACTGTCCGGTGAAGCACCGGACAGTGTCCGGTGCCACACCAGACTGTCCGGTGTGCCAGCAGAGCAACGGCTACTTCGCGTGCAACGGTCGACTGCAACGCATTAAATGCGCGCCTGCACGCGCAAAGGATAGAGGACGCGCAGTTGGCGCACCGGACAGTCTACAGGACCTGTCCGGTGCACCACCGGACAGCCCAGAGGCCCCACCTGTCATAGCTCCAACGGTCGAACCCCAACGGCTGGCTGACGTGGCTGGCGCACCAGACAGTGTCCGGTGGTGCACCAGACTGTCCGGTGCTCCATGCGACAGCAGCCTTCCAACGACCATATTTTGGTGGTTGGGGCTATAAATACCCCAACCACCCCACATTCAATGACATCCAAGTTTTCCACCTTCAACACATTACAACAGCTCTAGCATTCAATTCTAGACACTCCAAAGAGATCAAATCCTCTCCCAAGTCCGGAATCACTCCAAATCAAATAGTGACTAGAGAGAGCGACATTTGTGTTCATTTGAGCTCTTGCGCTTGGATCGCTTCTTTTCTTTCTCATTCTTCTTGTGATCATACTCAATTGTAACCAAGGCAAGAGACACCAATTGTGTGGTGATCCTTGCGGGAACATTGTGTTCCATTTGATTGAGAAGAGAAGCTCACTCGGTCTAGGTGACCGTTTGAGAGAGGGAAAGGGTTGAAAGAGACCCGGTCTTAGTGACCACCTCAACGGGGAGTAGGTTTGCAAGAACCAAACCTCGGTAAAACAAATCATCGTGTCTCACTCTTTATTTGCTCGCGATTTGTTTTTCACCCTCTCTCTCGGACTCGTATATATTTCTAACGCTAACCCGACTTGTAGTTGTGCTTAAGTTTATAAATTTCAGATTCGCCGTATTCACCCCCCTCTAGGCGACTTTCACCCCCGAGGGCCTCAGTCCGGCTCACGGCCTCGGCAGCTTGGCCCCGGGATTGGTCCCGCTCGCGGATGACCTGGCCAAGCTCCAGCTGCCGCTGCTGCATCTCCCCGGCCTGGGAAGCCACCCGCTCCCGGGCCGACGAAGCCTCTGTTCGAGCCGACACTGCCTCTGTCCGCGCCACCGCTGCCTCCGGCTTCAGCTCATCACAGAGCGGCCGAAGGTCCTAAAACCAAGCGAGAGAGACCTTGAACGGCAAGGCCGATCGAGCCGAGGGACTCCTACGCCTCCGGGATACGGATACCTCACTCGTCACCTTCCGCGAAAAGTAACTCGCGCTCGGTTAAGTGGTTCTGCTACCGACGGGCAAGTCCTAATGCTCGAAATGAGAAAGAAACACGACTTTATACTCGAATACCCAAATGTTCAGGCCTCAACAACCACAAAGAACAAACACACATACTTGGGATAACTATGCTACATAGACTTGGACGTCAGCAGCGCCCTCGGTGGTTTTCCCGACCTGCGGCAGATGTCTTAGTACTTAAAGCTATTACATCTTGCTCTCGAGAAAGTACCATTACAAATGGGACTCCGGCTCCATTCCCGCGGGAATGAACTACCTCCACAAACGGGACTCCGGCTCCATTCAATCGAGTCCACGAAGACAGAGTATGAATGATTAAGAATGCTCAAAGTATGCTTGGATGACTCATCCATGCGCCTAGAGGTCCCTTTTATAGCCCCAAGGCAGCTAGGAGTCGTTGGAGGCATTCTTGGAAGGCAATTCTTGCCTTCTGTCGGGTGGCGCACCGGACAGTCCGGTGCACCACCGGACATCCCCTGTTCACTGTCCGGTGCAGCCCACCTTCCTAAATTGGCGCAGTCGACCGTTGAAGACTTGGAGCCGTTAGCGCACCGGATAGTCCGGTGCCCCCATCAGACCGTTGGCTCGGCCACGCGTCACGCGCGGATTGCGCGGCCGACCGATGGCGCGGCCGACCGTTGGCTCACCGGACAGTCCGATGCACCACGGGACAGTCCGGTGAATTTTAGTCGTACGCCGTCGACGAATTCCCGAGAGCGGCCAGTTGACCAGACGCCAGCCTGGCGCACTGGACACTGTCCGGTGCACCACCGGACAGTCCACTATACCCAGACTGCGCAGAGTCTTGGCTGCTCCAGCCAAGTCTTTTTCCTTTTGTATTTTCCCTGATTCTAGCACTTAGACAAATATGTTAGTGCACAAAAACCAATGTACTAAGTCTAGAATCATACCTTGTACCTTGATTTTCACTTCTTGAGTCTCTGGCACAATTTAACACTTAAGCCATTTGTGTTGGACACTTAATCACCAAAATACTTAGAAATGGCCCAAGGGCACATTTCCCTTTCAATCTCCCCCTTTTTGGTGATTTATGCCAACACAACCCAAAGCAACACATAGAAGTGCAACATCAATGCAAATGAGAACAAGATTTGTTTTTGATTCAAATTTGGCATATTTGGATCATTCTTTGCCACCACTTGGTTTGTTTTTTTAATCAAACTCAATTTCCTATCTCTAAGTCAAACACACTTGTTGAGGCATAAAGAGAGGTATTCCAAGAGAAATTGATCAAAGATTCAAAAACTCCCCTTTTTCCCATAATCAAACATTCTCCACACAAGAGACCAACTTTTGACAACAAAAGACACTTAGAGTATTTTGACAAATCAAAACTTCTAACTCTACTACTTTTGACAACAAAAGACACTTAGAGTATTTTGACAAATCAAAACTTCTAACTCTACTATTTTCAAAGTTCTCAAGTGGTAGCTGATCCATTTGCTTGCTTTTGCCTTAATTTCTCCCCCTTTGGCATCAAGCACCAAAACAGGATCATTTTTGGCTCTTAAACCTCATTGCCTCACCAAAATTGTCAATTAAGAGCAACAAGGCAATAAGAACATAGAGATGAACTTGGAGTTAAATACCCTCTCATCGGAGTGCAGTGGAAGTCTTTCATGGTCCAAGTCCACCTTTCCCTTTCAATCCACCTTTGAGACTAAATTGAGTAAACTCAAGCACACGGTTAGTCTCAAAGGGTCAAGTTGTAGCACATCTCCCCCTAAATATGTGCATCACTCACACATGGACTTTTGAGGTTCGGGGATTGCTTGCACAACTTGAGAACCATAACTAAACAATATAGATTGAAATGCATAAAGTACATGATCAAAGGCATAAAAACACATGGATGCTATAGATCAATCCAAGTTACGCTAATCTAAGACATTTAGCTCACTACGCAGCCTGCAAAAGGTCGTTTCATCTAAAGGCTTGGTAAAGATATCGGCTAGCTGGTTCTCGGTGCTAACATAAAATACTTTGATATATCCCTTTTGCTGGTGGTCTCTCAAAAAGTGATGCTGGATGTCTATGTGCTTAGTGCGGCTGTGTTCAACAGGATTATTCGCCATGCGGATTGCACTCTCATTATCACATAGGAGTGGGACTTTGCTCAGATTGTAGCCAAAGTCCCAGAGGGTTTGCCTCATCCAAAGTAGTTGCGTGCAACACTGTCCTGCGGCAACATACTCGGCCTCAGCGGTGGATAGGGCAACAGAAGTTTGTTTCTTAGAACTCCAAGATACCAGGGACCTTCCTAGGAATTGGCACGTCCCTGATGTACTCTTCCTATCGACCTTGCATCCAGCATAATCGGAGTCTGAATATCCAATCAAGTCAAAGGTAGACCCCTTTGGATACCAGATCCCGAAGCAAGGCGTACCAACTAAATATCTAAGAATCCGCTTAACGGCCACAAGGTGACATTCCCTTGGGTCGAATTGAAATCTAGCACACATGCATACGCTTAGCATAATATCCGGTCTACTAGCACAAAAGTAAAGCAAGGAACCTATCATAGACCGGTATGCCTTTTGATCAACGGACTTACCTCCTTTGTTGAGGTCGACATGTCCGTCGGTTACCATTGCAGTCTTTGCGGGCTTGGCGTCCTTCATCCCAAACCGCTTGATCAAGTCTTGCGTGTACTTCGTTTGGGAGATGAAGGTACCGTCCTTGAGTTGCTTCACTTGGAACCCAAGAAAGTAGTTTAACTCGCCCATCATCGACATCTCAAACTTTTGAGTCATCACCCTGCTAAACTCTTCACAAGACTTTTGGTTAGTAGAACCAAATATTATGTCATCGACATAAATTTGGCATACAAATAAGTCACCATCACAAGTCTTAGTGAATAAAGTTGGATCGGCTTTCCCAACCTTGAAAGCATTAGCAATTAGAAAGTCTCTAAGGCATTCATACCATGCTCTTGGGGCTTGCTTAAGTCCATAGAGCGCCTTAGAGAGCTTACACACGTGGTCGGGGTACCGTTCATCCTCAAAGCCAGGGGTTGTTCTACGTACACCTCCTCCTTGATTGGCCCGTTGAGGAAAGCGCTCTTCACATCCATTTGGAACAACCTTAAAGAATGGTGAGTAGCATAGGCTAACAAAATGCGAATAGACTCTAGCCTAGCTACAGGAGCAAAAGTCTCCTCAAAGTCCAAACCTGCGACTTGGGCATAACCTTTTGCCACAAGTGGAGCCTTGTTCCTTGTCCCCACTCCGTGCTCGTCTTGCTTGTTGCGGAACACCCACTTGGTTCCCACAACGTTTTGCTTTGGACGTGGCACCAGGGTCCAAACTTCATTTCGTTTGAAGTTATTTAGCTCTTCCTGCAAGGCCAACACCCAGTCCGGATCTAGCAAGGCCTCTTCTACCCTGAAAGGCTCAATAGAAGAGACAAACGAGTAATGCTCACAAAAATTAGCTAATCTAGAGCGAGTAGTTACTCCCTTGCTTATATCACCCAAAATCTGGTCGACGGGATGATTCCGTTGGAGGGGCCTGTGGTGCTTCTTCCTCCATAACATGATCATCTTGTGCTCCCCCTTGATCACACGCCTCTTATTGATGAACCTGTTCATCATC
The DNA here is from genome assembly GCA_029449295.1 of Zea luxurians. Taxonomy (NCBI): domain Eukaryota; kingdom Viridiplantae; phylum Streptophyta; class Magnoliopsida; order Poales; family Poaceae; genus Zea; species Zea luxurians. The sequence goes on along the minus strand of JAOPSE010000052.1, from coordinate 15,453,823 downwards.
TTGAGTTGGGGTGTGCACCATTGTTGAGGAAGAAGGTTGATCATGCTCTTTGTGTTCCTGTGGTCACACATCCCCAATCGCCATGGTGCGTATTGCGGCCGTTGGAACATCTTCTTCATCTACATCATCAAGATCAACTTGCTCTCTTAGAGAGCCATTAGTCTCATCAAATACAACGTCACTAGAGACTTCAACCAAACCTAATGATTTGTTGAAGACTCTATACGCCTTTGTATTTGAGTCATAACCTAACAAAAACCCTTCTACAGCTTTGGGAGCAAATTTAGAATTTCTACCTTTCTTCACTAGAATGTAGCATTTACTCCCAAATACACGAAAGTATGACACGTTGGGTTTGTTACCAGTTAGGAGTTCGTACGACGTCTTCTTGAGGAAGCGATGAAGGTAGACCTGGTTTATGGCGTGGCAAGCCGTGTTCACAACTTCCGTCCAAAACCGTTCGGGCGTCTTGAATTCACCAAGCATCGTCCTCGCCATGTCTAAAAGTGTCATGTTCTTCCTCTCTACCACACCGTTTTGTTGTGGTGTGTAGGGAGCGGAGAACTCGTGCTTGACACCTTCCTCCTCAAGGTACTCCTCCACTTGAAGATTCTTGAATTCGGACCCGTTGTCGCTCCTGATCTTTTTCACCTTGAGTTCAAATTCATTTTGAGCTCTCCTTAAGAAGCGCTCTAGGGTCCCTTGGGTTTCTGTTTTATCCTGCAAAAAGAATACCCAAGTGAAGCGGGAAAAGTCATCAACAATAACAAGACCATACTTACTTCCCCTGATGCTGAGGTAGGCGACGGGTCCGAAGAGGTCCACATAAAGTAGCTCCAAAGGTCTTGAATCTTTGATGTGGTCATCACATTTTTGCTATGATGAGTACTTCCCACCTGTTTACCTGCTTGACAAGCTGCACAAGGTCTATCTTTTTCGAAAGATACATTGGTTAGACCTAAAACATGTTCCCCCTTTAGAAGTTTATGAAGGTTCTTCATCCCATCATGTGCTAGACGGCGATGCCACAGCCAGCCCATGCTAGTCTTAGCAATTAAGCATGCATCTAGATCGGCCTCTTCCTTCGAAAAATCAACTAAATAAAGTTTGTCGTCTAGTACACCCTTAAAAGCTAATGAACCATCACACCTTCTAAAGACGGACACATCTACATTGGTAAATAAACAATTGTAACCCATATTACAAAGTTGACTAACGGACAACAAGTTATACCCGAGTGATTCAACTAAGAATACATTAGATATGGAATGCTTGGATGAAATAGCAATCTTCCCTAGTCCTTTAACCTTGCCTTGATTCCCGTCTCCAAAGATGATCGAATCTTGGGAATCTTTGTTCTTGACGTAGGAGGTGAACATCTCCTTCTCCCCCGTCATGTGGTTTGTGCATCCGCTGTCGATAATCCAGCTTGAGCCCCCGGATGCATAAACCTGCAAGGCAAATTAGGCTTGGGTTTTAGGTACCCAACTCTTGTTGGGTCCTACAAGGTTAGTAACAATAGCCTTAGGGACCCAAATGCAAGTTTTATCTCCCTTGCATTTTGCCCCTAATTTCCTAGCAACCACTTTCTTATTTTTACATGAAAGTACAAAATCAGTGTTGCAAGCATGAAAAACAGTAGCAGATTCATTATGCACTTTCCTAGGTATATGATTAACAACATTTTTCCTAGACATGTTTCTACCATGCACAAAGGAAGAACTTGAAGCAGGCATGGCATGTGAATCATAAGCATTATAACTCCTATTATAATGATCATTCTTAGAAAATTTTCTATCATAGATAAATGCATGTTTCTTTTGACTACTACTAGCCATAGGAGCCTTCCCTTTTTCCTGGATGAGGATGGGAGCCTTTTGGCTTGTTAAGTTCTTGGCTTCCCTCTTCAAGCCAAGCCCGTCCTTAATTGAGGGGTGTCTACCAACAGTGTAGGCATCCCTAGCAAATTTTAATTTATCAAAATTACTTTTGCAAGTCTTAAGTTGAGCATTAAGACTTGCTACTTCATCATTTAATTTAGAAATAGAAATTAAATGTTCATTACAAGCATCAACATTAAAATCCTTGCATCTATTGCAAATTACAACATGCTCTACACAAGGACTAGATTTATTTACTACTTCTAGCTTAGCACTTAAATCATCATTCAATGTCTTCAAGCTAGAAATAGATTCATTGCACTTAGATAACTCAGAAGAAAGTAATTCATTTCTTTTAATCTCTAAGGCAAGAGACTTTTGAGCACTAATGAATTTGTCATGTTCCTCATACAAAATTTCCTCTTGCCTTTCTAGCAATCTATCTTTTTCATTCATTGCATCAATCAACTCATTAATCTTTTCTATTTTACCTCTATCTAATCCTTTGAACAAGCTAGTGTAGTCTACTTCATCATCACTAGAATCCTCATCACTAGAAGTAGAGTACATATGAGTTTCTTGAGTGTTTACCTTCTTTTCCTTTGCCATTAGGCAAGTATGGCGCTCGTTGGGGAAGAGTGACGATTTGTTGAAGGCCGAGGCGGTGAGTCCTTCGTTGTCGGAGTCAGATGAAGAACAATCTGAGTCCCACTCTTTGCCAAGGTGTGCCTCGCCCTTCGCCTTCTTGTAAACCTTCTTGTTCTCTCTCTTCCCATGTCTTTCGTCTCCCTGGTCATTTTCATTATCGGGACATTGAGCAATAAAATGACCTTGCTTACCGCACTTGAAGCAGGAGCGTTTTCCCTTTGCCTTGTTCTTGTTTGGGTACTCCTTGCGTCCTCTTAGTGCGGTCTTGAAGCGCTTGATAATGAGGGCCATTTCATCCTCGTTTAGCCCGGCCGCCTCAACTTGCGCCACCTTGCTAGGTAGCACCTCCCTACTACTTGTTGCTTTGAGAGCAACCTTTTGAGGCTCGTAGATGGGCATTGGGCCATTCAATGCCTCATCAATGTATCTTGCTTCCTTGATCAACATTCGCCCGCTTACGAACTTTCCGAGTATTTCCTCGGGCGTCATCTTGGTGTACCTAGGATTTTCACGAATAGAGTTCACAAGATGAGGATCAAGTATGGTGAAAGACCTGAGCATTAGTCGGACGATGTCGTGGTCCGTCCATCTCGTGCTATCATAGCTCCTTATCTTGTTGACCAGGGTCTTGAACCTATTGTACGTTTGAGTTGGCTCCTCCCCCTGATCATTGTGAACCTTCCTAGTTCACCTTCCACCAACTCCATCTTGGTGACCATGGTGGCGTCGTTCCCCTCATGCGAGATCTTGAGGGTATCCCAGATTTGCTTGGCGTTATCCAAGCCGCTCACCTTATGGTACTCTTCCCTGCACAAGGATGCTGATAGAACAGTGGTAGCTTGTGCATTTTTGTGAATTTGTTCATTGATAAACATGGAATTATCCGTACTATCAAATTGCATTCCATTTTCTACTATCTCCCATATACTTGGATGAAGAGAGAACAAATGGCTACACATTTTGTGACTCCAAAATCCGTAGTCCTCTCCATCAAAGTGTGGAGGTTTACCAAGAGGAATGGAAAGCAAATGAGCATTGGAATTATGCAGAATACGAGAATAATCAAAAGAAAAGTTTGAGTTGACCGTTTTCTTTTTCTCGTCGTCGTCTCTTTGGGAAGAAGAGGACTCGTCACTGTCGTAGTAGACTATCTTCTTGATGCACCTCTTCTTCTTCCCATCCTTCTTCTTATGACTTGAGCCCGAGTCAGTGGGCTTGTCGTCTTTTGGCTCATTGAGGAAGGACTCCTTCTCCTTGTCGTTGATCACCATCCCCTTTCCCTTAGGATCCATCCCTTCGGGCGATTAGTCCCTTTCTTGAAGAGAACGGCTCTGATACCAATTGAGAGCACCTAGAGGGGGTGAATAGGTGATCCTGTAAAAACTTAAAGCTTAAAGCCACAATACTTGATTAAGTGTTAGCACAATAAAATCAAGTGGCTAAGGACCGAGCTCTTGTGAAACACAATAGTCACAGTGAGAACAAGCACAAGAGACACGATGGTTTATCCCGTGGTTCGGCCAAATATAATACTTGCCTACTCCACGTTGTGGCGTCCCAATGGACGAGAGTTGCACTCAACTCTTCTCAAGTGATCCAATGATCAACTTGAATACCATGGTGTTCTTCTTTCTTTACTCTTTCCCGTTTGTGAGGAATCTCCACAACTTGGAGTCTCTCGCCCTTACAATAAGGATCAAAGTGAAAGCACTAGAGTAAGGGAGGAAAGCAACACACACAAATCCGCAGCAATACGCACACACACAACCAAGACTTGAGCTCAAATGAATAGCACAAAGTTCACCACTAGAACGGAACTCAAATCACTAAGAAAGTCAATCGAGTGCACGAAGACGGAGTGTGAATGATTAAGAATGCTCAAAGTATGCTTGGATGACTCCTCCATGCGCCTAGGGGTCCCTTTTATAGCCCCAAGGCAACTAGGAGCCGTTGGAGGCATTTTTGGAAGGCAATTCTTGCCTTCTGTCGGGTGGCGCACTGGACAGTCTGGTGCACCACCGGTAATCCCGTGTTCACTGTCCGGTGCAGATCATCTTCCTAAATTGGCGCAGTCGACCGTTGAAGACTTGGAGCCGTTGGTGCACCGGACACTGTCTGGTGCACACCGGACAGTCCGGTGCCCCCATCAGACCGTTGGCTCGGCCACGCGTCATGCGCGGATTGCGCGGCCGACCGTTGGCTCATCGGACAGTCCGGTGCACCACCGGACAGTCCGGTGAATTTTAGTCGTACACCGCCGACGAATTCCCGAGAGCGGCCAGTTGACCAGACGCCAGCCTAGCGCACCGGACACTGTCTGGTGCACCACCGGACAGTCCGGTGTACCCAGACTGCGCAGAGTCTTGGCTGCTCCAGCCAAGTCTTTTTCCTTTTGTATTTTCCCTGATTCTAGCACTTAGAAAAATATGTTAGTGCACAAAAATCAATGTACTAAGTCTAGAATCATACCTTGTACCTTGATTTTCACTTCTTGAGTCTTTGGCACAATTTAACACTTAAACCATTTGTGTTGGACACTTAATCACCAAAATACTTAGAAATGGCCCAAGGACACATTTCCCTTTCACATACTGTCTCACAACTTTCTCCAAACATTCTAATTTTTTAATCACAGCCTCTACATATGATATCATGGCACGTGGACAGGTTTCATGATTTTCTGAATTTGTTTGTGTTTTATACAATTTTTTAAACACCTGGATGGCAAGTTCACGGCCATGTTTAGTGAGCATGTTGCTCAAAGTTTCCGGTCCGCTCCTAGAATCGGTCATAACTTATGCTAAGTAACATGAATATCATTTTTGCATTCACGATTTTTCAAGTTTCGAGTGACCTGCAGTTCAAATCTGAATTTTTCGAAAAAAATCAAATAAACGAACTAAATCTACTAACGATCGAAAACACTTTTCTAATTGTCTCAAAATGGTACATGTAGGTCTATATAGTGTAGGAACACACCACAAAAATTTTGGTTGGGAAAATAAAAAAAAGTAATTTGCCGAGTGTCCACAAATGACACTCGGCAAAGCAGGCTTTACCGAGTGCCAGCTGGTTGGCACTCGGCAAAGAGTAATTAAAAAATCTTTGCCGAGTGTTGCAACGATGACACTCGGCAAAGACGACTTTGCCGAGTGCCCGCGATCTGGCACTCGACAAAGAATATTTTAAAATTTTAAAAAAATCTTTGTCGAGTGCCAGATCGCGGGCACTCGGCAAAGTCAGAAAATAAACTACCCGAGCGTTCTTCTTTCTCCTTCTTTCTCTTCTCTCACGCTCTCTTCTCTCACGCCGTCTGCCCGCCGCCGTGAGCGCTCCTCCCCGCGCCGGCAACTCGCCGCCCCCCCACTCAGGCGCCCGCTCGCTCGCCGTGCCCGCCCCGTCCCTGCGGCCGTGCCCGGCCCGCCCGCCGCACCCGCTCGCTCGTCGCGCCGCCGCCTCGCCGCCCGCCACAGTCGCAAGGTATAAATTTTTCATGGTTTTATTTGTTGAGAATTAACTGTTTTGGTCATTTGTTGAGAATGAACTGGTATTAGTTAATAAATAATATTATTTACCATGATTTAATTTGAACAAACACATGTTTATATTAATGTAATCAAAGTAGACATGTTTATATTAATGTAATCAAAGTAGACACAGTCACATTTTTAATGAGAAGGAGAATGAGGGTATTTGTGCGTTGGTTGAATGTCCTTATCATTTTATGCATGGATTGCCGACCATCGTGTCGTTGAATTATGCGTGGAAGACAGCCATCGTGCTGATACTTTTATTTGCAGGATTTCGAAACCTCCCCGTGCAGGGGAGGTGCTGCCGAAATTTTCTGTTGCTAGGCTTCTGTTAGAGGATGGAGGACCGTGAGTGGATGTACACGGGCCGTAGAGGAAGGAGCGATGTCACCACTGAATGGATTAGAAAGACCGATGATTTCGTGGAACGGGCATATGGTGAAGCTGCTAAAGGAGCGAGTCTAGTCCCATGCCCGTGCAGCAAATGTGCCAACCGGAAAAGAAAACCAAAGAAGGCCATGGTAGAATATATTTGGAAGAATGGATTTACGTCGGGCTATACTTGGTGGATATTTCATGGTAAAGCGCATCGTACGAGAGAGGAGGTGCTGAGACAACGTGTCGAGGATTATGACGCGGATGCGGGGGTAGCGAATATGTTGAACGACTATCAGGAGGCACAGTACACGGGAGGATGTATGGATGACGAGCCAGAGCCGACTGCAAAGGCGTTCTACAACATGTTCGACGCGGCACAGAAGCCCCTTCACGGCCAGACAAAGGTTTCTCAACTGGATGTCATTGGGCGTGTAATGGCGTTCAAGTCACAGTACAACATGAGTAGAGACGCATTCGATGGCTTGTTGACGGTTATTGGGAGCCTGCTTCCGGATGATCATGTTCTGCCAAAGAGCATGTACGAGGCACAAAAACTCCTTCGTGCACTCAAGATGACGTATGAGCAGATTCATGCTTGTCTGAAGGGCTGCGTGCTATTTAGGAAAGAATACGCGGAGGCAAAGTACTGTCCCAAGTGTACATCGTCTAGGTTCATGGAGGTAGACTCTGGTGATGGAAAGAAGAGGCAGCTCGACATCCCCTTGACAATCCTACGGCACCTTCCGTTCATACCGAGGATCCAGCGTCTGTACATGATAGAGGAATCCGCGAAACAGATGACATGGCACAAAAATGGAAAACGATACAATCCTGACAAGATGGTGCACGCATCCGATGGTGAAGCATGGAAACACTTTGATGCCATTCACCATGAGAAAGCCGAAGAGGCTCGTAATGTACGTGTTGCGTTGGCCACAGATGGGTTCAATCCCTATGGAATGAGCGCTGCCCCGGACACATGTTGGCCCGTGTTTGTTATCCCAATCAATCTCCCCCCTGGTGTGTGCTTTCAAAGGCAGAATATATTCGTGTCGTTGATAATTCCCAGACACCCGGGGAATAAAATGGGCGTGTACATGGAGCCTTTGATCGATGAATTGGTACGTGCCTGGGAGGAAGGGGTATGGACGTATGATCGAGCTACGAAGACAAACTTCAAAATGCATGTTTGGTACCAGTACTCCATGCATGACTTACCGGCGTATGGGCTATTCTGTGCCTGGTGTGTTCACGGTAAGTTCTCATGCCCAGTTTGCAAGGAAGCTCTCAGGTTCATTTGGTTGAAAAAGGGTGGCAAATATTCGTCATTCGATAAACATCGACAATTTCTCCCTGCTGACCATCCATTCCGCCTAGACGTCAAGAACTTTACGAAAGGTGTCGTAGTGACAGACCGCCCACCTGCAACGATGACTGGTGCCAAAATTCGTCAACAGATAGATGGGCTCGTGACCAATACAGAAGGTGGTTTTGTGGGATATGGTGAGCAGCATATGTGGACACATAAGTCTGGCTTGACTCGGCTCCCCTATTATGATGACCTGCTCCTTCCACACAACATTGACGTGATGCACACTGAAAAGAATGTTGCCGAGGCACTGTGGGCAACAATTATGGACATTCCTGATAAGTCAAAGGATAACGTGAAGGCAAGAGTGGATCTGGCAGCGTTATGTGATAGACCAAACCTAGAGATAAAGCCGCCAAGTGGCAGAAAGACGTGGAGAAGGCCGCCAATTATGAGATTGAAATGGTTGATAGTGATGATGAGAGTTATGATCTGGCTAACCCCGACACATATGAAGATTATTTTTAATTGATGTAATGCTATATGACTTTTTATTTCGCACATGTTTTTAAATACATCTTTGTATATGTGCTTATTTGTTTACTCTTAATTGCAGATTTTTGGACAAATATGGTCGGCGGTAACTGGCTGAGGAGGAGGAGGGGGAGGAGGAGTAGGACGGCAGATGAGGCAGAGCAGGCAGCGCAGCAGGACGACCTTGTCCAGCAACAGGCGGTGCCTCAGGACGACGATGACCAGCAGCAGGACGCCTCAGGTTCAGGCGGCTCAAGTTCGAGGAGCATCTACCTGCGAGGCCCCGCGAGTCTCCCTCGGCGTTCCATACTTCGGGACAGGCGGTCGCTGATTCGGCCGGAAGGGGAGAGGTATGTAACTTTATGTTCTTCATTCTTGTTCATATTATGTGTTCAAAATTATAATATAAACTAATATTTTTTATTTATCACTTAGACAGGTCTTGGACGGTTTTGGATTATGCTGGGGGTCATCGTTTAGACTTCAGAACTTGTGTATAATACTTATGTGCGTGTTTGATACTTATGTCAGAGCTTGAGACGTATGAGACTTATGTTTGTGTTTGATACTTGTGTTGAACACTTATGTTTGTGATGGATATTTATGTTTGTGTTGTCTATTTATGTTTGTGTTGGCTATTTATGTTTGTGATGATATATGTGATGTATATATGTGATATATATGTGATATCTTTTGTTTGTGTGGATGGAATACAAAAAACAAATAAAAAAGGTGCATACTGGTCTCGGCAAAGAGGTTCTTTGCCGAGTGTCAAGATCATAGCACTCGGCAAAGAACCAAAACCTAGGCACCGGTATATGTTCTTTGCCAAGTGTAATGTCTGTGGCACTCGGCAAAGAGGCACGCTTTGCCGAGTGCCGCGTGTAGCACTCGGCAAAGAGCCTGACATGAGGACCCTCCCTGGCGGGTCCTTTGCCGAGTGTCCCAGGTGGCACTCGGCAAAGATAGATTCTTTGCCGAGTGCTTCTGGGAAGACACTCGGCAAAGGTAACTCCTTTGCCGAGTGTCATCCTTGACTATCGGCAAAGACGCCGTCTCCATCACCCGTCACCGTAACGACCGCTTTTCTTTGCCGAGTGCCCGAGAAAAAGTAATCGGCAAAGAAGGCTTTGCCGATGCACTGTTTGCCGAGTGTCACACTCGGCAAAGCCTTTGCCGAGTGTTTTTAAGGCTTTGCCGAGTGCTTCGAGCACTCGGCAAAGCACTCGTTTCCGGTAGTGAATAGAGGCCATCGTTGTTACCAACTAAAGCTAAAATACCTTCTTTAGACGAGGGCAGGAACCTTTCACCTTTGTTAGGCCAAAGAATTAGCTCAGGTTCTAGCAAATGAGGGAGGCCTGTCTCCTTTAATTTGCAAACTATATGAAGGTTTTTGCGGCAACTACTGTTGTGTGCAAGCAGCTCTTAAGGTCTTAAGTGCAAGCATGGAAGCAAGCTTTCTGGTCTGTTACGGCACACAAAGCTTTGCGACGTCACTGGTGATGTTGCAGCAATCTGAGCGATGCAAGACCTTAGGCGCAAACCAAACAGGCGCTATCATCTCTTGTGGACTGTGGTGACTAGTGAGTGACTACTGACTATGAACTTAACGCCAGCGGCAGCGAAGCGGAGGCCGAGGCCGAGGTGGGGATGGATCACGTGAAGAAAACCCTGGACTTGCTGATGGATCAAGGGCCTAGGGGAAGAGAGGAGGAACAAGGTTCATGAGTTCAAACTGAAGGCGAAGGGTGCTTGAGAAAAGGGAGGATCATCCTACAGTAATTTGGAGAATTTGATCCAGTCTTTTCTTTGAAGGTCAACATGTCTCACGGATGGGACCCGGCATACGTGTCTGGTTACCTCTGAGTTTCAACTACGGATATTTGTTTGTTTTTTTTTCAAATAAAGTTGTTGTATTCATCAATCGACGAGCTTGTCAATTTAAAGTGACCGTCATACCCGGGTGTTGGGAATAGGAAAACAGTTATCAAGTATTCATGGAAAATAGCTGTGTCTACTTTGAAGTGCTATAATTTATTAATCAATAATGTGTTTAAATGTATTGTTTGTTTTATGATAATTATGACACTCATAATTTAAGCTAATGTTGGCAACCTATTATTCTTATAAAGCAAAATAGTAAAATGCATATATAGTACTCGAACTTAGCACGATGTATTACTTGTATTCTCGGACTCAAAAAACTAGAAAACATGTCCTAAAACTGGTTGACCCGTGCAAAATCGTCTAAAACAGGATGACGACATGACGTGGCGTGCCGTTAGAATCTCCCCACACCTATAGTGTGTTACCTTTCACTTGGGCCCTCCAATTTGGCATGTTATTTTATTTGGATCCTCAAACTTTTATTAGTGAGATCTAACATGACACACCACTTTGAATTTTCATATTTTTACAACTTATACGTTATTTTCACATGTTTACATCTACTTTACTGTAGATCTAGATACAAAAATTATAAGATATTTTTATATTTTTGGCACATCTAGTTTACTATAGATCTAGACATTTTTTATATTTTTTTGGTAGATCTATTTTAGTGTATACAATGTGTATACCATAAAAAGATCACACACAATAAATTGTAGAATATTTGGAACGGATGAGACACATAATGCAGACAGTTATATAAGTATTTGAACTATAATTTATAATGAAACAAAATTTGAGAGAAGCAGTAATATAAATAAATAAATTATAATTTATAATGAAACAAAAAAAATGGAGAAAAAGTATGTTTTTTTGAGCTGGGAAGCTTTTTTTAAAAAAAAAATTGAAGATCCAAAAAAAAGTGGCCCATGCAGGTCTCGAACCTGCGACCTTCGCGTTATTAGCACGACGCTCTAACCAACTGAGCTAATAGGCCAATTTGTTTTTTATTTATACATTGTTGATTACAAGCACAACAGACGAGGCTGAGGTTGCTACATCCAGAGTCGCACACGTACACACCGAGGCTTTTGCTTCCACTTCATTCACGCAGCACAGCAGTACGCATCCTCTCCATCTAGGACACCTTGGCGTACTGTCTCTCCGCGACAGGTACGACCCCTCGTACGTGGTCCCGCGCCAGCGCGTACAGGATCGTCCACTCTCCACTCCAGCAGATTCGCCGCAAGAGAGACAGCAGGCAGCCTGGTGGAGGAGATGGACGTTGGTCGGTCAGTTTGCTCACCGGCCGTAGAGATCGAAGGCTTCGCGGAGCACGTCGGGTCATCGACCATAGCTCCCAGTAGGCGAGCCTGTCCGGGGAAGTGCGGGCGTACTTGCTGAACATTGTCCGCCGGCATGGCGGCATGAACCTGAACGAACCAGAGGACGAGTTGAACATTTGGACTGTAGATTGCACTAGGACAGAGACAGCATCAGCATCAGCACTGGAATGCGTGCGCCGGTTCTCACGTCAGATGGTAATGGTATCTATCCCCCAGATCCCCTGAGATACCCCTCGCTCCTCTGTCTCTCTTCTTTGACCTGCAGGCTACGGGTTCGGTGTTTTTTTTAATCCAATCCATGCCCTCTAGTAGTCTTGTTTCTCCGCGTCGTCGCCCGCTAATAATCCATTGCTGTCGTATCGTACGTCGCTCTCGCCTCATCGGTGTCCCGATCCGATTCGTGTTTGTTTGCGTTTTGTTTTAGGCGAAACCAAAGAGGGCGCCGACGTAGAAAATGTGCAGCCGCTGCTCCTCCTCTCCGTGTGTTCGTTCTTTCCTCCCTATTTGCGTCCGTTCGCGCCTCCGGCCTCCCCTGAATCGGTGAATCAGTTGCGGGTCCCCTCGACCAATTCGTTTGCTGGCAGTGCAAAGGTGAGGTTCTCTCAGGTTAAGTGAAGTTTCTGCTGGGTTTCTGCAATCTTTTGTCGATGAGACGATGATCCTTTTATGACTGTCCGTTTCCTTCTTTCTTTTGTGTCCATGCGATCTAAGGACTCGTGGTTTCTCTCTCTCTCTCTCTTTTTCCCCCTCAATCCTATCCCGTTCTCCTTATATGCGCGCAATTCGAGCTCTGCTAGCTTGCTGTGTTCATTCTTTACAGCATGGTAGTCATAGCCGTCTGATCTTGCTGTTCTGAACATGTGAATTGCTTTTGCATTGCAGGTCCTTGTATACCATCTCGTGATATGAATCTGCAGTCTTTGCCTGTTGCTACTGGAGCTCCTTATCCAGCATCTATGGCACCATCTTCCGGCGCTTTCTCCACGGTTACCACGCACGGATGCTTTCCTTATTCGACACCATCCACCGCGCATCCTTCCCTTTCAGGAATCCTGCCCTGCAACAACAACATGATATCCTATTCTGGACTACCAGAAGAACCTTCAGGTGGTATTTTCTCTGGACTGTCTCCTGAAGGAACCAGCTGTGCAGACCCTGGTGACATCGATTACCGTGTCGAGAGTCAGCAAATTCCTGGTCCTGGCAGAACCGTCGACGAATCCGACAATAGAGATGAATGGTTTGTCCCCACTGATACAACTTGGAACTGGCACCAGATGGTAATTCAGCTCAAAATAAGCACTAGTGCTATACGTTTCTTTTTTGTTGATCATGGAAACTGAATATTACATTAGACATGGGATTTGCATCGTTATATGAGAGGCAGCAGACCATATATTTCTAGAACCTTTCCATGCTATGTTCATCTGAGATGCCTTATGTTAGAGTCGATGTATTTCTTTTTTTGCACAGGCTGAATCCGCACCAGTTCCCTCGTATCCGAATTCTAAGTCATGGCAACATGATGAGCAGCACATGGTACATGAACCAGTCTCGGTTCCTTCTGATCCTCAGCAACTGTGTCCAACCGTTTCTCCTCTGGCAACCACAAATAATGCGCATTGCCCCAAAAGGGCCAAGGCACGCATGCGGTGGACTATGGAGATGCATGATCGCTTCGTAGATGCTGTCAATCTGCTCGGTGGCTGTGAAAGTAAAATTTCGGCACTGTTTCACTATCACCGTATAAAGTACTGTTGGCTTTCTATTGTTATTATTATTTTTTGAACAAATGCAGGTGCTAAACCTAAAGCAATTCTTGATATAATGAATGTTGAAGGTTTGACTCGTGATCAGGTCAAAAGCCACTTTCAGGTATACTTTCCATTTTTTTTAAAAAAAATCCAGTGTATTTTTTGGTGGCACAGATATTTCGGTTTTACGGTTTGCTAATTAAATGTAACACTCCAAACAGAAGTACAAACTTCAAGTAAAGCAGCACCCTTCTGAAGGTTAGCAATGGTGGCTGAAAGTTGAAACCGTCACTTCCACTTGTTTGAATATCGTTGTTTCCCCCTCATTATTATTATTGTTTTTTTTTTGTGTATGGTGCAAAATTATTTCGTTTGCAAAGAAATGCATTTCTCGTATTCAATTTTTTGATTGCATTACAGTTCCAGGTACATCAGTGGAGATGACTATGCGTAACGAAGCAATACCTTCAGATGTACAGAGGTGAGTCTTTAATGGTCCCATTTCCATGTGCAAACCTGTTTTAGCTTTACTGTTTCTTGTGCAACTAGGTTCGTAACAACGAGAAAAAACAAAGCTTTTGCTAACTATCATTTGGTAAGCAACTATGCTTCTCCTCTTATCAATGGAATGGCTGAACTCCACTGATCGCTCTGATGGCTAGTGTTTTTCAGCAGCTGCATACTCTAGTTTCTTTAGTATGCATAAACTTTTCACTGCTCTATGTGACAGTTCTCTGCTATATTAAAACATCAATTTTTCTGGTTCTACAGTGCCGCCATCGTCACTTTTACAAAAAGTCCCTTATATTTCTTTGTAATCAATCTGTCGTCCCTCTGTCTCGGTGGGATCCACATTTAAACATTTAATCGGTAAAAAGCTAAAATTATGTGCAAATGTAGATTTGACCCACGATTGTTAGTTCTAAACTCACATCCACACCCACCTAGCCAACAAAATACACATGACTTTGTGTTTTATACTTTATAATCAAGTATAAATAAAACTAAAATTATATAAAAAATGTAGATTTGAACCACAGTTGTTGGCTCTATCACACTCATCTAGCCAACAAAACACATATGTCTTTGTGTTTTATACTTTATAATCAAGTATAAATGGAAACCGTATCAACATGCGGGTACTTTGCTAGTAAATGATGAAGGATAGCTGGTTCGGTAACTAAAGAAAATCACATGCGTATGCAGTTGACTGAATTTTATTCTGAACTCTCGTGCATCTCGAAGACCAAATAATTGTTTGAAGCTTTGCCCTTTGTAAATGAAAATTTGAATTTTGTTTGGCAGACACATCCAAGACTATGCATTACAGGTGCAAGTAGAGTTTCAGAAGAAACTACATGATATGGTAGAGAGCACAATGCTGGAGGTACACATACATACCTTTGAGTTTGCTTTGATGGTTTAATCTCCCGTTACATTTTGGTATCTAGTACTTACAATCCTGAAGGCTCCATAATAATAGAACGTGGTGTGTGTGTTTTCTTTACTTTCAAAAGCAGTATGATCTCATAATGAACCCCTAAATTTTATCACCACATTTATTGGAAATAGCTTCTAAAAATTCTCATCATGTGACTATATGTACATTGAGATACGCCTTTTTTCGTTTTGGCACGCACATGACAAGAGATCTCATTCCCCAATTCAATGCGTTGTGTGCTTGCTGTGCCATAGATTCGCAGAAGCCTGCTCGAGAACCATGTGATGAGTCTCCACGAGCTTGAGCAGCGGCAGTCCTCGTACCGCGGCAGCGACGACGCAGGAGCATGACGCGCATGACCGTCTTCTGGTCGAGGTTTCAATGCCTGTTTCTATGTGGTGTTGCCTTTTTTTTTCGCATGTAAATTTGAGTTGGTAGTATATATAGCTCCAGAACCTTGTGATAAGAATCTGTGTGTGATGCTGCAGAGTCACCTTTTGCAGTACGTACTGGAATTTCACACTCCACATGTAATTATGCAAACTCTATAGCTTACCAACTGTTAACTTGAATGGGCAATGTTGATGTCTAAACTTGGGTAAAGAAGGATGCCCAATCGGGGAAAAACTACTAAGAGAGGTGTTGACACCAAGAGGTCACTGAAACCTTCAAGCAATCATGCCTAACGGGATTGGTTTCACTCCTGTGCAGCAATGCTACACGCACGCTACACTTGTCTGTTTCAAGCAGAGTTAACAGGTGATGATCCTAGGACACTATTTCCTGAGCCTAGGACAACATTGTTATGCTCAAAAAAACATTGAGATTTTTTTAACAAATATATCGAAGTGAGGTCTCATTTGAAAGGATTTATTATAAGAAACATATCGGTATAACCAAATGTTTACTTTAAGTAGTGGATATGTAAATAATAGCTTTCAAAAATTGATAATACTAGCACACAGGACATACTCGCTGGGGGATGAGAGGTTGAGTTGTTTTGTGTGTGCCGACGAAGTACTCTCTAGCTGCACAACCGTGATTAAGAATTTTAGGGGGGAAAGATTTAATTTATCTAGAAGCGAGATGTCCATTTTTTCAAGGTTAAGAGAGTAAGCGGAGGAGGTGCAACTGTAAGCAGAAAAACTGTAGCTCCATTCCGGCTGATTACCATGAACAACGCAGAGGCATAGCCAAGAGTACAAAAATACAACCAAAACGTAAATATTGTCTTCTTATTATTGCCACACATGCGCATGTTTTGACCATCTGCCATCTAGACTAGTAGGAGCTCTGAACAGGGGCGGGCGCTGCAGCGTGATGGTGATGATGATGCAGTTTCGGAGCCTGAGCCGATTGGTGACCGTGAGGACCTGGTGCGTGGTGGTGACCGTGGTGGCCATGAGGACCTGGCGCCGATGCTGGTGCATGATGATGGCCGTGATGACCATGATGGCTTGGCGCCGGTGCTGGTGCATGGTGGCCGTGGTGACCACGATGACCTGCCGCCGGTGCACCATCGTGGCCATGAGCATGATGAGAACCCGATGGCTGCGCCGCCGGGGCGCGATGACCATGGTGGTGACGAGGGCTCGGAGCGGCGGCAGGAGCATCGGCCAGCGCCTGATGCCCGTAGTGCGCCGTAGACGCTACCGCAAGGACCATTGCCATCACCATAACCACTGACGGGATCGGCATGGCCATAGAGAGTAGCTAGAGGACTCTAGCCTAGAGGAAACAAACTACCTGCTGCTGTCTCTACAGTCCTGGGCAAGCTAGCGCGCATATATAGTGTGCCCTGGACCAGAGGTTTGGCTACCATGGATTGGAAAATTTTAATCGCTCAAAGTGAAATCAGGATCTGATTGATTAGCACAACCAATGCATTCCTTATGTTTTAGACAATAATAATGATGAATTAATGCATTCTTCTTTAGATGTAACATTGTAGCGATGAATCAATGCATTCTTAAGACGTGCATGTCGATCCAAGGCATCGTGTAATTACTTTCTAGATACGAGACATGCGGATTTTTATTATGGTATAATATTCTTTTTAAAAACCGGTACATCCAGAAAATTGCATCTACTGCGTGCCTGTAGCACAGTTAATTATATTGTCACAAAATATACTAAGGATTTATTTGGTTTAATACCTAAGACGCCACAACTTATCTAAATTTAGTCATTCGAATTAAAGAACTAACTTTGCATATAAAAAAATAGACAAGTTATGGCATCTTAGACAGGGCTACCATCCATTCTAAAATATAGAACATTTTTATTTTTTTAAATACATGGTTCTTACTTATACATCTAGATATGCACTATGTCTAAACATACTTTTTTAATAATATATAGATTTTTAGGAATCTATTCGTCTCTTGTACCTTTTGGTTATGTCCAATTCTTTTTACTGTGAATTTCGCTCTGAAAACTGAACCGTAGAGACTTTGCGATACTTTTTTTTATACTCATTGACGTGTGGGTCTAATTTAATGAAAGAGAATTTTGTCACACTTGGCTGATTTGGTGATCAGGGATCACAGGAGGATTGGAGGGAATAGAGGGGGGAAATTAGTTCATTTCCCCCTCAATCTCCTTCAATCCTCCGTGATCCCTTGTGACTAAATCAACACTTTATGATGATGGCCAAAATTACCTAACCTTGAGTGTGATAAATGGTCACAAGTTGTGCATAGCAAACAAACGCCCAGGATAGACGCAAACAAGCCACAACTTTGCAGCGCCGGCAGCATGGACATTAACATACATATGAACCCCCGTGTAATGCAGTCGAATTAGCACATGTAAACTACTAGAGTAAACAGATAGAAATAGGCACTATCCACTGTCGTGTATTGCAAGGCCATGCTGAATGAAGATACAATCCATTCAAGACTGAATAAACAGAAACAATTCATTCATGCCGAAGTTTTCTTCAAAGCTCTATCCAGCCTTATAGTAAAGGGAGTCGAGTGCCAGTTCACCCTTTTGTCCTGCAACAATCCATCCAAGGACAGGTACATCATACAACTGTTCCAACAATCCAAGGAATTTATTGACTTGGCTTGCTTAGCGTACCTCTCTGTACTTGCTTGTTGAATTGGGAATCCCAGTAGTTCCTGAATTGGATCTAGAAGAACAGCACTCATTGTCATACTCTGTGCAATACCAGTAACTTCCGACTGTACCCAACATCGGAGATCCTTCGCGGTTAGTTCTTGGAGATCTTTGTGGAGATGGTGGAGTCGATGATTGATTCAGGTCATCAACAGTCAGAGCACCTCGGTTTACTGACGAGATGGAACAAGGAGATTTGCTTTGCACATTGTCCACTGCTGAGTTCTCAGAAGAAACCAACCAGGTAGAGAGGCTAGCGTCCAAAGAATTTTCCTTTTTACTTGACAAGCTAGGGTTCATCCTTGTGTGGCTTGCAGAATTACAGTCATGGCTTGGACCTACATCTGCCACTGAGTTTACATTCTCCTTATCCAACATTTTACCATGCACTGGTTGGGCCTTGAGACTCTTAACTTCCTTCCACTGTGACAGATTCTGAACCGGGTTTAGCACAGGATGAACATACTGGCATCTATCACGGAGTTTCTTTGTCGTAATTAGAGGGCTTTCTGCCTCTACAGAAGTACCACTGCTCTTGGGTGCAGGACTGACAACTTCTGGGTCATTTTTCTGATCATTAGACACTGACAGTGAGAATAGGGATTCGTGAGACTCCTGCTTGTTCTCTTCAGTCCTAAGTTCCTCCTCATCAACCAAATCGATCTTGCAGTCCAGAGAATCCTCCTCATCTTCATCACCAAAGACATCATCCTCAGCATACTCATCTCCAACATCATCATCATCACTGTCAGAACAATTCCGGTAACGATGATTCTCTGGAAGAACCAAAATATTCTGCACATAGTTTTCATCTTCCTCTGGTGGTTCCTCCTCTTGGTCCAGTGGTACTGCATTTTCATATGTTCTGATATTCATGTTGAACGTTACTTTCTTCTTGCCACTGCTCCGATTTCCATGCTCACTCGCCTCCCTACACATGATGAAAGATGGTTTATTAACAACAATCACGAAAACTGCATCATCAATGATATAAAAGGAACAAACTAGTTCCTTCATCTACCTGAGTTCTGAATCCAGAGCTGAAACTCCTCCTGCCACAACTGGAGAACACTTCACTGAATCCTGTGGGGAAACAACTGCTGCCACAATAGGAGAACATTTGACTGGGGAGAGTGATGGTGCGGCTTGCTTCTCTAACACCTTTTGCTCAGTCAAATCCCTGCAGACAAATCAAAGTAAGAACTAAGAAGCACAGCAGTACAAGCAAATTACGGCAAAATGTGGAAAGCAGACATAAGGAATTGACATATGCAGGAAGGTAGTTGGCTGCCAGGAAGTGGCATCCATGGACTGATGGGTAGACAGCATGAGGCTTGCAGATTGCAACCATGAAGTGATGAACAGCACAACTTTAGTTCTTCTCTTACAGCGAGAGGCTTGCATTTATTAAATGAATTGATGAATAGCACAGCTCTATTACTCACTTCAGCGTTTTAGCAAGCACACCAATACTAGAGGCACGCGCAAATAGTTATCGAAACATTGAAGATTAGACGCACCTCAGCTCCTCGACGGGGCTCGCGTCTGTGACCGCCTCATCCGTGGCCGCCACAGCCGGCGGCGGCGTTGAAGCCTTCACCTCGTGGGACGGCAGCGACGCGTCCTTCGCCGCCACATCCGCATCCTCGGCGACCTCATCTTGCGGCGCCTCCACGGCCTCCGCTAGCGTTGAGGGCTTTGCCCCGCGCAACGGCGGCGACACCTCCTTCACCACCACATCCGCCGCCTCCCGGGCCACCGCAACCTGCGCGACAAAACCCCCAAAAGCCCAATCAGAGTCAGAAACACGCCGGCACTACAGCCGCGCCACGGGCCTGGCGCAGGGAAGGACGACCGTATCCGTGAGACCGTGAGAGCCCTCACATGAATCGACCGCGGCGGAGTCCTCGCGGGAGACTGCCTCCGCAACTTCTGGCGTCGGCGGCGCCGGTCGGCGTCGCCACCGAAGCAGGCGAGGAAGCAGCCCATGGATCCGGACCCTGTAGATGCGTGCAGCGGGAGGAGGACTTGATTTCGTGGAATTTGAAGGGGATGTTTTGGCGTCGCTGCTTGGGTTTGGATTCGTGGGGAATCTGACCGTTGCCGTGGAGGTGGAGGCCCAGCCAGGGCGCGGGGATGGTGAACTGGTGACCTGGCGCGGGGTGGTGATCTGATGTTTGAATTAGCGGGGTCATGTGGGGGCCAATCCTGGTATTATTCCGTGGAAGCCATTTCAAATTGTAAGCTAAAATCTGCGAGGCTTTAGACTGTCCGCAACCGTTCCCCCTAAATTTTCCCCCTAAATGTTACTATGCAGCCACGTCAGTAAGATTTCATCCCCTATATTCACTCGTCCCGCAACCGTTCCCCCTATAGTTTCCCCTATATATCCCTCTACTCATTAAAAAACCATTTCCATATAACTAACTTAACCAACTTCAATTTTGGTTTTATTTAATTATTTTGCACACGTCCGACATGTTGCACATGTATTTAAAAACATATAATTATTAATAATAATTAGTTTACATTAACTTTCACATATAATATATAACAAACTATTATTTTACAATACATTCCAAATTGCATAATTTTGTGAAAACCTATTATCCGTCATCAGATCTGGAATATAATTTCCTGCGAAGCAAATTCCACTTGTCGTGTGCGGCAAGGCGCACTTGTCTTGCAACGAAAGCCACGTTTGGCTTTCGTGGGAAGCCACTAGCTTCCCCCTGAAGCCGCATTCCTATCCCCTATATATATGGAATCCATCTCTTCACAAATGCACCAACAAAGTTCAGTAGATCAACAATTTAACCATTTGACGGTATGTCTCACAGGCATAGCGATGAAGACTCTGATTCGAGTGATAGTGAGGACGAAACACTTATGCTTGTCAATCTTCTTGTCCTCAACATAGAGGCCAGACGCCACCTCCGACGACGGTCCCGTTTGCCTCGGCGGGTTATTCACAGGGATCATTTTCGTGGAGAAAATCTTATCCATCATCACTACTTCGCCGAGAACCCAGTGTATCCACCCCACGTCTTTCGTAGAAGGTACCCACTACTTGTTATTCGAATACGGTTTGATATTTGCAATTTCATTACAAATATTCTTTATTCAAAACTTAGGTTCCGCATGAGTAGGCCTCTCTTCCTCAGAATCTTGCAAGGTCTTCAACAACAGGATTCGTACTTTACACAACGGGTAGACGCAACTGGTATGCCTGGTCTAGGTCCCCTACAAAAAGTATGTGCGGCAATGCAGGTACTTGCATATGGGTTACCTTCTGATGCTGTAGACGAGTACATTCAAATAGGGGAGTCCACAGCTAGGGAATGCCTTCATCATTTTTGTCGTGGTATCATTGCATACTTCAGTGGGTGGTATCTACGAACTCCTAATGAAGCTGACATAACACGCATCATGCACCATAGCGAATCAAGGGGTTTCCCAGGGATGTTGGGTTCTATAGATTGCATGCATTGGGAGTGGCGGAACTGTCCTACCGCATGGCGTGGTCAGTTTTGTGGCAGAAATAGTCGAGCGTCCATGATTCTAGAAGCTGTGGCAACGTATGACCTTTGGATTTGGCATGCTTTCTTTGGCATGCCCGGGACAAACAACGACGTGAATGTGCTCCACCGATCACCAGTATTCGACCCCATGACATCTGGTCGAATGCCACCTGTCCATTATACAATTAATGGTAATGCATATAACTTCGGATATTACCTAGCTGATGGTATTTACCCCAACTGGCCAACTTTCGTAAAAGCTATAAGGCACCCATATGAGCAAAAGAAAGTCTATTTCACACAAATGCAGGAAAGTTGTCGAAAGGATATTGAGCGTGCATTTGGAGTTCTTCAAGCAAGGTGGGCGGTGCTGCGAGGTCCAGCGTATGGTTGGGATCGTAATCGTTTAACTGAAATAATAACAGCTTGCATCATCATGGACAACATGATTGTTGAAGACGAAGGGCCGTTTGCTGCTAATATTGATTTTGGAGATAACACTTCAACCAGTCAAGCACCACAACTAATTGCAGAAGGAAGGGCAGAATGGGTCATTAACCACTTCGATCTTCGTCGCCAAGAAAGATCGTGCTCCCTCCAAAATGATCTTGTCGAGCATTTGTGGGCTCGGCGTGGAAGCATGTAAACTTCATCATTCGTATGCTAAGTTTATTTCAACTTCATTCTAGTATGTGTAATTTCCAGTCTGATGTCCTACGTATCGGTTATGAAATAAAGTATATGCTCATTGGAAACCTGTACTTGTTCTTTGAACACAAAAAGATGAAAAGTGCAAACGATTTGTACACATCACAAGCGGTTCCAAGCTCAACACGCAGCAATTAGTTCCGAACCTCGAATACGTTCATGATGAAATATATGAAACTTTAACCATACATGTTCACAGCAAACTCAAAAAATTATTGTCTATTACAACACCATACAACAAACAGCACAGCACGACTGTCCTTCACGACTTATGGTTCGAACAAAAATATAATGGTCTGCCAAACAAATGTAACGTTCTGACATAAGCAAATAATAGAAACCGGTTTGGTGAACAAGCTCAAGGTATGAGTAACCGAATATATCTTTCACTCATAACCAAATATGAATTCTTGCAACTTCTTTTTTTGTTGTTTCATCATGATCCAAACTTCGGGTTCGACATCTTCTTCATTCGTTGCCTCCAGCCTTTGTAATCTTTTTTCAGCAGAATCTAGTTCTTAAAGTTTCAATTCCCTTTTTCGTATGATGACCTTTTCTGCTTCCAATTCCAACCTCTTTTTCTCCATTTCCCTGTCTTCTTCTGAGCACTTCACTTCCTTTTCACCCTTTTCTATGGACCTCTGAATTTGTTTTTCAGTTATCTCTTGCAAACGGCTAAGGTACTCTGGAGATGACGATGATGCTGGTTTGTTTCTCTCTGATTTACTGAAATCACGACCACACGGCCGTTTTCCTGTCAACCCTGCAGATGCACTATCATTTTCAGTTGCGGGAGCATACAGAGTACCTGTTGAGCCAATTGGATTTGCATTCAATCCGCGGAACGATTGTCCACTATAAATGCTCTCCCATTTGGGTTCTCCCTTTAGTTGGTGCCAGCAATGCATGTACTGGAAAGGTTTGTTCTCCTCGTGTGCAAATAATGTTGCCGCCTTCGATGTCTGTACAAATTATGGTTTCATTTTACAAATGGGTTAACATGTATACAATCATTTGTACATGATTTAAAGTCTGTAAAATTTGGGTTACCTTGTCGTCATCAGTTAACCCACTTTGTTTCTCTCTTAGAACTCTTGCGTAGTAGCCAGCGAACTTACTAACATCTGCTCTAATCTTGTCCCATCTGCTGCTAAGCGCTCTGTTCACTCTACAAGGAAACTTGCCCCGCTGTTTGTTGTATCTTTTTTCAATTCTAGCCCAAAGGCCCTCCCTACGTTGGCTAGTGTGCACAACAGGGTCACTGCTTATTTGCAACCAGGTTGTGCAAAGGAGAAGATCTTCAGGGCCAGTAAAGTTTTGTTCCTTAGACTTTTTGGGTTTATGTATAGGAGGTGCATTCTTTTCAGGACTATTGATGTCATGAACACTGTGTTCTGCATCTGAGTCCAAATTCACAGGTAAGGAAGGTATAGTATTGGAACCCTGCAATGGTGTACTGGTATTCGATGGTGGAATGGAATCAGGAAATGGGTTTACTTCAGGTGACCCAAGAGGATTCCTGACAAAGTTCAAGTAATGATTCCAGTACATAGCTGATTGTGAGGCGGGAATCATGGTAGATTGGGAAGAAGTATTTTCTGTATGCATGGGTGCCCACATTGTTGTCGGACCTTGAGCAGGGTTTGGAAAATTGAGGTTTCCCATAAAGTTACAATCCATACCACTCTGCTGCATGTAACCCGTTGGCCACAAAGGGGGTGGAGGAGGAAACTGCTGGCCAATTGATGAATTTGACATGGGCTGTGAAGAAGTGGCATTGTTTGATGGGTCCATTCTAGTAAGTGTGGAGAGGGGACAAATTTAGTTAGATGCTAATAACTTATGAAAATGTACAGAAGCATTTGAACAAATGAATTAGAAAACAAGCATAGCACTGAGCACCAGTTATAATAAAAGGTTCCCATTCACGGTTACAGTACTAAACCAAGCACATCACAAATAGTACTGAACATAGATCACTGACTACATAATTCCTTACATGAAACTAAGTACTTGTAGGGACAGGGTACTGCTTAGACTTAGACATACATGACATATGGTTGTTCAAAAGGATGTCATGTAGCTTTCACTGCGAACATAAACCTAAAACATATTCCAGTAGCTATTACGGGTAGACCTATCTGAATCACTGAAATACCATTCGTCACTGACGTCGGGGCAGTAGAACTCCTCTTCCTCAACAGAAGGATCAGTAACTGTTGGAGGGGGTGACGGAGAGGGAGGATCAACACTGATGTCATCCCACTCGTACTTAGCGATTTCTGGAAAGGCTTGGACTTTTGCCTCTAAGGCATCCTGCTGAAGCAACTCTAGTTTTTCTTTCATGGCAAACAATGTCCTAGCTAGGATTTCTTCATCATGCATGTGGTCTAGTGCATGATCAACTAAACCCCCCAGGGATTTTGTGGCATCCTCGGTACAGTCGACAAGGACTTTCATCAAAGCCTTCATCTTATCTTCTTGGGAGGATGCCATTATCAAATGGGCTGCAAACATTTAATTTATGAAGTAACATGTTGAAACCCTTTAAAAGCATATGCATTGTTGTAATGACAAAAGTTCCCACATAATATTGCATACAAAATTTGTATGCACCACCAGGGATTCATAAACAAAGGAAAAACATTACAAACTTGTAGGAAATAGAAGGGAAGTATAAAATAGAGATTCCAAAGTACTGTACAAGCCCTTGATAAGATATATCATAATGATGATCAAATGTAACAGACAAATTGTATCTTATCCGAAATGATAAACATGAACATGTCCAAAAAATAGGGAGGAAGTAAAGTGAAGATGACATATGACATGTACACTTCGAATCATAAAACAAACAGAGAGATGCAAACTTTAGTGAGTCTATTAATGCAATGATAATCGTAGTCAAACACAAGTCGTGGCAGACACATGATCTGGCACATAATCGAAGTCATAAGTAATTTAACATGTCATGAAATTTAGTGAGTGTACTCATGAACATACGTGTACTCCATGCAAGCACAAACAATTGTGACAAAATAAGTGATTCAGTGTAATGGCTTATATTGGTGCATACTCATATAGTACGAAAGGGTAACATTCCACATAAATGCCAGAAATACATTGTCTTCAGTTTAAAAACATCAACAACAGTCCAATGAACAGCAGTGGGGAAATAGAAATGCTGCCATGGCTAATGTTAGTGTCACACCCGGTTTTGGAAGGCAAACCGAATGCGAACTATGTACGTGCCAGGATCAGAACTCACGTACACAGCGATTACATAAATGAACATCAATGCACATTGCTCGAATAGTAACTTAAAAGAGTATTAACTTATTACATCACAGAGTCATAGACATCCACATAGTCATCAACTTAACAGTTAAATCAAAGTGCTAGCGAAACGCAGTAAAGATAGGGCCTTCACAGGCAGCTGACTGGGGGTTGCCGCCAACCCACACCTAGAATTCGTCGTAGTCTTGGAACTCCTGGAAGTCTCCTTCCACGGCTTCGCCTTCTCCTGAGCAGTGGTTACAATGCGGACAACCTGGTGTTTTGTGGTAAAGCAAGGATGAGTACACATCAACGTACTCAGTAAATGTCCCGTTTGGCTGAAGTGGACTAGCTTTATGTGGGGTTAGGCTCAAGCAGTTGCTTTTAGTTGGTCATGTATTTATCATTAGTAGAAGCCAGATTTTAGCATTAACCAACCCATGAACCATTTCCTCATCGAGGAACAACATCATCATATTCGAACCAAAACCATAACATAATCCTTGTATCTCGAACCATCTATATCTCTAATCAAAGAGGATCCCAAGGCTGCTCTTAACCGTGAGCACGACTGATATATCAGTTTCATTACCCTCTGCAGAGGTCGCACACTTTACCCATGAGTCATGATGCCCTTTCTGCTCGGGGAGAGCTAATCCCCATTGACCACTACCTAGGTGGTCCGGCAGGGTATCACTACGTAGCTGTTACAAAGATTCCCTAGAGATACTAGCCGCCCGTTAGGTTTCTCCAGTTTGATAAACACAGTACTCCTCCCCGCAGGAGAGTGACTAACAAAAGCAAAACGAAAGAACCTCGGCACTCAGCCTCGGCAGAGCAAGCACTGTGCCTGGACCCCATTGACGGCACAACGGCGAAGCAACTACACCTCTAGTTCCTCTAATTAATTAGCTAAGGGCATCCCATTTCACCCTCATGGTTGCACTGTTATCCCAGGTGGTCTCTCAACGAATAGGTCCTTACGGAGAGGTACTCAGGAAACAGCCTGAGCCCCCTAGAGTATCACAAGATCATCAATATCATCAGGATAACAGTATCGTAAATAGTCACATCATGTTCATTGATTGAGTTAAGGCAATAGCAGAATGCTAACCATAACAGCCCATAAGGTCATCAAGGATAAAGTAAAGTGTAAAGCTAGTCAATCCTTAGGTTTCAAGTAAGTAATGCGGGGTAGTAAGTTATAAATGAATAGGACATAATGGGTCAGAGGACACTTGCCTTCACCAAACTGTTGATCAGGAACTTCCTCTGCAACTCCCTCGGGAAACACAGACTGCTCGTTGTCTACGTAAAGTAATCATTCACACTATGCACTTGGGAAGTAACAAACAAAAACAATATACCAAACATATGCAGTAGAGAGATCACAAGTTCATAATAGAAAAGGGATAGGCACCCTGGTATTCCCTAGGTCTAAGGTAGAGGACTATACAAAGTGATTCATTATTCACTAATCAAATTTAAGTCAGTAGTGGGGTTAAACCATTACATGATTTTAAGTCCATAAACTTAGGTGCTCCCACTTTTATTAAAGTCTACCATCTTCTATTTATCTCAATTAGGGTTCCAATAACCTTAATCCTATCCAAATGGTCAACTATTAATTGGGACATGGAAACAGCAGGGAAACATTATTTAAATAGATAGACAAAAATACTATGAGCATTTTGCAATTTGAAGCACCTAATTTGGAGTTCATATGACAAAGTTATGAATTTTACAAGTTTAGGGATTAAAAATATACCCTAAATACTTATTTTGAATTAAATAAAAGGTCCGAGGACCCAACTGCGAAAATCCAGGGACGGCGGGTTAATTCTCAGAAAACCGAGGGTCTCTTTAAGAAAACGCGCGGGCGAAGGGGTATCGGGCTCCTACGGCCGTCGGATCTCAGATCAACGCCCGAGATTAGATCGCGGGCGGGCGCGCGAGCGCACGGCAGCCTGAGCGGCTGACAGGCGGGGCCAGGCGGGCAGCGCGGGCGCGGGACTGACAGGCGGGGCCGGGCGGGCAGCGCGGGCGCGGGACTGATAGGCGGGGCCGGGCGGCAGAGCGGGGCGCGGGCGGGCTGACAGGCGGGGCCCAATTGGCAGGGAGGCGGGGCGCGGGGGAAAACGGCTCTGGGCCGTTGGATCTTAGGCGGACGGCTAGGATTGGACTCGGCCTATTTAAAATAGGGCCATCCGATCTGAGATGGACGGCGGGGATGGGACGGCTGGCTTCTGTCTCCTTCCCCAGCCGGCTGAGGCGGCGGCGCCCGTCCCGCGACGGAGAACTCGCCGGAGACGAGGGGCGCGGGGGCCCTGCGGGTCCCTGGGGCGACCTGGGCGGTCGGGGAGGTTGGGGAGGGTGCGGGGAACCTTTTGGTGGGGGCTAGGTTGGGGCAGGGGCACCGGAGGGGGGCGGTCCACGGCGAAGCGGCTCGGCGGCGGCGCTATGGGACTCCGGTGAGCAATTAAACGCGATAGAGTGCAATAGAGGGGAAGGGAGGGGGCATGGGAGGTTCCTTACCTCAAGGCGAACTCCGGGGACTCCTTGGTGGCGACAATGGCGCGACGACGGCCCGGGTCGGCGGTGGCGGACCTCCGCGGCTGCGCAGCGAACGGCGGGTGAGCGCGGGCAGAGGAATTCGGGGAGGGAGAGGGAAAATTGGGGCGCGTCCCGGGTTGCGGACGTCGGGGCGGAGCTCACCGTGGCAGAAGGCACGGTGGGGCTCCAACGGCGACGGAGGAACGAGCTCGGGCGGCGGCGGATCGTGGCGACGGCGCTTTGGCGTGCGCGCAGCGAGGGGGAGATGGGAGGGAGGCCTGCAGGTGCGCAAATGAGGGAGGGGGAGATGGCAAGCTAGGCTTCGGGCTCAAGTGACCGAGGGCGAGGCGGTTGCGAGCTTCACGCGCGACGTGGGCGCGGAGTCCGCGGCACGCGCGGACCGGGGCAGCGGTTACGCGAAGACGGAGAAGCTGACAGCCGGGGCCCGCGGGCAGAGAGAGAGGAGAAAGCGGGCGCGGGCGCGGAGAACGGTTGCGCTGACGGGCGGGCCCGCCAGGGCAGAGAGAGCGGGGGAAGCGGGCGCGCGCGGGATGGGGAAAGCGGCTGCGCTGACGGGTGGGCCCGCCAGGGCAGAGAGAGGAGGGGGAAGCGGGCGCGCGCGGGATGGGCCGATTGGGCCGAAAGGCCGAGGGGGCGGGGGTATGGGCCTTTTTCCCTTTTTCTTTTATTCCAGCAATTGTTTTCCCCTTTTCTTTTTATTTTCTCTATTTGATTCAAATTCAAATAAGCCACAAATTCAAATTAGACTTTCTAAGAATTATGCACCAAACAAAAGTGAAATCTAGGGTTCAACATGATGCAACAATTCATACTCCCTTGGAGTTTAAGCTAATAGCCTATAGCTACAAATAAAATAACCACTTTTCTCCTATAGAAATGAGAAAGAGAAGATTGGGGAAGGATGAGAAAAGGGAAGTAACACCTGAATTTGTGAATATGAGCAAAGAAATTTTATACCCCCAAATTCAGGGTGTTACAGTTAGGCATACTGTTGGTCGTGTATTTCCATCACGTGGAACAGACAAAGTTTGGTACACCAGGCGCCTAAATCGGAGGATGAACAACGTAACAAGTTCATACCTCGAACGACAAGTGTGGATCTGCTAAACTCCTATGGGCTTGGCAACAAAAACTACGAATTTTGAACAAAACCAGTGCGAATGTACATATATCCTGAATGAAGTTTTCATTTGACGGGGTACAAGATGGTATACCTCTAATAGGGTTGGATCTCGGCCGCAAGACGGCGAATCCAACCAAAATACGAGTGCTGTTGTAAATCAATCGTCAAATAACTAATGATTTCGTGTGGTTCATGAAGGTAATACCTTAAGAAGGGGAGATTGATAGTCGCCTAGAGGGGGGGGGGTGAATAGGGCGAAACTGAAATTTACAAAAATAATCACAACTACAAGCCGGGTTAGCGTTAGTAATAAAGAAACGAGTCCGCGAGAGAGGGCGCAAAACAAATCGCAAGCAAATAAGAGTGTGACACAAGGATTTGTTTTACCGAGGTTCGGTTCTCGCAAACCTACTCCCCGTTGAGGAGGCCACAAAGGCCGGGTCTCTTTCAACCCTTCCCTCTCTCAAACGATCCCACGGATCGAGTGAGCTTTCTCTTCTTCTCAATCAAACGGGAACAAAGCTTCCCCGCAAGGGCCACCACACAATTGGTGCCTCTTGCCTTGGTTACAATTGAGTGATGATCTCAAGAACAAATGAGAAAGAAAGAGAGCAATCCAAGCGCAAGAGCTCAAAAGAACACGGCAAATCTCTCTCGCTAGTCACTAAGGGTTTGAGTGGAATTGGAGAGGATTTGATCTCTTTGTATGTGTCTAGAATTGAATGCCTAGCTCTTGTAAGTGGTTGAGAGTTGGAAAACTTGGATGGCAATGAATGTGGGGTGGTTGGGGTATTTATAGCCCCAACCACCAAAAGTGACCGTTGCTGGAACTCCTCTGTTCGATGGCGTACCGGACAGTCCGGTGCACACCGGACAGTCCGGTGCCCCTGCCACGTCACCATTGCCGTTGGATTCTGACCGTTGGAGCTTCTGACTTCTGGGCCCTCCTGGGTGTCCGGTGCACACCGGACATGTACTGTTTGATGTCCGGTGCACCGGTATGGGCGAGCCTGCCGTCTGCGCGCGCTGCGCGCGCATTTAATGCACCGCAGGGAGCCGTTGGCGCCGCAGAGAGCCGTTGCTCCGCTGGCACACCGGACAGTCCGGTGCACACCGGACAGTCCGGTGAATTTTAGCGGAGCGGCTGCCGAGCGAACCCGAGGCTGGCGAGTTCCGGAGGCCGCGTTTCCTTGGAGCACCGGACATGTCCGGTGCACACCGGACAGTCCGGTGAATTATAGCGCGCCGGCTTCCGAGAAATCCCGAGGGCGAAGAGTTTGAAGTCGAAGTCCTCTGGCCGCACCGGACAGTCCGGTGCACACCGGACAGTCCGGTGCCTCCGGCCAGAGGAGCCCTCGGTTGCCTTGCTGCTCCTTTGTTGAATCCAACACTTGGTCTTTTTATTGGCTGATTGTGAACCTTTTGCACCTGTATAACTTATGCACTAGAGTAAACTAGTTAGTCCAATGTTTGTGTTGGGCAATTCAACCACCAAAATTATTTAGGAACTAGGTCTAAGCCTAATTCCCTTTCAATCTCCCCCTTTTTGGTGATTGATGCCAACACAAACCAAAGCAAATATAGAAGTGCATAATTGAACTAGTTTACATAATGTAAGTGCAAAGGTTGCTTGGAATTGAGCCAATATAAACTTATATGATGCGCATGGATGGTTTCTTTGTTTTTGACATATTGGACCATATTTGCACCACGAGTTTTGTTTTTGCAAATTCTTTTGTAAATTCTTTTCAAAGTACTTTTGCAAGATAGTCAAAGGTAAATGAAAAAGATTTTGCAAAGCATTTTCAAGATATGGAATTTTCTCCCCCTATTTCCAATGCTTTTCCTTTGACTAAGCAAAACTCCCCCTCAAATAAGGTCTCCTCTTAGTGTTCAAGAGGGTTTTAAGACATCAATTTTGAAAATACTCGTTACTCCCTCTTAGAACACAAAGAGATACCAATTTTGAAATTTACCAATATAAAATTATCAAATTTATGAAATTAATTAGGTGGTGGTGCGGTCCTTTTGCTTTGGGCTCATATTTTCTCCCCCTTTGGCATGAATCGCCAAAAACGGAATCATTAGAGCCCAATGAAGTACATTCTCCCCCTTTGGTCATGAAATAAATGAGTGAAGGTTATACCAACGTTGGAGAGATGATGCGGAGCGACGACGAAGGATGAGTAGTAGAACGGAGTGGAAGCCTTTGTCTTCGCCGAAGACTCCAATTCCCTTTCAATACACCTATGACTTGGTTGAAATACACTTGAAAACACATTAGTCATAGCATATATAAAAGAGACATGATCAAAGGTATATTCATGTGCTATGCGTGCAAGACTAGCAAAAGAAATTCCTAGAATCAAGAATATTAAGCTCATGCCTAAGTCGGGTAAAAGATTGTTCATCAAGTGGTTTGGTAAAGATATCGGCTAATTGATCTTTAGTATTAATATAAGAAATCTCGATATCCCCCTTTTGTTGGTGATCCCGAAGAAAATGATACCGAATGGCTATGTGCTTAGTGCGGCTGTGCTCGACGGGATTGTCGGCCATTTTGATTGCACTCTCATTGTCACATAGCAAAGGAACTTTGGTTAATTTGTAACCGTAGTCCCGCAGGGTTTGCCTCATCCAAAGTAATTGCGCGCAACAATGGCCTGCGGCAATATACTCGGCTTCGGCGGTAGAAAGAGCGACCGAATTCTGCTTCTTTGAAGCCCATGACACCAAGGATCTTCCCAAGAACTGGCAAGTCCCCGATGTGCTTTTCCTATTAATCCTACACCCCGCCCAATCGGCATCCGAATAACCAATCAAATCAAAAGTGGATCCCCGAGGGTACCAAAGCCCAAACTTAGGAGTAAAAGCCAAATATCTCAAGATTCGTTTCACGGCCGTAAGGTGTGATTCCTTAGGGTCGGCTTGGAATCTTGCACACATGCAAACGGAAAGCATAATGTCCGGTCGAGATGCACATAAATAAAGCAATGATCCAATCATCGACCGGTATACCTTTTGATCCATGGACTTACCTCCCGTGTCGAGGTCGAGATGCCCATTTGTTCCCATGGGTGTCTTGATGGGCTTGGCATCCTTCATTCCAAACTTGCTTAGAATGTCTTGAGTATACTTGGTTTGGCTGATGAAGGTGCCCTCTTGGAGTTGCTTGACTTGGAATCCTAGAAAATACTTCAATTCCCCCATCATTGACATCTCGAATTTTTGTGTCATGATCCTACTAAATTCTTCACATGTAGATTTCTTAGTAGACCCAAAAATGATATCATCAACATAAATTTGGCATACAAACAAATCATTATCAAGAATCTTAGTGAATAAAGTAGGATCGGCTTTGCCGACTTTGAAGCCATTTGCAATAAGGAAATCTCTAAGGCATTCATACCATGCTCTTGGGGCTTGCTTAAGCCCATAAAGCGCCTTAGAGAGCCTATAAACATGGTTAGGGTACTCACTGTCTTCAAAGCCGGGAGGTTGCTCAACATAGACCTCCTCCTTGATTGGTCCATTGAGGAAGGCACTCTTTACGTCCATTTGATAGAGCTTGAAGCCATGGTAAGTAGCATAGGCTAATAATATGCGAATTGACTCAAGCCTAGCTACGGGTGCATAGGTTTCACCAAAATCCAAACCTTCGACTTGTGAATACCCCTTGGCCACGAGTCGAGCTTTGTTCCTAGTCACCACACCATGCTCGTCTTGCTTGTTGCGGAAGACCCACTTGGTTCCTACAACATTTTGATTAGGACGTGGAACTAAGTGCCATACCTCATTCCTTGTGAAATTGTTGAGCTCCTCTTGCATCGCCATCACCCAATCCGAATCTTGAAGTGCTTCCTCTACCCTGTGTGGCTCAATAGAGGAAACAAACGAGTAATGTTCACAAAAATGAGCAACACGAGATCGAGTGGTTACCCCCTTATGAATGTCGCCGAGGATGGTGTCGACGGGGTGATCTCGTTGTATTGCTTGGTGGACTCTTGGGTGTGGCGGCCTTGGTTGTTCATCCTCCTTGTCTTCATCATTTGCATCTCCCCCTTGATCATTGCCGTCATTTTGAGGTGGCTCATCTTCTTGATCTTCTTGTTCAACATTTTGAGCCTCATCCTCAACTTGAGTTGGTGGAGATGCTTGCATGGAGGAGGATGGTTGATCTTGTGCATTTGGAGGCTCTTCGGATTCCTTAGGACACACATCCCCGATGGACATGTTCCTTAGCGCTATGCATGGAGCCTGTTCTTCACCTACATCATCAAGATCAACTTGCTCTACTTGAGAGCCGTTAGTCTCATCAAACACAACGTCACAAGAAACTTCAACAAGTCCTGAGGACTTGTTAAAGACTCTATATGCCCTTGTGTTTGAGTCATATCCTAGTAAAAAGCCTTCTACAGTTTTAGGAGCAAATTTTGATTTTCTACCTCTTTTAACAAGTATAAAACATTTGCTACCAAAAACTCTAAAATATGAAATATTGGGCTTTTTACCGGTTAGGAGTTCATAAGATGTCTTCTTGAGGATTCGATGAAGATATAATCGGTTGATGGCGTAGCAGGCGGTGTTGACCGCCTCGGCCCAAAACCGATCCGGTGTCTTGTACTCATCAAGCATGGTTCTTGCCATGTCCAATAGAGTTCGATTCTTCCTCTCCACTACACCATTTTGTTGTGGAGTGTAGGGAGAAGAGAACTCATGCTTGATGCCCTCCTCCTCAAGAAAGCCTTCTATTTGAGAGTTCTTGAACTCCGTCCCATTGTCGCTTCTAATTTTCTTGATCCTTAAGCCGAACTCATTTTGAGCCCGTCTCAAGAATCCCTTTAAGGTCTCTTGGGTTTGTGATTTTTCCTGCAAAAAGAATACCCAAGTGAAGCGAGAATAATCATCCACAATTACAAGACAATACTTACTACCGCCGATGCTTATGTAAGCGATCGGGCCGAATAGATCCATATGTAGGAGCTCCAGTGGCCTGTCGGTAGTCATGATATTTTTGTGTGGATGATGTATCCCAACTTGCTTCCCAGCTTGGCATGCGCTACAAATCCTGTCTTTCTCAAAATGAACATCGGTTAGTCCCAAAATGTGTTCTCCCTTTAGAAGCTTGTGAAGATTCTTCATTCAAACATGGGCTAGTCGGCGGTGCCAGAGCCAACCCAAGTTAGTCTTAGCAATCAAGCAAGTGTCGAGTTCAGCTTTATTAAAATCTACTAAGTATAGCTGACCCTCTAACACTCCCTTAAAAGCTATTGAATCATCACTTCTTCTAAAGACAGTAACACCTATATCAGTAAAAAGACAGTTGTAGCCCATTTGACATAATTGGGATACGGAAAGCAAATTGTAATCTAATGAATCTACAAGAAAAACATTGGAAATAGTATGGTCAGGAGATATAGCAATTTTACCCAAACCTTTGACCAAACCTTGATTTCCATCCCCGAATGTGATAGC
The DNA here is from genome assembly GCA_029449295.1 of Zea luxurians. Lineage (NCBI taxonomy): Eukaryota > Viridiplantae > Streptophyta > Magnoliopsida > Poales > Poaceae > Zea > Zea luxurians. The sequence goes on along the minus strand of JAOPSE010000052.1, from coordinate 15,419,313 downwards.
TCGTTGGGGATCTTGGTTTTTCTCATATGAGGAGAACATCCTTTTCTCCCCTGTCATATGGTTTGTGCACCCGCTGTCGAGTATCCAACTTGAGCCCCCGGATGCATAAACCTACAAAACAAGTTTAGTTCTTTGTTTTAGGTACCCAAACGGTTTTGGGTCCTTTGGCATTAGAAACGAGAACTTTGGGTACCCAAACACAAGTCTTGGAGCCCTTGTGTTTGCCCCCAACAATTTTGGCAACTATCTTGCCGGATTTGCTAGTCAAAACATAAGATGCATCAAAAGTTTTAAATGAAATGACATGATCATTTGATGCATTAGTAGTTTTCTTTCTAGATAACTTGGCATGGGTTGGTGTTGGTTGCCTAGATCTAGATGTCTCACCCTTATACATAAAAGCATAATTAGGGCCAGAGTGAGACTTCCTAGAATGAATTTTCTTAATTTTACTCTCAGGATACCCGGCAGGGTACAAAATGTAACCCTCGTTATCCTGAGACATGGGAGCCTTGCCCTTAACAAAGTTAGACAAGTTCTTAGGAGGGGCATTAATTTTGACATTGTCTCCCCTTTGGAAGCCAATGCCGTCCTTAATGCCCGGGCGTCTCCCATTATAGAGCATGCTTCTAGCAAGTTTAAATTTTTCATTTTCTAAGTCATGCTCTCTAATCTTAGCATTAAGTTGTGCTATGTGATCATTTTGTTTCTTAATTAAAGCTAGGTGATCATGGATAGCATCAACATTAATATCTCTACATCTAGTACAAATGGAAATATGCTCAACATTAGATGTAGAGGGTTTGCAAGATTTTAGTTCAACAACCTTAGCATGCAACAAATCATTTTTAGCTCTAAGGTCGGAAATAGTAGCATTGCAAACATCAAAATCCTTAGCCTTAGCAATTAATTTCTCATTCTCATTTCTAAGGCTAGCAATGGAAGCATTCAATTCATCAATCCTAGCAAGCAAATCAACATTATCATTTCTTGGATCAATGCAAACATGAGAATCAACCTTAGCAATTAAATTGGCATTTTCATTTCTAAGGTTGTCTAAAGTCTCATGGCAAATACTTAGCTCACTAGACAATTTTTCACATTTTTCTCTTTCTAGAGCATAAGCATTTTTAACCTTAACATGTTTCTTGTTTTCCTTGATTAGGAAGTCCTCTTGGGAGTCCAAGAGATCATCCTTTTCATGGATGGCACTAATTAGCTCATTTAATTTTTCTTTTTGTTCCATGTTAAGGTTGGCAAAAAGAATACGCAAATTATCTTCCTCATTTTTATCATTATCCTCATCACTAGATGTTTCATATTTAGTGGAGGACCTTGATTTTACCTTCTTTTTGCCGTCCTTGGCCATAAGACACTTGTGGCCGACGTTGGGGAAGAGAAGGCCCTTGGTGACGGCGATGTTGGCGGCGTCCTCGTCGTCGGAGGAGTCGCTTGAGCTTTCGTCGGAGTCCCACTCCCGACAAACATGAGCATCGCCGCCCTTCTTCTTGTAGTATTTCTTCTTCTCCTTCCTCTTGCCCTTCTTGTCGTCGCCCCTGTCACTATCACTAGACATAGGACATTTTGCGATAAAATGACCGGGCTTACCACACTTGTAGCAAACCTTCTTGGAACGGGATTTGTAGTCCTTCCCCTTCCGTTGCTTGAGGATTTGCCGGAAGCTTTTGATGATTAGGGCCATCTCCTCGTTGTCGAGCTTGGAGGCGTCAATTGGTTGTCTACTTGGTGTAGACTCCTCCTTCTTCTCCTCCGTTGCCTTGAAGGCCACCGGTTGCGCCTCGGATGTGGAGGGTTCATCAAGCTCGTTGATCTTCTTGGAGCCCTTAATCATGCATTCAAAACTAACAAAATTCCCGATGACTTCCTCGGGGGTCATTTGTGTATATCTAGGATTGCCACGAATTAATTGTACTTGAGTAGGGTTAAGGAAAATAAGGGCTCTTAGAATAACCTTAACCACCTCGTGGTCATCCCATTTTGCGCTCCCGAGGTTGCGCACTTGGTTCACCAAGGTCTTGAGCCGGTTGTACATGTCTTGTGGCTCCTCCCCTTGGCGAAGACGGAAGCGACCGAGCTCCCCCTCGATCGTTTCCCGCTTGGTGATCTTGGTGAGTTCATCACCCTCGTGCGCCGTCTTGAGTAGGTCCCAAATTTCCTTGGCGTTCTTCAACCCTTGTACTTTGTTGTATTCCTCCTTGCTTAGAGAGGCAAGAAGGATTGTTGTGGCTTGAGAGTTGAAGTGCTCGATTTGGGCCACTTCGTCCGTGTCATAGTCCTCATCCCCTACGGATGGTACCTGTACACCATACTCAACAACATCCCATAATCTTTTGTGGAGAGAGGTTAGATGAAATCGCATCAAATTACTCCACATAGCATAATCTTCACCATTAAAAGTTGGTGGTTTGCCTAATGGGACGGAAAGTAAAGGTGTATGTTTAGGAATGCGAGGGTAGCGTAGGGGGATCTTACTATACTTCTTACGCTCTTGGCGTTTAGAAGTGACGGACGCCGCGTCGGAGCCGGAGGTAGATGTTGATGAGGTGTCGGTCTCGTAGTAGACCACCTTCCTCATCCTCTTGTGCTTGTCCCCACTCCGATGCGGCTTGTGAGAAGAAGATTTTTCCTTCTTCTCTTTGTGGTGAGAAGAGGAAGATCTTTTCTCCTTCCGCTTGGAGGATTTCTTCTTCTTCTCTCTTCTCTTGGTGCAGGACTCTTCCGATGAAGATGAAGTGCTCCCTTGGCTTGTAGTGGGCTTGTCGTCGCCGGTCTCCATCTCCCTCTTGGTGTGATCTCCCGACATCACTTCGAGCGGTTAGGCTCTAATGAAGCACCGGGCTCTGATACCAATTGATAGTCGCCTAGAGGGGGGGTGAATAGGGCGAAACTGAAATTTACAAAAATAATCACAACTACAAGCCGGGTTAGCGTTAGTAATAAAGAAACGAGTCCGCGAGAGAGGGCGCAAAACAAATCGCAAGCAAATAAGAGTGTGACACAAGGATTTGTTTTACCGAGGTTCGGTTCTCGCAAACCTACTCCCTGTTGAGGAGGCCACAAAGGCCGGGTCTCTTTCAACCCTTCCCTCTCTCAAACGATCCCACGGATCGAGTGAGCTTTCTCTTCTTCTCAATCAAACGGGAACAAAGCTTCCCCGCAAGGGCCACCACACAATTGGTGCCTCTTGCCTTGGTTACAATTGAGTGATGATCTCAAGAACAAATGAGAAAGAAAGAGAGCAATCCAAGCGCAAGAGCTCAAAAGAACACGGCAAATCTCTCTCGCTAGTCACTAAGGGTTTGAGTGGAATTGGAGAGGATTTGATCTCTTTGTATGTGTCTAGAATTGAATGCCTAGCTCTTGTAAGTGGTTGAGAGTTGGAAAACTTGGATGGCAATGAATGTGGGGTGGTTGGGGTATTTATAGCCCCAACCACCAAAAGTGACCGTTGCTGGAACTCCTCTGTTCGATGGCGCACCGGACAGTCCGGTGCACACCGGACAGTCCGGTGCCCCTGCCACGTCACCATTGCCGTTGGATTCTGACCGTTGGAGCTTCTGACTTCTGGGCCCTCCTGGGTGTCCGGTGCACACCGGACATGTACTGTTTGATGTCCGGTGCACCGGTATGGGCGAGCCTGCCGTCTGCGCGCGCTGCGCGCGCATTTAATGCACCGCAGGGAGCCGTTGGCGCCGCAGAGAGCCGTTGCTCCGCTGGCACACCGGACAGTCCGGTGCACACCGGACAGTCCGGTGAATTTTAGCGGAGCGGCTGCCGAGCGAACCCGAGGCTGGCGAGTTCCGGAGGCCGCGTTTCCTTGGAGCACCGGACATGTCCGGTGCACACCGGACAGTCCGGTGAATTATAGCGCGCCGGCTTCCGAGAAATCCCGAGGGCGAAGAGTTTGAAGTCGAAGTCCTCTGGCCGCACCGGACAGTCCGGTGCACACCGGACAGTCCGGTGCCTCCGGCCAGAGGAGCCGTCGGTTGCCTTGCTGCTCCTTTGTTGAATCCAACACTTGGTCTTTTTATTGGCTGATTGTGAACCTTTTGCACCTGTATAACTTATGCACTAGAGTAAACTAGTTAGTCCAATGTTTGTGTTGGGCAATTCAACCACCAAAATTATTTAGGAACTAGGTCTAAGCCTAATTCCCTTTCAGAGATGTAGTGCCCAGCACGCTGAATCGTAGCGGGTCCGTGTGGATCTGATGGCGTCGTCGATTGTCGGAGATGGAAGCAAACCAAACGGTCGCGATGTTCGTCGCCGGAAGCGGATTGGAGTCCTCTTCGGCTTCGGTCGCGAACGGCTGTGCGTGGTGACAAACTCGACCTCCTCTTCTGCGCAACCGAGGGGGGCCGGGGCCGACTCCACCGGGCGACGGGAGATCCGCCGCCGAGTCTCCGCGCAAAATCGCCCGTCCGCGGAGGGGTCGAGGCGAAGCGAGGTGGAACGCGAAGTTTCCGTAGTCGGGCGCGGCCGGCAGCGTCCGCGTGAAGGAGGCGAGGGGGCGGCTACAGTCGTCCCCTGCATCTAGCGTGAGAGAGAAGAGTGTCGCGAGGAAGGGGAGAGGATAGCGCTCGTCGCTGCGGGAGAAAGGGGGAGACTGTAGCCCCTATCCGATGAACAGTAATAGCGTAGGGGAGGGGAAGGGTGATGCGTTGCAGTCAGTCTTATATTATAGCCAACGCATATGTCCTTAAGTCTGTGTTCTTCCCCCCTACACCATCAGAGGATTTGACCTCGTGACCTCTCAAGCAAAGGCCAAGAGTAGCTACCGTTACACCACATATATTTTTATGTCTGCAACTATGACAAGAAACACATCTACTACATCTCTCACCAAACTCACTTACTATCTTCGCATAATGCGTAGTAGTAGATAAGTATCACCGAGATTCTTGAATTATATTTTTGAACGAAGGTAATATTATTTAAAGAAGAGTTTTGCATGCAATTTCTTTTGTTTGAATAATGTTTATACTTAAATTCCCTTTTTTGCATGTGTGACATTTATTCTTCGTAATATTTTTTCCATGGATCAGACTTGTGAGTCATTTTCATAAACCAACGCCAAGCATGAATCCATGTTTCTTAATTGAAACCCCGAACAAACACCATGAGCAAGAGGCACTCGCGTTGGCGTCGCTCATCGATGACGAGAAGAAGCTTGACGACTGTCAGTTCGACCTCTAGAAGCAGTCCTACGTGGTCGCATGTGCCGTTGTGTACGACAAGCTCCCACGAAGCCACCGCTTGGACGCGGTCCAGAGCATTTGCACCGCGTTGTCCATCGTTAAGCAGGGGGACCTCATGGTTGTCTCCAACGTTGATGACTATCTGGTTGTTCTGGACACCGCATCTGATGATGACGCCATCACGTCGTCCAGCTCATCGTCCACCTGAAGCCCAACCTGTCACGTAAGTCGCTACTGACCAGACATGAATTCTTGTGCGCTGGGACGATGGACGTTGTTGACGTTGTGTGAGTGTCCTCGAACATGATGTATGTGGTGGAGTAGCAATGGCCAGGGGTACTATCTTGCTGATGAGCCCGGGGTGCACTTTGTTTGGCAGCCCAACCAAGAGTCATCGGTACTCATCATGTCGCGTGCGTTCGACGACTACTATATCGAGGATTGTGACGTCATCTTGGCGCCGGAGGTGACGCAGAGGAGGATCGACAACAGTGACCAATTCGTCATCCTCGCCGTCGTTAGGGTAGCTTTTGTGCCGGCCTGACTTTAATTCTCTTCGCAAACACGCACACACTTGCGTTTTTGTTTAAGGAAGAGCGTATGGTGGTGTGTGTCTGATGACTAACGATGTACGAGGGAATTTCTTCCGGCGTGTGTGGAACGTGCTCTCCAATGATGAGATCATACAAATCGTGGCATATATCGAAGTCTGCATGATATTGATGGTTGCAATGTAGTGGTGAAACAACTAGATTAAAATAACAAAGTTTATGTATGGCTTGGATCACAAATTGATTATGAAACATTTTCTCATAACTGTATAACACACATTTTGTATATAAGTTATCGTAGTATACTGTTATTATATATTCCCGTTGCAACGCACGGACACTCAGCTAGTATATAAAATAAATACATTAACTATTGTATGTATCAACTAAAAAGGTATAATGAACTTTATTTTGGGAGGAAGGGAACATGCTCCATACTCAAATATAAATAGAAACCTTAGGGCCTGTTTAGGAGTAAAATATTTTTAGAGTTTCTAAACAATACCGTTGTTTTAGCAATACTGTAGTATTTTATGTCATACGGTGTTTGGTTGCAATCCTGAAACCATGTTTTTAAAATCATGATATTCTAGATATCATGGTATTTTTGGAGTATTTAAAACTCCAGCCAACCCAATGTTTTCAAAGCATGACTAGCTTTTGCTTAATACTATGGTTTACAATGTTGTATTCAAACAATGTTTCTCAAAACCATATTATTTTTGGAGCTACCGTATTTGAAAGTCGCCTAGAGGGGGGTGAATAGGGCGAAACTGAAATTTACAAAATTAATCACAACTACAAGTCGGGTTAGTCGTTAGAAATATAATCAAGTCCGAGAGAGGGTGCAAAACAAATCGCAAGCGAATAAAGAGTGTGACACGCAGATTTGTTTTACCGAGGTTCGGTTCTTGCAAACCTACTCCCCGTTGAGGTGGTCACAAAGATCGGGTCTCTTTCAACCCTTTCCCTCTCTCAAACGGTCCCACGGACCGAGTGAGCTTCTTCTTCTCAAACAATTGGAACACAAAGTTCCCGCAAGGATCACCACACAATTGGTGTCTCTTGCCTCAACTACAAGTGAGTTTGATCTTAAGAAAGATTGAGAAAGAAAAAGCAATCCAAGCGCAAGAGCTCAAAAGAACACAACAAATCACTCTCACTTAACACTAAAGCTTTTGTGGAATTGGGAGAGGATTTGATCACTTGGGTGTGTCTTGTATTGAATGCCTAGCTCTTGTAAGTAGTTGGAAGGTGGAAAACTTGGATGACTTGAATGTGGGGTGGTTGGGGGTATTTATAACCCCAACCACCAAACTAGCCGTTTGGTGGTGGCTGCTGTCGCATGGCGCACCGGACAGTCCGGTGCGCCACCGGACACTGTCCGGTGCGCCAGCCACGTCACCAGGCCGTAGGGTTCCGACCGTTGGAGCTCTGACTGCTAGGCCCGCCTGGATGTCCGGTGGCACACCGGACATGTACTGTAGAGTGTCCGGTGCGCCGCTTCGCGCGTGCCTGACTCCTGCGCGCTCTGGCGCGCATTTAATGCTTCTGCAGGTGACCGTTGGCGCGAAGTAGTCGTTGCTCCGCTGGCTCACCGGACAGTCCGGTGTGCACCAGACATGTCCGGTGAATTATAGCGGAGCGAATTCCCGAAGCTGGCGAGTTCCAGAGTCGCTCTCCTCTGGGGCACCGGACACTGTCTGGTGTACACCGGACAGTCCGGTGAATTATAGCGGAGCGCCTTTGGATTTTCCTGAAGGTGAAGAGTTTGGCTTGAAGTCCCCTGGTGCACTGGACACTGTCCGGTGGTGCACCGGACACTGTCCGGTGGCACACCGGACAGTCCGGTGCTCCAGACCAGGGCTGCCTTCGGTTAACCCTTGCTCTCTTTGTTGAACCCAATTCTTGATCTTTTTATTGGCTAAGTGTGAACCTTTGGCACCTGTATAACTTATACACTAGAGCAAACTAGTTAGTCCAATTATTTGTGTTGGGCAATTCAACCACCAAAATGAATTAGGAAAATAGGTGTAAGCCTAATTCCCTTTCAATCTCCCCCTTTTTGGTGATTGATGCCAACACAAACCAAAGCAAGTAAAAAGTGCATAATTGAACTAGCTTGTATAATGTAAGTGCAAAGGTTACTTAGAATTGAGCCAATATAACTACTCATAAGATATGCATGGATTGTTTCTTCAATTTTTGACATTTTGGATCATGCTTGCACCACATATTTTGTTTTTGCAAATTCTTTTGTAAATTCTTTTCAAAGTCCTTTTGCAAATAGTCAAAGGTAAGTGAATAAGATTTTGCAAAGCATTTTCAAGATTTGAAATTTTCTCCCCCTGTTTCAAATGCTTTTCCTTTGACTTAAACAAAACTCCCCCTAAATGAAATCCTCCTTTTAGTGTTCAAGAGGGTTTTAAGATGTCGATTTTGAAAATACTATTCTCTCCCCCTTTTGAACATAATGAGATACTAATTTGAAAATCATACCATTTGAAAAACTCTTTCTAAAATTAGTACCAATTGAAAACCAAAATTTGTAAATTGGTGTGGTGGTGCGGTCCTTTTGCTTTGGGCTCATGCTCTCTCCCCCTTTGGCATAAATCGCCAAAAACGGAATTATTAGAGCCCTTTCTATAACTACTTTCTCCCCCTTTGGTAAAAGACATAAGAGTGAAGATTATACCAAAGACGGAGTCCTTTTGTACTTAGGCTCTCTCCCCCAAAGATGGAGAGTTGCCCGGAGCGACGGCGAAGGATGAGTTACGGAGTGGAAGCCTTTGTCTTCGCCGAAGACTCCAATTCCCTTTCAATACACCTATGACTTGGCTTGAAATATACTTGAAAACACATTAGTCAGAGCATATGAAAGAGACATGATTAAAGGTATATGAATGAGCTATGTGTGCAAATCAACAAAAGAAGTTCCTAGAATCAAGAATATTTAGCTCATGCCTAAGTTTGTTAAAAGTTTGTTCATCTAGTGGCTTGGTAAAGATATCGGCTAATTGATCTTTAGTGTTAATATATGAAATCTCGATATCTCCCTTTTGTTGGTGATCCCTTAAAAAGTGATACCGAATGGCTAGCCGTTTAGTGCGGCTATGCTCAACGGGATTATCCGCCATGCGGATTGCACTCTCATTATCACATAGAAGATGAACTTTGGTTAATTTGTAATCGTAGTCCCTAAGGGTTTGCCTCATCCAAAGTAGTTGCACGCAACAATGTCCTGCGGCAATGTACTCGGCTTCGGCGGTAGAAAGAGCTACGAAATTTTGCTTCTTTGAAGCCCAAGACACCAAGGATCTTCCCAAGAACTGGCAAGTCCCCGATGTGCTCTTTCTATTAATCTTACACCCCGCCCAATCGGCATCCGAATAACCAATCAAATCAAAAGTGGATCCCCTAGGATACCAAAGCCCAAACTTAGGAGTATAAACTAAATATCTCAAGATTCGTTTCACGGCCGTAAGGTGAGCTTCCTTAGGGTCGGCTTGAAATCTTGCACACATGCATACGTAAAGCATTATATTCGGTCGAGATGCACATAAATATAGCAAAGAGCCTATCATCGACCGGTATACCTTTTGATCGACGTATTTACCTCCTTCGTCGAGGTCGAGATGCCCATTGGTTCCCATGGGTGTCTTGATGGGTTTGGCATCCTTCATCCCAAACTTGCTTAGAATATCTTGAGTATACTTCGTTTGGCTTAGGAAGGTGCCATCTTGGAGTTGCTTCACTTGAAATCCTAAGAAGTACTTCAACTCCCCCATCATAGACATCTCGAATTTCTGTGTCATGATCCTACTAAACTCTTCACACGTAGATTCGTTAGTAGACCCAAATATAATATCATCAACATAAATTTGGCATACAAACAAATCATTTTCAAGTGTTTTGGTAAAGAGTGTAGGATCGGCCTTTCCGACTTTGAATCCATTAGTGATAATAAAATCTCTAAGGCATTCATACCATGCTCTTGGGGCTTGCTTGTGCCCATAAAGCGCCTTAGAGAGTTTATAGACATGGTTAGGGTACTCACTATCTTCAAAGCCGGGAGGTTGCTCAACATAGACCTCTTCCTTGATTGGTCCATTGAGGAAAGGCACTCTTTACGTCCATTTGATAAAGCTTGAAGCCATGGTAAGTAGCATAGGCCAATAATATACGAATTGACTCAAGCCTAGCTACGGGTGCATAGGTTTCACCAAAATCCAAACCTTCGACTTGGGAGTATCCCTTGGCCACAAGTCGGGCTTTGTTCCTTGTCACCACACCATGCTCGTCTTGCTTGTTGCGGAACACCCATTTGGTTCCTACAACATTTTGATTAGGACGTGGAACTAAATGTCATACCTCGTTCCTAGTGAAGTTATTGAGCTCGTCTTGCATCGCCACCACCCAATCCGAATCTTGAAGTGCTTCCTCTACCCTGTGTGGCTCAATAGAGGAAACAAAAGAGCAATGTTCACAAAAATGTGCAACACGAGATCTAGTGGTTACCCCCTTATGTATATCGCCGAGGATGGTGTCGACGGGGTGATCTCGTTGGATTGCTTGGTGGACTCTTGGGTGTGGCAGCCTTGGTTCTTCATCTTCCTTGTCTTGATCATTTGCATCTCCCCCTTGATCATTGCCGTCATCTTGAGGTGGCTCATTTGCTTGATCTTCTCCTTCATTAACTTGAGCCTCATCCTCATTTTGAGTTGGTGGGGTTGCTTGTGTGGAGGAGGATGGTTGATCTTGTGCATTTGGAGGCTCTTCAGATTCTTTAGGACACACATCCCAATGGACATGTTCCTTAGCGTGATGCACGGAGCCTCTTCATCACCTATCTCATCAAGATCAACTTGCTCTACTTGAGAGCCGTTAGTCTCATCAAACACAACGTCACAAGAAACTTCAACTTGTCCAGTGGACTTGTTAAAGACTCTATATGCCCTTGTGTTTGAATCATATCCTAGTAAGAAGCCTTCTACAGTCTTAGGAGCAAATTTAGATTTTCTACCTCTTTTAACAAGAATAAAACATTTGCTACCAAAGACTCTGAAATATGAAATATTGGGCTTTTTACCGGTTAGGAGTTCGTATGATGTCTTCTTGAGGATTCAGTGTAGATATAACCGGTTGATGGCGTAGCAGGCGGTGTTGACCGCTGAAAGGGAAATGTGCCCTTGGGCCATTTCTAAGTATTTTGGTGGTTTAGTGTCCAACACAAGTGCCTAAGTGTAAAAAGGTGGACAAAGTACAAATCCAGGATAAAGGTATGTTTCTCAGACTTAGTACATTGTTTTATGGACTAATGTATTGTGTCTAAGTGCTGAAAACAGAAAAAATCGAGTTGGAGAAGAGATGGCTCGAGCAGCCAAAGTTTGCTCAGTCTGGGTGCACCGGACTGTCCGGTGGTGCACCGGACAGTGTCCGGTGCGCCAGGCTGGCTCGAGGGAAAAGGCTGCTCTCGGGACTTCGACGGTGGTGTACGGCTATAATTCACCGGACTGTCCGGTGGTGCACCGAACTATCCGGTGGTGCACCGGACTATCCGGTGGGCCGTTCACAGGCGAACTTGTCGCTCTCGGGAATTCATCGGCGACGTACGGCTAAAATTCATCGGACTGTCTGGTGTGCACCGGACTGTCCGGTGAGCCAACAGTCGGCAGGGCCAACGGTCGGCCGCGCGATCTGCGCGGGACACGTGGCCGAGCCAACGGCTAGAAGGGGGCACCGGTCTATCCGGTGTGCACCGGACATGTCCGGTGCGCCAACGGCTCTCTGGCTGCCAACGGTCGACTATGCCATTTTTGGAAGGAAATCGGGCACCGGACAGTGTCCGGTGTGCATCGGACTGTCCGGTGCGCCAGTCGACAGAAGGCAAGATCAGCCTTCCTAGATTGCTCTCAATGGCTCCTAGCTGCCTTGGGGCTATAAAAGGGACCCCTAGGCGCATGGAGGAGCATACCAAGCATTCCTACAATATTCCTAAGCACCAAGACATCGATTTCGTGCCTTTGATTCTTTGCGATAGCAATTAGAGCTCTAGTTGAGTGGTGAACTCATTGAGTTGTGTTGTGAGCTCTCATTGCGATTTGTGTGCGTGGTGTTGCTGTGATTTCTTGTCTTGAGTGCGTTGCTAATCCCTCCCTTGCTCCGTGTTTCTTTGTGAACTTCAAGTGTAAGGGCGAGAGGCTCCAATTTGTGGAGATTCCTCGCAAACGGGATTGAGTAAAGCAAACAAAACACCATGGTATTCAAGTGGGTCTTTGGACCGCTTGAGAGGGGTTGATTGCAACCCTCGTCCGTTGGGACGCCACAACGTGGAGTAGGCAAGCGTTGGTCTTGGCCGAACCACGGGATAACCACCGTGCCATCTCTGTGATTGATTTCTTGTGGTTATTGTGTTTTGTCTCCTCTCTAGCCACTTGGCATTTACTGTGCTAACGCTTAACCAAGTTTTTGTGGCTTAAGTTCTCAAGTTTTACAGGATCACCTATTCACCCCCCCTCTAGGTGCTCTCAATTGGTATCAGAGCCGTTCTCTTCACAAAGGGACTAACCGCCCGAAGAGATGGATCCTAAGGGGAAGGGAATCGTGATCAACGACAAAGAGAAGGAATCCTTCGTCAACGAGCCGAAGGATAACGAGCCTACCGACTCGGGCTCGGGCCATAGATGGAAAGATGGGAAGAAGAAGAAGACGAGGCACATCAAGGAGATCGTCTACTACGACGACAGCGATGAGTCTACCTCTTCCCAAAAGGACGATGACCACAACGACTACGAGAGAAGGAAACCCATTAATTCGAACTTTTCTTTTGACTACTCTCGTATTCCGCAAAGTTCAAATTCACATTTGCTCTCCATTCCACTCGGCAAGCCTCCACACTTTGATGGGGAGGACTACGGATTTTGGAGCCACAAAATGCGTAGTCACCTATTCTCTCTCCATCCTAGTATATGGGAGATTGTAGAGAGTGGAATGCACTTTGATAGTTCGGATAGTCTCATGTTCATTAATGAGCAAATTCATAAGAATGCACAAGCTACTACTGTTCTTCTAGCTTCATTGTGCAGGGATGAATATCACAAAGTGAGCGGCTTGGATAATGCCAAGCAGATCTGGGACACCCTCAAGATTTCTCATGAGGGGAACGACGTCACCTTGCTCACCAAAATGGAGTTGGTGGAGGGCGAGCTTGGACGGTTCACGATGATAAGGGGCGAGGAGCCAACTCAAACATACAACCGGCTCAAGACCCTTATCAACAAAATAAGGAGCTACGGAAGCACGCGATGGATGGACCACGACGTCGTCCGTCTGATGCTAAGGTCCTTTACCGTTCTTGATCCTCATTTGGTGAATAATATTCGTGAGAATCCCAGGTACACCAAAATGTCGCCCGAAGAAGTCCTTGGAAAATTCGTTAGCGGGCGAATGATGATCAAGGAGGCGAGGTACGTGGACGACGCTTTGAATGGTCTGATCAACGAGCCGCAACCCCTTGCTCTCAAGGCAACAAGAAGCAAGGAGGCGCTACCTAGCAAGGTGGCACAAATTGAGGCGGCCGGACTTAATGATGAAGAGATGGCCCTCATCATCAAAAGATTCAAGACGGCGCTTAAGGGTCGCAAGGGACAGCCAAGCAAGACCAAAGCCAAGGGGAAGCACTCATGCTTCAAATGCGGTAAGCTTGGTCATTTTATTGCTAACTGTCCCGACAATGATAGTGATCAGGATCAAGGGAACAAGAGGGAGAAAAAGAAGAACTATAAGAAGGCAAAGGGCGAGGCACATCTTGGCAAGGAGTGGGATTCGAATTGCTCCTCGTCCGACTCCGACAATGAAGGACTCGCCGCCACCGCCTTCAACAAGTCATCCCTCTTCCCCAACGAGCGTCACACATGCCTTATGGCAAGGGAGAAGAAGGTAAGTACTCGAAACTCTACTTATGCTTCTTCAAGTGAGGACGAATCTAGTGATGAGGATGAAATAGATTATTCATGTTTATTTAAGGGCCTAGATAGAACCAAGGTAGATAAAATTAATGAGTTGATTGATGCCTTGAATGATAAGAATAGGCTTTTAGAAAAACAAGAGGACTTGTTGTATGAAGAACATGACAAATTTTTAGAAGCACAAAAATCTCATGCCTTAGAAGTTAAGAGAAACGAAATGCTTTCTTGTGAATTATCTTCTTGCCATGAGACAATTTCTAGCTTAAGGAGCATTAATGATGAATTGAATGCTAAGTTAGAAATAGCTAGTAAATCAACAACTTGTGTAGAAAATGTTGTTATTTGCAATAGATGTAAAGATTTTGATATTGATGCTTGTAGTGAACACATAGCTTCTATTGCAAAGTTAAATGATGAAATGGCTAGTCTTAATGCCCAACTTAAGGCTAGCAAAAGTGATTTTGATAAACTAAAATTTGCTAGGGATGCCTACACGATTGGTAGACACCCCTCAATTAAGGATGGGCTTGGCTTCAAGAGGGAAGCCAAGAACTTAACAAGCCATAAGGCTCCCATCTCCGCCAAGGAGAAAGGGAAGGCCCCTGTGGCATGTAGTACTAAAAAGAACCATGCTTTTATGTACAATGATAGAAGACAGTCTCATAGGAGTTGTAATGCTTTTGATTCACATGCCTATGATTCTTATGCTATGTTTGCTCCCAGTTCTTCCTATATGCATGATAGAGATATGCCTAGGAAAAATATTCATCATGTGCCTAGAAAGAATATTGTTCATGCTCCTAGGAAAGTTATGAATGGACCCTCTACAATTTATTATGCTTTAAATGCTTCCTTTGCTATTTGTAGAAAGGATAGGAAGATAGTTGCTAGGAAATTAGGGGCAAAATGCAAAGGTGATAAAACTTGCATTTGGGTCCCTAAGGAAATTGTGACTAACCTTGTAGGACCCAACAAGAGTTGGGTACCTAAGACCCAAGCCTAAATTTTAGGGATGTTCCTAAAACATTCGAATTGTATCACAAATCTAATATTTTAGCATAGGTATACATATAATTTAAAGCTAATTTTTGGCAATGTTATGAAGAATATTATGAAGTATTTAAATAAATTTTTGTATAATTTTTTATGTACATTATTTTCTCCATACAACAAAAAAGATGAAAAAACATCCGAATCCGTATTCGGATAGACATCCGAATTTTATATCAATTATTTAAAAATATCTAGAACGAATTTAATGTTTATTTTTTGTGAAAATTAATAGCCTCAATGCTAAAAACAAGAATATAAATTTACATATCAAATTCTATATGTTATTTGTTCACAATTAAAGAAAGAAGACCAAAAAATTGACATCCGAATAAATATCCGGATCCATCCCTACTAAATTTGCCTTGCAGGTTTATGCATCCGGGGGCTCAAGCTGGATTATCGACAGCGGATGCACAAACCATATGACGGGGGAGAAGAAGATGTTCACCTCCTACGTCAAGAATAAGGATTCCCAAGATTCAATCATATTCGGTGATGGGAACCAAGGCAAGGTGAAAGGTTTAGGCAAGATTGCAATATCTAATGAGCACTCTATCTCTAATGTGTTTTTAGTTGAGTCTCTTGGATATAATTTACTATCTGTCAGTCAATTATGTAATATGGGATATAATTGTTTATTTACAAATGTAGATGTGTCTGTCTTTAGAAGATGTGATGGTTCACTAGCTTTTAAGGGTGTACTAGACGACAAACTTTATTTAGTTGATTTTGCAAAAGAAGAGGCCGGTCTAGATGCATGCTTAATGGCTAAGACTTGCATGGGCTGGTTGTGGCATTGCCGCTTAGCACATGTGGGGATGAAGAACCTCCACAAGCTTCTAAAGGGAGAACACGTGATAGGTCTAACCAATGTACATTTCGAAAAAGATAGACCTTGTGCAGCTTGTAAAGCAGGTAAACAAGTGGGAGGAGCACATCCCAGCAAGAATGTGATGACCACGTCAAGACCTCTGGAGCTGCTGCATATGGACCTCTTCGGACCTGTCGCCTATCTGAGCATAGGAGGAAGTAAGTATGGTCTAGTTATTGTTGATGACTTTTCCCGCTTCACTTGGGTGTTCTTTTTGCAGGATAAGTCTGAAACCCAAGGGACCCTCAAGCGCTTCCTAAGGAGAGCTCAAAATGAGTTTGAGCTCAAGGTGAAGAAGATAAGAAGCGACAACGGGTCCGAATTCAAGAATCTTCAAGTGGAGGAGTTCCTTGAGGAGGAGGGGATCAAGCACGAATTCTCCGCTCCCTACACACCTCAGCAAAATGGTGTGGTAGAGAGGAAGAACAGGACGCTCATTGATATGGCGAGGACTATGCTTGGAGAGTTCAAGACCCCCGAGCGCTTTTGGTCGGAAGCCGTGAACACGGCTTGCCATGCCATCAACAGGGTCTACCTTCACTGCCTCCTCAAGAAGACTTCATATGAGCTGCTAACTGGTAACAAACCCAATGTATCGTACTTTCGTGTTTTTGGGAGTAAATGCTACATTCTAGTGAAGAAGGGTAGGAATTCCAAATTTGCTCCCAAAGCTGTAGAAGGGTTTTTATTAGGTTATGATTCAAATACAAAGGCGTATAGGGTCTTCAACAAATCATCGGGTTTGGTTGAAGTCTCTAGCGACGTTGTATTTGATGAGACTAATGGCTCTCCAAGAGAGCAAGTTGTTGATCTTGATGATGTAGATGAAGAAGACGTTCCAACGGCCGCGATTCGCACCATGGCGATTGGAGATGTACGGCCTCAGGAACATTTGGAGCAAGATCAACAGTCTTCCTCAACTATGGTGCATCCCCCAACCCAAGATGACGAACAGGTACCTCAAGTGGAGGCGCATGATCAAGGGGGAGCACAGGATGTTCAAGTTGAAGAGGAAGAAGCACCTCAGGCACCTCCAACCCAAGTTCGAGCGACGATTCAAAGGGATCATCCCGTCGACCAGATATTGGGTGATATTAGCAAGGGAGTAACTACTCGTTCAAGATTAGTTAATTTTTGTGAGCATTACTCCTTTGTCTCTTCTATTGAGCCTTTCAGGGTAGAAGAGGCCTTGCTAGATCCGGACTGGGTGTTGGCCATGCAGGAGGAACTCAACAATTTCAAGCGCAATGAAGTTTGGACACTGGTGCCTCGTCCCAAGCAAAATGTTGTGGGAACCAAGTGGGTGTTCCGCAACAAACAGGACGAGCACGGGGTGGTGACGAGGAACAAGGCTCGACTTGTGGCAAAAGGTTATGCCCAAGTCGCAGGTTTGGACTTTGAGGAGACTTTTGCTCCTGTGGCTAGGCTAGAATCAATTCGTATCTTGCTAGCATATGCCGCTCACCATTCTTTCATGTTGTACCAAATGGATGTGAAGAGCGCTTTCCTCAACGGGTCGATCAAGGAGGAGGTGTACGTGGAGCAACCCCTTGGCTTCGAGGATGAACGGTACCCCGACCACGTGTGTAAGCTCTCTAAGGCGCTCTATGGACTTAAGCAAGCCCCAAGAGCATGGTATGAATGCCTTAGAGACTTTTTAATTGCTAATGCTTTCAAGGTTGGGAAAGCTGATCCAACTCTTTTCACTAAGACGTGCGATGGTGATCTTTTTGTGTGCCAAATTTATGTCGATGACATAATATTTGGTTCTACTAATCAGAAGTCTTGTGAAGAGTTTAGCAGGGTTATGACACAGAAATTCGAGATGTCGATGATGGCCGAGTTGAACTACTTCCTTGGGTTCCAAGTGAAGCAACTCAAGGACGGCACTTTCATCTCCCAAACGAAGTACACGCAAGACTTGCTAAAGCGGTTTGGGATGAAGGACGCGAAGCCCGCAAAGACGCTGATGGGAACTGACGGACACACCGACCTCAACAAAGGAGGTAAGTCCGTTGATCAAAAAGCATACCGGTCCATGATAGGTTCTTTGCTTTATTTATGTGCTAGTAGACCGGATATTATGCTTAGCGTATGCATGTGTGCTAGATTTCAATCCGATCCTAAGGAGTGTCACTTAGTGGCTGTGAAGCGAATTCTTCGATACTTAGTGAGAGCACCTAGAGGGGGGGTGAATAGGTGATCCTGTAACACTTCAAAACTTTAGCCACAAAACTTGGTTAATTGTTAGCACAATAATTGCCAAGTGGCTATAGAGGAATCCTCAACAAAACACAATAACCAACAAGGATCAATCACAGAGATGGCACGGTGGTTATCCCGTGGTTCGGCCAAGACCAACGCTTGCCTACTCCACGTTGTGGCGTCCCAACGGACGAGGGTTGCAATCAACCCCTCTCAAGCGGTCCAAAGACCTACTTGAATACCACAGTGTTTTGTTTGCTTTTTATCAATCCCGTTTGCGAGGAATCTCCACAACTTGGAGCCTCTCGCCCTTACACTTGAAATTCACAAAGAACACGGAGCAAGGGAGGGATTAGCAACGCACACAAGACACAAGAATCAGAGTGTCAACACGCACACAAATCGCAACAAGAGCTCGCAACACGACTCAATGAGTTCACAACTCCACAAGAGCTCTATATGCTATCACAATGAAACGAATGCGCGAAATCTATGTCTTGGTGCTTAGAAATGTTGTAGGAATGCTTGATGTGCTCCTCCATGCGCCAAGGGGTCCCTTTTATAGCCCCAAGGCAGCTAGGAGCTGTTGGGAGCAATCTTGGAAGGCTGATCTTGCCTTCTGTCGACTGGCGCACCGGACAGTCCGGTGCACACCGGACACTATCCGGTGCCCGATTTCCTTCCTTAAATAGCGAAGCCGACCATTGGCAGCCTGAGAGCCGTTGGCGCACCGGACATGTCCGGTGCACATCGGACAGTCCGGTGCCCCCTTCTAGCCGTTGGCTCGGCCACGTGTCCCGCGCAGATCGCGCGGCCGACCGTTGGCCCGACCGACCGTTGGCACACCGGACAGTCCAGTGAATTATAGCCGTACGTCGCCGGTGAATTCCCGAGAGCGGCCAGTTCGCTCGAACCAGCCTGGCGCACCGGACACTGTCCGGTGCACCACCGGACAGTCCGGTGCTCCCAGACTTAGCAGATTCTTAGCTGCTCGAGCCAAGACATTTCCAATTGGATTTTTCCTATTTCCAGCACTTAGACACAATACATTAGTCCATAAAACAATGTACTAAGTCTGAGAAACATACCTTTATCCTTGATTTGTACTTTGTCCACCTCTTTACACTTAGGCACTTGTGTTGGACACTAAATCACCAAAACACTTAGAAATGGCCCAAGGGCACATTTCCCTTTCAATCTCCCCCTTTTTGGTGATTTATGCCAACACAACATAAAGCAAGTAGAACAAGTACAAAAACAATTCAAATTAGAACTCAAAATTGTTTTGATTCAATTTGACATATATGGATCACTCTATGCCACCACTTGGTTTGTTTTTGCAAATCAAACTCAAATTCCTATCTCTAAGTCAAAACCACTTGTAGAGACATAAAGAGAGGTTTTCCAAAGAAATTTGATCAAGGATTTCAAAAACTCCCCCTTTTTCCCATAATCAACACTTCTCCCCACAAGAGGCCAACTTTTGACATAAAAGACAATAAGTTTTGACAAACCAAAAGCTCTATTCTACTATTTTCAAAATCTCTCAAGTGGTAGCTGATCCATTTATCGCTTTGGCCTTTATTTTCCCCCTTTTTCCCATAATCAACACTTCTCCCCACAAGAGGCCAACTTTTGACATAAAAGACAATAAGTTTTGACAAACCAAAAGCTCTATTCTACTATTTTCAAAATCTCTCAAGTGGTAGCTGATCCATTTATCGCTTTGGCCTTTATTTTCTCCCCCTTTGGCATCAAGCACCAAAACGGGATCAATCTTGGCCCTTTAACCCCATTGCCTCACCAAAATTTTCAAATAAGAACACAAAGGCAATAGGAGTATAAAGATGAACTTGGAAAAGTTACTCTTTCTCATCGGAGTGCAGTGGAAGTCTTGCATGGTCCAAGTCCACCTTTTCCCTTTCAATTCTCCTTGGAGACTAAAACAACCAAACTCAAGTACATGGTTAGTCTCAAAGGGTCAAGTTGTAGCACAGCTCCCCCTAAATATGTGCATCACTTGCAAAAAGGACTTATGAGGTCCAGGGAGTGTTTGTACAACTTGAGCACTACAATAAGCAACAAAATGCAGAATGAACATGATCAAAGGCATAAACACATGTATGCTATAATTCAATCCAAGTTCCGCGAATCTAAGATATTGAGCTCACTACGCAGCCTGCAAAAGGTCTTCTCATCTAGAGGCTTGGTAAAGATATCGGCTAGCTGGTTCTCGGTGCTAACATGAAACACTTCGATATCTCCCTTTTGCTGGTGGTCTCTCAAAAAGTGATGCCGGATGTCAATGTGCTTTGTGCGGCTGTGCTCAATAGGATTTTCCGCTATTCGGATAGCACTCTCATTATCACATAGGAGTGGGACTTTGCTCAGATTGTAGCCAAAGTCCCTGAGGGTTTGCCTCATCTAAAGTAGTTGCGCACAACACTGTCCTGCGGCAACGTACTCGGCCTCAGCGGTGGATAGGGCAACGGAGGTTTGTTTCTTAGAGTTCCATGACACCAGGGACCTTCCTAAGAATTGGCACGTCCCCGATGTACTCTTCCTATCGACCTTACATCCAGCATAGTCGGAATCTGAGTACCCAATCAAGTCAAAGTTAGACCCCTTTGGATACCAGATCCCGAAGCAAGGCGTAGCGACTAAATATCGAAGAATTCGCTTCACAGCCACTAAGTGACACTCCTTAGGATCGGATTGAAATCTAGCACACATGCATACGCTAAGCATAATATCCGGTCTACTAGCACATAAATAAAGCAAAGAACCTATCATGTACCGGTATGCTTTTTGATCAACGGACTTACCTCCTTTGTTGAGGTCGGTGTGTCCGTCGGTTCCCATCGGCGTCTTTGCGGGCTTGGCGTCCTTCATCCCAAACCTCTTTAGCAAATCTTGCGTGTACTTCGTTTGGGAGATGAAAGTGCCGTCCTTGAGTTGCTTCACTTGGAACCCAAGGAAGTAGTTCAACTCGGCCATCATCGACATCTCGAATTTCTGTGTCATAACCCTGCTAAACTCTTCACAAGACTTCTGATTAGTAGAACCAAATATTATGTCATCGACATAAATTTGGCACACAAAAAGATCACCATCGCACGTCTTAGTGAAAAGAGTTGGATCAGCTTTCCCAACCTTGAAAGCATTAGCAATTAAAAAGTCTCTAAGGCATTCATACCATGCTCTTGGGGCTTGCTTAAGTCCATAGAGCGCCTTAGAGAGCTTACACACGTGGTCGGGGTACCGTTCATCCTCAAAGCCAGGGGGTTGCTCCACGTACACCTCCTCCTTGATCGGCCCGTTGAGGAAAGCGCTCTTCACATCCATTTGGTACAACCTGAAGGAATGGTGAGCGGCATATGCTAGCAAGATACGAATTGATTCTAGCCTAGCCAC
The DNA here is from genome assembly GCA_029449295.1 of Zea luxurians. NCBI lineage: Eukaryota > Viridiplantae > Streptophyta > Magnoliopsida > Poales > Poaceae > Zea > Zea luxurians. The sequence goes on along the minus strand of JAOPSE010000052.1, from coordinate 15,398,033 downwards.
GGGAGCAAAAGTCTCCTCAAAGTCCAAACCTGCGACTTGGGCATAACCTTTTGCCACAAGCCGAGCCTTGTTCCTTGTCACCACCCCATGCTCGTCCTGTTTGTTGCGAAACACCCACTTGGTTCCCACAACATTTTGCTTGGGGCGAGGCACCAGTGTCCAAACTTCATTGCGCTTGAAATTGTTGAGTTCCTCCTGCATGGCCAACACCCAGTCCGGATCTAGCAAGGCCTCTTCTACCCTGAAAGGCTCAATAGAAGAGACAAAAGAGTAATGCTCACAAAAATTAACTAATCTTGAACGAGTAGTTACTCCCTTGCTAATATCACCCAAAATTTGGTCGACGGGATGATCCCTTTGGATCGTCGCTCGAACTTGGGTTGGAGGTGCCTGAGGTGCTTCTTCCTCTTCAATTTGAACATCCTGTGCTCCCCCTTGATCATGCGCCTCCACTTGAGGTACCTGTTCGTCATCCTGGGTTGGGGGATGCACCATAGTTGAGGAAGACGGTTGATCTTGCTCCAAATGTTCCTGAGGCCGTACATCTCCAATCGCCATGGTGCGTATCGCGGCCGTTGGAACGTCTTCTTCATCTACATCATCAAGATCAACAACTTGCTCTCTTGGAGAGCCATTAGTCTCATCAAATACAACGTCGCTAGAGACTTCAACCAAACCCGATGATTTGTTGAAGACCCTATACGCCTTTGTATTTGAATCATAACCTAATAAAAACCCTTCTACGGCTTTGGGAGCAAATTTGGAATTCCTACCCTTCTTCACTAGAATGTAGCATTTACTCCCAAATACACGAAAGTACGATACATTGGGTTTGTTACCAGTCAGCAGCTCATATGAAGTCTTCTTGAGGAGGCGGTGAAGGTAGACCCTGTTGATGGCGTGGCAAGCCGTGTTCACGGCTTCCGACCAAAAGCACTCGGGGGTCTTGAACTCTCCAAGCATAGTCCTCGCCATATCTATGAGCGTCCTGTTCTTCCTCTCTACCACACCATTTTGCTGAGGTGTGTAGGGAGCGGAAAACTCGTGCTTGATCCCCTCCTCCTCAAGGAACTCCTCCACTTGAAGATTCTTGAATTCGGACCCGTTGTCGCTCCTTATCTTCTTCACCTTGAGCTCAAATTCATTTTGAGCTCTCCTGAGGAAGCGCTTGAGGATCCCTTGGGTTTCAGACTTATCCTGCAAAAAGAACACCCAAGTGAAGCGGGAAAAGTCATCAACAATAACTAAACCATACTTACTTCCTCCTATGCTCAGATAGGCGACGGGTCCGAAGAGGTCCATATGCAGCAACTCCAGAGGTCTTGACGTGGTCATCACATTCTTGCTGTGATGTGCTCCTCCCACTTGTTTACCTGCTTGACAAGCTGCACAAGGTCTATCTTTTTCGAAATGAACATTGGTTAGACCTATCACGTGTTCTCCCTTTAGAAGCTTGTGGAGGTTCTTCATCCCCACATGTGCTAAGCGGCGATGCCACAACCAGCCCATGCAAGTCTTAGCCATTAAGCATGCATCTAGACCGGCCTCTTATTTTGCAAAATCAACTAAGTAAAGTTTGTCGTCTAGTACACCCTTAAAAGCTAGTGAACCATCACATCTTCTAAAGACAGACACATCTACATTTGTAAATAGACAGTTATATCCCATATTGCATAGTTGACTAACAGATAGCAAATTATATCCAAGAGACTCTACTAAAAACACATTAGAGATAGAGTGCTCATTTGAGATTGCAATTTTACCTAACCCTTTTACCTTGCCTTGATTCCCATCACTGAATATTATTGAATCTTGGGAATCCTTATTCTTGACGTAGGAGGTGAACATCTTCTTCTCCCCCGTCATATGGTTTGTGCATCCGCTGTCGATAATCCAGCTTGAACCCCCGGATGCATAAACCTGCAAGGCAAATTTAGGCTTGGGTCTTAGGTACCCAACTCATGTTGGGTCCTACAAGGTTAGCACAAATATCCTTAGGGACCCAAATGCAAGTTTTGTCTCCCTTGCATCTTGCCCCTAATTTTCTAGCAACTATCTTCCTATCCTTTCTACAAATAGCAAAAGAAGCATTTAAAGCATGATATATTGTAGAAGGTTCATTTACTTTCCTAGGAACATTAACAACATTTCTCCTAGGCATATTATGAACAACATTTCTCCTACCAACATTTCTATCATGCACATAAGAAGAACTAGAAGCAAACATGGCATGAGAATCAAAGGCATTATATGCATTACAACTCCTATAAGCATTTCTAGATTGTCTCCTATCATGGTACATAAAGGCATGGTTCTTTTGCACACTACTAGCCATATGGGCCTTCCCTTTCTCCTTGGCGGAGATGGGAGCCTTATGGCTTGTCAAGTTCTTGGCTTCCCTCTTGTAACCAAGTCCATCCTTAATTGAGGGGTGTCTACCAATCGTGTAGGCATCCCTTGCAAATTTTAGCTTGTCAAATTCATTCTTGCTAGTCTTAAGTTGGACATTAAGACTAGCTAATTCCTCATTTAATTTCGAAATTGAAACTAAATGATCACTACAAGCATCAATGTCAAAATCTTTACACCTATTACAAGTTTCAACAATTTCTACACAAGAATTAGATTTACTAGCTACTTCTAGTTTAGCATTTAAATCATCATTAAAACTTTTTAACGTAGCAATAGTTTCATGACAAGAAGATAATTCACTAGAGAGCATTTTATTCCTTTTAATTTCTAGAGCAAGAGACTTTTGTGCTTCTACAAATTTATCATGTTCTTCATACAACAAATCCTCTTGCTTTTCTAAAAGCATATTCTTATCATTCAAGGCATCAATTAATTCATTGATTTTGTCTACCTTGGTTCTATCTAGGCCCTTAAACAAACATGAATAATCTATTTCATCCTCATCACTAGATTCGTCCTCACTTGAAGAAGCATAAGTAGAGTTTTGAGTACATACCTTCTTCTCTCTTGCCATAAGGCATGTGTGACGCTTGCTTGGAAAGAGGGCCGATTTGTTAAAGGCGGTGGCGGCGAGTCCCTCATTGTCAGAGTCGGAAGAGGAGCAATCCGAATCCCACTCCTTGCCTAGATGCGCCTCGCCTTTTGCCTTCTTATACTTCTTCTTCTTCTCCCTCTTGTTCCCTTGTTCCTGATCACTATCATTGTCGGGACAGTTAGCAATAAAATGACCAAGCTTACCGCATTTGAAGCATGAGCGCTTCCCCTTGGCTTTGGTCTTGCTTGGCTGTCCCTTGCGACCCTTAAGCACCGTCTTGAATCTTTTGATGATGAGGGCCATCTCTTCATCATTAAGTCCGGCCGCCTCAATCTGTGCCACCTTGCTAGGTAGCGCCTCCTTGCTTCTTGTTGCCTTGAGAGCAAGGGGTTGCGGCTCGTTGATCGGACCATTCAAGGCGTCGTCTACGTACCTCGCCTCCTTGATCATCATTCGCCCGCTAACGAATTTTCCGAGGACTTCTTCGGGCGACATTTTGGTGTACCTGGGATTCTCACGAATATTATTCACCAAATGAGGATCAAGAACGGTAAAGGACCTTAGCATCAGTCGGACGACGTTGTGGTCCGTCCATCGCGTGCTTCTGTAGCTCCTTATTTTGTTGATAAGGGTCTTGAGCCGGTTGTATGTTTGAGTTGGCTCCTCGCCCCTTATCATCGCGAACCTTCCAAGCTCGCCCTCCACCAACTCCATTTTGGTGAGCAAGGTGACGTCGTTCCCCTCATGAGAGATCTTGAGGGTGTCCCAGATCTGCTTGGCATTGTCCAAGCCGCTCACCTTGTGATACTCGTCCCTGCACAAAGAGGCTAGCAACACAGTAGTAGCTTGTGCATTTTTATGAATCTGTTCATTAATAAACACAGGGCTATCTGAGCTATCAAATTTCATTCCACTTTCCACAATCTCCCAAATGCTTGGATGGAGAGAAAACAAGTGAGTACGCATTTTGTGGCTCCAAAATCCGTAGTCCTCTCCATCAAAGTGAGGGGGCTTGCTAAGTGGAATGGGGAGCAATTGAGCATTTGAGCTATGCGGAATGCGCGAATAATCGAAAGAAAAGTTTGAGTTAACCGTCTTTCGTCTGTCGTAGTCGTCGTTGTCCTTTTGGGAGGAGGAAGATTCGTCGCTGTCGTAGTAGACAATTTCCTTGATGCGCCTTGTCTTTTTCTTCCTCCCGTCTTTTCTTTTGTGGCCCGAGCCTGAGTCGGTGGGCCTATCATCATTGGGCTCGTTGACGAAGGACTCCTTCTCCTTGTCGTTGATCACCATCCCCTTGCCCTTAGGATCCATCTCTTCGGGCGGTTAGTCCCTTTCTTGAAGAGAACGGCTCCATCGGACAGTCCGGTGCTCCCAGACTCAGCAGATTCTTGGCTGCTCGAGCCAAGACATTTCCAATTGGATTTTTCCTGTTTCCAGCACTTAGACACAATACATTAGTCCATAAAACAATGTACTAAGTCTGAGAAACATACCTTTATCCTTGATTTGTACTTTGTCCACCTATTTACACTTAGGCACTTGTGTTGGACACTAAATCACCAAAACACTTAGAAATGGCCCAAGAGCACATTTCCCTTTCACTTAGTCGCTACGCCTTGCTTCGGGATCTGGTATCCAAAGGGGTCTAACTTTAACTTAATTGGTTACTTAGATTCCGACTATGCTGGATGTAAGGTCGATAGGAAGAGTACATCGGGGATGTGCCAATTCTTAGGAAGGTCCCTGGTGTCATGGAACTCTAAGAAACAAACCTCCGTTGCCCTATCCACCGCTGAGGTCGAGTACGTTGCCGCAGGACAGTGTTGCACGCAACTACTCTGGATGAGGCAAACCCTCCGGGACTTTAGCTACAATCTGAGCAAAGTCCCACTCCTATGTGACAATGAGAGTGCTATCCGAATAGCGGAAAATCCTGTTGAGCACAGCCGCACAAAGCACATTGACATCCGGCATCACTTTTTGAGAGACCACCAGCAAAAGAGGGATATCGAAGTGTTTCATGTTAGCACCGAGAACCAGCTAGCTGATATCTTTACCAAGCCTCTAGATGAGAAGACCTTTTGCAGGCTGCGTAGTGAGCTCAATATCTTAGATTCGCGGAACTTGGATTGAATTGTAGCATACATGTGTTTATGCCTTTGATCATGTTCATTCTGCATTTTGTTGCTTATTGTGGTGCTCAAGTTGTACAAACACTCCCTGGACCTCACAAGTCCTTTTTGCAAGTGATGCAAATATTTAGGGGGAGCTGTGCTACAACTTGACCCTTTGAGACTAACCATGTACTTGAGTTTGGTTGTTTGAGTCTCAAAGGAGGATTGAAAGGGAAAAGGTGGACTTGGACCATGCAAGACTTCCACTGCACTCCAATGAAAAGAGTAACTCTTCCAAGTTCATCTTTATACTCTTATTGCCTATGTGTTCTTATTTGAAGATTTTGGTGAGGCAATGGGGTTAAAGGGCCAAGATTGATCTCGTTTTGGTGCTTGATGCCAAAGGGGGAGAAAATAAAGGCCAAAGCGATAAATGGATCAGCTACCACTTGAGAGATTTTGAAAATAGTAGAATAGAGCTTTTGGTTTGTCAAAACTCTTTTATTGTCTCTCTTATCAAAAGTTGGCTTCTTGTGGGGAGAAGTATTGATTATGGGAAAAAGGGGAGTTTTTGAAATCTTGAATCAATTTCTCTTGGAATGACTCTCTTTATGTCTTAACATGTGTGTTTGACTTAGATATAGAAATTTGAATTTGATTTGCAAAAACAAACCAAGTGGCGGCAAAGAGTGATCCATATATGTCAAATCAAAATAATTTGAGTTCTTATTTGAAGGGATTTTGTACTTGTTCTACTTGCTTTATGTTGTGTTGGCATAAATCACCAAAAAGGGGGAGATTGAAAGGGAAATGTGCCCTTGGGCCATTTCTAAGTATTTTGGTGGTTTAGTGTCCAACACAAGTGCCTAAGTGTAAAAAGGTGGACAAAGTACAAATCTTAGACTTAGTACATTGTTTTATGGACTAATGTATTGTGTCTAAGTGCTGGAAACAGAAAAAATCGAGTTGGAGAAGAGATGGCTCGAGCAGCCAAAGTCTGCTCAGTCTGGGTGCACCGGACTGTCCGGTGGTGCACCGGACAGTGTCCGGTGCGCCAGGCTGGCTCGAGGGAAAAGGCTGCTCTCGGGACTTCGACGGCGGTGTACGACTATAATTCACCGGACTGTCCGGTGGTGCACCGGACTGTCCGGTGGTGCACCGGACTGTCCGGTGGGCCATTCACAGGCGAACTTGTCGCTCTCGGGAATTCATCGGCGACGTACGGCTAAAATTCACCGGACTGTCCGGTGTGCACCAGACTGTCCGGTGAGCCAACGGTCGGCAGGGCCAACGGTCGGCCGCGCGATCTGCACGGGACACGTGGCCGAGCCAACGGCTAGAAGGGGGCACCGGTCTGTCCGGTGTGCACCGGACATGTCCGGTGCGCCAACGGCTCTCTGGCTGCCAACGGTCGACTGCACCATTTTTGGAAGGAAATCGGGCACCGGACAGTGTCCGGTGTGCACCGGACTGTCCGGTGCGCTAGTCGACAGAAGGCAAGATCAGCCTTCCTAGATTGCTCTCAACGGCTCCTAGCTGCCTTGGGGCTATAAAAGGGACCCCTAGGCGCATGGAGGAGCATACCAAGCATTCCTACAATATTCCTAAGCACCAAGACATCGATTTCGCGCCTTTGATTCTTTGCGATAGCAATTAGAGCTCTAGTTGAGTGGTGAACTCATTGAGTTGTGTTGTGAGCTCTCATTGCGATTTGTGTGCGTGGTGTTGCTGTGATTTCTTGTCTTGAGTGCGTTGCTAATCCCTCCCTTGCTCCGTGTTTCTTTGTGAACTTCAAGTGTAAGGGCGAGAGGCTCCAATTTGTGGAGATTCCTCGCAAACGGGATTGAGTAAAGCAAACAAAACACCATGGTATTCAAGTGGGTCTTTGGACCGCTTGAGAGGGGTTGATTGCAACCCTCGTCCGTTGGGATGCCACAACGTGGAGTAGGCAAGCGTTGGTCTTGGCCGAACCACGGGATAACCACCGTGCCATCTCTGTGATTGATTTCTTATGGTTATTGTGTTTTGTCTCCTCTCTAGCCACTTGACATTTACTGTGCTAATGCTTAACCAAGTTTTTGTGGCTTAAGTTCTCAAGTTTTACAGGATCACCTATTCACCCCCCCCTCTAGGTGCTCTCAACCGCCTCGGCCCAAAACCGATCCGAAGTCTTGTACTCATCAAGCATGGTTCTTGCCATGTCCAATAGAGTTCTATTCTTCCTCTCCACTACACCATTTTGTTGTGGGTGTAGGGAGAAGAGAACTCATGCTTGATGCCCTCCTCCTCAAGGAAGCCTTCAATTTGAGAGTTCTTGAACTCCGTCCCGTTGTCGCTTCTAATCTTTTTGATCCTTAAGCCGAACTCATGATGAGCCCGTCTCAAGAATCCCTTTAAGGTCTCTTGGGTGTGAGATTTTTCCTGCAAAAATAATACCCAAGTGAAGCGAGAATAATCATCCACAATAACTAGACAGTACTTACTCCCGCCGATGCTTATATAAGCTATCGGGCCGAATAGATCCATGTGTAGGAGCTCCAGTGGCCTGTCAGTCGTCATGATGTTCTTGTGTGGATGATGGGCACCAACTTGCTTCCCTGCTTGGCATGCGCTACAAATCCTGTCTTTCTCAAAATGAACATTTGTTAATCCTAAAATGTGTTCTCCCTTTAGAAGCTTATGAAGATTCTTCATCCCGACATGGGCTAGTCGGCGGTGCCAGAGCCAACCCATGTTAGTCTTAGCAATTAAGCAAGTGTCGAGTTCAGCTCTATCAAAATCTACCAAGTATAGCTGACCCTCTAACACTCCCTTAAATGCTATTGAATCATCACTTCTTCTAAAGACAGTGACACCTACATCAGTGAAAAGACAGTTGTAGCCCATTTGACATAATTGAGAAACGGAAAGCAAATTGTAATCTAAAGAATCTACAAGAAAAACATTTGAAATGGAATGGTCAGGAGATATAGCAATTTTACCCAATCCTTTGACCAAACCTTGGTTTCCATCCCCGAATGTGATCGCTCTTTGGGGATCTTGGTTTTTCTCATAGGAGGAGAACATCTTCTTCTCCCCTATCATGTAGTTTGTGCACCCGCTATCGATAATCTAACTTGAGCCTCCGTATGCATAAACCTACAAAATAAGTTTAGTTCTTGATTTTAGGTACCCAAATGGTTTTGGATCCTTTGGCATTAGACACAAGAACTTTGGGTACCCAAACACAAGTCATTGATCCCTTGTGCTTGCCCCCAACATATTTGGCAACTACCTTGCCGGATTTGTTAGTTAGCACATATGATGCATCAAAAGTTTTAAATGAAATGTCATGATCATTTGATGCACTAGGAGTTTTCTTCTTAGGCAACTTAGCACGGGTTGGTTGCCTAGAACTAGATGTCTCACCCTTATACATAAATGCATGGTTAGGGCCAGAGTGAGACTTCCTAGAATGAATTCTCCTAATTTTGCTCTCAGGATAACCGGCAGGGTACAAAATGTAACCCTCGTTATCTTGAGGCATGGGAGCCTTGCCCTTAACAAAATTAGACAATTTCTTAGGAGTGGCATTAAGTTTGACATTGTCCCCCTTTTGGAAGCCAATGCCATCCTTAATGCTAGGGCGTCTCCCACTATAAAGCATACTACGAGCAAATTTAAATTTTTCATTCTCAAGTTCATGCTCGGCAATTTTAGCATCTAATTTTGCTATATGATCATTTTGTTGTTTAATTAAAGCCATGTGATCATGAATAGCATTAATATCAACATCTCTACATCTAGTACAGATAGAAGTGTGCTCAACGGTAGATGTAGATGGTTTGCAAGATTTTAATTCTACAACCTTAGCATGCAATATGTCATTTTTACTTCTAAGGTCGGAAATGGTAGCATTGTAAACATCAAAATCCTTAGCCTTAGCAAGTAATTTTTCATTTTCATCTCTAAGGCTAGCAAGAGAAATGTTCAATTCTTCAATCTTAGCAAGCAAATCATCATTATCATTTCTAAGATTGAGAATTGAAACATTACAAGCAATAGAATCAACCTTAGCTAACAAATTAGCATTCTCATCTCTAAGGTTGTCTATAGTCTCATGGCAAGTGCTTAGTTCACTAGATAATTTTTCACATTTTTCAACTTCTAGAGCATAAGCATTTTTAACTTTAACATGCTTTTTGTTTTCCTTGATTAGGAAGTCCTCTTGGGAGTCCAAGAGATCATCCTTCTCATGGATGGCACTAATTAATTCATTTAATTTCTCTTTTTGTTGCATGTTTAAGTTGGCAAAAAGAGTACGCAAATTATCTTCCTCATCACTAGCATTATCATCGCTAGAAGACTCATATCTAGTGGAGGATTTGGATTTAACCTTCTTCTTTTTGCCGTCCTTTGCCATGAGGCACTTGTGGCCGACGTTGGGGAAGAGAAGTCCCTTGGTGACGGCGATGTTGGCGGTGTCCTCGTCGTCGGAGGAGTCGCTAGAGCTTTCGTCGGAGTCCCACTCGCGACAAACATGGGCATCGCCACCCTTCTTCTTGTAGTACCTCTTCTTCTCCTTTCTTCTTCCCTTCTTGTCGTCGCCCCTGTCACTGTCACTAGAAATAGGACATTTTGCAATAAAGTGGCCGGGCTTACCACACTTGTAGCAAACTGTAACACCCCAGGTGTTACTATACATTTAACAACGAGTATGGATTTAAATCTGGGATAATAACAGCCTCTCTGTTTTAATCTGTTTCGTATGTCGTGAGCTTGACATCATTTTTATCTTTATCTATCTGGACTCTTCTTAAAGTTTCACGAAAATCAGAACGTAATTGTTCTGAGAATTAGCGAGTCTTGAGGTCGTTTAAAAATTTATCGACTGAGCGAACACGAATCTGGAAACTTAACTCAGTTGGTGATTTTGCCCCAAATGAATTTTTTTAGAAGTGGACTCAATAGGTTATTTGAACAAGACTAACCGTAACTGAATTAACTAGTATTTAATCCCGTTTCATGTTCGTTTGGTTGTAACAAGATCAAAACTATGAATAATTATTGCACTAAAAATATGAATCGAAGAAGAGATTATAGAATAAATCGTGCACAAGGTTAATAATTCAGATTGTTTGTCAGCACGTTATTTGGCGACAAAATCGAGTGTTCGTTAGCAGATAAGATTTATCTGGTTTCAATTAAATCAAACACAGAGAGTATGAAATTAAGCAAAAATTATATGTGAGGATAACAGTTTCTATGTCCTAATCATTTTCGCCTATCTCGATTTTCAGCATCGCATCTGTCTTCGTTTTTCTGAACCGTTTAAAATATATTGCACAGTTCAGGGTTAAATTGCTATCTGCAAGATCGAGCCTAGTGCCAGTTTAAAATTAATCAATTGAGGCTAATTGGAAAGATCACCTAAGTATTTCACTCTTGTTTGAGCCATCTCTACGAATTCGGTAGCCACTAATAAGGGCAGACTGTTTAAATAAACCAAACCCGAACTAACCCAAAACCAGACAATTATTAGTCGATCATGTTTCCTACTTCAAAGTCAAGTAAATAATATGTGTAACCTAAGTATCGTTTTAATTTGATCTATTTACATCTTGTCCGGGCTCAAATTCTAATATTCTAAAATTTCTGTTGCTAAATGAAATATCTTCTTCTAATATTTATTTTTCCTGCCGCTTACGGTTTTTTTTCTCTATTCTGAGCCGTCCTTTTGCTTGGATATTTATCCTGGACATGCTCGTCTCCAGCCGTTCTTATCATTTTCCTCTTCCGTGAAGCACCTGCTCTCTAGTACTTTCCTGCGCGTGTCCTCCATCGTCCAGCGCTCGGCCTCCTGCTCGGAGCAGCTCGCCGAGTCCCTATGCTTCTCCCATGGCGAGCCCCCTCCCGTCCCGCTCATCTTCCCCACCGTAGCTCTGCTCCCTGGTGCCGCGGCCTTGCAGCTCTCAGCCATGGCGCGCCTGGAAGCTCCTCCCGGCCGCGTCTGGTCGAATCTCGCCCAGTTTGCAGCTCACCGGCGCCCAAGCCCTCTGCCCGCTCTCCATCGTGACACCCCAGCTTCCTCTGCCGAGCCCAGCTGAAGCTCCTTATGCGCGGTCTTCTCCAATCGAGATCATCCCTATCCTCCATGGCCGACGATTCCCCAGCTCGGACGGCGTCCATCTTCCTGTTCCTCCATGGCTACATCGCGCGTGATTCAATTCTTCCTGCGCGTGCTGCCGCGAGCTCCTCTGATCCCGGCGCAGTCGAATCCCGTTCTCGCAAGCTTGAAGTCGGACCTTCTTTGGATGAGAAGTCCCTGCTGTTCGAGAAAGACGAGGCCTGTAAGCGCTCTCTTAGGACTCAATCGAATATCTAAACTGGAAAACCGTCATCGCCCTTGCGGATATCGAATCAAATCAGTATTGGTATGTCAATTTATTATTTCGATTAATCAAACTAGATTAGCTAGATTTATTAGTCGTAATAATTCTCGTGTTTAGCAGGCGTGTCGTGTTGAGTTAGATGCTTGCTAAAATACCTCAGCACCTCCGGTAACGCGATCGTGGGAAATTATTGCGTATTATGGTACAACTTAGGTCTAAAATGCTGAATTTACGAATAGTGCGTTAGAGGAAGTATAAGTTAAGCGTGTATAAATTGGTTCATCATTCGCGAAGAATGATCAAGTTAATAATATGAGAAAAATAGATTTAGTATTTCATATGATTATTCGATAATCCTTGTTCTTATTGATTATGCTGAATTTATTGTACTTAGTAATTTTAGTGCTTTGCCGGTAGGTGCTATCGACAATTCATGTGAGGAGTGTTAGTGGTACAGTAAAGTCAGTGATATGCTTTCATAGTCATGATATCCTTTGTTAATGATCAATTAAATGCCCTAGATAAATATCTAGCACTACCGAAATGAGTGAAAGCGAATAATATCGATAAGTTTGTTTCTGTTAGGATTCAATCCAGCTAAGTTAAAAATAATATAGATGATGAGTCGTGTCTAGGCTAATTATGTTTAAAGTGTATGATTGGTTTGCGATGTTTGTGTTAAGTTCATTGAATTCAGAGAAGCGTAATTATTACGCGTAGTCGTATATCGGTAACTAGTGTTTTCGTATAGAATAGTACAACGCCTCACCGCTAGGTGTTTAATTCGCTATCGCATAACACCATTTAGGTGTGTAATATTCTTGTCGATATGCATTCATGTGCATAATGCATTTCATTCAGGTACGTGAATTAACCACGTGATGCGAAGAACCCGAGCCAAGTTGACCCCAAGCGTGGACTGATTCGCAAGGTGATGCTGATGGACGAACTTGAAGATGGATAATTGAACGAGTACTAAGACAAAGGATGGTCGTCAAGCAGACGTCACCTAACAAACACTAACCTAGTGTTTATTCTAGGCAAGCCCCGGTGCATGCAACCCCTTCCTTGTGTTTTCAAATAATTTTCGCACACTTTAAGTCTAGTGAAATGTGCATTAGGTTTATAGGAGTTGCTTGGAACCCTTTGATGCATTGCCTTCCTTGATATCCATACCTTTATAGATACTTCTGATTAAGTATCAAAATATGATTTACAAAATTGCTTAGTCTTGCTTAGAGGTAAATCTTGTGGATAGAGCTTGTCCTTTGCGTTGATGCCTAGCTCAGGGGTTATCCTGAGGAAGGATGGCTTCTACTTGCAAGAATATATTTTCATTGGGAGCATGGTGGGATCTTACTGCAAAGTTCCCTGTGATGCTCTTTTCATCCTAAGGAACACAAACAATCCTAAGGATGGAAGTACTTAAATCGGGACTTGGGCTAGGAACAGGTGATGTTCTACCCAGGTTGATTAAGGATTGGATGCGTATGTAGGCTTGATGATCGAGGACCCTTTAACTGGTCACATGCCTCGTCATGGGTAAGCTTTGCCTCGGGCAAACTAAGGCCAGAATAAGATAACACGGAATGGGCGTGGAGCGGTGGCGAGAGTAGCGTGTACCCTCCGTGGCAAGAGGCTGGATGGTGGTGTATCTGTGCTCTCGGTTCGCGTGAACCTGATCTGGTCTTAAGAACCCCGGTGGCGGGTTGACATATGCAAGGGTTAAGTGCTACATATGTCGTGTGATTGGAGATCCTCAGCTGAGTATAATCGATTCGGATCGCCGTACCTTCGCGGTTATGAAGACTTGGTCACTGACCTACAACCTAAGTCAGGATGTGAACCTCATGAATAAAAATGATGTTGTATTGATGAGATGGAGAAATTAGACCAGATGCACACAGAGTCTATTAATATTTAATCTGGCGTTAAAATATTGAAAGTAAGGACTCACTTTAGTAAGCTATTTCTGCAAAAGTATCTAAGTTGATTCTTGCTAAAGCCTCTCCTTGATTCCCAAATCCAGCATACCCTTGAAAGTCTTTTCTTTAGTCGGGTAAGTCTTGCTGAGTAATTCCATACTCAGGGTTTTATTCCCTGTTGTTTTTCAGGTTTAGTTTTGTGCTGCTGATGATGGTGTTTAAGTGCCGGTGGGCTCGGCCTTCTTATAAGTCTAAGTAACCCTTCTATACTTCTTAATGAGGATGGTCCGTTGAGCTAGCATATATTTCAAACTTATACTTTTGCAATCACTCCGATAAAATAATATAAAATTTTTATAACCTGTAAAGTTTGGTAACAAGATTTCCGCTGCAAAAATGTTGTGTGTGTGATTTGTGTTACTTAATCCCGCGGTTCTGGTTGAAAGTGGTTTATCCGATGTTCTCGGGGCAATCGGACAGATCCTGTTGAGTTATCTGGTGCACATGCATGGCCGTCTGAGGTGTTTGGGACAAGGACAGGTGCATGTGGGCCCAATAACTTGGAGGTTCTGCCACACAAACCTTCTTGGAGCGGGGCTTGTAATCTTTCCCCCTCCTTTGCTTGAGGATTTGGCGGAAGCTCTTGATGACGAGCGTCATTTCCTCGTTGTCGAGCTTTGAGGCGTCGATTGGTTGTCTACTCGGTGTAAACTCCTCCTTCTTCTCCTCCGTCGCCTTAAATGCGACCGGTTGTGCTTCGGACGTGGAGGGACCGTCAAGCTCGTTGATCTTCCGTGAGCCCTTGATCATAAACTCAAAGCTCACAAAATTCCCGATTACTTCCTCGGGAGTCATTAGTGTGTATCTAGGATTGCCACGAATTAATTGGACTTGAGTAGGGTTAAGGAAAATAAGTGATCTTAAAATAACCTTAACCACCTCGTGGTCATCCCATTTCTTGCTCCTGAGGTTGCGCACTTGATTCACCAAGGTTTTGAGCCGGTTGTACATGTCTTGAGGCTCCTCCCCTTGGTGAAGACGGAAGCGACCGAGCTCCCCCTCGATCGTTTCCCGCTTGGTGATCTTGGTTAGTTCATCACCCTCGTGCGCAGTCTTAAGCACGTCCCACACTTCCTTGGCGCTCTTTAATCCTTGCACCTTGTTGTACTCCTCCCTACTTAGAGAAGCGAGGAGTATGGTTGTAGCTTGGGAGTTGAAGTGCTCGATTTGGGCCATCTCATCCTCATCATAATCCTCATCCCCGACGGATGGTACCTGTGCTCCAAACTCAACAACATTCCATATACTTTTGTGGAGTGAGGTTAGATGAAATTTCATTAAATCACTCCACCTAGCATAATCTTCACTATCAAAGGTTGGCGGTTTGCCTAATGGAACGGAAAGCAATGGAGTATGTCTAGAGGTGCGAGGGTAGTGTAAGGGAATCTTACTAAACTTCTTGCGCTCATGGCGCTTTGAAGTTACGGAGGGCGTGTCGGAGCCGGAGGTGGAAGGTGATGAAGTGTCGGTCTCATAGTAGACCACCTTCCTCATCTTTTTCTTCTTGTCGCCACTCCGATGCGACTTGTGGGAGGAGGCTTTCTTCTCCTTCTTTTTTCCCTTTTTGCGGGACTCTTCCGATGAAGCTTTCCTGTGGCTTGTAGTGGGTTTTTCGCCGGTCTCCATCTCCTTCTTGGCGTGTTCTCCCGACATCACTTCGAGCGGTTAGGCTCTAATGAAGCACCGGGCTCTGATACCAATTGAAAGTCGCCTAGAGGGGGTGAATAGGGCAAAACTGAAATTTACAAAGTTAATCACAACTACAAGTCAGGTTAGTCGTTAGAAATATAATCAAGTCCGAGAGAGGGTGCAAAACAAATCGCAAGCGAATAAAGAGTGTGACACACGGATTTGTTTTACCGAGGTTCGGTTCTTGCAAACCTTCTCCCCATTGAGGTGGTCACAAAGACCGGGTCTCTTTCAACCCTTTCCCTCTCTCAAACGGTCCCACGGACCGAGTGAGCTTCTTCTTCTCAAACAATTGGAACACAAAGTTCCCGCAAGGATCACCACACAATTGGTGTCTCTTGCCTCAACTACAAGTGAGTTTGATCTCAAGAAAGATTGAGAAAGAAAAAGCAATCCAAGCGCAAGAGCTCAAAAGAACACAACAAATCACTCTCACTTAACACTAAAGCTTTTGTGGAATTGGGAGAGGATTTGATCACTTGGGTGTGTCTTGTATTGAATGCCTAGCTCTTGTAAGTAGTTGGAAGGTGGAAAACTTGGATGACTTGAATGTGGGGTGGTTGGGGGTATTTATAACCCCAACCACCAAACTAGCCGTTTGGTGGAGGCTGCTGTCGCATGGCGCACCGGACAGTCCGGTGCGCCACCGGACACTGTCCGGTGCGCCAGCCACGTCACCAGGCCGTAGGGTTCCGACCGTTGGAGCTCTGACTGCTGGGCCCGCCTGGATGTCCAGTGGCACACCGGACATGTACTGTAGAGTGTCTGGTGCGCCGCTTCGCGCGTGCCTGACTCCTGCGCGCTCTGGCGCGCATTTAATGCTTCTGCAGGTGACCGTTGGCGCGAAGTAGCCGTTGCTCCGCTGGCTCACCGGACAGTCCGGTGTGCACCGGACATGTCCGGTGAATTATAGCGGAGCGAATTCCCAAAGCTGGCGAGTTCCAGAGTCGCTCTCCTCTGGGGCACCGGACACTGTCCGATGTACATCGGACAGTCCGGTGAATTATAGCGGAGCGCCTCTGGATTTTCCCGAAGGTGAAGAGTTTGGCTTGAAGTCCCCTGGTGCACCGGACAGTCCGGTGCTCCAGACCAGGGCTGCCTTCGGTTAACCCTTGCTCTCTTTGTTGAACCCAATTCTTGGTCTTTTATTGGCTAGGTGTGAACCTTTGGCACCTGTATAACTTATACACTAGAGCAAACTAGTTAGTCCAATTATTTGTGTTGGGCAATTCAACCACCAAAATGAATTAGGAAAATAGGTGTAAGCCTAATTCCCTTTCAGTATTGTCATGACAACTATAAAGTATAGTATTGTAAAACTATGATTTTGAGAAATATTATTACCAAACAGATCTGTAATGTATAGGTGCTTTGCTTGTGAGAATTTTAAACTTGAGAATTGGAAGTTTGGGCATGGGCCACATGGCGGACGACTAGGTTGTCGAACCGTGGGTCGTGGCACACTGGCAACCGTGGGTGGACAACAAAGTTATTAGGATCAATTTCACTAATCATCATCTAAATACACTAGATAATACTATACTTGTATAGTACTAGCTGGATGCCCGTGCGTTGCAATGGGAATATATAATACCAGCATACTACGATAACTTATATACAAAATTTGTGTTATATTGTTATGAGAAAATGTTTCATAATCAATTTGTGATCCTAGCCATACATAAATTTTGTTATTTTAATCTAGTTATTTCACCACTACGTTGCAACCATCAGTATCATGTAGACTTTGATATATGCCACGATTTGTATGGTCTCATCATTGGAGAGCACGTTCCACACATGCCGAAAAAATTCCCTCGTACATCGTTAGTCATCAGACATGCACCACCATATGCTCTTGCTTAAACAAAAAGGTAAGTGTGTATGTGTTTGCGAAGAGAATTAAAGGCAGGCCGACACAAAAGCTACCCTGACGGTGGCGAGGATGACGAGTTGGTCACTGTTGTCGATCCTCCTCTGTGTCACCTCCGGCGCCAAGATGATGCCACAATCCTCGATATAGTAGTCGTCGAACGCACGCGACATGTTGAGTACCGATGACTCTTGGTTGGGCTGCCAAACGAAGTGCACCCCGGGTTCATCAGCGAGGTAGTACTGTGGGGGATAGATATCCCCCGGGTCCACTGGAAGAGTAAAAGACCTCACGAAAGGCCCGAGGGCCCAATAAATCGTAAGGTCATTCTTTCGTGGGCCTGGGGAGAGACAATCAGCAAAACAGGTTGACATGAGGCCCGATTGGTGCAAGCCCGGACGGCCCACAACGTTGAGCGAGCGACCACAACAGAGATCTGACTTTCCCGCGCTGGAGCCCCCATGCAACGGAGCCATGCGAGGATAGGTCGGTAGAACTATAGGGAGATAAACTCAAACAGTTCACTATCTTTTAGTTACACATTGTTATCATATCCACGTGTATTGCCCCACGGTCGAGTATATAAGGCCTAGGGGGCACCCCTTCAGAACGATCGACCCTATTACTCAGCCATCCACCTCAACTCTCTGCATTCTCAATTCGGAGAGCTCTCTTGTAACCTCATTCACCAAGCTTACTCGCCAGGACGTAGGGTGTTACGCATCTCTAAGCGGCCCGAACCTGTAAACATTGTCCACTGTCCCTTGTGCATCTGGCACGAACCATTTTGCTACAGTCGTCGACACCGTCCTACTCCTAAAAACACCTCGAGGGGCAACCCCGGGTGTGCGGTCGGACCCAAAACACCGACAGCTGGCGCGCCAGGTAGGGGGTGTGTCGATGATCCAAGCTAGCTCAATGGCCATCACCTTCCACAACAAGATCACCCTCCGTCCTGGATCCATATTCTGCTTCGGAACAATCTCATCCGTAGCAGATGAAGAGGGAACTCTACACCGCATTGCAGATCCGCCAAAAAAGAAGTCTCCTCCAACAAACTCCGAAAATGTTGGAGAAGCGCAACCTCCAGCTCTTCGAAAAAAGATCGTCCCCAGAAAGTCAGGGGCCAAGAGCCCGCTGACCCGGAGAACTCCACTGTCTACTTCCCCGACAAAAGAATGGACACAGATCGCGAGGAAGAAGGAGACCAGGGGGAAGCAAGTTGTTCTTTCCGTTCCTCCGCCCTCAAAGGAGAACGGAAAGAAGGTCGCCACGACAGCAGCTCCATTCTATCCCGATGTCCTCTTCATCGGGAGAGTGGAGTCGCCTCCCGTCTCCGACGACGAGTCGACCGCACCCGGAGAAGAACCACCTCAACGAGAATCCCGTCGACGGAGAAATCGGCGCAGGAACGTTCGACGACATCACGCGGCCGGAGAACGGGATCCGGAGCAACCTGTCTCGCGGGACGAGGTCTCGGAGATAGGAGAAACTCCGGAGGAACGCGCCTTCAGAGAACGAAGGAACTCCCGACGACGTGATCGCCGCCGGGCTCAGGAACAAGCCGAGCAAGATGCAAGGCAACGCCGGGAGAATCCATTCTTCGGGCGCAACCTGAATCCCGACTTCGCCCGAGCCATGAACACGTCGAGCGAAGTTGGAGGAGTACTAGCTCGGATAGCTGATGGACTCCCTCGGACTCCCGACGCCGAGGGCTACCGACGACTGTTCACCCAGGCAGCCAATCATCTTCTACCGCTTCCTCACCCGCCGAACGATCTACGACACGCCATCAACAGTCGCCGAGACGTGCGAAGCTCCATCAATGCTTCGCGTGAACGATGGCACGAGAACAAAATCCGCCGCCGGGAGGAGTACGACAGGGATCATGGCATCCTAGCTCGGAGCCAGGCCACCAGAACTGAGTCGGCAACGGCCTCGACTGGCAGTACCACCCGGGGACGATCGAGGAACCACAACAACTACTCCCCTCCCCGGGACAGACATCATCCACGACGACAGGAGGACACGTGTGGAGTGTCTGCTCTTACTCCACGCCTTAGGGCCATCCAATGGCCTCCTAACTTCAAGGTATCCAATGTCGACAAATATGAACCTAAGCAGGATCCAGGGGGCTGGCTAGCCGTTTACACCACCGCTGCTCGAGCTGTCGGGGCGTCCGAAGATGTGATGACCGCGTATTTACCCATTGTCCTCGGGCAAGACGCGTTGCAATGGCTGCGACATCTACCCCGACACTGCATCGACGACTGGGGCGACTTCAGTCGACGCTTCACCACCAACTTCCAGTCCCTCTCCGACAAACCGGCGCAACCATGGGACCTCAAATCCATCAAGCGCCGGGGGAACGAAACTCTCCGGTCGTACCTTAAAAGGTTCCAGACCATGAGAAATCGTATCCCCGAGGTCACGGAGGCGGCCGTGATTGAGGACTTCTACAGAGGATCCAACGACTCGGCTTTTGTCCGAGCCATATTACAGAAGGCGCCGACTACCTCCGAGGAGCTATTCCGGGAAGCCGACCTCTACATCACCGCCGACGAGCGAGCCCAGGATCTCATCGGAGGAGCGAAGCCCGTGCCGGCAGCACCACGACGCGACGCGAACCAGCAGCCCGACAAACGCTGGGAGAAGAGACCTCGCGAAGAAGTACACGCTACCGAACCACCAGCCTCTCGCGCCCGGGGAGGACCTCGCGGAGGCGAGCGCACGCTGGACGACATCCTCGACGCCCAGTGCCCGTACCACAAGGACATGCGCCACACTCTTCGGAACTGCCGGGACTTCAAGCATTCCGTCGGGCATGGCCGACCCTTCCAACCTCTACCTCCTCCTTCGCCGAGGGGAGGACCAGAAGAACCACGACAACCCCAGCAGCAGGAGGAGGGAGGAGGAGGAGCTTTCCCGCGCGTTGACAGGGAAGTCAACGTCATCTTCGGCGGACACGGATCACAGGAGAACAGAAGACAACA
The DNA here is from genome assembly GCA_029449295.1 of Zea luxurians. Taxonomy (NCBI): domain Eukaryota; kingdom Viridiplantae; phylum Streptophyta; class Magnoliopsida; order Poales; family Poaceae; genus Zea; species Zea luxurians. Next base: position 15,378,001 of record JAOPSE010000052.1, on the reverse strand, counting down.
AAAGCTCAACGATCGCCAGATACTGGTGGCGACTACCGGTCCTCCCGCCCCGTACCGGTGGTCAGAGCACCCGATCACTTTCACCCGGGCGGATCAATGGCTCAACTTCGACCACCCAGGCAAATACCCGCTCCTCGTCGATCCGGTGATCCGAGAGAGCAGGGTGAAGAAGGTGTTGGTGGACGGGGGGAGCAGCATCAACGTCACCTTCTCCCGAACACTCCAAGGCTTAGGAGTTCACCTCAAAGAGCTCCACGAGTCGGACACTCCCTTCTTCGGCATCGTGTCGACTGAAGGGGAATACCCGCTGGGCCACATCTACATGTCCGTCACCTTCGGAACTCCGGAGAACTACAGAACTGAGTTCCTGAGGTTCGAAGTGACGAACTTCGATTGCGGGTACAACGCCATCATCGGGAGGCCGGGATTGGCCAAATTCATGGCCATTCCTCATTACACGTACATGATACTGAAGATGCCAGGACCACAAGGAATCATAATTGTGCGCGCCGACTTCCAAGGCGCCGCAGAGTGTTTCCGAGTGGCCATCCAAGCGGCCCTCACCACCAAGCCGTCGACGATTTCTTCAACACAGGCGAACTCTAAGCCTGAGGAGGACCTTGCAGTACCGGCAAACGAAGCTCAGGCCGTGACCTCTATGCGGCCGACTAAAAAAACTAAAAGGATCAACCTGGGGTTCGCTGATGAACACAAGACTGCCATCATCAGCTCCAGCCTGGATGACAAATAGGAAAGCGCGCTCGTCCAATTCCTGCAAGATAACCGGGATGTATTCGCATGGCAACCTGCGGATATGCCGGGAGTCCCAAGAGAACTGGCCGAGCACAAACTGAAGGTCTATCCCCAGGCAAGGCCGATCCGGCAAAAACTACGTCGTTTCACGCCCGACAAGAGAGAGGCCATTCGCGCCGAGTTAGCTCGCTTGGTCACGGCTAGATTTATTAGAGAGGTGTTACACCCTGAGTGGTTAGCCAACCCTGTTCTTGTACTCAAAAAGAATAAAGTGGATTGGCGCATGTGCGTCGACTATACTGATCTCAACAAGCACTGTCCGAAGGGTCCCTTCGGGCTCCCGAGGATAGATCAGGTGGTGGACTCCACCGCTGGATGTTCTGTGCTGTCTTTCCTGGATTGCTATTCTGGATACCATCAAATTAGTTTGGCAAAGGAAGACGAGGAAAAAACAGCGTTCATCACTCCGTTCGGTGCTTTCTGTTATACCTCCATGTCGTTCGGTCTCAAAAATGCTGGAGCAACTTATCAGAGAGCAATTCAAACATGCTTAGTCGATCACTGGGGCAAGCGTGTGGAGGCCTACGTAGATGACGTGGTAATCAAAACGAAGAATTCGGAAAACTTCATCGAAGACTTACAGCTGGTTTTCAACAGTTTGAGGCGGTATCAATGGAAGCTTAACCCCGAAAAATGTGTTTTTGGGGTACCAGCAGGAAAGTTACTTGGGTTTATTGTCAGCCACCGGGAAATTGAGGCTAATCCGGATAAGATTGAAGCTATCATGAAGATGGAAGCACCTCGATCACAAAAGAAGGTTCAGCGACTTACTGGATGTATGGCAGCTCTGAGCAGATTTATATCCAGGCTAGGGGAAAAAGGTTTACCATTTTACAAGCTACTTAAGAAGGTGGATAAGTTTCAGTGGACTTCAGAGGCACAGGAAGCTCTAGATGCACTGAAGAAATTCTTGACAACACCACCAGTACTGAAGCCGCCACGACGAGCTACGTCAACTCAACCAGCTGAAGATCTGCTACTGTATATCTCTTGCACGACTCACGTGGTAAGCACCGCGTTGGTAGTCGAGCGAGCAGAAGAAGGACATGCCTACCCAGTGCAACATCCTGTTTACTTCATCAGTGAAGTTCTGGGTCCCTCGAAGAAAAAATATCCTCAAGTTCAGAAGCTATTATATGCAGTACTTCTAACTGCCCGCAAGCTACGTCACTACTTTGATGACCACAAAGTCATAGTAGTCACTGGTTTTCCGATAGGGGATATTCTTCACAACAAGGAAGCCATTGGCCGAATAGCCAAGTGGGCTTGTGAGCTGGGATCTCATGACATCGAGTTCCGACCTCGCACTGCCATCAAAACTCAAGCACTGGTTGATTTCGTATCAGAGTGGACTGAACAGCAAGTACCAGATAACCCAGAGACTGCAGAAGTATGGCAAATGTATTTTGATGGCTCGCTGAAGCTGCAGGGAGCAGGAGCGGGAATTCTCTTCGCCGCACCTGGAGGCGAGCACCTCAAATATGCCCTCCAGTTGCTGTTTCCGGCCTCCAACAATGCAGCCGAGTATGAAGCTCTGATCCATGGATTGAACATCGCCATATCATTCGGCATCAAGAGACTGATGGTATACGGAGACTCTCTGGTAGTCATTAGCCAGATAAACAAGGAGTGGGATTGTTCAAGCGATTCAATGGGAAAGTACTGCACTGCCGTTCGAAAGCTAGAAGATAAATTTGAAGGTCTGGAATTTCATCATGTAGAAAGAGATCGGAACACGGCAGCCGATGTGCTGTCCAAGCTAGGATCCAGTCGAACTCAGGTCTCACCTGGAGTCTTTGTACAAGAAATACTACAGCCGAGCATCTCAATGGATCAAGCAGAAGAGTGTAATATTATAAATCAACCCGAGTCAGACTCTGATGACTGGAGAAGGCCAATCATCAGGTATATAAAGAATGAAGAGGAACCAGATGATAAAAATGCAGCTGAGCGCATTGCTAGACAGTCGGCTCACTACACACTCATTGGGGAGACATTATATAGAAGGGGTGCATCAGGCGTCCTCATGAAGTGCATTCTCTCATCTATTGGGAAGCGACTTCTGGAGGAGGTCCATGTCGGGCAATGTGGAATACATACGGCGTCCAAGACACAAGTCGGGAAGGTTTTCAGGTCAGGATTCTATTGGCCAACAGCGAAGAGTGATGCAGTCGAGTTAGTTCAGAGGTGCGAAGCTTGCCAGTACTTGTCAAAGCAACAACATCTACCAGCACAGCAACTACAGACCATACCAGTGACTTGGCCCTTTGCGTGCTGGGGACTGGATATGATTGGACCTTTCAAGAAAGCTCAAGGAGGATACACTCATGTACTGGTAGCAATCGACAAATTCACTAAATGGATAGAATTCAAACCCATTGCCTCTTTGACCTCAGCTAAGGCTGTGGAATTCATACAAGACATAATATTCAGATTCGGGATACCAAACAGCATCATAACTGACCTAGGATCCAACTTCACAAGTTCAGAGTTCTTCGACTTTTGCGAGCAAAAAAGCATTCAGATCAAGTATGCTTCTGTAGCACATCCAAGAGCCAACGGGCAGGTTGAGCGAGCCAACGGGGTGATACTGGAGGCACTCAAGAAAAAGGTCTTCGATAAGAATGAAAAGTTCGCAGGAAAATGGATAAGAGAATTGCCCTATGTCGTCTGGAGCCTAAGAACCTAGCCTAGCCGAGCTCTGCATGGAAACACTCCTTTCTTCATGGTCTATGGGTCAGAAGCAGTATTACCAGCCGACCTCAAGTTCGGAGCGCCAAGGTTGATCTTCGAAAACATAGCAGAAGTCGAAGCCACCAGGCTGGAGGACATTGATGTACTCGAGGAAGAACGGCTGAATGCAGTAATCCAATCAGCACGATACCAGCAGACTCTAAGGCGCTATCACGACAAGGTCGTGCGGCAGCGATCCTTCTCAGTAGGAGATCTCGTCCTCCGCCGAATTCTAACGGGGGAGGGACGACACAAGTTATCGCCCTTATGGGAAGGACCCTCCCTTCATAGTAGCAGAAGTCACTCGGCCAGGATCATATCGTCTCACTCAGATGGAAGGCACAGAAGTCGAGAACTCCTGGAATATAGAACACCTCAGGAAATTTTATCCCTAGCTGTACTTCAAAAGCTATCAGGACGACGATGTACTCTGTAAAATGGAAATATGTCATCAATAAAAAAGGGCTTCAAAGATACTCAGTTTGTTCATGATTGACTTGCATTCTTACTTAACTCGGGGTGACCACTATGCCCTGCTAACGGAGCAATCAGCTTAAGTCGGCAACGACTTAAGGCGGTGCAACATGCTCGTGTTTACTTAACTCGGGGTTACCACTATGCCCTGCTAATGGAGCAATCGGCTTAAGTCGGCAACGACTTAAGGCGGTGCAACATGCTCGCTCTTACTTAACTCGGGGTGACCACTATGCCCTGCTAACGGAGCAATCGGCTTAAGTCGGCAACGACTTAAGGCGGTGCAACATGCTCGCGCTTACTTAACTCGGGGTGACCACTATGCCCTGCTAAGGGAGCAATCGGCTTAAGTCGGCAATGACTTAAGGCGGTGCAACATGCTCGCGCTTACTTAACTCGGGGTGACCACTATGCCCTGCTAACGGAGCAATCGGCTTAAGTTGGCAATGACTTAAGACGGTGCAACATGCTCGCGCTTACTTAACTCGGGTGACCACTATGCCCTGCTAACGGAGCAATCGGCTTAAGTCGGCAATGACTTAAGGCGGTGCAACATGCTCGCGCTTACTTAACTCGGGGTGACCACTATGCCCTGCTAACGGAGCAATCGGCTTAAGTCGACGACGACTTAAGGCGGTGCAACATGCTCTCGCTTACTTAACTCGGGGTGACCACTATGCCCTGCTAACAGAGCAATTGGCTAAAGTCAGCAGCGACTTAAGCCAGTGCAACATGCTCGCGCCTACGCAATACAGGGTGACCACTACACCCTATCAACGGAAGCAGTCGACTTAAGTCAGCAGCGACTTAAGGCGATCTAATGCGCTTATAATTATTCATATAGGGATGACTTCTATATCCCGCGAACAAGTTTCAAAACCGTCGCACATCATTTTACTACTGCAAATTTACGAACTGATGAATTCTGAAACAATATGAGAATAACAATGTCGTTCAAGTACTGAAATGACGCCCTCTAACAAATGTCTGACCATGCTAACCGCACGCTCAAAGCATGCAAAATGTTTCTCTATTTCGTGATATTTTTCTCAGGAGCAATCGATGAGGAAGGGCGACTCGAGGAATCAGGGGCAGCATTCACGTCAGCCCTTACATCTTTGGGAACAACCACGCCGGGTCTCCTCATCAAGATTCGCCCCGCCCGAATGGCCTTATCCATGGCTCTGTCGCGCTGGGCTCTGAGAGTAACAGAAGTTTCTTCGGCAACCTTGGCAGCCAGCCGAGCAGTTTCTAACTCTTGGGCGATGGATTTCTTGGAAGCTCGGAGTTCTTTGATAGTAGCGTCCTTTGCTGATATCAACTGCTTGAGCCGGGTCACCTCATCTGTAGATTCCTGCAGCTTACAGCGTTGGTTGTCCAACTCTTCCATGGTGAAGCGATGACTCCTCTCCAGGATGGTCAGCGAGTTGCTAGAATCGCGATACAATCTGTCGAGACTGTCACGAGAAGCAGCAAGGATACGTTTTTCTTCCTGCAAACAAAAGTCAACTTCTTCAAACATCAAACAGGTAATAGGAGCACAACAAGGCAAGGCATAGTTTCATAAGTCACCTTTTCAGAGTTAAGCTGAGCGTGAAGGGAAGAGCTCAGTGCATTGGCGTCATCTAAGGCAGCAGAGACCTGAGCCAGTTCAGTCTGACTTTGAGAATACTTTTCTTCAAAGTCAGAGCACCGCTGGACCAATTCAACTTGATCTCGAGAATGTTTTTCTTCAAGAGTGGAAATCTGTCGAGTCATACCTAGCAGGAGACAACCAAACAAAGGGGGTCAGAATGTAAAGCAGTTTAATAGTGAAAACAAAGAAAAGCAAAAAAGCACTAACCAGCGTTGGTCGCCTCCAAGTCAGAGACACGATGTTGAAGTAACACTGGATTCCAACGTGCAAGAGACGAAGCTACTTCTGGAACAGGAGCACCCTGTAACCTCAGCTGGCTAGCCATCCCGTCCACCAAAGCCTGATAAGGAGAGCAGATGAGTGTAATGACAACAGTTCATGCAGTGTAAAAATCAAGCTGAAATATACCACAGTACCTGGAGGTTGGAAAAGAACGAAGGGACCCCCAAATCATGAGAGATTAATTGATGACCGGGCGTAAGGCCGCCACCCGAAGCAGCTCGCAACGAACCAGCCGGAACCAACTCAGTGCCATCAACAGAGCCCACAACTTGGTCAGCGGGGATGCTGCCCTCTAAGGCGACCCCCTGGTCCAAAGCTTGGGCTACCACCATGCAGCCGGAGTGCGGAGGCGATCCCGCGTGAACATCCATGGAAGTACAGGAGGGAGACCCCGCTCGGATACCCTCGGGGGCTGGGTCATAGTTTGCACTGCCCACTTGAGCCGGATCATCCCCGGCAGCACCCTCGGGGGCTGGACAGTGGCTTACACTTCCCACCCGAACCAAGTCATCCCCGGCGACATCCTCGGGGGCTGGGCATGTGTCAACACCATCCTTGGGGTCCAAGTTCTCTGCGGTAGCCACTTCTAAGGCTGATGGGCCCTCAGTTACTTCCATGGGACCAGGACGATCCAAGACAGTCTCCTGACCCTCGAGATCGCGCTCTAAGGTCGACGAGGCACGGGATGACCTCAACCAGCATCAAGCACATCAGCACAAACCTCCATCACACCATCATCTGCTGGCTCCGATAATAAATCCTCTGGAACCATATCCTCAAGAGTCTGATCAAAATTCGCGAGGGACAATTCTTGCAGACCAATGAGAGCAGACAAAGTAGGAGAAGGAACTCCACTACTTTCACCACTAGCGATGAACTGCCGACTGTTTTTCCGAGTCAAAGGAACTTCATCCTCTTCTTCCTTGTCGTCTACATTAGCAACACAGGCAGCACACCCATTGGGACTCCAGTCAACAGCGCGGAGGATATGATTACACCCGCCGTTACATCACATTACTACTCAGAAGCGGCCGGCTAAAACACTTAGCGTACCAAGCCGTCCCTTGCCCACACCCATTGGGGGGACGCACAGGAATTATCAGTATATTTTTCAAAACTGTCACATCTGTGCAGGGCATGCAGTGAATACCTCAAGACAAAAATGAGATATCAGTAAGGATCAGAGGAAAGCCAAATATAGCCGGTGAAGTACAAAATATGGCCGACAGAAGCGACGTGAAGACTAGACAGAGAACGTCCATCAAATGTCCAATCAGTCGCAGAGCAAATAAATTACACCACCTAGCAAGATATGGATGGATTGCGAACTCGGCTGCAAAAGACAAAATACATGCTGACCTCTGAAGCATAATATTGATGACATAATGCTGACCTCCAAAGCATAATGCGGATGGCATCATGCCGATTTTTACAAGCAGAAAGGATAATCTTCAGCAAAAAGACACAAAAGGAAGACCTTCGAATGGATTATCCTCAAAAATCCACTTGAAGGTCGGGGGCTACACCCATTGGGTGCACATTCGGTGCACCCCATGGATCATCATTTCAAGCCAAGATAGTGTCGACTTCTAAGGCATGGGACAAGATTAAAGACAAGGCTGGCCCTCAACCAAAACGCAGGAGTAAAGATGGAAATAATTTCTGGTGAAGACCTTCGAGTAGATTATTTTCTAAAATCTACTCGAAGCTCGGGGGCTACACCCATTGGGTGCACCTCCGGTGCACCCAATGAAGTTCAGGGTCCTACAAAATGAAATGCCGACCTCTAAGGCACAAGCACGAAACAAAGCTTCGGTTTACGAGTGATCAAAGCAGGAGGAGACAGTAAGAAATCGTTTTCTTCAAATTGCCTGCAAGCTGGACCTGGGATCTTTGGGCTGATTACCTCAAAATCAACCCAAAGATCGGGGGCTTGTGGGGGACAGATATCCCCCGGGTCCACTGAAAGAGTAAAAGACCTCACGAAAGGCCCGAGGGCCCAATAAATCGTAAGGTCATTCTTTCGTGGGCCTGGGGAGAGACAATCAGCAAAACAGGTTGATATGAGGCCGGATTGGTGCAAGCCCGGACGGCCCACAACGTTGAGCGAGCGACCACAACAGAGATCCGACTTTCCCGCGCTGGAGCCCCCATGCAACGGAGCCATGCGAGGATAGGTCGGCAGAACTATAGGGAGATAAACTCAAACAGTTCACTATCTTTTAGTTACACATTGTTATCATATCCACGTGTATTGCCCCACGGTCGAGTATATAAGGCCTAGGGGGCACCCCTTCAGAACGATCGACCCTATTACTCAGCCATCCACCTCAACTCTCTGCATTCTCAATTCGGAGAGCTCTCTTGTAACCTCATTCACCAAGCTTACTCGCTAGGACGTAGGGTGTTACACATCTCTAAGTGTTGGGGGCTTGTTCTCAAATGCTAAGAGTTAAGAACAAGGCAACATAGAAAATGTTAAGTGTTAAAGTCCTTCGTCCTCCAAAACATTATATCCCTTCGGGATATAAAGAATTTCGGACGAAGGTTACGAAAGACGTACCTTCGTGAATGTAATAATGAGCAACGAAGTGTTCATACAAATCGTAAGGTATAAAATAAACATTTAAACATTATCATAGAATCATCTCCATTTTTATTATCATGAATGAATATAAATGACTTCAAATTACAAATGTACCTTCGGTCTTGAGGAAGGCAAAAGTACAGGTGTGATGCGAAAGCAAATGTCAAGTTCGCGCGAACAGTACGGGGGTACTGTTCATCTATTTATAGACACAGGACACAGCCTGTGACGAATTACAATTATGCCCCTTACAAAAGTTTACAACATTGACTCAGACCTCTATGGATAAAAAGGTCATTCTATCTCTATGTCGGTTTGTAATGCCGAAGCTCCATGAAAAGGAACCTTCGGCCATCTCCTGGGAACAACTTCAGCCGAAGCTGCTTCTTCGTGTAAGACCTTCGGCGCAACGAAGCATGGCCCCAACAGTAGCCCCTTTCGCGGTGCTAGATCGTTTTTCGTAACGAGCTTGATCCGTGAAAAATGCCTCTTAAGCTTCGGGAAGCCGAAGGTCCAAAAAACACCTTCCCTGAGCTCGTTGCCGAGAAACGATTCAATTTCCGAGCTCGTGTCGGTCCCACCTTGCAGAGTTACTGTTTGATCTTTGCGGTCCACTGCGCAGCGAGTACAAGTGACTGCCCGCCTGGTGTGAAAATCCTGCCGCTTCGCCTTTTTACCTGCAGCACTATATAAACAGACGAGTAGGTGTGAAGTTACCACAGCATTCATTGCTATTTGCACTGTTTTGCTGCCAAAATTTTTAACTATAGCCGAAGCTTGATTCTCAGAATCGAACGAAGGTCCATCTCGAAGTCTGCTTCGTCAGAAAGAAAATCTTCGGGAGAAAAGGAAAAAGAAAAAAGTATTTAACTTCCCCAAACTCAGAATCAAATGGCCAGAGTGCGATCTACTGCCAGAGTTGAACGTGAAGGAGACGAAGCCGAAGGTTTGGAGACTGTGCCCATCTCCGAAGCAATGCAGCGTTCCGGACTGGTGACTGCGGAAGAAATGCCCGCTGCTGAAGCAAACCCGACAACTGCCGAAGGAGAAGAAGAGAACATTGAAGAAACTGATCCCGAAGATGACTATCGCATTGCCATGCCCAGCAAGCCCAGCCACTTAGACTTCGGAAAGTCGACTGTTTCAAAGGCTGATCTTTCCAAGATGGTGAAAGCAGGTTATTTCAGTGAAAATCAGAAGAAGCTACTTCGCTTCGGGGGAGAAGAAACTACCCCGAAGCCAGAGAAGGACGAGATTGTCATTTTCAAGAGCTTTTTAAAGGCTGGGCTGAGATTCCCTCTTCATGGAATTATTGCAGATGTATTGAAAAAGTTTGGTATTTACTTTCATCAATTGACTCCTAACGCTATCGTTAGGCTTAATGTTTATATCTGGGCCCTCCGAAGCCAAGCAGTGGAGCCGTTTGCCGACAGTTTCTGTCGAGTTCATGAGTTACATTACCAAACGAAGGCCAGAAAAGATGGATTACATGATAACTTCGGTTGTTACAATTTTGCCTACCGGAAAACAACTAAGTTTCCTGTTATTAGCTACCGAAGCAAATGGCCGGCGGGCTGGAAGTCAGAGTGGTTTTATGTGAAGGTTGACGAAGATGAAGAGAAATTGGTACAAAGCCCACTTGAGTTGATCTTCGGTACCAGGGATCTGGTTCAAGAATTCTTGGCGTTCAGAGTCTTCCCTACTCTGAAAGAATGGGAAATGCCAAAGCTAGAGGGGGAGAAGAAGAAGGGGGAACTTGTCCGGCTTCCTTATCACTTCAAATTCAAGAAATACTTTAAAAAGTCTTGCCAAGAGTGGCTGGACACAGTTGAGGTGATGTGCAATGAAATTCTTGGGAATTATTCCAAAAAAGAAGATCAACTGATGACCGCGGCCTTCGGCACCCGTCCGAAGCGAAGGCTGAACCGAGTGCTTGATGCCCTGGGCTTCGAGTACCCTGACTATGAACGGCTGAACAAGGGTGCTGAGGGCCAAAAAAGGAAAAGAGTGGCCGAAACTTTGAACAAGGATGAAGAAAAACCACCAAAAGAGAAGAAAATTCCCAAGAAGAGAAAAATATCAACTCCAAAACGAAAATTATCCGATGAAGAGGGGACTCCTGCACCACCTTCTACCGGCGACGTGGAGGAAATCTTAAAGGTAATGACTGAACCCATGCCCACGAAGCTAAGTCCTTTAGGGCCTCAACTGACGAAGCTTTTTCGAAAGGTGGAGGAGCCGGAAAAAACGAAGATAACCAAAGCAAAAAGGCAAAGAATTATTGCAGTAACCGAAGTTATTGACAAGACGCCACCGAGGGCGTCAATTCGGAAAACGCCAGCTGTTGAGGGCAAAACAAATGTCGAAGTCGCACCTTCGGAGGTCGCGGCTACCGAAGTCGCTTCAGCCGAAGATGTGAACTTAGAAACTACCATTGAAGATATCGACAAAATTTTGCTAGACATGGCTGCAGAAGAAGCTGCCACTACTGGTGAAGAAACCATGGCCACAGTGCCTGGAAAGGGAAAAGAAATAGCCGAAGACACTTTGGAAGACGAAGATTACATATTTCAAAATTTAGTTGGGCAAAAACTGTCAAAGGCCGAAATAGAAGAGCTTAAGGAATATGCCAAATCTTGCGGATACAAGCCAGGAGCTCTTCTATTTGGAGGCATTGATGATGAAAAATTAGGCTGCATCCGAGACCAAACTGGAGCTAAGGTCATCGGTACTCTTTCAAAGAGTATCGGTTTTTCGAAGCTAGAAACAGATATCAGCCGCTACCGACGACAACATATCGTCGGCAGCTTATTTTATTCCAATTTCAAGGTAATCAACCTTTTCTCTGGCTTTTATTGCTTTTTAATAATGGAAATATTCCTAACGAAGGTTGTTTATTTGCAGAGCATGCTTCTAAGCAAAGCTTTGAGGATGCAGCAAGATCTAGAGGATAAGAAACACGAAGCTATAATCGAGAATCTAGAGAGCAAGATAAAAGAGCAATCAGCTATTCTTGAAAAGAAAGACTTTGAACTCCAAACGACTGAAGGCTTGCTGGCAGAGACTGAAGCTAAAGTATCAGAATTGAATTCGAAGCTTATCTGCCAATCAAAACAATTTGAACAAGAGAAGCTAGAGCTTAATTCAAAACTTGAGGCCGAAGTCCAAACCAGCTCAGATTTGAAGAAATTATTAACAAGCCTTCAGGATAAATGTTTGAAATTTAGTACCAGCTGCATTCAACAATTAAAGAAGATCTTTTACTCAGTTGGAGCCAGCAGTGGGAAGTTTACCCCTTCAGCTGAAAATTTACCAAAAGCCTTCGATCATATTGAAGCTGAAATTAATGAGCTTGACGAAGTTATAGCCGGGCACGGTGACTTCTGTGCCTGGGTAGCTTCTCGGGGTACCGCTGCAGCGTTCCTGAAGGCCGGCTGCGAGCATGGAAAAATCGTCAACAGGCCCAACTTTACCCTGTCTCCATCAATTCTAGACGATATTCCTGACCTCGCCCGAAGCATCTCAAATAGATTCATAAAAATGATATGGACAAAAGGCGGGCGAGAGAAGGCTGGAGACGAAGCTCGAAGTCATCTTGATCCAGTAAGAAATCATACTTTGTACTTACCTTCTCCTTCACACTTGATTTTTACTCGCGATACCTTGATTCATGTAGGATGACGAAGCTGAAGATGATGCTTAAAATATGTCGCCGAAGCTGAAGCTCAGTGAAGATCAGTAGGAGTATACTATAGAAAAAACTCAGGAGACTTTTGTAACAACTTTTGTAAATACAATTAAACTGTTCTCAAGGAACTTTGTACATACCTTGTAATATATTCTTACCCTTCTATTGAGGCGCTTTGATGTGGACGAAATTAGTATTTTGAGCCGAAGGCGAAAAAACACCTTCCCTTCTTTTCGTACACAACGAAGCATAAAAGACCACTTCTTCTTTTTGCCGAAACAACCACTTAGGAATGCAAATGCTATGAATGAATGCTTATGAATGCAAATGCTATGATGTGATGTAATGTGCGAATGAATGTCCAAAACATATATCCGAAGCCACACTCTCAGCCATTATTTCCTTAGAAACAACCACACATCAGCTCTGCATTCCCTTAGGAACGACTTTGGAGCTTCTTCGCCTTTTACTTAGGCGGTATCAGCGTTGACTTTTCGCTGTAAGCTCTGCATCCCCTTAGGGACGTCTTTGGAGCTTCTTCGCCTTTTACTTTCGGCGGAATCAGCGTTGACTTTTCGCTGTGAGCTCTGCATCCCCTTAGGGACGTCTTTGGAGCTTCTTCGCTTTTTCAGTTTCGGCACTCGATGGTGCGTTCTCAGTTTTTACATTTACATTCTTTGGGGGATTTTGCTCTTATAAGACTAAAAAGGAAATTACACATGATGGCCCCATTAAAAACCTTTCTCCCCCTTTAGAAAGGAAAAGGGTGCCATGAAAAAGAAAAGAAAAAACATAAAAAGTTACATCAAGTTATACATAATATCGCCGAAGCTCATCCGCATTCCAAGATCTTGGAATTTCGTTGCCATCCATGTCCTTCAATCTGTACGAACCAGGCCTTGACGAAGATACTACTAAGAAAGGTCCTTCCCATTTCAACTGTAACTTGCCCACTGTGTCTGGGTTGGCCACTCTCCGAAGCACCAAGTGTCCCGGCTCAATATTTTTTAGCCGGACCTTTCTATCTCGCCACTTGACTGTTTCAGCCTGGTATTTATTGATATTCTCCACAGCTTGAAGCCTGATCCCTTCTAAAGCATCTTTTTCCACAAGACATGCATCTTCAGGACCTGGTTCTGCCGAAGCTACCACCCTTATTGATCCGGCTTTAGCTTCTTCCGGAGTTATTGCTTCGTCACCGAATAATAATTTGAATGGAGTAAAGCCTGTAGACCTTGATGTTGTTGTATTGTGGCTCCACACCACTTTGGTTAACTGATCTGGCCACTTTCCCCTGGGTTGATTGAAGATTAGCTTCATTATTCCTGTCATTATAATGCCGTTGGCCCTTTCAACGAGCCCATTTGACTCCGGATGCCTGACTGATGCAAAGTGGATCTTCGTACCGATTTGATCACAAAAATTTCTGAAAGCTTCAGAGTCGAACTGTGTTCCATTATCTACAGTGATGGCCTTCGGTACCCCGAAGCGACAGACAATATTCTGCCAGAAAAACTTTTGGACAGTGGCCGAAGTTATTGTGGCTAATGGCTTCGCCTCAATCCATTTAGAAAAATACTCCACAGCTACTATAACATATTTTAGATTCCCTTGAGCCGGTGGTAATGGACCTAACAAGTCAAGGCCCCACCTTTGCAATGGCCAGATGGGTTGTATCAGCTGTGTCAAAGACGAAGGTTGCTTTTGATCTCTTGCACATTTCTGACAACCTTCGCACTTTTGAACTAACTCCGCTGCATCCGAAGCTGCCTTCGGCCAATAAAACCCTTGACGGAAGACTTTTCCAAGTAACGGCCTAGATCCAATGTGGGATCCACACAGGCCTGCATGTATTTCTTTCATCAACTCTATACCTTCGGTTCTAGATAGGCACTTGAGCAGCGGAGCGCAAACTCCATGCTTGTATAACTCCCCTTCTATCATGACATACGGACGAGCTCTTGCCGCTATCATTTTATTATAAGCTTCGTCATCTGATAAAAAGTTACCCTGAAGGTAAGAGATGATTTCAGTTCTCCAATCTTCGCTGTAAACAGGAGATATGTTGAGGACTGCTCTTTCAAGGAGCTCTACTGAAGGTGCCTTTATTGTTTCGAAGAACACATCCGAAGGTAACGGCAGCCCCTGTGCTGCAGACTTGGCTAGCAAATCAGCATGCTCATTTTGTCCTCGAGGGATATTCTTGACAGAAAATCCTTCGAAGGAGGCTTCGATCCTTCGGACCGTGTCTAGATACTTTTCAAGCTTCGGATCTTTAGCCTTGCAACTTTTATCAATATGACCCGAAACGACCTGGGAATCAGTTTTAAGAATCGCCCTTCTGATTCCCATTGCCTTTAATTTCCGAAGGCCCAGGAGCAGGGCTTCGTATTCAGTAATATTGTTTGTACAGCTGAAATCAAGTCTTGCTGCATAACAAGTTTTAACCTTGGATGGTGAGACCAACACAGCGGCTGCACCTGCTCCGAAGGTTCCCCAAGAGCCATCACAAAACACTGTCCACACTTCGGCATCTTTATTTGCTTCTTCATCCTGAGCCCCTGGCGTCCAGTCGGCAATGAAATCTGCCAATGCTTGAGACTGGATCGAGGATCTATGCACATAATCAATGTAAAACTCATTGAGCTCTGCAGCCCATTTTCCAATCCGTCCAGTAGCTTCTCTATTTCTCATGATGTCCTTTAACGGCTGCGACGAAGGAACAATAATATTGTATGCCTGAAAATAATGCCGAAGCTTCCTGGATGCCATTAAAACGGCATACAATACCTTCTCCAGCTCTGTATAATTTTTCTTTGATACACTAAGGACTTCAGATACAAAATATACTGGAACCTGCTTCTTGATTTGTCCATCAAGCTTCTCCTGGACAAGTGCTGCACTTACTGCCGAGTGCGAAGCTGCCACATACAACAACAAAGAAGCCCCTGGCGTTGGTGGAGTTAATGTTGTTAGATCTATCAAATATTGCTTCAGCTCTTCGAAAGCTTTTTGTTGACTTGGTCCCCATTGAAAGACTTCAGCTGACTTCAGCACCTCGAAGAAGGGTAAATTTCTTTCTGCTGATCTGGATATGAATCTGTTGAGAGATGCCAGCCTTACTGTCAATCTGTGGGCCCCCTTTCTTGTGGTTGGTGGCTCCATTCGAAGTATAGCTTCGATTTTATTTGGATTAGCTTCGATTCCCTTTGTTGACACCAAGCATCCAAGAAATTTCCCCTTCTTTACCCCGAAGACACATTTTTCGGGATTCAGCTTCAAACCAGCTTGCCTGAAACTGGCGAAGGTCTCCTGCAAGTCAGCAATATGATTTTCCTGCTTCGTGCTTTTTACAATGATGTCATCGACATAAGTCAACACATTTCTGCCTATCTGGGACTGGAGGACCTTCGCAGTCATTCTGCTGAAACTTCCTCCAGCATTTTTGAGCCCCTCAGGCATCCGAAGATAGCAATATGTGCCACTTGGGGTTATGAAGCTAGTCTTCGGCTCATCTTCCTTCTTCATCCAGATTTGATGATAGCCTGAGTAGCAGTCCAGGAGACTCATGAGCTCTGAAGAAGCTGCTGCATCGACTAAAGAGTCTATCCTTGGCAGCGGGAATTCGTCCTTCGGACAAGCCTTGTTGAGATCTGTGAAATCGATACACATCCTCCACTTGCCATTGGCCTTCTTGACCATAACAGTGTTAGCTAGCCACTCTGGATACTTTACTTCTCTAATAACTCCTGCACTGAGGAGTCTTTTTACTTCATTGCGAGCCCCTTCGGCCTTGTCATCCGACATCTTCCGAAGCCTCTGCTTTCGGGTCTGAAGGATGGGTCAACATTGAGCGAATGTTCAATAACATCCCGATTTACTCCACAGAGATCATTAGCTGACCATGCAAAAACATCTTTATTGTTGAATAAAAACCTTATCAAGGTTTTCTCTTGGTCTTCAGATAATTGCGAGCCCAACAGCACCTTCTGCTCTGCTATGTCCTCACACAATAACATGGGCTTCGGCTGATCTGCTGAAGCTGCTTTCTCCCTTCTGAATTTGTACTGTTCACAAGCTTCGGCTCCATCTATGTTATGGATTGCTTTGGAGTCAGTCCAGCTTCCTTCAGCCCTTCTAGCAGCTTCCTGGCTTCCATGAATAGCAATAGGCCCTTGGTCCGAAGGTATCTTCATGCAAAGATAAGCTGGGTGAAGAATTGCTTCGAAGGCATTAAGAGTACCACGGCCAATGATAGCATTGTAAGGATACTCCATGTCAACAATATCAAACACAATTTGCTCAGTCCTTGTGTTGTTAACAAATCCGAAGGTTACCGGCATGGTAATCTTCCCAAGTGCTACAATCTGTCGCCCTCCGAAGCCACAAAGAGGGTGCGTAGCATCATGGATCTTGTCTTCGGGCTCTTGCATTTGTCTGAAGGCCTTAGCAAATATAATATCAGCTGCACTGCCTGTATCAACTAAGACATTGTGGACCAGAAATCCTTTGATCACGCAAGAGATAACCATGGCATCATTGTGAGGATAATCCTTAAGCTGAAGGTCTTCCTGAGAAAAAGTAATTGGAATGTGGGACCATTTTGACTTGATGAAGGGTCCCTGCACTCCAACATGCTGCACCCTTCTCTGAGCCTCCTTCTTCTGCTTCTTGTTAGCCGGCTCTGAGCAAGAACCGCCTGTTATCGGGAGCACCATCTTCGAAGCCGAAGCAGCTTCAGCTTGATTGTTGAACGAAGCCATCAGCTCAGAAAAGTGGAAGTGAGTTCACCGGAGGTGGGCGCCAATGTTGGGGGCTTGTTCTCAAATGCTAAGAGTTAAGAACAAGGCAACATAGAAAATGTTAAGTGTTAAAGTCCTTCGTCCTCCAAAACATTATATCCCTTCGGGATATAAAGAATTTCGGACGAAGGTTACGAAAGACGTACCTTCGTGAATGTAATAATGAGCAACGAAGTGTTCATACAAATCGTAAGGTATAAAATAAACATTTAAACATTATCATAGAATCATCTCCATTTTTATTATCATGAATGAATATAAATGACTTCAAATTACAAATGTACCTTCGGTCTTGAGGAAGGCAAAAGTACAGGTGTGATGCGAAAGCAAATGTCAAGTTCGCGCGAACAGTATGGGGGTACTGTTCATCTATTTATAGACACAGGACACAGCCTGTGACGAATTACAATTATGCCCCTTACAAAAGTTTACAACATTGACTCAGACCTCTATGGATAAAAAGGTCATTCTATCTCTATGTCGGTTTGTAATGCCGAAGCTCCATGAAAAGGAACCTTCGGCCATCTCCTAGGAACAACTTCAGCCGAAGCTGCTTCTTCGTGTAAGACCTTCGGCGCAACGAAGCATGGCCCCAACACTAAGCGGCCCGAACCTGTAAACATTGTCCACTGTCCCTCGTGCATCTGGCACGAACCATTTTGCTACAGTCGTCGACACCGTCCTACTCCTAAAAACACCTCGAGGGGCAACCCCGGGTGTGCGGTCGGACCCAAAACACCGACAAGTACCCCTGGCCGTTGCACCACCGGATGCGCTATTCCACTACATACATCATGTTCAAGGACACTCACACAACGTCAGCAACGTCCATCGTCCCAGTGCACAAGAATTCATGTCCGGTCAGTAGCGACTTACGTGGCAGGTTGGGCTTCAGGTGGACGATGAGCTAGACGGCGTGATGGCGTCGTCGTCGGATGCGGTGTCCAGAACAACACGAGAGTCATCGACGTTGGCGACAACCATGAGGCCTCCTGTTTAACGATGGACAGCGCAGTGCAGCTGCTCTGGACCGCGTCCAAGCGGCGGCTTCGCGGGAGCTTGTCGTACACAGCGGCGCATGCGACACCTAAGACTGCTTTTAGAGGTCGAACTGACAGTCGCCAAGCTTCTTCTCGTCATCGATGAGCGACGACAACGCGAGTGCCTCCTACTCATGGAGTTTGTTCGGGGTTTGAAGTAGGAAACATGGATTCATGCTTGGCGTTGGTTTATGAAAATGACTCACAAGTCTGATCCATGGAAAAAAATATTACGAAGAAAAAATTTCACACATGCAAAAAAGGGAATTTAAGTATAATGCATTATTCAAACAAAAGAAATAGCATGCAAAGCTCTTCTTTAAATAATATTACCTCCATCCAAAAATATAATTCAAGAATATCGGTGATACTTATCTACTACTACGCATTGTGCAATGGTAGCAAGTGAGCTTGGAGAGAGATGTAGTAGATGTGTTTCCTATCATAGATGTAGATATAAACACATATAGGTGGGTGCCCGTGCGTTGCAACGGAAACATTTAATATCATGATAACTTATGAACAAATGTGTGTTATATTGTTATGTGAAAATGTTTCGTAATTAATTTGTGATCCTAGCCATACATAAATTTTGTTATTTCAATCTAACTATTTCATCACTACATTGCAACCAACAGTACCGTGCAGACTTCTATACATGATAGCTGAATGCCCGTGCGTTGCAACGGGAATATATAATACCAGTATACTACGATAACTTATATACAAAATATGTGTTATACCGTTATGAGAAAATGTTTCATAATCAATTTGTGATTCTGGTCATACATAAATTTTGTTATTTATAATCTATCTGTTTCACCACTATATTGCAACCATCAGTATCATGCAGACTTTGATATATATCACGATTTGTATGGTCTCATTATTGGAGAGCACGTTTCACACATACCGGAAGAAATTCTCTCGTACATCGTTAGTCATCGGACACGTACCACCATACGCTTTTGCTTAAACAAAAAGGTAAGTGTGTGTTTGCAAGACTAATGGTCAAACATCGTATAACCATAAAGTTAGAATACTATATTAATATATTAAATAAATTAATCCAATAGACATAGATTAACCCAATTAACATAGGATAAATAAATATCTAATTATAAAAGTATGAAACATGGTATAATCAATGTTATTACTGCGTAGTAAATATTCATACGAGACTAACACAACTGGAACGATTCAATTTGGAATTAAATTGGGGAAGTTACGAATTTCCAAAGTTTCTATGTATTTGATATAGGATTAATTAGGAAATCAATTTTATTGTTGTTTTCATGACAAAACAGAGGTATTATGTTATAAAAATAATATTATAGAATTATAGAAATTGGAATGAACTCATTTGGATTTAATATGAAATTTCCATGAATTAAATGGGTTTCTGCAATTATTTTTAAACTAAAAATCAATTTCTAAACTTATTTTCCCTATTTTCTTTATTTCCTGGACTGCGTCCCAAATTCCAGAAAAATCAGGGGCCAAGCTATAAATGTTTTTCTAGACTCAGTGAGCATACAGAGTGGACGGTGGGTTAAACACAAAAGACGTCTTAGTTGAAGTTGTACACAATTCAACATAAGTCATGTTGGCTAGAAGGTGGAAGGCTAGGCATTCTGCTCAATAGATCCAAGGTTTGATCCCTGGGCAGCCATGGTTTGATTTTTTTTTCTGCGCGCGGAACGGGAGAGGGCAGAACGGCAGACTACTCTTACCTTCTTAATAAAGTAGTATAGATATAGATTTTTTAAATTTCATAGGGGTCAGCCGACCCCGATAAAACCTCGAGCTCCGCTCTTGATTTCCGTAGGCCGCAGCTATATCAGTCTTTTCTACTTCACTCACCTCATATTTCAAACTGAGAGCACAATCTAAACTGGTTGTTCGCTTTATATTAAAGCCCGTTGTTCGGACTGATGCATCTGTATTCAAAACATTGTAGAAACAATATAAGCTGGTACAGATTAAAATCAAACGAACAGGGTGAGATAACAATAATATTTTAAAGTCGAATGTCCGACCATTTTTACCCGATATAAAGATAGATATGAAATAATTTATTTATCTGTGGGTATGTTAATAGATATATCAATATTCACTCGTTTAATAGATGGATACGGGTACAGATTGATACTACTCATGCCCATGATAGTGTACCTGTAGATAAAATATACGCGTATGGTACCATTGTTATCATCCAATAAAGCTTATCTTAATAGCATCTTCAATAATACCTTAAATTAGTGTCCTATCATGAAATATAGGACACAACACAAAAAAAACAGCTCTAACCATATCTTATTTTACATTTTTTATTGCTGGTGAATTTTATTCTATCCAATATAATGTCCTCTCCCTTGACAATAAAAACACCTCCATAAGTCAATTCTCTCGGATATGCTTCTCCCAAACAAACTCTAGGACTCGAAAACACCTCCATAATTACATGTTTTCAAAAGCCTCTGTGACTTTTGCATTCTTCCTTTTTGTCGGACACCTTTGTGAAATTGCTGCGTTGCATAATAATCCAGTTTTTAAAAAGAAAAAGAATTGTGCTTGCTGAGGAACATACCGACAAAATGTAAGAATACGTTTGAACCATCGCATTCTAAAAGTGCAAGTACAAATTAGCTCAAATGCAACAACACTCAACTCAAGCATGGACACTTAAAGCAATGTCCGATCCATCTCTAACTCTAAGCCTACCACATTAGGGCCCGTTCGGTTGTACCGGAATAAACCAGGATTCGTTCCAGCTCATCAAAATCTATATAAATTAGAGAAGTAATCCGGCTAGGAATCAATCCAAGGCTCCAATCCCTAAAAACCGAACAGGGCCTTAGGCAGAGGCTAAAACCTTTTAAGCCAGTGTGAGGAGAAAAGAGCTAAACTAGTCATGCTCATCATCAGTTAATACAGTACGTAGAATCGACGTCGTTGGTGACCAAATCGCCAAAGTTCGATATATAGATTACTCGGCCAGTTTGTGGTATCTGTAGTGCTCCTTCCTGCTGCCGGTGCCGGTGCGAGATGGCGCGGGCAGCCTAGGCACGGCGAAGCACCGGCACCGGAACTGCCGCCGGAGCCGGTCCAGGCCCTTCACCCTGACCCTCAGCCGCAGCCGCTTCATCTTGTCCAGGACGGCCCCGAAACCCTTGCGCACCCTGTCGCTCGCTTTCGCCAGGCTGGCGAGACGTCTCTTGCTCCTCTTCTTCACAACTGCATCAGGATTTTTGGCTTTATATATATACGTATCCGATCCGTAACCGTAATGGCGGAGAGCCATCGCCGATCGATGGAGCTGGCGAGCGAGATGTACCTTGTGACGACCGCTTCTTGTCGTCGTCGCTATTCCCACGCAGCCTCCTCGCGTTCCGGACGGCCTCCGTCAGGGCCTCCAGCCGCTCCCGCATCCGGCTCTGGACGTGGCTCCGGGTGCACTGCAATGCGTCACACCACCGCCGCCATCAGCCACCCACGGTACGGTAGTAATGGAAACGGACGTGGACGGGTCGGTGGACGGTGGCTGGCAGTGGTAGGAGAACCTTGATGTGGTACTTGACGTAGGACTGGAAGTTGAGCAGGATCCACGCGGTCTTGGCGGCCCGCTTCCCCCTCACGTGCCGCGACAGGACGCCTGCACGTGCGGGCCCAAGTGGCCGATGAGATAGACAGATAGATATATACGCGAAGCCCGGCCGGCCCACTACACTTAACTGGAGCCGCACGGCCGGCCCGTGGGCACGCGTGTCAACTGACAAGAATTTGGTGCTGGACGTACCGAAGGAGACGAAGCCGCCGTTGGTGGTGAGGTGGTGCACGTTCTCCCCGCGCAGCTCCGGCGGCGGGATCGGCGACCAGCTGCACTTGGGCGCCCTCGCGAACGAGTTCCCGACCTCCTGCAGCTCCTGCAACAACAACAAAAGGTTCATCCGCCGCCGCGTGACGTACGTACATGGATGCGATGCAAATGCGTGCAGGCACACCTGGAAGAAGGAGGTGGCGATGGCCAGGTCCGTGTCATCCCTGAAACGCATGGGGAAGATGGCGTTTATCTTCTCAGCCTGCAGGGCGTACGTGTATGTACGTTCCATTGTTAGCGAACACAAGCTGGACGCATATGCATGCATATGGGCCAGCCAGTTTTGCATTGATATAATAATGCAGCTGGCTGCCTGCATGTTAGTTCTAGTTTGCTCTGCGCGGCCGGGCATGCACAAGAACAACTGGCCGGACGACGCACCGTCTTGCTGACGAAGAAGGGCTCCCTCTGGTTGTTGTACACGAGCCTCATCGTGCCCGACGAGCCGAGGCTCCCCAGCATGTGCTTCAGCTGCGAGCTCAGCACCACGGATTGCAGCAGCGACACCTGGTTAATGGCCTTGACGCGATCTATATTTTATATATGTTCAGATGTGTACATATATATAACTCCCAGTCCCAGCTGCCACCAAACAAACGGGTAGAAGCCAACCACCTTTGGGCCGGGTGAGGCCGGAGAAGTTGAGCTTGAGCGTCAGGACGTACCCTTCCCTCGGCGGCTCCACCATCTCGGCGAACCTGTGATACGTCTTCCTCGCCTCCTGCAGGGTCAGCTCAGGCAGGCGGCTCGACGAGGGTGGTGCAGCTGCAGCCTCCTCGTAGACGTAGGAGAGCGATGGCGTCGATATCGATAGGAACACGTTCTCGGGATCCGACGCTGAAGCCTCCACATGGTAGCCAATGGATCCCAACTCGAAGAAGGTGTGGTCGACAGGCATTGGTCTTTCAGCGCTGGCAACAGCACACGTTGGGATTTCATGTTTTTACCAGGCAGAAGGCAAGCGATCGAGCCACATGAGAGTAACAGCCTGCAATTTACGCACCTCTGCATCCTCGTCAGGATTTCGACCACCACCCGGGATCCGCTGCTGAAGAACGCCATGCCGTGGGCGCACCACACACTAGCTCAGGGACCAGGAGCGACTCCTTGTAAATGGATCAAATAAAAGGGGAGAGAGAAGAGAGGTACAACAGATGCTGGTTTGTTATCAGGATCATGGTCTGGTGAACTGAATAAAAGGAGAGTTCACGGCACGGGGGGACACCAGACCAGAGGAAGGAGGAGGACGCCTGACTGGTGAGCCTACTAGACCGCGAGGGGCGTGAGGGGGACCTGACCTCCTGGCTGCTTGCTGGTGAACTACTTCTGAAGCAACCACCTGAGCTCAGCCACACCCGCTTTGCTTCGTTTCCAATGCACTCCACAATCATTTCGTTTCAGGGTTTCATTTTTCTCCCGATGCCGAAGCGGTGGATGGAAAAATCCCACAGGCAGGCAGGTATGGAAATTCTCGGATGGCGCTGGAGCGTTGGATCTGGAACAGACAGAGAGTGCACACACCACACCGAGCTGGTAAATCTCTTTTTTTTCAACGTCAATTCAAGAAAAAGTGGAGTAAACCTGACCTGAGTGCATCCTTTATGTTTTTTTTTAAGATAGAAATCAAGAAAAAAAATCAGACAAACTGCACCTGTCAGTAGGTGAAACATGTGGATGACATCACCGACAGTAACGTTGACTAAGATACACAGGCTTATTCCGACTAAATTCCGCTTTCATGCTACAACGTCTAAAGATACTTTGGATCAAGACAACAAGCCAATCGTCTCTTAATCTCCTTTTTTCAAAAAAAAAAACAGCAGCAGATGTCACATTCCTATGTTTGAACCTAGGCAGTAGAACACGACACGTTCAACTCAACCGCGCACGACGCGATACAGTCCAGAAGCCATGTATGAGGAATGGCTTTGCAGCCAGCCGTGGTCGCCAGTTCCTGGGCCTCGGCTATTCTCTTGTTGATGGTCTCGAGGGCGTCTAGGTTGTTTCCTTGCGGCGGCGGCGGTGGCGCCTCCATGCTGTAGAGGATCAAGGACGTGCTGGAGAGCTCGGCCTTCTCCAGAACGGACCCTCCTGCTGCGGCGATCAAATCTTCGAGGTTGGCCCTGTATCCTGGCATGAAATGGCCACTGAAGTAGAAGGTCAACCCAGCAAACAGACCTGGTGCCTACAGGAGGAGGAAAGTTATGCGGTCAGTACACCAAAAGGATGTGTTGATGGTTTGGCTTATTTACTCCCGGAGTTCACTTGCAAACCTGCTGCATCGCTCGGATCCTTCCTGAGCGAGGGCCGTCAACAGAGCCATGAACATCACACCTTATCTCGTAGGGCTCTTCTGGGACTGGTTCCCTAGCCTCCATACAGGCTTTCAGCCCTAGATATCAAATGGGTATTTGCGTTAGAATAAGGCATCTAAGCAAAATCAACCTGGCAGATGCAGGCAGTATACTAGATACAGCACTTGGTTGAACTATCGTTCCCTAAGTTGTGGTCACTGCAAAATCACAAGCCACAAAGACAGACCACGACCTACGTAATAGCCCTGACTACTGGTCTATAGGGAAAATGGACTTACAATTCACATTGAGAACCCACTTCCCAGCTAAAATAGCCATGAGGACCTTGAGTGTCCTTGCACATGCCCCACGTTCATCCGTATTAGCAATCACATGAGTCACATCTGAACTCCAGGTGTTGGTTACTGTGATGCCAGTGTGACACTCAAACTGATCCAAGATTTCCTGCGTAGTTTATGTATATTTCAGGGCACATTACATATTTGAATAAGCACTAAAGTACCCTTTTTTTTATGAAGATCGTATCAAAATAGCAATTACCTTCTCACGGCCCATGAGCGCAGATCCACATATCACCCATTCACAAGTCAGAAAAGGTGAGGCAGTCCAAAGTTCAGCCCTTTGCATTGGAGAGGGTGAATTCGGACCATCAATGTCAGAAGATGGTCTGCAAAATTCAAAGAGGGGTCATCACAAGACACAATCAGGTAATAGCAAAATACAGTTATGTAAAACAGGCACAGTGGCATACTGCGGCAGCTTGGCCTTCTTTTTTAGCTTTAATCTCTCACAAGGCAACTTTTTTGACGAATGTGTAGGACACAGCATAACGAAGTTCTCCTGGAGCAAATCACATTTGTTCAGTGATATGGTCAACAAATACTTTACCACAAAAGGGCACGCACTTTTTGTTTAATACACAATGGACACTGCAGATTTAAGGAACAATACTTACTTGATCCCATTTGCAGCCTTTGATGTTGTAGGCACATGGGACATGAAAACTTTTGCGGCAGCTCTTCACAAGGCAACCAAGTGCTGCACCTTTTAAGCCACAAACACTGCATTTGATCTTAGAAGCACGGGCCAACTCAGGCCCCAAGTTGTTTGCGGTGTCACCAGTAAAGAATGCTTGAGGAGCCCTGTATTGGTATTATAACTTAATGCAGTAAGTTTTATTTTGGAAATAGTACACTTAATGATCACTACACAGGTACAGAATGCAAAAAAAAAAACTTTGCACCTAAAAAGAACCAGAAAACACAAACTTCCTGTCTCAGAATATGGAGTATGTGTACAAATCAGTGCAATGAAGTATGCGCTCAGAAATATTATCATGAAAGTTGCCAGGAACATACCATTCAATGCATTTTTCATGGACATGCTGAACACTTGATTTCCAAGCTTGATCAGCTTCTACTGGTTCCCCATTCAAATAATGTGACAAAGGGCCAGTACACTGTAAATTACATTTTACATTAGATTCTTCGAGTATACAACAAACAAGCAGCTGGCCATATAATAGTAAATAAACTCCAACTCTTGTTTAAGTTCTGCAAGACCAACCTCAGTAACTTGGGAAGAATGACAGAACTCACATTTCCAAGCACTGGCCATGTTTGTTTGTCCTGTATTTGTGTTCAAGATCACATTAGCATCTTGCATTTCCAAATATTCAGAAAGGAGATTGTACAAGATGACTTACTTTGAACTTGATCATTTGATTTTTGCTTCTTCAATTCTCTGGTATGATCATCCATTGCATTTGCCTCTCGTTTCAATGCAGTTTGAAGAGGTGATAGGCTTGTCATCTGATAGAATACACACGTTTAAGAGTGGGTCTACATAATATTTTTTTTCTGAACAACTTTTGAAAAAAAAAATGAGAAAGGGACAAAAGGCAGTCTAGATAGAATAGAACTTCACCAGTTCTCCTTCGAGGTCATTGCTGTCACAGTCCAAATCTCCAGGGCCATCAGAAGATTGTGACCCAGAATGACCCTTTCGTACAAAAGCCATTGGTGCAACAGCTGCGGCACCAGCATTGTTCTCAAATGCAGGATCTTTTGCTTGAACACTATCAATGTTCCCAAATGCAGGTCCAGTTGGTTGGTTATATACTAGCTTTGAAGCAACAGGGTTGTAAGATTTCATCTGGTCAGATTTCTCCTCCACCCCACTTCTGTTTCCTGATTCTGGTGTTCCATGAGATGCTGCCTTTGCAACTGAACAAAGAGAAATTTCACCACATAAGTCAAAATTTTGGCAGACTACTAGTTATTAACAGTGATTGAAGTTCATATTCTGCAGGAATAGATGTACCATGAATGTTAATTTGAGAATCCTGTTGTTCAATCATGGTGCTGACGGTAGAGCTGAGGCTCCTATGAATGCTCACTATCGACTCAAGGTGACAAGCTGGCCTTAAATCTGCAAACAACACCGGGGTCAAATAAAGAGTCAATGTCAAACAGAACTCTGAAACAATTCGGTAAGCTGTGATGTACCTTGAGAACAATAGCCTGATTTGCAAATGGCACAGCTGTAGCCTTTTGAAGTCGGTGTAAGGGCACACTTGCTGAAAGAAAGAAAGAAACTTGTCAGTAGTCGAAATTCACAGGGCAAGATGAGTGGAGGGTGATGAGCGCTCGTCGGTTGAGGCGTCACCTGCAGGATGTGTGGTAACACGGCAGCGTTGTGGGCGAGGTGAGCAACTTCAGGCTGACAAACAAAAGTTTTCACCGTCAGACGACCAAGAAGTTCAGTATACGAATGCATTTATCCCCTCATGTTACTCTAAATGGATCGAAGCTCGCCATTTTGCACGGATCTAGCTCTGCCTAAGTTCAAGTTCTTTCCCGCTGTTGCGGCCATGCTAATCTTAGTCGCGCCGAGATCTTCGACGATAAGAATGACATTTCGACATCTAGACAGAAAGGCAAAAGCAAAGGACACGATCACAAAAGGGATGGCTTGACCCACCAGACGGGGCAGGTGAGCTCCAGCTCCATCTTCTGCAGGTTGAGCACCAGCGGGTTCAGGAACCTCCTCAGGTTCTCCATCTTCTCCGCCCAAGACACGAACGGCCCTTCCTAGTTCCTACTACTCCCACCTTCGCCTCCCCCTCTCCTCCCTCCGATATCGCCCTCGAAAAGGTCTACGGCCGTGAGGGGACAGAGAGAGAGACGGATCGCGAGGCAGATGCGGTGCCGATGGACCCAGGAAGCTTGATCTGGGCGCTGGCTCTAGCACCAGTCAAATACGTGGGGAGACGGCGGCTAATCGGGGTTTCGGAACGGGAGGGAAGTGGTGGTGGCGGGCAGGCAGCCGGCTGAACGAAAATGTTTGGGCGCGAGCGGCGGAGCGGGTGGGCGTGTGACCTGTGAAACTGGATGCCATCCCATCCGCGGGAGGCGGGAGTTTTTTGAGCGGCGGGGACGAGTTTTCTTGCCCCTTTTGGTTGGGGAAGCGGCTGTTTTGAGCGTCCCGCGCGCGGGCGGCGGCAGCACCTCGCGTCCCGGTCCCGCTCACCTGGCGTCTCGGTAAGAAATACCTAGAGGACGATGCGGCGGCGGGTGCGGGTTGGGGGAGAAGTGATCAGTTGTTGCGGGCCTCGTGGGCCGGCCTGTTGAAACTTCAAACACCGGGCTCGGCTTGCAGTTGCCTGGTCCGCCGATGCAGTGGTTTCCACTCGCCCCCATGGGCCACCTAACGGCCTGTTAGTTTTTCCTATGTTAAAAATCAAACTAGTTTGTTGCTTACTATTTCTATATATCATATAGTTAGACCACCCTTAAATAAGATATTTATTCAAACATAATCTAAACTCATAGATTTCTAGATCGTACTAAATGGATATAATTGAGGACCAAGACAGGCTCAGCACATGCACCAGCAGTCAGTGCACCTACAGATTGAGCCAAACCAATGTCGATCTAGGTATACGACGGTGTTGGCCATGTCGGCGCGTCGAATCCAACGGTGCGCCTCACACAAATCTGAAAGCGCGACGACGCGCTTTTGAGGTTAGATCGTGTGGATCCGGGTGCGCCTCACGCATCTAGGATTTTGTCTTAGAGACGCCAGGCGACGATGTGGCGAGAAAACAGGTGGCGAAGTATGTGGTGTGGGGTGAGACGAGATGAAATCTCTCTCTCGTTTTTTTCGTGCTCGTGAGATCGGGGACGGCGAAGGAGGATGTGCTAGACTATAGATGGTCAAATGGCTTGTGTTTGGCGGGCTGGTCCGAGGCACGGTTCATTTAATTGTGTCGCGACCTAGCCCGGCATGATTCAAAATGTGTGTGTGTGTCGCTCGGCCCGAGAACCGTGTCGTGTCTAGGCCTTGTCTCGGCTCGACACAATTATATTTTCAAAAATTTAAATTATTATTATATATAATAAAACTATTTATCCTTTATATAACCCAAACAAACATAATCTCTATTGGTTAGTAGACGTGGGCTTTGATCTTTCGCCAAGCAGTCGCGGTTCAAACCCTCCCCTCAGACGATTGCAGAGAGATAGCAGACTCAAGCGCGGAGCGATTTCGAGTGTTGTTTGATTTCGTCGCTCATGGGGAGATGAGTACGATAGACGACGAAAATCGTGCTTTAAAGGTGTAGTGATATGTGGTTGCTTTCCACCATGAGAGATTGAAAAAAAACACAAACATCTTGTGTTTTGTGATGAACCACAACAATTGTAAGGGCTTAAGAAAATGGAAACCAATTACCCTCATAGGGATTCCTTGATTAATCCCTAAACCAAGGTGATTGAATGTTGTTTTAACTTATAGAGGACAAATCCATCATATTTTCCTCCAATCCCTTTGATAGGGGATTAACCGAACAAGTTCTTGAGCAACTAGGTGCACACCATTCAATATGAACATTTAAGGCTAGATGTTTTACTAGATAGCCCGTCACTACTTCCCCTTGTGTCCACCGAACCATCGTCCTAGGCTCATCTTCTACCGCTACCATCCTTGCCCATAGATGTAGAGACCTGAAAGTGAAATAGGGTCAAACCTTTTCCATAACTAGTTTTGGTGGTTGAATGCCCAACACAAATAATGGACTAACTAGTTTGCTCTAGATTATATATTCCACAGGTGCATAAAGGTTCAACACAAAATAATAAAATAATCAAAGGAAGGGTTCAAATTCAAAGGAGCAAGAAACCGAGTGTGCCCTGGTCTGACGCATCGGACTGTCCGGTGTGCCACCGGATAGTGTCCGGTGCACCAGGGCCGTACAAACTCCAACTCACTACTCTCGGGTTTCTCCAACGCCACTCCGCTATAATTCATCGGACTGTCCGGTGTGCCACCGGACTGTCCGGTGCACCAGTGGAGCAATGGCTCCTTCGCGCAACAGTCAATTGCACAGTGCCCCTGACAGCGCTACAGTTCGCGACAGAAGTCAGAGCAGAGGTCAGAGGCGCACCAGACAGTGAACAGTGCCTGTCCAGTGCGGCACCGGACTGTCCGGTGCCACCAGAAGTCAGCGCTCCAATGGTCGACTGCGTTAGAACCCTAACGGTTGGGTGACGTGGCTGGCGCACCGGGCAGTGTCCGGTGGCGCACCGCACTGTCCGGTGCGTCCTTCGACAGCAGCCTACCCCAACGATTGTTTTGGTGGGTGAGGGTTATAAATACCCCTCAACCACCACCACTCCAACCATCCAAGCATTCAACACTCCTCATTCAATAAAAGAGCAAAGTGCAACACTCCAAGACACAAATCAAAGCGTCCGATCCAATCAAAGTCCCCAATTCAATTCTAGTGCTTTAGGACTTGTGAGATGATCATTCTTGTGTTTCTTTGTTGCTCTTGTTGTTTGGTTGGCTTTCTTCTTTCTCTTATTCTTACTCTCAAAGCCTTGTAAGCGAAGCAAGAGACACCAATTGTGTGGTGGTCCTTGCGGGGTCTAAGTGACCCAAGAAATCAAGGAATAAAGCTCACTCGGTCCAAGTGACCATTTGAGAAAGGGAAAGGGTTAAAAGAGACCCAGTTTTTGTGACCACCTCAACCGGGACTAGGTTCTTTAGAACCGAACCTCGGTAAAACAAATCACCATGTCATCCGCCTTATCTTGGTTAATTTGTTTTTCCCCCTCTCTCGAACTCGTTTTTAATTCTAACGCTAACCCCGGCTTGTAGTTTGTGTTTTAAGTTGTAAATTTCAGATTATGCCTATTCACCCCCCTCTAGGTGACTTTCGAGACCCTGCTGGTACTAAGGACAAACGACTACGCTCCATATCTCATTCTAGATATTAGATTGAAATAAACTGTCCCATGGTGATAGGACCTATATGGCTAGAGGGGTGATTAACCTAAAAAGTTCGTTCTATTAATACTTACAAGTATAACTAGAGTCAATGTGTTTGAATATGTGGAAGTGTTTACTTACTCTAGTAATCTACTTTAGTATGTATTTTTAAACACACTAGTGTCTTATAAAATAACTGTATAAAAACATAAGCACACACCACACCAAACTGGATATGCTAATATGATATAACAAATGTAATTTCATGAATAGTTTGAAGCGAAAACCACACGAGGAAAGATATGATACGATATTTTTCCATAAGGCTTAGTTGTTTGCTAGCAACCTACATGCCTGTTGTGGCGAGTCCAATCTAGGTGATTCATGCACTAATTGGCATTATAAGTTGTCCGCAATAAGGGCGTTGTAAGAAACACTCTATAGAGAGGCAATCGAGTAAGTCACTATTCTAGTGAAGTTTCTCTTTATGAACCTCCCGTGGGGAATGAGCAGAAGTGACACTCATAGTGATAATTAGAGCTGGCAACAATCTACAATGGTTGCTTGATGATCTCACAACCTTCGAGAATTCTAGGCGACAATAATCATCAATAGGTACCATCACCATATACATGCATACAAAAAACATTTGCAGATCTTTTAGTGGATAGTGTAGTGTCATGGTTTCAGAAACCAGGGACATAGTGGAATTTGTGTTCGATGGGGGAGGCTAGCATGGTCTTACTCCAAATAGTGAATCAAGGGATTCGAACAAAGGATTTATACTAGTTCAGGCTTCTTTCGCCCTAGTCTAGTGTAGTGATGATCGTAGTATTACTTTATGGAACACGTTGTAATGGGTGCAAGTGTGGGAAAGAGGGGAAGTGGAGAACTCAAGCTCTATGGTCTTCTTTTCTAGTTGTCTAGCCATCTGAAAGGGAAATGTGCCCTTGTATCATTTCTAGTTGTTTTGGTGATTAAATGCCAAGCACACCACATTAAACTAGCTCTCTTAATATGAGCATGAGCACTGGTGTAGCAAAATCAATGGGGCATAAGATTGGTTCACTTTTCCTCCTGACCACTCACACAACTTGTCCCTACTGACTTGAATTATGATCAAGGCTAATAGTGTGTACTTCTTAGGTTGGGAAAAGCAGCATAACTGAATTATGTGTACTATTATTTTGGTATCGAATGTGAATGCCAATATGATTGATAATGAAAATGAGGCATTTGGTATGTATGGGAATTGGTTTGATTTGATGAGATTTTTAGAGCAGTTTCATTGATACGACCAATAAAATTATAAGAGGTTTACGTACAATGCATATATTGTTAGGACAATCCATTTTCACATCATATGGTAGTATTTGATTCTCCACCTAACTTTGGTTTCTAGAGAATGTTGTGAATGTTATGCCACAAATGTACATGTGACAAATGTGTGTCTTTTTTTGGCATCCTATATGTCGCATTAATCACAACCAAGCTGAGGTTTCCCTTTTATTGTGTAATGACATATGTGTCAACTTGTGATGCTTGCTGTTTTCATGTAATTCTTTACTAGCTAGTGGTAGCATAGTTGCTAATGTTATCACGGAGGATTCAAACACGAAGACTATAAGGATGGGAGTTCGGTGATGGAGGTCACTATGACAAAGGGCCATACTACCTCTCATTTAGTATGAAATGTTATAGAACACCTTCCCTTAAAAAGCTAAGAGTTCACTTTGATGCCCTTCACGTTAACACTCTTTTAAAGATTACAATCACCATTTGTTGGGTATGCCAAATTAGAGTGACACCGATTATATAAATATAACGGGGTGGATGTCTAGCATTTCCATGTGTAGTGTTGGTTTGCTTAACAAGGTTATCAAATTAGAATCAAGCCTTGGTCATGATGTTGAGAGCTAGGACATTGGATGCCATCCAATAAACAAGAGTAACAAATGGGACTAGCAAACGTTCCTTACATGTGTTATTAGGTTTCTAGCAATGATTCCAAAGCTCAATAGAACTTAGTGAATATGGATCTTGTACACTATGTCATTAGAGGGAACTAATTGCAAAACATATAATGGGAGATTCTTTTATTAAATTATTTAATGAAAGATTAAAGTAAACATGATGCTGAACTTTGCCTTTTATTTTATCGTAGTTGTCATCTAACACCCCTACCAATTTTATTTGATGATCAATTCTTGACAAATGAAAACTCACTAGAACAAAGTTTATTGATTGGTACCATAACTTGAGAATTATTCTCAAGTAAGAGAAAACCGAGTATGCTCTCGAGACTCTCTATCCCGATGAGCCAGCAGAGAATGCGAGTGATGATGACTAAAGTGTTTATGAGAAACACACGAATGAATCCCTCAACATAAGTTACCTCATGCTTACCACCTTGTCCTCTAAGCTTCAAAAGCAATATGAGAATGCAGATGGCCACATTATTGTGTGACTTCGAGGCATGTTCATGAACCAGACAAGGGTTATGCGACAAGAGCTATCTGAATCCCTATTTTCATGCAAGCTAAATATAGAAAGTCTAGTCGACCCTCAAGCAATCAAGATGATGATAATATTGAGAGCCTTGACACGCTTGATTCCACTCTTCTTGATGAGTCATTTGTGACTGTGATCTTCATGTCTCTCCCTATAAGCTATGAGCCTTTTATTTTAAACTTTCACATGAATAGCATGAGAAGACCTTAGATGAGTTTCATGGGATGCTTACGACAACAGAGGATAGTATTAAAAAGAACTCTAATCATGTGATGATGGTTCAAAGGGATAGCAATAAGCAAAAATGCTCTATGAAGGGTAAGGACAAGAACAAGGCTAAATATGATATTTCAAAACTAAATTCAAATTACAAGTTTGACTCTTCTCCTAAAGACAGACACTTCTATTGTGGCGACCTTAGGCATTGATATAGGAATTGGAAGAACTACTTGAAAGAC
Source organism: Zea luxurians (assembly GCA_029449295.1). Taxonomy (NCBI): domain Eukaryota; kingdom Viridiplantae; phylum Streptophyta; class Magnoliopsida; order Poales; family Poaceae; genus Zea; species Zea luxurians. The sequence continues at coordinate 15,344,509 of JAOPSE010000052.1, read as the reverse complement.
AAGAGAAATAAAGGACACAAGACTTCTATTTCAGGTATATATATATATTATTGATTGAAGTTAATATTGTTGCTTCTTCTAGTGATTCATTAGTATGTGATATCAGATTGATGGTTCATACTTGTGAAGCGATGCAAGGACTAAAAATGACTAGAATATTTAAAAGAGGTGAGTTGGATGTGCGTGTTTGCTATGATATAGCTAGATGGCTAATAAAGGGGGTGAACAACCCATAAAAATTTGTCAACAAAAACTTATCACAAGAAAGAGATGAAACTTATATGCGAAAGCGTAATAAATAATAGATAACACTTCACAATATAATTAAGAAAACAATATGTAGTATCATATAAATAGAAATATGCGGCCTTAGAACGCTTTCTAATTTTGGTGGTTTTCTATAATAATAGTCGTATATACATAGTTTATATGCCTAACCAAAATGACAAGTACATTAGCAGTGTAGTAGAGTAAATTAACGAGGGCACCACGATCACGTTTAAACGTATAGATGTCCAGAAAGCACGTGGCCCGTTAGTCCGGCACGAAGCACATTATTTTAGCACGACACGAACACGACACGACATGGATTGAAGCGGGCTCGGGCTCAGCCTGGCCCGGATAGCGTGCCAGGCCTGACAGACATTTGAGCTCGTTGGGCTGGCCTGGACATGGCCCGGTATCTGCCGGGCCTTTTAACCAACCCATTTAATTCCAATACCCTAAATCCCCACCCACCGTCGCCGCCACGAGTCCTCGACGGCTCGTCCCCAGGCGCGTTCGGCCGCGTGCCCGCGTATAACACCAACGCTATCCCTAACCCTAACGCTCCTACCTGTCCCACTCTTCCTCTCGCTCCTGTCCTGCCTCTCCGAATCTCTGTGCGGTGGCGCGGTGCACGCGCACCTCTCGGTTAGTCTCCCACTCTCCCTCCCTCTTGCTCCTGCGGTCCTACCTCTCTGACTCTCCATGCAGCGACATGGCGCACCTCTCGGGGTCCCTGGCTTCCTGCTCCGAATTTCGGTGCTCCCTGCTCTAGTGCTCCTGCAGCGAGTCGGCGTCCGGTGCTCCCTCCTCCCTCCTCCTTGCTCCTCGCTCCCTCCTCCATGCTCTAGCTGCTTCGAGTTCTGTAGATCCATGAGGAACCAGTGCACGTCGATTCTCCATCGATCTCCACGGCGAGTCGGTGACAGAACCGGTGCTTCAGATCTACTGCTCACTGTCACTGGTGACTGGATCTGCTGCTCACTATCACTGGTGACCAGATCTGCTGCTCACTATCACCGGTGATATCTCCCTGTCTATAACATAGGTAACCTCATCCACTCCTCTATTTATCTGATCTGTTTAGTTTACACCGGATCTACTGCTCACTATTGAAATGTTGTTTGTTGGGAAATCGCTATCTGGATCTGCTTGTTGTTGCTGGTATGATGAGGACTTCAATATCCTAAATTGGTGGCATGAACATAAGTTGTCCTATCCTGTTCTCTCCATCTTAGCTAGAGATGTTATTTCTGTTTCTGTCTCAACAATTTCCTCAGAATATGCATTTAGCCTTTGTGGCGGGATAATTGAGGAACAACGACGGTGCCTAGCACCAGAAATGGTAGAGATGCTACTTTGCATGAAAGATTGGGAACTAGGAGAAGCTAGAGGGCAACACTTTACACAGGACCAAAACCTTAAAGAAACATTTGAAGGACTTTATCTTGATGACCCATTAGGTCCTAGGGCCCTACACTTTGTAACCTCCTACTATTCTTCCTATTCCTACACTATTCTAGTGATCTGGACATCTGGTGATGCAAACTGTACTCTCTGTAGACATGAACTTATTAAATTAGAGCTGGCTTGTACTCTTTTTTCCTTTCTAGGCTTTTCTCACGATGAGTGAGTTTTTACATAGAAAGGTTTTTAATGAGGCAGCCATTGCACGAACAGCTCTAATCCTTTATTTAAGATCTCTTTATCTCGGATATGTCAACTGTCATCTATTTCAGTTTTAGGGTTTTTGTGCTGTAAGTTTTAGGGTTTTTGTGATGTTAGTTTTAGGGTTTTTGTGCTAAATATAGTTTTGTGTTTTGCGGGCTCGGGCCGGCACGGGTTACTAAATGAGCCGTGCTATTCGAGCCAGCCCAGTACGGTCGGGCCTCCATCGTGCCGTGCTTGGGAAGAGGTATCGGCCTGTCGGATGGCACGACACGGTAAGGTTAAGTGATCGGGCTTAACCGTGCTGGGCTGTTGGAACTTGCTCTCCTGGGCAAGTGGATCCAACGGGGAAGTGGAAAGAGTGCAAGCAAAGTTTAACGTGGGGTGACAATTGCTCTGTTAATGTGGCCTCTCAAGGGCACTGTATAGGGGTATTTATAGGTACCCGAGTGTCCAACGTCCCAAGGCAAGGACGTTTATGCCCTCGGGTACCCGGACTATCCCCAGAATATTCCCATAAAGGGAGGTTACAGACCGTCATTACAGAAAAGCTATTACAGATGAGGCCCGTAACATGCTTGTCCACGCGGGGCCCGTTACAGTGGGCCGAATTCCTTCGTTGGTGTAGCGAGGCGACGAAGGCTTCGCACGAAGGGTAGCGTCTTCGCCTTCGCCCCAACATTTGCCCTCCGAGGAACCAGTTCGACTGAGTCATCTGGTGCCGAAGACGTCACTAGATGGTGGAGACGCTACCCTCGCTCGAAGTGGTCCCGTGGGGGTTTTTGAGGTGACCTTTGATGGACGTGGCACTGTTGGACTGTGGGTTTCCTGAAGCGCCGTGCCGTGTGTATAAAAAAGGGCGGCGCGGCTCGGTCTGACTCTTACCTTTGCGTGCGCCGGAAAACCCTAAGCTTTTGAAACCGCTCGCCCGCTCGCCTGCCCTCCCTGTTCCTCTGCATCAGAGATCTGGCCCGCGTCAAGCAAACCGCGCGCCGCCGCCGACAGTACGTAGCGATGTCGTCTTCTTCCTCATCTGCTGCAAATGTGTCGCCGACCGATTCGTCGTCCGAAGATACCTTGAGCGATTCGGCGGCGGTGGAGTTACAGTCGGGCCACACAATGGAGTTCGGCGTTTCGAGGATTTCCTCGGTTCGCGTGCAGGATATGCAGCAGTTGGGGTATTTTGGGGACGGTGTTGGGCGCGTCCCGGGGCGGAAGAGATTCCCGAGCCTGAGGGTGAGTTAGTCGTGTTTGAGGCGTTCTTCATCGCCGGCCTTCGCCTCCCTACGCATCGTTTCATGGCAGAGGTCCTGCAGAGGTTTGAGGTCCAGGTCCACCAGTTAACACCTAACGCCGTGGTGGCCCTGGCGAAGTATGTTTGGGCGGTGACTTCATACGGCGGTCAGCCTTCCGTAGACGTCTTCGCCAAAAATTACTGTCTGCACTGGCAAAAGAGAAAGATTGAAAGTAAGATTGTACAGTTTGGATCGTGTACCTTCACGCCGAGGACCGAAAAGACTTCGGCGGAAGTCATGGAATTAGTTCCATATGCTCGCAACAAGTGGGGCAACTGGTGGGATTATTGGTTTTATGTTTCGGGAAGCGAAGTCGAAAACATCCTAGGGCTCCCCACGGCCATGATGTGCTCCCACTGTTATGTGGCATTCCCATCATTTGATGTGGCGGAGGATGATGAGGACGAAGGGGCCCTCCGGTGTGCTGCCCGCATGAGCAGCGGGCGTGATTTGGTTGAGGAATTCATTGGTTATGGAGTGTGGCCCCTGGCGCATGGCTGGGTGCTTGGCAAAGTATGCCCTCACCAGATGCCTACTTTGGGCCAGCAACTGGTGCGAAGTCCGTCCTTCGCCTTGGATCTGCGCTGCCGAGACCCAACCGCGTTTGTTTGTGAAGTGGAGGATGGGACTGTGAGGATTGTAGGGTGGTATGCACCGAGGACGGAGAGTCTGTAGAGTTGGGATATTCGTGGATCCAATGTTCGCTTGAATCAGGTCTTCGAGTTAAACCGTTTGCCATACGATAATTACCCTAGAGATGACGCTGCTGCGGCTGTTGACCGCCGCGGGAAAAACCCAGTGGCCATGGTTGAGGAAGGCTCTTCGCGGGAGGCTGCCCTGGCCACTAAGAAGAGAAAAATAGGTACTGCAGTTGGGGGGTTGGGGTCTCTGGTCGTTTTGCTGTGGAGTTGATGGGGACTTGCGCGGCCCTCGGGGGAAGGATGTCTTCGCCAGAGCTCCGGGAGTCTTCGGCGCGAATCCTGAAGGTTACCGGGGGTCGATGGCCAAGGAACGTTCCGATTTCCCGGGCGGCCGGCGAGGACATATTTACATCTCATTTGGCCCGTGAGATGAAGATTTTCCCTTATGGATGGAATATTGCTGCTGTTGTATCGGCAGTGATGGACAAGGATCGTCAAGATGTGGCACGAAAGCGTGAGGCGTTCATTAGGGTCGGGGACCCTAGTCGCGAGGTGAAGAGGGTGCGGGGAGGCACGCCCCTGGCAGCGGCAAACCACCGCCGGCAGCGAAGCCGGCCGTCCCCAGGCCCAGCAAGTCTTCGGCGGGTTTGAGGGCTACCGCTTCTGGCGCGGGCAAGCTCCCCTCGGCTGAGCCCATGAAGGAGCGAAGGTCGCCTTCGCCGGTGCGCACCGATGAAGCGGCGGTGGGTGGTGCCGACTTCGACACGGACATCTGCGTGGAGGATTACCTCGTTGGTGAGTTTTTTTTGGACTAGGTCTTGAACAAGGTTATGGTGCAGGGTCAGATGTGGGGCAGCCGGCTGTTGTCCTGGCTCTGGTGGCGGCCACTTCGTCTACGGTGGTGGTTGGAGCGAAGGGTACTTCGCAGGACACATGGTCCAAATTCTGTGCCACTGGCGAGATTCCGTCGACCGCCGCCGCTAAAGACATGGCGGGCTCTGTGTCCCAGCAGCTGAGGCATGCATCGCAGCAGCTGAAGTATGTAAGTCATATTGGACTTCATTAGTTCGTTGTTTTTATGTGGTTGCGAATCTGATGGATTTTTTTGTGGCAGGCAGCCGCCTTCGCCGACCATGTTGCGTCGAGCGCCCTGACTTCGGAGTTCGCTGCCGAGAGGCAACGACTCGAGGGCAGGATCGAGCGCCTTCGAGTGCAGCATACGGATGCTGTTCGGGACAAGTCAGCTACGGAGAACAAGAGCCGCAGGCTGGCGGATAGGTTGGTGGCTGCTGAGGCCGAGAAGGAGGATCTCAGGCGTCAGTTGGTGGAGGAGAGGAGGGACGCAAACAGAGCCTATGCTGAGGCGCAGGATGCGCAAGCCGAGGACAAGCTTGCACAGGCGGAGGCCAGTCTCGCCCGCCAACGCGCCGAGGAGATGGAGACGAGGCTCGGCGTCCTGTGCGGCCGCCTGGACAAAATGGAGGCCTTGACACGCGCAGAGGTCGAGCGGACGCATACGCAGCTTGTGGACGCGTACCGTGAACTGGGTGCACGGACCGCTCCCTTGGAAGCGCCCGGTCAGGAGGTGGGTCTCCGCTTCCTTGGGTGGCTACAAGAGGAGCTGAAGGTGCTCCCAACAATTGTGACGGGCCTCATGTCCTTCGCCTCCCTCATCACCTGCGAGGGGGCCGTGAATGCCTTGTCCCGCGAGGGATGTGGGCACTTCGAGGTCTTCGACTAGTCGGACGAAGGCTTCGAGTGTGGAATCTTCTAGGTCGAGGACCCGGTGCTGAAACGGTCGACTGGGGTGCTTTTCGATAGGATGTGGGGCCCTTACGGCCGAGAGACTATCCGAGAGAGGTCCGACCGGGCGATGGATCAGGTAAAGGTGTGTCTGTGTGTTTATATGTGTGGGTATGTGTGGTTGTTGAATAAATGTGCTATTGCTGTAGATGGTGCATGATGAAGAGGTCGAGGACCTCAGTGAACTGGATAGCTCGCCGCCCAAGGCATCGGGGGTGGAGCTGGCGCCGTCATCCGATGCTGGCGACGGCCCCTCGGCGACTCCCGTGCCGACTGGAGCTGGCGAAGACCCCATGCCAGCCACTGCGCCGACGGGTGAGGACGCTTCGAAGGTGGTGGGTGAACCAGCTGCCGAAGACCCAGCGGCGGCGTCCTAGCCTTCGCAGGTGGTGGAATAGGGGCTATGGCTTTCGGTGTAAACTTTTATTTTTGTGATACTGAACCTTGGTTGCTGCGCAGGTTCCGACGTTTGGGCCTGCGCAAGCAACCACTGCTGGCACTACTGATTTTGTGGCGGCCTCAACCGTTGTGCCTGCCGATGATAATTTATTTGGCTCTGGATCTGAGTGTTTTGAGTCTGATGGTGAGTCTGGGAGTTCGTTTTCCTGGACGGAGAAATCCTCGGATGAAGGCTTGGATTATTTTGCTGCGTTAGATGTGGCCACAGCGGAGTCTTCGCCGCATGTGGAGGTTGGTGAGACTGCTGATCTACCTAGTGCGAGTACGGAGTATAGGCGGCGAAGGGTGGTGTCGAAACACAGTGTGGGTGAGTTTTCGCGAAGTGGTAGGCGCCGTTGTATGGGGATGGAGCGTGGCCGTCTTCGAGTAGACCGGATTGGTAAACGAGAATTGTTGTCCTCGCCGATTGGGGCGAGCATAGATGAGGGGGATCTGTGAAATCTTTTTGAGGGTGAGGAGTTGAGGATGATGTTGTTCAATTATAGGGAGATGGGTATCATCCCGAAGGTTGAGCCGATGTAGTATATGGTGCTCTCGCTGTGTGTATGTAACTGTAACTTGTATTGTAATGTGGCCTGTTGGCCGTTTTCGCACGCCTGTGCCGATCCGGCTGCACCCGTAGGTGACTTTTGCGTGGGGTGTGGATTGACGTACTTGCTGCACCTGTCCGTCGGCACCCTTAGGTGATTTTGGCACGTAGTGCTTTTTCGGAAAAAGTCTTTGATGGCGTATTTTTTGTGCTTGTCCGGCTGCACCCTTGGGCGTCTTTTCCTCGGAGCGTCTTTAACAAAAGACTTCGATTGACGCACTTGTTGTGCTGCTCCGACTGCACCCTTAGGCGACTTTTGCACGGAGTGTCTTTTTGATAAAAGACTTCGATTAACGCACTTGTTGTGCTATTCCGGCTGCACCCTTGGGCGACTTTTGCACGGAGTGTCTTTTTAATAAGAGACTTCGATTGACGCGCTTATTGTGCTATTCCTGTTGAACCCTTAGGCGACTTTTGCACGGAGTGTCTTTAATAAAAGACTTCAATTGATGCACTTGTTGTGCTATTCTGGCTGCACCCTTAGGCGACTTTTGCACGGAGTGTCTTTAATAAAAGACTTCGATTGATGCACTTGTTGTGCTATTCCGACTGCACCCTTGGGCGACTTTTGCATGGAGTGTCTTTAATAAAAGACTTCGATTGACGCACTTGTTGTGCTATTCCGGCTGCACCCTTAGGCGACTTTTGCGCGGAGTGTCGCACGCGAGGGTAGTCTACGCTACCTGTCGTGGTGACTTCAGAGTGGTCGAATGCCGAAGACCGTCGATGCGGTCTTTTTCGACACGTTACGTCTGAGTTTTTTGTTTTTGCGGGGGCTTTTGCTGGTATATTACATGGCTCCACCTCGTTAAAAACCTCACCCCCCGGAAGGAAAAGAGTGCGGACCGGAATAGTGTTTGGTGGATTACAAGGGCGTGTGGGCCCTGAGGGTTAGACAAAAAATTTGTGGAGATTGTCAATGTTCCAGGAGTGCTCTAAGTCTTCGCCGGAGGGCGTTGTTAGCCTGTACATGCTGGGGGATGCCTTCGTCTTGACGGTGAATGGACCCTCCCATTTTGGCTCCAGCTTGCCCCATGATTCTATCTGGGTGGTCCGGACGAGTACGAGGTCTCCTTTGTTGAACTCTCTTGGGACATCCGTGTTGTCGTGCCAGGCCTTGGTTTGAGCTTGGTATTTGTTGAGGGCCTGCAGGGCGAGTATGCGGTCTCTGTCGATGAGGTCTTTAGACGTTTGTTTGTCGACGTCGGGGACCGCTGATGTGCTTGTTCGGGGCGACCCATACTTTATCTCTTACGGCGTCATGGCCTTCGATCCATATAATAGACAAAAAGGTGTGAATCCGGTTGCCCAGCATTCGATCGTGTTTAGGGCCCAGACCACTTCAGGTAGCTGGTCGGCCCATTTACCCTTCTTGTCGTCGAGGAGTCTTTTCTTGATGACAGTGAAAATATTGTCGTTGGCACGCTCGACGATGCCGTTGGATTGCGGGTGGTATACCGAGGCGAAGGCAGGCTTGGTGCCAATGGAGAGACAGAAATCCCTGAAGTCCTGGCTGTCGAACTGTTTGTCGCTGTCGACTGTGAGCTCAGACGGAACTCCGAATTGGCAAACAATGTTTTGCTAGAAGAACTTTTGGGCGGTCTTTGACGTTATTATGGATACTGCCCTGGCCTCAATCCACTTGGTGAAGTACTCGACGGTGACGAAGGCAAATTTGAGGTTCCCTTGAGCCGTAGGTAGTGGTCCCACAATATCCAGACCCAAACGTTGAAGTGGCCATGTGTGGGCGATCAGCTTGGTAAACTGCGAAGGGGTGCTCGAGCGGGGAGAAAACTTCTGGCATGCTTCGCAAGACCTCGTGACTCGATTCGCGGTACAGATTATCGTGGGCCAGTAAAATCCTTGACGGATTACCTTGGCAGCGAGGGCCCTAGGCCCTGAGTGGGACCCGCAAGTTCCGCTGTGGACTTCGCAAAGGATTTGAATGCCTTCGGTTTCGGTCACGCATTTTAGCATGGGCTGACTGATCCCCTTTTTGTATAGCTGGCCCCGACTAGTACGAAGTCCCGGGTTCGGTGCTTGAGGCGTTTGACCTCATTGATGTCACTTGGGTGGTAATATCCTTGCAGAAACAGGGTTATTGGGGCCCGCCAATCTTCAGTCATGATGAGGTTGACGATGTGATGGCTTTCGGTGTCATTGGTTACTTGTAAGCCTTCTGGGTTGTGGACAGCTGGTGTGCCAATGACGTGGTAGAACACGTGGAGGGCAAGGTCTCGCCTCTGGCCGCTGCCTTAGCCAATGCATCGACCTCTTCGTTCCTGGCGCAGTCCACATGCTGTAGGGTGAAGCCCTTGAACTGCCTCTCGAGACTACGAACAACCGTGAGATACTGCATGAGTGCGGGGTCTTTTGCTGAGTATTCTTTTTCGACCTGGCCGACAACTACTTTGGAATCTATCTTTACTATACAGGTGGTGACACCAAGCGCTCTTAGCTTGCGAAGGCCCAGGATGATGGCTTCGTATTCTGCTATGTTGTTGGTGCATCTGTTGGACTCCAAAGCGAAGCTAAGGCGTGCTGCGTATCTGTGCTTGACGCCTATGGGTGACGTGATAATTGCAGCTGCGCCTGCCCCCGCATGGCACCATGCACCGTCGCAGTGGATAGTCCATACCTTCTCTGGAGACTCTTCTTGCTGCCGTGTCGACCCTGTCCAGTCGACGATGAAGTCTGCCAGGACCTGCGACTTGATTGCTGTCCTAGGTTCGAAGGTGATGTGGTACCCGGAGAGTTCGGCTGCCCATTTGGTGATTCGGACGGACGCCTCCGGGTTTCTGAACAGTTCTCCCAGTCCCCTGTCCGAGGTGACCCGCACCTTGAACGCCTCGAAGTAGTGGCGCAGCTTGCGCGATGTCATGACAACTGCGTAAGAGATTTTTTCCAATTCAGTCATGTTGCACTTGGAGGTCGTTAGGACTTCGGAGACATAGTAGACTGGACACTGCCGGGTCGTGCCCTCTCTGTCTTGCTCTTGGACTAGCGCTGCGCTGACTGCATATGGCGAGGCTGCAATGTAGAGCAGCAGAGGTAGAGAGGGGTCGGGACTGGTGAGAATTGCTAAGTCTGACAGGTGTTGCTTGACTGATGCGAAGGCTGCCGCCTGTTCTGGTCCCCACACGAAGTCTTTCGCACCATGCAGTGTCTCGAGGAAGGGTAGACTCTGCTCTACGGACCTGGAAATGAATCTGTTAAGGACGGCTAATCTGCCTTTCAGACGCTGAACATCCCTGGTTGACTGCGGGGGTGTCATGTTGATGATTGCTTGAATCTTGGTCGGGTTGGCCTCGATCCCGCGGTGCGACACCAGGTAGCCCACTATCTTCCCCTGGCGAACTCCGAAGACGCACTTCTCGGGGTTAAGGCGAAGTCGTGCGTCGCGCATGTTTGCGAACGTTTCTGTGAGGTCAGCCAGGTGATCTTCTTTATTTTTGCTTGCGGAGACGATGTCATCCACGTACGTGAAAATGTTGCGGCCTATTTGGATCTCGAGCACCATCTTGGTGAGGCGAGAGAAGGTTGACCCAGCGTTCTTGAGTCCCTCTGGCATCCTGATGAAGCAGTACATGCCGAAGGGTGTGATGAAGCTGGTGCTAGCCTTATCTTCCTCTTTCATGTATATCTGGTGGTAGCCGGAGAAGCAGTCGAGAAGGGACATGACTTCACAACCGGCTGCGCTATCGACTATTTTGTCGATCCGTGGCAGCGAGAAATTGTCCTTGGGGCAGGCCTTGTTGAGGCTGGTGAAGTCTATGCACATGCATCACTTGCCGCTTTTCTTCTGTACCATGACTACGTTGGCAAGCCACGTAGGGTAGGCGATTGGTTCGATGAAGTTGGCCTCCAGTAGGCGGTGCACTTCGGCTTTGGCAGCTTCTGTCTTCTTGTCGGACATTTTGCGCAGCCGCTGCTTTCTTGGGCGCACCGAAGGGTCGATGCCCAGACCGTGCTCGATGACGGTGCGGCTGACTCCGACCAGGTCGAGGGCGGACCAGGCGAAGACGTCCTTGTTTCTGGAGAGACAGGAGATGAGTTTCTCCTTGTCTTACGAAGTCAGGTCTTCGCTTATTACAATTGTTTGCTTGGGCGTCGCCGGATCGAGGGGAACTGTCTTCGTTCAGTCGTTGCTCTGTAGCTGCGCCTTAACTTTCTCGGCGGCGGCTGGGTGGGTCACTTTGGAGACTTCGCATTGTGTTGTAAGGCAGTGTACGTTCCATTGGCTTGGAACAAAGTCTCTCTGAATGTTGCGCGCAGTCTGTTGGTGAAAGTCGCCTAGAGGGGGGGTGAATAGGGCGAAACTGAAATTTACAAAAATTAATCACAACTACAAGCCGAGTTAGCGTTAGAAATAATAATGAGTCCGAGAGTGAGGGTGCAAAACAAATCGTAAGCAAATGAAGAGTGTGACACGCGAATTTGTTTTACCGAGGTTCGGTTCTTGCAAACCTACTCCCCGTTGAGGTGGTCACAAAGACCGGGTCTTTTTCAACCCTTTCCCTCTCTCAAACGGTCCCTTGGACCGAGTGAGCTTCTCTTCTCAAATCAAACCGGGAACAAAACTTACCCGCAAGGACCACCACACAATTGGTGTCTCTTGCCTCGGTTACAATGGAGTTTTGATCACAAGAACAAGTGAGAAAGAAAGAAGCAATCCAAGCGCAAGTGCTCAAAAGAACACGACAAATCTCTCTCGCTAGTCATTAAAGCTTTGTGTGGAATTGGAGAGGATTTGATCACTTGAGTGTGTCTAGAATTGAATGCCTAGCTCTTGTAAGTGGTTGAGAAGTGGAAAACTTGGATGACTTGAATGTGGGGTGGTTGGGGGTATTTATAGCCCCAACCACCAAACTAGCCGTTTGGTGGAAGCTGTCTGTCGTATGGCGCACCGGACAGTCCGGTGCACACCGGACATGTCCGGTGCGACAGCCACGTCACCAGACCGTTAGGGTTCCAACCGTTGGAGCTCTGACGCTGGGCCCGCCTGGATGTCTGGTGGCGCACCGGACATGAACTGTAGGGTGTCCGGTGCGCCAGCATGGGCGTGCCTGACCTCTGCGCGCGCTGGCACGCATTTAATGTGCTGCAGTTAGCCGTTGGCGCCTGAAGTAGCCGTTGCCCCGCAGTTACACCGGACAGTCCGGTGTACACCGGACATGTCCGGTGAATTATAGCGAAGCAGCCGCTGCGAATTCCCGAGACTGGCGAGTTCAGAGCCGCGTCCTCTTGGAGCACCGGACATTGTCCGGTGTACACCGGACAGTCCGGTGAATTATAGCGCGCCGGCTCTGAGAATTCCTGAAGGTGAAGAGTTTGGAGTCGATCTTCCCTGGTGCACCGGACACTGTCCGGTGGTGCACCGGACAGTCCGGTGCGCTCGACCAGGGTGCCTTCGGTTGTCCCTTTGCTCCTTTGTTTGAACCCTTTTTCTTGGTCTTTTTATTGGCTTATGGTGAACCTTTTGTACCTGTAGAACTTATAAACTTGGGCAACCTAGTTAGTCCAATTATTTGTGTTGGGCAATTCAACCACCAAAATTAGTTTAGGAAATAGGTGTAAGCCTAATTCCCTTTCAATCTCCCCCTTTTTGGTGATTGATGCCAACACAAACCAAAGCAAGTATAGAAGTGCATAATTGAACTAGTTTGCAAAATGTAAGTGCAAAGGTTACTTAGAATTGAGCCAATAAATGTTACTTACTAGATATGCATGGATTGTTTCTTTATTTTTAACATTTTGGACCACGCTTGCACCACATGTTTTGTTTTTGCAAATTCTTTTTGTAAATCCTTTTCAAAGTCCTTTTGCAAAATAGTCAAAGGTACATGAATAAGATTTTGAGAAGCATTTATAAGATTTGAAAAATTCTCCCCTTGTTTCAAATCCCTTTCCTTTGACTAAAACAAAACTCCCCCTCAAATAAATTCTCCTCTTAGTGTTCAAGAGGGTTTTAAGACATCAATTTTTCGAAAATACTACTTGCTCCCCCTTTAGAACACAAAGATATACCAATTTGAAATTTACCAATTGAAAATCATCAATTTTAAAATTAGGGTGGTGGTGCGGTCCTTTTCCTTTGGGCTCATACTTTCTCCCCCTTTGGCATGAATCGCCAAAAACGGATACTTTGAGTGAGATATAAGCCCTTTGAAAAATACTTTCTCTCCTTTGGCAAATAGAACATATGAGTGAAGATTATACCAAAGATGGAGAGATGCTTGGAGCGACGGTGAAGGATGAGTAGTAGAGTGGAGTGGAAGCCTTTGTCTTCGCCGAAGACTCCAATTCCCTTTCAATATACCTATGACTTGGTTTGAAATACACTTGAGAACACATTAGTCATAGCATATATAAAAGAGACATGATCAAAGGTATATTTATGAGCTATGTGTGCAAATTAGCAAAAGAAGTTCCTAGAATCAAGAATATTGAGATCATGCCTAAGTTTGGTAAAAGTTTGTTTATAAAGTGGCTTGGTAAAGATATCGGCTAATTGATCTTTAGTATTAATTTATGCAATCTCGATATCCCCCTTTTGTTGGTGATCCCTAAGAAAATGATACCGAATGGCTATGTGTTTAGTGCGGCTATGCTCAACGGGATTATCCGCCATGCGGATTGCACTCTCATTATCACATAGAAGAGGAACTTTGGTTAATTTGTAACCATAGTCCCGCAGGGTTTGCCTCATCCAAAGCAATTGCACGCAACAATGGCCTGCGGCAATATACTCGGCTTTGGCGGTAGAAAGAGCGACCGAATTTTGCTTCTTTGAAGCCCAAGACACCAAGGATCTTCCCAAGAACTGGCAAGTCCCCGATGTGCTCTTTCTATTGATTTTGCACCCCGCCCAATCGGCATCCGAATAACCAATCAAATCAAATGTGGATCCTCGAGGGTACCAAAGCCCAAACTTAGGAGTATAAGCCAAATATCTCAAGATTCGTTTTACGGCCGTAAGGTGGGATTCCTTAGGGTCGGATTGGAATCTTGCACACATGCAAACGGAAAGCATAATGTCCGGTCGAGATGCACATAAATAAAGCAATGAACCTATCATCGACCGGTATACCTTTTGACCGACGAATTTACCTCCCGTGTCGAGGTCGAGATGTCCATTGGTTCCCATGGGAGTCTTGATGGGCTTGGCATCCTTCATTCCAAACTTGCTTAGAATGTCTTGAGTATACTTCGTTTGGCTAATGAAGGTGCCCTCTTGGAGTTGCTTGACTTGGAATCCTAGAAAATACTTCAACTCCCCCATCATAGACATCTCGAATTTCTGTGTCATGATCCTACTAAATTCTTCACATGTAGATTCGTTAGTAGACCCAAATATAATATCATCAACATAAATTTGGCATACAAACAAATCATTGTCAAGAGTTTTAGTGAATAAAGTAGGATCGGCTTTTCCGACTTTGAAGCCATTAGCAATAAGGAAATCTCTTAGGCATTCATACCATGCTCTTGGGGCTTGCTTGAGCCCATAAAGCGCCTTAGAGAGCCTATAGACATGGTTAGGGTACTTACTGTCTTCAAAGCCAGGAGGTTGCTCAACATAGACCTCTTCCTTGATTAGTCCGTTGAGGAAAGCACTCTTCACGTCCATTTGGTAAAGCTTGAAGCCATGGTAAGTAGCATAGGCTAATAATATACGAATTGACTCAAGCCTAGCTACGGGTGCATAGGTTTCACCAAAATCCAAACCTTCGACTTGGGAGTATCCCTTGGCCACAAGTCGAGCTTTGTTCCTTGTCACCACACCATGCTCATCTTGCTTGTTGCGGAAGACCCACTTGGTTCCTACAACATTTTGATTAGGACGTGGAACTAAATGCCATACCTCATTCCTAGTGAAATTGTTGAGCTCCTCTTGCATCGCCATCACCCAATCCGAATCTTGAAGTGCTTCCTCTACCCTGTGTGGCTCAATAGAGGAAACAAAAGAGTAATGTTCACAAAAATGTGCAACACGAGATCGAGTAGTTACCCCCTTATGAATGTCGCCGAGGATGGTGTCGACGGGGTGATCTCGTTGGATTGCTTGGTGGACTCTTGGGTGTGGCGGCCTTGGTTCTTCATCCTCCTTATCTTGATCGTTTGCATCTCCCCCTTGATCATTGCCGTCATCTTGAGGTGGCTCATCTCTTTGATCTTCTCCTTCATCAACTTGAGCATCATCCTCATTTTGAGTTGGTGGAGATGCTTGCGTGGAGGAGGATGGTTGATCTTGTGCATTTGGAGGCTCTTCGGATTCCTTAGGGCACACATCCCCAATGGACATGTTCCTTAGCGCGATGCACGGAGCCTGTTCTTCACCTATCTCATCAAGATCAACTTGCTCTACTTGAGAGCCGTTAGTCTCATCAAACACAACGTCACAAGAAACTTCAACAAGTCCTGAGGACTTGTTAAAGACTCTATATGCCCTTGTGTTTGAGTCATATCCTAGTAAAAAGCCTTCTACAATTTTAGGAGCAAATTTAGATTTTCTACCTCTCTTAACAAGAATAAAGCATTTGCTACCAAAAACTCTAAAATATGAAATATTAGGCTTTTTACCGGTTAGGAGTTCATAGGATGTCTTCTTGAGGATTCGGTGTAGATATAACCGGTTGATGGCGTAGCAAGCGGTGTTGACCGCCTCGGCCCAAAACCGATCCGATGTCTTGTACTCATCAAGCATGGTTCTTGCCATGTCCAATAGAGTTCGATTCTTCCTCTCCACTACACCATTTTGTTGTGGGGTGTAGGGAGAAGAGAACTCATGCTTGATGCCCTCCTCCTCAAGGAAGCCTTCTATTTGTGAGTTCTTGAACTCCGTCCCGTTGTCGCTTCTAATTTTCTTGATCCTTAAGCCGAACTCATTTTGAGCCCGTCTCAAGAATCCCTTTAAGGTCTCTTGGGTATGAGATTTTCCCTGCAAAAAGAACACCCAAGTGAAGCGAGAATAATCATCCACAATAACTAGACAGTACTTACTCCCGCCGATGCTTATGTAAGTGATCGGGCCGAATAGATCCATGTGTAGGAGTTCCAGTGGCCTGTCACTTGTCATGATGTTTTTGTGTGGATGATGAGTGCCAACTTGCTTCCCGGCTTGGCATGCGCTACAAATCCTGTCTTTCTCAAAATGAACATTTGTTAGTCCTACAATGTGTCCTCCCTTTAGAAGCTTATGAAGATTCTTCATTCCAACATGGGCTAGTCGGCGGTGCCAGAGCCAACCCATGTTAGTCTTAGCAATTAAGCAAATGTCGAGTTCAGCTCTATCAAAATCTACCAGGTATAGCTGACCCTCTAACACTCCCTTAAATGCTATTGAATCATCACTTCTTCTAAAGACAGTGACACCTACATCAGTAAATAGACAGTTGTAGCCCATTTGACATAATTGCGAAACGAAAAGCAAATTGTAATCTAATGAATCAACAAAAAAAACATTGGAAATGGAATGGTCAGGAGATATAGCTATTTTACCCAAACCTTTGACTAAACCTTGGTTTCCATCCCCGAATGTGATAGCTCGTTGGGGATCTTTGTTTTTCTCGTAGGAGGAGAACATCTTCTTCTCCCCTGTCATGTGGTTTGTGCACCCGCTGTCTATGATCCAACTTGAGCCCCCGGATGCATAAACCTACAAAACAAGTTTAGTTCTTGACTTTAGGTACCCAAACGGTTTTGGGTCCTTTGGCATTAGATACAAGAACTTTGGGTACCCAAACACAAGTATTAGAACCCTTGTGTTTGCCCCCAACAAACTTGGCAACTACCTTGCCGGATTTGTTAGTCAAAACATAAGATGCATCAAAAGTTTTAAATGAAATGCCATGATCATTTGATGCACTAGGAGTTTTCTTTCTAGGCAACTTAGCACGGGTTGGTTGCCTAGAGCTAGATGTCTCACCCTTATACATAAAAGCATGGTTAGGGCCAGAGTGAGACTTCCTAGAATGAATTCTCCTAATTTTGTTCTCGGGATAACCGGCAGGGTACAAAATGTAACCCTCGTTATCCTGAGGCATGGGAGCCTTGCCCTTAACAAAGTTAGACAAATTTTTAGGAGGGGCACTAAGTTTGACATTGTCTCCCTTTTGGAAGCCAATGCCATCCTTGATGCCAGGGCGTCTTCCATTATAGAGCATACTTCTAGCAAATTTAAACTTTTAATTCTCTAAGTTATGCTCGGCAATTTTAGCATCTAATATTGCTATATGATCATTTTGTTGTTTAATTAAAGCCATATGATCACGAATAGCATCAACATCAATGTCTCTACATCTAGTACAAATAGTGACATGCCCAATGGTAGATGTAGAGGGTTTGCAAGAATTAAGTTCAACAATCTTAGCACGTAATATATCATTTTTATTTCTAAGATCGGAGATTGTAACATTGCAAACATCAAAATCTTTAGCCTTAGCAATCAATTTCTCATTCTCATTTCTAAGGCTAGCAAGAGAAACTTTCAACTCATCAATCCTAGCAAGTAAATCAACATTATCATCTTTAGAATTGGAAGTTGAAACATTACAAACATGTGAATCAACCTTAGCTAACAAATTAGCATTCTCATTTCTAAGGTTGTCGATGGTCTCATGGCAAGTGCTTAGCTCACTAGACAATTTTTCACATTTTTCAACTTCTAGAGCGTAAGCATTTTTAACCTTAACATGCTTTTTGTTCTCCTTGATTAGGAAGTCCTCTTGGGAGTCCAAGATATCATCCTTCTCATGGATGGTACTAATTAGCTCATTTAGTTTTTCCTTTTGTTGCATGTTGAGGTCGGCAAAAAGGGTACGCAAATTATCCTCCTCATTACTAGCATTATCCTCATCGCTAGATGTTTCATATTTGGTGGAGGATCTTGATTTTACCTCCTTCCTTTTGCCATCCTTGGCCATGAGGCATTTGTGGCCGACGTTGGGGAAGAGGAGGCCCTTGGTGACGACGATGTTGGCGGCGTCCTCGTCGGAGGAGGAGTCGGTGGAGCTCTCGTTCGAGTCCCACTCCCGGCAAACATGGTCATCGCCGCCCTTCTTCATGTGGTACCTCTTCTTTTCTCTTCTCTTGCCCTTCTTGTCGTCGGTCTCCATCTCCCTCTTGGTGTGATCTCCCGACATCACTTCGAGCGGTTAGGCTCTAATGAAGCACCAGGCTCTGATACCAATTGAAAGTCGCCTAGAGGGGGGGTGAATAGGGCGAAACTGAAATTTACAAAAATTAATCATAACTACAAGCCGGGTTAGCGTTAGAAATAATAATGAGTCCGAGAGAGAGGGCGCAAAACAAATCGCAAGCAAATGAAGAGTGTGACACGCGGATTTGTTTTACCGAGGTTCGGTTCTTGCAAACTTACTCCCTGTTGAGGTGGTCACAAAGACCGGGTCTCTTTCAACCCTTTCCCTCTCTCAAACGGTCCCTTGGACCGAGTGAGCTTCTCTTCTCAAATCAAACCGGGAACAAAACTTCCCCGCAAGGACCACCACACAATTGGTGTCTCTTGCCTCGGTTACAATGGAGTTTTGATCACAAAAATAAGTGAGAAAGAAAGAAGCAATCCAAGCGCAAGAGCTCAAAAGAACACGACAAATCTCTCTCGCTAGTCACTAAGGCTTTGTGTGGAATTGGAGAGGATTTGATCACTTGAGTGTGTCTAGAATTGAATGCCTAGCTCTTGTAAGTGGTTGAGAAGTGGAAAACTTGGATGACTTGAATGTGGGGTGGTTGGGGGTATTTATAGCCCCAACCACCAAACTAGCCGTTTGGTGGAAGCTGTCTGTCGTATGGCGCACCGGACAGTCCGGTGCACACCGGACATGTCCGGTGCGACAGCCACGTCACCAGACCGTTAGGGTTCCGACCGTTGGAGCTCTGACGCTGGGCCCGCCTGGATGTCTGGTGGCGCACCGGACATGAACTGTAGGGTGTCCGGTGCGCCAGTATGGGCGTGCCTGACCTCTGCGCGCGCTGGCACGCATTTAATGCGCTGCAGTTAGCCGTTGGCGCCTGAAGTAGCCGTTGCCCCGCAGTTACACCGGACATGTCCGGTGAATTATAGCGAAGCAGCCGCTGCGAATTCCCGAGACTGGCGAGTTCAGAGCCGCGTCCTCTTGGAGCACCGGACACTGTCCGGTGTACACCGGATAGTCCGGTGAATTATAGCGCGCCGGCTCCGAGAATTACCGAAGGTGAAGAGTTTGGAGTCGATCTTCCCTGGTGCACCAGACACTGTCCGGTGGTGCACCGGACAGTCCGGTGCGCTCGACCAGGGTGCCTTCGGTTGTCCCTTTGCTCCTTTGTTTGAACCCTTTTTCTTGGTCTTTTTATTGGCTTATGGTGAACCTTTTGTACCTGTAGAACTTATAAACTTGGGCAACCTAGTTAGTCCAATTATTTGTGTTGGGCAATTCAACCACCAAAATTAGTTTAGGAAATAGGTGTAAGCCTAATTCCCTTTCAGTTGGTTACCATAAACTGTTATCACCCCTTACGAACCCGGAATTTTCATGCATAGGTACAATCCATGAATGACCGCTTCAAATTTATTGATGGAGCCCTGGCCCATTATAGCGTTGTAGGGATAAACCATGTCGACGATGTCGAAGGTAACCTGCTCACTCCGCGCATTGGGTGCTACGCCGAATGACAGGGGTAGTTCGATCTTGCCCACAGGAAAAGTGCCCTTGCCGGCGAAACCGTATAGGGGGTTGTCCGAAGGCTTGAGTAAGCTGTGGCTGATACCCATGCGGTCGAAGGCGTGCAGGAAGATGATGTCTGCCTGACTGCCGTTGTCAACTAGGACTTTGTGCAGGTCCTAGCCAGCCACGCTACAGTTGATTACCATGGCGTCGACGTGAGGTGCGCTGTGCAGATCAACATCTCTGGCATCGAAGGTTAGTGGCACGTGTGACCACCTCGTTTGTACCACCAGGCCGGTGAGGGCGACATGGTTGACACTCCGGTAGTGATCCCTCTTTTGCCGCTTCATCTCGAAGTCTATGCTGGACCCTCCGGTAATCATGTGGATGACTCCGCGATACGGCTGATCGGCGAAGTCTTCCTGCTTTGGTGCTGGGGGGTGATTTTGGTGGTGTGGGTTTGAGTGATGCGGAGGCGGAGGCGGGGGTGGAAGGACTTGTACTTCCTGGTGATGCTGATATGCGTGGTTGGGTGGGTGCTGGATATGGACGTTGTTGTATGGTTGCTGGTGGTGATATGTGTGCGCGACAACTCTTTGATTATCGGCTGGTTGTGCGCGAGACATTCTGTCCTTGGTGGCTTTTGTTTCTGGGCAATGCCTTGTTAGGTGTGCGCAGTCTTCGCCGTGAAACAAGCAGTAAAATCTGCACGGTTGTTGCGCCTGTCCCCGGCCCCGGCCTCGCGTGCCATTACCGTGGCCCTAGGGGGGATATTCCTGACGGCGAATGGCTTCGCCGGTCGGATGCAGGTTGACTATGTTGTGCACCTACTGCTGGTTGTGGCTGTCCCATCCGGAGTCTGACTGTGAAGGCCTGGTCCAGGTTCGACTGGACTACGGAGGGTCCTTGGGCTTTCTCTGGGACTCGACCTTTCACTGGTGTAGCTCTTCGGATCTAGCGTACTTCTCGAATAACTGATATAGCTCCTGGAGATTTTTGGGTGGGTCCCTGATGCAGTGACTGTATAGGACGCCAGCCCGAAGGCCGTTGATGGCGTAATGTATCGTGATGTGGTCGTCGACCGAAGGCAGTTGTGACTTGAGAGTCAGGAACTTGCGGTAGTACTCCCATAGGGTTTCCTTCTCTTGCTGCTTGCATAGTGATAGTTCGACCAAGGTGTCGGTATCTGGTCAGTACCCTTGGAAATTGAGCAGAAACTTATCCGGAGTCCTTTCCAGGAGTCGATGGACAACGGCGACAGCCTGGTGTACCAGGTCAAGGCCGGACCCTCGAGGGCGATGATGAACGACTTCACCATTGTGGCATCGTCCCCTCCGGCCGATATGACGGCGACTTGGTAGCTCATAATGTATTGTGCTGGGTCGGTGCTGCCGTTGTACTTTAGGTACGTCCCTGCTCTGAAGTTGGCAGGCCACGATGATGCTTGGAGTTGTGGGGCCAGAGGGGCTTCACTCATCAAGGTAATTGATGCCTTGGAAAGCTGCGGCATACGGGACGATGGGCCCGCGCTGGGGTATGAATAAGTCTCCGGCTAGCGCACGCTGTTGGAGGGGTGGGCCGTGCTGCAGATCATGCTGGCCTTCGCTCTGCCTGAGCGCGATCTCTTGCTCGAGCTCCTGGGCCCTTTGTTTCTTGTCCCGTATCATCTGGCGCACTTTGGCGCTTGGCCTCGAGGATGTCTCTCTGTTTTTGGAGGTTGCGGTTCTTGATGCGTAGGGCCCGTAGCTGTAGCTGTTCTTCGGCTGAGATGCCGATGACTTCGCCGTCCTCTGTTGCGTCTTCGCCCTCTGGTGGAGCGAAGCCTGGAGGTGGTGCTTGTGGTTGCCCTCCGGAGTTGCAGGTGCGTACGGTGCCTTCGGGAGTGGGGTGTTCTTGGCGCTGTCTCTTGCTGAGAGCTTCGTCTTCGGAGGCTTCTTGGTGGGTGTTGTCTGTGAGGGCTTTGCCTTTTTTCTCAGCCAGGAGCGCCGCCTTCGCCGCTTCGTCGACAGATGGGGCTGCCTTCGAACTAGCTCTCTTGGGGGCCATCGCGGGTGGTTTGTTCGTAGCACGAACGGTGGGCGCCAAATGTTGGAACTTGCTCTCCTGGGCATGTGGATCCAACGGGAAAGTGGAAAGAGTGCAAACAAAGTTTAACGTGGGGTGACAATTGCTCTGTTAATGTGGCCTCTCAAGGGTACTGTACGGGGGTATTTATAGGTATCCGAGTGTCCAACATCCTAAGGCAAGGACGTTTATGTCCTCGGGTACCCGAACTATCCCTAGAATATTCCCATAAAGAGAGGTTACAGACCGTCATTATAGAAAAGCTATTACAGATGAGGCCCGTAACATGCTTGTCCACGCGGGGCCCGTTACAGTGGGCCGACTTCCACGTGGGCCTCCCGGCGAGATGAGGACACAGGATGGTCAGACTTCGTCAGAGTCTGGCCTTCGTCTTGTAATGGAGAGGATGAAGGGCAACCGCGCCGATTATCTCGCCTTCGTTGGTGTAGCGAGGCGACGAAGGCTTCGCGCGAAGGGTAGCGTCTTCGCTTTCACCCTAACACGGGCTCAAATGGGTCGGACCGAGTCGTGCTCGGGTTGGGCTGGGCCGTGCCGTCTGTTCGGACATCTATGGGCTTGTTCGCTGCGGCTGGATTAAATCCGTTTGGACTGCTGCAGCTGCAATCCATAGAGAGAAAAATACTGTAGAAGCCGCAGCCGCAGCCGGATTAAAGCCGCAGCGAACAAGCTGTATGTTTAGACGACAAAATCAATCTAACGAAACGTACTCCAAAATGTGTTCGAAAACTGAATCCCGAGACAAATATAATCAGACCTTTATCCATATACCGTATGTATTGTGTCCTTCCACGAGCCATTGACCACCACTAATGCGCGCGATGAATGAAAAGATCGAGTGGATCAGCACAGGCCCCACCCATTATGAGTTAATGACAGCTTGAAATGGACCAGGGCGGGCACAGGGAATCAAATCGCTTGGAGGCATTATGTATTTTTTTTTTAAAAAAATATGTGTGTGAATCAAACCAGCCATGACAACAACAACGTCCAAATAACTAGCTTCCTTGTTGGGAAGAAGTTGGGAACTGACCTACCCACCTCATTGCCCCCGATAATAAATAAACAACAAAGAATTTGGAAAAAAAAACTGCTGCAGAACTAGTAGGAAGACTCGACCTAGCTACTTTCTATATACAGATCAGCAGCGCTCTCTCTCTTTATCTCTCTGTTTTTTTCTTTAAAATAAAAAAACGCTGAACTCCATGTCCTATATAGCATTAATAATTTATACAACCTGAAGCTGAAGGCGTGCATTCTCGGCAACCTAGACGAGCGATTAATTTTTTTTTCTTATCGGGGCGGGCGGCGTATGTTCTACCAAATGAATGTGTCTCGCCGTCGATCATACTGTATGACCAAGAACACCATCAGCCATGAACACCCTGCACTACAGGCAATGGAGGGGCCGTCTGGCTAGCTATCCTTCCCTCGCTCTCCCCTGCACGCAAAAGGCATGCATCTAAAAACAACAGCGTCTCACCTTTCAAGCTCTAGCTGGTAAGCAACCGAGCACCGGACCACGCCAAAGCGTTTGCCACCCCCCCTACCGACGACACACGCACGCCATCTTCGTCGGTCGCCGCGCAGTGCGTAAGTAAATAATTATATATACACACCACCGCAGCGATTTCGCCATGCGAATAATACACATGAGACGCGAGACGCATGATCCATCAACTTTCGGCCGTGCCGATGCCTTGCCGGCCCCATGGTTTCAAGGCTCGAGGACGATGGCCTTGCAGTTTTTGCATTGCACTGCCGCACTGGAACACGAGATGAGCCTGCTTCGTCCAGAGCGCGCGGCAGCCTTCTACACCCGGGACAACACGCGCGCACGCACGCACCGTTTCATGCAGAAACAAACATGGATGGATGGATACAGTGGTGATACACGCACACGGGCAACAGTAAGCATGTAATGTTAACAAACAACGATGCGCCAAGCAAGGCTACTACAGCACGATCTCGCTAGATCTAGACTTTTTTTTTTCTTAGAGAATCTGAATGGGAGAGTAGGAGAGGAGAGCACCGAGTGATCCAGGGGCGGCGGAGATGGCGAAACCACTTGGCCGATGTGAGCTTCTCTGTTTTGTAACAGCCTCTCCCGCCGCGCGCGCACGCAGGTCGTCGATCGGCAGCCCCGCCCAATGGCGCCGCGCCACCTGCCACGCCGACGTGGCCGTCACTCCTTTATCTGCAGCCAGCGGCCGAGCTGCGTCGGGTTGACGACGCCGGGGACGTGGGCCCCTCTCGCCATTAGCAGCCACGACACCTCCGCATACCTCCTTTTGGGGTCCGGCTCGGCCCGCGCCGGAGCCTGAGCCGGAGCTGGGGTTCCGCGGCTCGGCTCGATCCGCCGCCCCAGGAGCGTGCCGTGGACGAGGAACTCGTGGGCCAGGTGGCCGGCCAGGAGCTTGTTGTCGCCGCCGGCAGCGGCGGCCGCACAAGCCGGAGCCGGCTTCCTCGGCTCGGCTTTAGCCGGCACCGGGAGCGGCTGCGCCTGTGCGGCCTGCAGCTCGCGCTCACGCTCCTTTCGCTTGCCGAGAGCGACACGCGCCGCCTCCAGCTTCTCGCTGAGCGACATATCGACGGCCTCGGTTCGCCTCTAGCCACGTCAGCGCGGAGCAGAGCCGTCCAAAAGGGGATAAAAAAGGAGGAGAGGCACAGATTTATCTTCTTTTCCTGCTGTGGCAAAAAGGGGTAGGAAATAGAAAAAAAGAGAGAGACAGAGCACAAAGTAAAGAACGGAGATTGTGGGACCCACACAGGGGCAGGACCGTAACTTGCCAGGACAGAGGGCAAGGGGAAGGAGGGGGGAGCGGTGGAGAGCGAGAGAGGGAGACGGGAGAGGATGGAAGGAAGCAGAAAAAATTCTGGTTCAAGGAGGGTATGAGGTTGGGGGGCGGCCTGTATTTATATCATGTGGTTGTGGAGAAAACCTATGGATTGCAACCTTATCACGAGATTGCCACCGGTGGTCTCGCTACAGGATGCCCACCGAAGGGTAAGCTCGTAGTTTATGGGAAGCATACTGGGGTAGTATGGGTATTAGGTTAGGCGGGAAGTGCTGTGTGCTCGGGAAACTCCGTCGAGAGTACACGCGCGCGTTACGACGCGGGAGTCGTCCACGGGACCACCCGTCAGTGTTACGCAGCTAGATTGGTTTGGTGTACATGTTTTTTTTGGAAGACCGTTCCTATATCATTTCCTTTCGCCTCTTGCAGTTGCAGTTGCAGATCTCCGCCGTGCCGCTGGAGCCGTCCACCCATGGAGGTGGCCGCCGCCGGTCGCTACTCGCTACCTTCTCTCCCGTCTGTGGGTCCACTGCGGCGCGGAGAGGGGGAACCTGGGAGGTTGGCGAGGCCGGCTGCGAGGTGGGACCGTGGGAGGGCATCCGGGCCAGCCGGACAGGATGTTGAGGGCCGGCCGACTCCTGCAGTCCCGTCGCCGTCGGTGAGTTCCGGGAATACATGGATTTGTAGAGTTACGCGTTCGCGGCAGGAGGAAGGAGGCGAGCTCGGCGACGGCATCGGGGAGCTTGTTGTAGATGGACCATGGACCTGTGGAGCGCAGGCGCGGAGGCGGCCGAGAGGAGCACGCGCGGAGCGTGTACTACCGACTGCGTGGCGGGCGAACGGCGCGTGGTTGATGACGGACTGGAACGACGGAGCGATGACAATGAGGCCGCCATGGGCGCTGAAGGGTCAGGGGTGTTATGCCGACCGGGGAGAGCAGCAGTAGCGGAGGCTTAGCGCTAGCGCCGTAGCGCGTCCCGGTAGGACCGGTGACTGTGTGTTTTGCCTCGTTGGCCATGCAGCGCCGCCGGGTCGGCGCCCAGCACCACCGCCGTGCCACCCGCGCCCGCGGGTCCATGGGGCACGGAATGACGCGGGCCGAGGGGAGCGGCGCCGTATTGGGATGCGCTTGGGCGGCAGCCGAGACGCTGGGATGTACAGCGTCTCCACCTTCCGGTCAGGTCGCCTGAGCTAAGAGGGCGCCAAATGGATTCAGCTACGTACGCCATTCTCACTCGTTCCCCACCGGCGTTCCGGCACGGCCGCTTCTCCACCTACTCCTGGTCTGTGCAGACTGAGCCACCCTGGCAGCAAGGTGAGTACACTAATTAACAGGGAGTCCTTGATGTGTCTCTGCCTTACCATAAGGTTTTTACCTAATATATGCGTCGCAATCAGTTTAATTGCGTTACCTAAGTGCGCCTGATCCACTGTGTAGCAGGTTGGTTGACTAATTACCTTTTTAGTTTTAAATTTCGTCGAACATTTGCCTTGATTACTTAGATTCTTAATTTTAGAGGACAACTCATTAGTAGCACTGGAGGTGGTCATCTCTTCTCCACATCCTGACCCTTACAGATCCAATTTGCTTCCATCACCTATTTGTATAATCTGGTAGCGACGCCAAACGTTAATTGTCTAAATAATTATTGCTTACCATTTTGGTCGATATGGAGAAGTCATTTGATGCTGTTTGTGGTTATTGGCTTATAATATATTTTTTATGTTAGTGTTGAGTATAGTCAAAAGACAAAAATGGCAATAATCCACTATGGCCGGTTCCTATTGGGACACGTAACTTAGAAAATGAGTCATTAGTCCTGAATCTTGTTACTTTTGCTGCCTTAACTCTATAGAGTATAGACTAAGAACATCAAATGATTATTGGGTCGCTTCCTAGGCTTTTATATGTTTCCTTAGGCTGCCTCCAACAGTATTAGGTAAAGGATCCCGTACCCTTGATTTAGTAGATGAAGACGTACAGAACGTGTCCAACAACACCCGCTAAACGAGCATGTAAAATCTAGAGGAGCCTCGTCGAACATTATATCTAGAGTGCAACTCTGCGTGCGCTATACACTTTGTTGCAATCAACGTGAAAGAAAGGACGACCCACGTGCACCTCGTGATCAGAGCTCCCAAGTGGAGGCGACGAGCTTCACACATAGACTGGGCCCACACTTATGGTGCGTTAACGGTTTCCCAGTTTTATTTAATCTAACAAATGGTTAAAATGAAGGATTGGATATAGATGATCAAATTTAGAGAATGCTGCTTGAGATAGTGAAGATTTAGAGGACGAAATCTTTTATAGTGTATTGTAAAAGACGGGGAATATTTCTTTAGGGGATAAAATTTAGATGATGTTGGAGATAGCCTTAGTTTCATCATAAAATTCGGGAGCCGACACTTGGGCGTTGTTTAGTTCACAAAAATATAACGTAAATGACAATGATAATGATTCATACTTTAGTATCAATGGTAATACGTTTGAATAGATTAATATCAATTTCTAGTATAATATCTGATTATAGTTCAAGTTAAACAAATATGATTTAATGTTATCAGTTATCCATTACATTGCAAATATATAAACCAATGATACCTTGGTAATGGGTGACCCATGTCGTATATTGTGGATTTAGCACGATTTGTGTATTCTTGTCTTCTTTAGTGACGGTGATGCTCTCCAGTGAAGGTTTAATCATGTCATCAAGATAGCAAAATAGTTGCACACCTTACAACACCGAGAGGAATTGGGCCTTTGTTATCGCCAAATCCCGACCAGATTGGTGCAACAAGCAGTTGGTCGACGAGTTCAATATATCTATAACACAATATAATACATCATTTTTTTTGTAAAATTCACCCAACCAAATTACCTTATACCCATAACATCCACTAAATCCACAAAATAAATTACACAAAGACTTCACATCATCAAAACCAACGGCCCTAGTCGCTGGATAATCCTCTCCACTTACTCTAAATTCAATGAAAAATATTATTTGGATCTTCCCTCGTTCCTCTCCCTCTCCTCCCTGTCCCCACCGCCCCTCTCCCCTCACTCGCATTGTTACTGTTGCCGCCGTCAACCTCTCTCCTCGCGCCGTCGATATCGCCATCGACCCCTCTCTCCTCTTCATCAGGATCGTGGATCGTAGTGTTAGCACGAGCTATATGTTAATTATCTAGAATTCAACGGGTTGTGTGTATGTAGATAAATATTAGTCAGATAGAGTTAGTTAGGAGTGTATATCGCTCAAAGTCCATGGACTATAAGATGTATATTTCTCATCATCAATAATCAGAAAGACATACGTTCCCAAGCAACACATGTTTCCTTATCTCTTCGGTGCATCGACAACCATTTCTTGTTTTCCATGATAAGCGTGTTTCCTTATCTCTTTGGTGCATCTACACCCATTTCTAAGTGTTTTTTCTAAGATAAGTGTCATGCCGCTCTGATGCAGTCTCGTATCAAGGTTGTGCCGTGCTCCGCTCTATTTTAGTAGATCTTATATTAAGCGTTGTTGTTGTTAAGTTTTATTGGTTCTTCTATGTAGTATCGACCTACTCTTTCATTTAAGCTTCATGTTATAGATTGATTTTATATGGCCAAATGTGAACTGCTCGCCCAATTGCTTCATTCCGTAATGTCCGGCTGCAACACGTGCAAAGGACAACTCTAGAGATCGATATGCATCTGGCACACTGTATTACATGTCTTAGTCACATCATTTATTCTGGATGGACTCTGTTGAGCTCTAAAAAGAGCAGTGCGGACGGTCCGGCCCCGAGGCAGAGTCAGTTAGGGTTGCTAGTTTCTCGCGGGATTTGTTACCTAAAACCGCGGGATTAACTCGGAAAACAGTTGGAAACAGATCCAGACCTCCCCCTTTATATAGATGAAGGGCTACGGCCGATTGAACCCCCAACAATCGATCAAATTCAGTCTATTACTCGTTTTTTACCTTATGCATTAGGAGTAGTTCTAGTTTAGTTCTAGTTTAGCCCTAGTTTAGTCTCTCGATCCCCAAATTCTCCGCCTCTCCTCGACTCTACGTCGATTAGAGGAGTTTAGGTCGGCCTGCCCGAGCCTAGACAACTCCTAGGATCTCTCCTCCCCGACGGGGTCCCTCCCGGGAGCGAGATCCAGGCGCCGCCGGCGATCCTCCGCCGCCCCTGCGCACGCGCGAACCGTCCGGCCCTAGGGCACGGACCGTCCGACCGTCAGGTAGGGAACCCGGGCTCCTGTACCAGGTCGCGGACCGTCCGGCCCTGTGCCGCGGACCGTCCGCGCCTGACCAGAGAGCACCTTCGCCTCGCGCCAGGTCGCGGACCGTCCGGCCCTGTGCCGCGGACCGTCCGCGCTTGGCCAGAGAGCACCGCCGCCGGTTCTTTTGAAGTGATTGGCGCCTCCAAAAAGGTGTCAACATACTTTTTGGCGACTCCGCTGGGGAATAGGTGTCTAGATCTGCTAAAAATCGGCCCATAAATGGCCGGTTCTAAGGATCACACTAAGATCTCCACTACCAACATCATCAAGCCGGCCATGGAGGCGCTTCCGGCTGATGACCAAAGGCCCTTTGAAGACCTCGTAATGCGCGATGAGAAGGAGGTGATGCGGCAATGGAACGAACAACGCGACAAGGAAGAGGCGGAACTGCTGCATAAACTCTCCGAACGATGCAAGGAGGCGGCGGACAAGTACTTGTCACACTTCACGGTAGATCGCCACCAGAAGATCGTCCGTCAAGGGAAGATCGATATGGAATCTCTCCTACCTCCACTTCAGGGTCCCGCTGTAAGTACTCCAGACCTATCTCTTACGACTTTCATGGATCAACGAGGAGATCAATTAAAGCAATATGTAGATGAATCTATTAAAATGCATTTACATGCATACGAGAAATCAG
Organism: Zea luxurians; assembly: GCA_029449295.1. Classification (NCBI taxonomy): domain Eukaryota; kingdom Viridiplantae; phylum Streptophyta; class Magnoliopsida; order Poales; family Poaceae; genus Zea; species Zea luxurians. Next base: position 15,315,329 of record JAOPSE010000052.1, on the reverse strand, counting down.
CTGCTCCTAACTTTCCATCGCGAGAGTCTAATACAGTGCCACCCACGTCAAACACATCGGCTATAAATGGGTCACCTTTGACCCAGCCATCATATGGTATGCCGATGCACGCTTTCGTGTCACCATCATAGCCGCAACCACTAGGCACGCAGCAGGTTCTGGACGCGACCGGACCATCCGAGCATCATCTCAGACAGTCCGGTTATACCGCGGACCGTCCGGCGTATTTCGCCGGATCGTCCGACCAGATGCAGGCCCGCACACAAAACACTCAGGTCGCACCGTACATGGCCGGACCATCAGGGTACAACCCTGAACACTTCGGCCCCATCACGGACCGTCTGGTGCATCACGCCGGACCGTCCGGATATGTTGCGGACCGTCCGCCATCTTACGCCGGACCGTCCGGATATGGCATGAACCGGCCGACGTATTACGCTGGACCATCCGACTCTACACGAGTCCATGCGCAGACTGCCCAAGTCACGCCATATATGGCCGATCCGTCCGGGTACAGCCCTGGACCAATCAGCCCGATCGCGGACCGTCCTATTCTTTACGACAGACGGTCTGGGTACGAGACTACCCATGTAGCACCATATACGGCTGGACAATCCGGATATACCTTCGGACCATTTGGCCAGGTCACGGACCATCCGGCCTCTTACGCCGGACCGTCCGGATATGCATACGCAGAGCCGAGAGCTACGCAATACGCGCAGTTCCCGCATTCATCGCAGCAACATTATGGTGCCCCACCAGCAACACATTATAATCATACCATACCACCTCATGGACATAGGGCTGAATACTATTCGGCCACAAGAGATCCTGAGGGGTATAGGGCAGGAGCTGGTGACATTAATAGGACACCTAACACACACCTCAAACATCCCTGGGAGGAAAGCCGACAGAGTAACTTCAGGCAACCTGAAATCTCCACCCACAAACTCAATGGATGGTCGCCAGATATGGCGGAGAGGATCAGAGACGAGGTAGCCGGGATGTTCAGGGACAAACTCGGTGTTAGTGTGTCAGGTACAGGGCAATCGTATCGGAAGCCTTATAGCCACCGATTCGACACCGTGCCATATCCACATGGAACTAGAATACCAGACTTCTCTAAGTTTTCTGGTGAAGGTGGGAAAAGCATTGTCGGCGTTCTGAGACCGGGGGGTCCCTGGGCCGACGAGTGAGTGTCGCCGCGTGCCCCAGCCCAGATGGGTCGAGCGCGAGGGCGAGCGCGAAGGGGGGAGAGCGAGGTGGCCGGAGACCGGTGTGAGAGAGGTGGGAATCCCGCGGCCCTCGTGTTCGTCCCGCGCCCAGGTCGGGTGCACTTGCAGTAGGGGGTTACAAGCGTCCACGCGGGAGAGGGAGCGAGCGGCTCCAAGCGAGCGCCTGTTCTCGTCCTCGTCCCCGCGCGGCCAACCCTCTCTAAGAGGGCCCTGGTCCTCCCTTTTATAGGCGTAAGGAGAGGATCCAGGTGTACAATGGGGGGTGTAGCAGGGTGCTACGTGTCTAGCGGAGGTGAGCTAGCGCCCTAGGTACATGCCGTTGTGGCAGCCGGAGAGATCTTGGCACCCAGCTGGTGTGATGTCGTGGCCGTCGAAGGAGCGATGGAGCTTGGCGGAGGGACAGCTGTCGGAGCGGTTGAGTCCTTGCTGACGTCCTCTTGCTTCCGTAAGGGGGCGGAGAGCCGCTGTCGTCACAGAGCATGCGGGGCGCCATCATTGCCTATCTGGCGGAGCGAGCCAGATGGGACGCCGGTCTTGTTCCCTGCGGCCCGAGTCAGCTCGGGGTAGGGTGATGATGGCGCCTCCTGTTGACGTGGCTGGTCTACGCCCTAGGTTGGGCGATGTGGAAGCTCCTCCGAAGCCGAGGTCGAGTCCGAGACCCCGGGTCGGGCGAGGCGGAGATTGCCGTCTTCTGGGGCCGAGCCCAAGTCCGAGCCCTGGGTCGGGCGAGGCAGAGATCGTCGTCTTCTGGGGCCGAGCCCAAGTCCGAGCCCTGGGTCGGGCGAGGCGGAGATCGTCGTCTTCTGGGACTTAGCCCGAGTCCGAGCCCTGGGTCGGGCGGAGCGGAGTTCGCCGTCTTCCGGGACTTAGCCCGAGTCCGAGCCCTAGGTCGAGCGGAGCGGAGTTCGCCGTCTTCCGGGACTTAGCCCGAGTCCGAGCCCTGGGTCGGGTGGAGCGGAGTTCGCCGTCTTCCGGGACTTAGCCCGAGTCCGAGCCCTGGGTCGGGCGGAGCGAAGTTCGCCGTCTTCCGGGACTTAGCCCAAGTCCGAGCCCTGGGTCGGGTGGAGCGGAGTTCGTCGTCTTCTGGGGCCGAGCCCAAGTCCGAGCCCTTGGTCGGGCGAAGCGGAGCTTCCTATGGTGCCTCCGGCAGCAGGGCCTGACTGCCTATCAGTCTTACTCTGTCCAGTGGCACTGCAGTCGGTGTGGCGTAGGCGGCGCTGTCCTTCTGTCAGGCCGGTCAGTGGAGCGGCGAAGTGACGGCGGTCACTTCGGCTCTGCTGGCTGGGGGGTGCGCGCCAGGATAAGGGCGTCAGGCCACCTTTGCATTAAATGCTCCTGCGACTTGGTCGGTCGGTGCGGCGATTTGGTCAGGGTTGCTTCTTAGCGAAGGCAGGGCCTCGGGCGAGCTGGGAATATGTTCGCCGCTGAAGGGGGGCCTCGGGCGAGACAGAAATCCTCCGGGGTCGGCTGCCCTTGTCCGAGGCTAGGCTCGGGTGAGGCGTGATCGTGTCCCTCGAATGGACTGATCCCTGACTTAATCGCGCCCATCAGGCCTTTGCAGCTTCGTGCTGATGGGGGTTACCAGCTGAGAATTAGGAGCCTTGAGGGTACCCCTAATTATGGTCCCCGACAGTAGCCCTCGAGCCTCGAAGGGAGTGTTTGCACTCGCTTGGAGGCTTTCGTCGCACTTTTTTGCAAGGGGACCAGCCTTTCTCGGTTGCGTTTTGTTTCGATGGGTGCGCGCGAGCGCACCCGCCGGGTGTAGCCCCCGAGGCCTCGGAGGAGTGGTTTCACTCCTTCGAGGTCTTACTGCCTCACGTAGCGCTTCGGCTGGTCTGGTCGTTCCCTCATGCGAACTGGCCGTAGCCCAGGTGTACGGTCGGGTCCCAAGTTCTCGGGCTGGTATGTTGACGCTGTCAACGGTTCGGCCGGAGCCGGGTTTGCGAGAGCAGCCCCCGAGCCTCTGCACAGAGCGAGAGGGCGGTCAGGGGTAGACTCGGCTTTTTTTACATACGCCCCTGCGTCGCCTTTCCGCAAGGAGGAGGGGGGGAAAGCGCCATGTTGCCCTCGATGGGCGCTGAACATGGTGTCTCCGATGAGCTGCAAGCGGGTAATCCGAGTGGACGTCCGTGCCCCGTTCGTTAGGGGTCGGCTAGGGGCCCAGAGGCACGCCCAAAAGTACCTGCGGGTGATCTGCCAGACCCAGTCCCCTGGCGACGGGGTCCGAGGGCTCGATGCCTCCCTCTGGTGGGATTCTGTTACAAGATCGTTCCCGCCGGTCTCGGAAATGTCCTAGGGTACCTCGGGAGCGCAGCCCGAGCCTTGGTTATGTATCGAACGTACCCATGGTCATCCCTCGCTCGGCGTCTGAGGTGGCTGTGAACCCTTCGGGGGCCAGCCTTCGAACCCCTGATCAGTATTGGGCGCGGAGCCCGAGTAGCCTGAGGCGGTCGTTGAACCCTTTCGAGGGGCCGGCCTTCGAACCTCTGACCAGTAGTGGGTGTAGGGCCCACGCGATCTGAGGCGGCTGTTGAACCCTTCCGGGGGGCCAGCCTTCGAACCTCTGATCAGTAGGGGGCTCGGAGCCTGGTTCCTTCTCGGGGAAGGATCCTTTTCGGGGTGTCCCCCTTTCCCGGTCCCTGTTGCAAGAGAGAGAAGGAGGAAAAACGGAAAAGGATACGAAATCGAACGACCCGGCGTACCTTTTTTGGACGCGTTCATTTTGGCGAAGGGGAAGCGTCGCCCGCTTCTCCTGCTACAGGCGCCGCGTTTCCCGTCGCGGAGTTAATGCGACGGGGCGAGTGGTTGGAGGGGCGACCGTTGCGCGTGCGCGAGCCGTTCGAGGAACGGATCACGGGCGCGTCGTCTTCACGCCGTGGGAGAGGGTTCTCTCGCTGCCCCCGGATGGGACGTAAGCCTGGCTGACGACGCGACCGCTGCGCCTGCTCGCCTGCCACCGCCATTACTGCCGGCCCACTTTTGGCCGTGTTGACCGTCGCGCCAGGCTGGTGCTGCTGGGTCACGCGTCAGGTCGCCTCGAGTCGTGGTATTGGTTCCGCAGTCGAGGAGGTGCGGTGGTGGCGCGGGTGGCGATGCAGTTACCCACACGTAGCAACCGGCGCACCGGTTGCATGACGCGTGGGCCTGGGCCTCCATGCCGGGCGTGTTGGGAGTCGGAGGAGCGCGCCCACTTGGCGCGGTTGCATGCCGCCTGCATGGCTGCCCACCCTTTCGCCCGTTGGTCTGGGCAAAAGTGGAGGGTCGCTTGTAACCGCTGGGCGGTTGTATGCACCGTGCGCGGCGGTTTGGCTTCTTCTGCCCTGAGTTGGCTTGCATGACGTGTGGGACCCAGCCCCCGCGCCGTAGGGGAGGACCTTGGAGTGTGTTGGAGAAGACTCAGCCCGTGACGGCTGGGGACGCGAGTAGGGAGAACCGCCCTTAAAAGGAGGGTGACCCCCTTGGAGGGCGACCATGTCTTTGCGCTCCCTTATGCATCGTGTCTTTCCACCTTCCAGGCCCCCGGATGGGGGAGATCCGCCGTCTTTCTGCCTCGTCGTTGGGGGAACGCAACTCCGCGGGAGTTGGTACCTTTCAGCCATCGTTCGGCTTCAAGGATTTTCATCATGCAGCCCGGCTGCACCACTCCACCGGCGGTCACCCAAGATGGTGACCTCCAGTTTGATGGTGGGGGAAAGCGAGCCGGGCTGCGGCCTCCGCCCCTCCCTCAGCCTCAAGGATTTTCATCATCCGGGCTGAGGTGGAGGATGAGGCGAGTCGGGGGGCTGCCTCCGCGTGGGTCGGTCACCCTCTTCTTCCCCTAGCGTCTGGGGGAGAAGGGCATTCTCCAGCCTCGCGGAGGCTTCCTCCAGCCATGCCTGGAAAGGCGGACCACCGCCACTCAGCCAGGGCGCAGCATTACGTCCTCCGTCCGGACGATGGTTGCGCCGCGCACCGCGAGGGCGGCGCCCATGTTCCGGGTGGTTCCGGCGGGGGCGAAGACCTGCCGGCGCGCTTTGAGGCGTCGGCGGCCGGAGATGGCTTCTCTACCGATGAGATGGCCAACTCCGCCAGTAGCCCTGGGTCTCCGTCTCCCGGCCTGAATGGCTGGCTCTCGTCCTCGGTGGGCGAGAGTCCTTCTGCCGTAGCACCCGCCCCGAAACCGCTGCTGAAGCTGCTTCGTCGCCCGGGACGGGGGTTGTTGTCGCCGTTGCCGGATCGGGCGGTGGCGAGCCGCCCGTCGGCCCGCGATTGCTCTGTGGGTTCCCCAATCTTGTGGGGTTGATCGTACCCGCGGAGACGGAAACGGGGTTCCGTTTGTAATGGCACCTTGGATGCCAGTGTTTTTGTTCATTGTGGCTGTCGGGGCCTGAACATGTATGTGATTTCGGCACGGAGCCGTGTATTTTCCTCCTTTTCGAGCACTGAGACTCGCCTGTTGGTTGTCTGAATCGCTTCACCAAGCGTGAGTCGCCCCATGTACAGGTGACGAGTGAGGTATCCGTATCCCGGAGGCGTAGGAGTTCCTCGGCTCGGTCGGCCTTGTTGTCCGAGGCTTCTCTAACTTAGTTAAAGGAACCCCTTGGTCGCTCTTCGATGAGCCGAGGCCAGGGGTAGCGGCGTCAACATGGACAGAGGCAGAGTTGGCTCGAAAAGGAAACCTGGTTGGCCGGAGCCTGGCCGGGTCGTCCGTTAGCGGGACCCACGCCGGAATTGACCAGCCGAGGCCTCGGGTCGGGCTGACGTCCTTGAAGGGTAACTGGCTGAGGCCCCGGGGTGACCGGCCGAGCCGCCTGCTCGGGCCGGATTAACGTCCTTGGAGGGTAACTGGTCGAGGCCCCGGGGTGACCGGGCGAGCCGCCTGCTCGGGCCGGATTCCCAGAGAAGACCCTGGCAGCGATGGCCCGGGCGTGGTGATGACGTCGTCCTCCAGAGTGGAGATCCTCGGACCGCGTCGCCGTCCGAGGCTAGGTCGACCCTCGCCGAAGGTGTCGTCGATGCCAAGGGTGCTGCTGCTCCCTTCAGCTGTCAAGATCCGAGCCTGCAGGATCGGATTGTCTTGTAGCGTGTGTTTCCTGCGGCCGCCGAGGCCTAAACACACCCTCGCCGTGTTGTAAAGCTGCGTCTCTTTTCCTTTTATTTCGAGCATCTGGACTGTTTTGTCGGTAACAGAAATGTTTGTGCGAGCAAGAGTTGCTTCTCGCGGAAGGTGATGAGTGAGGTATCCGTATCCCGGAGGCGTAGGAGTCCCTCGGCTCGGTCGGCCTTGCCGCTTACGCGCACTCTTACCCGTCCATGGGGCTCTGTCACCGACGCAGTCGAAAAGGCTCGAAGGATCGCTTCGGCAGAAGAGCTTTCGAGCGTGAAGACTTGTTCGGTCCGCAAAATCACTTATCCGAACGTGAGTTACTTATCGCAGAAGGTGATGAGTGAGGTATCCGTATCCCGGAGGCGTAGGAGTCCCTCGGCTCGGTCAGCCTTGGCTGCTTACGTGTACTCCGTTGTTTTCAGGATCCACTTTCGAAGTAGCCAAAAAGCGCGAAAGACATTCTGGCAGAAAAGATCTTTTTTCGAGGAAAATTTCGACGCAGAGGGGGTTCCCCCCCTTTTAGCCCCCGAGGGAGGGTCGGGCTTTGCCGAGGCGAGGCCGACCCTTCCTTGATGACTAAACTTTGCGTGGGTGCGAGGTATATGATCAACTTGAAAACATCTTAAGGGTAGAAGCGACGTAGCTGTTGGATGTTCCAGGCGTTGTCGTAGACCTCGCCTTGGCTGTTGGCCAGCTTGTATGTTCCGGGCTTCAGAACCTTGGCGATGACGAATGGCCCCTCCCAGGGAGGCGTGAGCTTGTGTCGCCCTCGGGCGTCTTGTCGCAGCCGAAGCACCAGGTCGCCCACCCGGAGGCCTTGGGACCGGACCCCTCGGGCGTGGTAGCGTCGCAGGGACTGCTGGTACCGCGCCGAGTGTAGCAAGGCCTGGTCCCGAGCCTCCTCCAGCTGGTCCAGCGAGTTTTCTCGGCTGACTTGGTTGCTTTGGTCGGTGTAGGCCCTCGTCCTCGGGGAGCCGTATTCTAAGTCTGTGGGCAAGATGGCTTCGGCCCCATAGACTAGAAAGAACGGCGTGAAGCCCGTGGCTCGGCTCGGCATTGTCCTCAGACTCCAGACCACCGAGGGGAGTTCCTTCATCCATCGCTTGCCGAACTTGTTGAGGTCGTTGTAGATCCGAGGCTTGAGCCCTTGTAGAATCATGCCGTTGGCACGCTCCACCTGCCCATTCGTCATGGGATGAGCCACGACGGCCCAGTCCACCCGGATGTGGTGATCCTCGCAGAAGTCCAGGAACTTTGTGCCGGTGAACTGGGTGCCGTTGTCGGTGATGATGGAGTTCGGGACCCCGAAGCGATGGATGATGTTGGTGAAGAACGCCACCGCATGCTCGGACCTGATGCTGTTCAGGGGTCGGACCTCGATCCACTTGGAGAATTTGTCGATGGCGACCAGCAGGTGCGTGTAGCCCCCGGGTGCCTTCTGTAAGGGGCCGACGAGGTCCAGTCCCCACACCGCAAAAGGCCAGGTGATGGGTATCGTCTGCAGAGCCTGAGCGGGCAGATGGGTCCGCCTCGCGTAGAATTGGCACCCTTCGCAGGTGCGGACGATTCGGGTAGCGTCGGCCACCGCCGTCGGCCAGTAGAAGCCTTGCCGGAAAGCGTTCCCGACAAGGGCTCGAGGCGCTGCGTGATGGCCGCAAGCCCCCGAGTGTATCTCTCACAGGAGTTCCTGACCTTCGGCGATGGAGATGCATCGCTGGAGGATGCCTGAGGGGCTGCGGTGGTAGAGCTCCTTCTCATCTCCCAGCAAGACGAACGACTTGGCGCGCCGCGCCACCCGCCGAGCCTCGGCTCGGTCGAGGGGTAGCTCTCCTCGGTGGAGATATTGCAAGTACGGGGTCTGCCAGTTTCGATTAGGCGCGACCCCGCTTCGCTCCTCCTCGACGCGCAGTGCCTCACCCTCGGGGGCCGAGGGTGCCTCGGACTGAACCGAGGGCGCCTCGGGTCGAGCCGAGGGTGCCTCGGGTTGAGCCGTGGGTGCCTCGGACTGGGCCGAGGGTACCTCGGGCTCGGACGTGTCGTCGATCTTGACGGAGGGTTGATGCAGGTCTCGGGAGAAGACATTCGGGGGAACCGTCGTTCGCCCCGAGGCTATTTTAGCCAGCTCGTCCGCAGTCTCGTTGTAGCGCCGAGCGATGTGGTTGAGCTCGAGCCCGTAGAACTTGTCTTCTAGGCGCCGAACCTCATCGCAGTAGGCCTCCATCTTCGGGTCGCGGCAATAGGAGTTCTTCATGACTTGGTCGATGACGAGCTGCGAGTCACCACGAGCGTCGAGGCGTCGGACCCCTAGCTCGATGGCGATCCGCAATTCGTTGACCAGAGCCTCATATTCGGCCACATTGTTGGACGCCGGGAAGTGGAGGCGTAGCACGTAGCGTAGATGCTTTCCGAGGGGTGAGATGAAGAGTAGGCCTGCGCCGGCCCCTGTCTTTATCAGCGACCCGTCGAAGAACATGGTCCAGAGCTCCGGTTGGATCGGAGCCGTCGGTAGCTGGGTGTCGACCCATTTAGCCACGAAGTCCGCCAAGACCGGGGACTTAATGGCTTTCCGAGGAGCGAACGAGATTGTCTCGCCCACGATCTCCACCGCCCACTTTGCAATCCTACCCGAGGCCTCTCGGCACTGGATGATCTCTCCCAGGGGGAAGGATGACACCTGTAACACCCTGAATTTGGGGGTATAAAATTTCTTTGCTCATATTCACAAATTCAGGTGTTACTTCCCTTTTCTCATCCTTCCCCAATCTTCTCTTTCTCATTTCTATAGGAGAAAAGTGGTTATTTTATTTGTAACTATAGTCTATTAGCTCAAACTCCAAGGGAGTATGAATTGTTGCATCATGTTGAACCCTGGATTTCACTTTTGTTTGGTGCATAATTCTCAAAAGGTCTAATTTGAATTTGTGGCTTATTTGAATTTGAATCAAATAGAGAAAATAAAAAGAAAAGAGAAAACAAAAACCAGAATAAAAGAAAAGGGAAAAGAAGCCCGTTTCCCCCCGCCCCCTCGGCCTTTCGGCCCAGCAGGCCCATCCCGCGCGCGCGCCCTTCCCCCCCCCCCCCCCCCCCGCTCTCTCTGCCCTGGCGGGCCCGCCTGTCAGCGCGGCCGCCGTCTCCGCGCCCGCCTCCCTCTCTCTCTGCCCGCGGGCCCGGCCCGTCAGCGCAACCGTTCCCCGCCTTCCCCGCGCCCGCGCCCGCTTTCCTCTCTCTCTCTGCTCGCGGGCCCGAGCTGTCAGCTCCTCCGTCCCCGCGTAACCGCCGCCGCGCGTGCCGCGGACTCCGCGCCCACGTCGCGCGTGGGGCTCGCCACCACCTCGCCCTCGGCCACTTGAGCTCAGGACCTCGCTCGCCATCTCCCCCTCCCTCATTTGCGCACCCGCAGACCCCTCCCTCACCTTCCCCACGCTGCGCGCACGCCCGAGCGCCGCCGCCATTAAACCGCCGCCGTCCCGAGCTCGTTTCCCGGCCGCCGTTGGAGCTCCGCCGTGTCCATTGCCACGGTGAGCTTCGCCCTGGCGTCTGCAACCCGGGACGCGCCCCAATTCCCTCTCCCACTCCCTATTTCTCTTTGCCCGCGCTCACCCGCCGCTCGCCGTGCAGTCGCGGGGGTCCGCCACCGTCGCCCTGGGCCACCGTCGCGTCATCGTCGCCACCAAGGAGTCCCCGGAGTTCGCCTTGAGGTAAGGAACCTCCCATGCCCCCTCTCTTCCCCTCTATTGCACTCTATCGCGTTTGATTCCTCGCCGGAGTTGTTCAACGCCGCCGCCGAGCCGCTCCGCCGTGAACCGCCCCCCTCCGGTGCCCCTGCCCCGACCCAGACCCCACCAAAGGATTCCCCATGCCCTTCCCAACCTTCCCGGCCACTCAGGTCGCCTCAGGGACCCGCAGGGCCCCCGCGCCCCTCGTCTCCGGCGAGCTCCTCCGCCGCGGGGACGGGCGCCGCCGCCTCAGCTGGCTGGGGAAGGAGACAGAAGCCAGCCGCCCCATCTCCGCCGTCCATCTTAGATCGGACGGCCCTGTTTCAAATAGCCCGAACCCAACCTCAGCCGTTCGCCTGAGATCCGACGGCCCAGAGCCGTTTCCCCCGCGCCCCGCCTCCCTGCCAATTGGACCCCGCCTGTCAGCCCGCCTGCGCCCCGCGCTGCTCGCCCGACCCCGCCTGTCAGCCCGCCTGCGCCCCGCGCTGCTCGCCCGGTCCCGCCTGTCAGTCGTCCGCCCCGCGCTGCCCGCCCGGCCCCGCCTGTCAGCCGCTCAGGCCGCCGCGCGCTCGCGCGCCCGCCCGCGATCTAATCTCGGGCGTTGATTTGAGATCCGACGGCTATGAAGGCCCGATACCCCTTCGCCCGCGCAAATTCTTAAAGAGACCCCCGGTTTTCTGGAATTTGAACCCGCCGTCCCTGGTTTCTTACGGTTAGGTCCTCGGACCTTTTATTTAATTCAAAATAGGTCCTTAGGGTATATTTTTAACCCCTAAACTTGTAAAATTCATAACTTTGCCATATGAACTCCAAGTTAGGTGCTTCAAATTGCAAAATGTTCATAATATTATTATCTATCTGTTTATGCAATGTTTCCCTGCTGTTTCTATGTCCCAATTAATAGTTGATCATTAGGGTAAAATTAATGTTATCGGAATCCTATTTGAGATAAATAAAAAATAGTAGACTTTAATAAAAGTTGGAGCACTTAAGTTTATGGACTTAAAACCATGTAATGATTTAATCCCACCACTGACTTAAACCTGATTAGTGGATAATGAATCACTTTGTATAGTCCTCTACCCCAGACCTAGAGAATACCAGAGTGCCTATCCCTTTTCTATTATGAACTTGTGATCTCTCTGCTGCATATGTTTGGTATATTGCTTTTGTTTGTTACTTCCCAAGTGCATAGTGTGAATGATTACTTTACGTAGACAACGAGCAATCTGTGTTTCCCGAGGAAGTTGCAGAGGAAGTTCCTGATCAACAGTTTGGTGAAGGCAAGTGTCCTCTGACCCATTATGTCCTATTCACTTATAACTTACTATCCCGCATTACTTACTTGAAACCTAAGGATTGACTAGCTTTCTATTTACCTTATCCTTATTTACCTTTTGGGTTATCATGGTTAGCATTATGCTATTGCTTTACTTTAATCAATGAACATGATGTGACTATTTACGATACTGTTATCCTGATGATGTTGATGATCTTGTGATACTCTAGGGGGCTCAGGTTGTTTCCTGAGTACCTCTCCGTAAGGACCTGTTCGTTGAGAGACCACCCGGGATAACAGTGCAACCATGAGGGTGAAATGGGGTGCCCTTAGCTAATTAATTAGAGGAACTAGAGGTGTAGTTGCTTCGCCGTCGTGCCGTCAATGGGGTCCAGGCACAGTGCTTGCTCTGCCGAGGCTGAGTGCCGAGGTTCTTTCGTTTTGCTTTTTGTTAGTCACTCTCCTGCGGGGAGGGGTACTGTGTTTACCAAACTGGAGAAACCTAACGGGCAGCTATGATCTCTAGGGAATCTTTGTAAAAGCTACGTAGTGATACCCTGCCGGACCACCTAGGTAGTGGTCAATGGGGATTAGCTCTCCCCGGGCAGAAAGGGAATCATGACTCATGGGTAAAGTGTGCGACCTCTGCAGAGGGTAGTGAAACTGATATATCAGCCGTGCTCACGGTTAAGAGCAGCCTTGGGATCCTCTTTGATTAGAGATACAGATGGTTCGAGATACAAGGATTATGTCATGGTTTTGGTTCGATTATGATGATGTTGTTCCTCGATGAGGAAATGGTTCATGGGTTGGTTAATGCTAAAATCTGGCTTCTACTAATGATAAATACCTGACCAACTAAAAGCAACTGCTTGAGCCTAACCCCACATAAAGCTAGTCCACCTCAGCCAAACGGGACATTTGCTGAGTACGTTGATGTGTACTCATCCTTGCTTTACCACCAAACACCAGGTTGTCCGCATTGTAATCACTGCTCAGGAGAAGGCGAAGCCGTGGAAGGAGACTTCCAGGAGTTTCAAGACTACGACGAATTCTAGGTGTGGGTTGGCGGCAACCCCCAGTCAGCTGCCTGTGAAGGCCTTATCTTTACTGCGTTTCGCTAGCACTTTGATTTAACTGTTAACTTGATGACTATGTGGATGTCTATGACTCTGTGATGTAATAAGTTAATACTCTTTTATGTTATTATTCGAGCATTGTGCGACGATGTTCATTTATGTAATCGCTGTGTACGTGAGTTCTGATCCTGGCACGTACATAGTTCGCATTCGGTTTGCCTTCCAAAACCGGGTGTGACAACACCACAGTTACCGGATGAGACTCGAAGTAGTGTCGCAGCTTCCGTCGCGTTAGGATCACCGCGTACAGCAGCTTCTGAACTTGTGGGTAGCGGATCTTGGTTTCGGACAGTACCTTGCTGACGAAGTAGACTGGCCTCTGAACGGGCAATGCATGCCCCTCTTCTTGCCTCTCGACCACAATCGCGGCGCTAACCACCTGGGTGGTCGCGGCGACGTAGACCAGGAGGGCTTCTCCGGCAGCTGGGGGCACCAAGATAGGCGCCTTTGTGAGGAGCGCCTTCAGGTTCCCGAGGGCTTCCTCGGCCTCAGGGGTCCAAGTGAAGCACTCGGCCTTCCTTAAGAGGCGGTACAGAGGTAGACCTCTTTCGCCGAGGCGTGAGATGAAGCGGCTCAGAGCCGCGAGGCATCCCATGACCCTCTGTACGCCTTTCAAGTCCTTGATGGGCCCCATGCTGGTAATGGCTGCGATCTTTTCCGGGTTGGCTTCGATGCCCCGCTCGGAGACGATGAACCCCAAGAGCATGCCTCGGGGCACCCCGAAGACACACTTTTCGGGATTGAGCTTGACGCCTTTCGCCTTGAGACATCGGAATGTCGTTTCAAGGTCGGAAAGGAGGTCGGAGGCTTTCCTCGTCTTGACTACGATGTCATCGACGTAGGCCTCGACCGTGCGGCCAATGTGTTCGCCGAACACATGGTTCATGCACCGCTGGTACGTCGCGCCCGCATTCCTCAAACCGAACAGCATGGTGACATAGCAGTACATGCCGAAGGGTGTGATGAAAGAAGTCGCGAGCTGGTCGGACTCTTTCATCTTGATTTGATGATACCCATAGTAGGCATCGAGGAAAGACAGGGTTTCGCACCCAGCAGTGGAATCCACGATTTGGTCGATGCGAGGCAGAGGGTAGGGAACCTTCGGACATGCTTTGTTGAGACCAGTGTAGTCTACACACATCCGCCATTTCCCCCCTTTCTTTCTCACAAGCACAGGGTTGGCAAGCCATTCGGGATGGAATACCTCTTTGATGAACCCTGCCGCCATTAGCTTGTGAATCTCCTCGCCTATGGCTCTGCGCTTCTCCTCGTCGAATCGGCGCAGCGGCTGCTTGACGGGTCGGGCTCCGGCTCGGATGTCCAGCGAGTGCTCGGCGACATCCCTCGGTACGCCGGGCATGTCCGAGGGACTCCACGCGAAGACGTCGGCGTTCGCGCGGAGAAAGTCGACGAGCACTGCTTCCTATTTGGGATCGAACCCGGAGCCGATCCGGATCTGCTTGGAGGCGTCGCCGCTGGGGTCGAGGGGGACGGACTTAACCGTCTTCGCTGGCTCAAAGTTGCCGGCGTGACGCTTCACGTCTGGCACCTCCTTAGAGAGGCTCTCCAGGTCGGCAATGAGGGCCTCGGATTCGGCGAGGGCCTCGGCGTACTCCACGCACTCCACGTCGCATTCGAACGCGTGTTTGTACGTAGGGCCGACGGTGATGACCCCGTTGGGGCCCGACATCTTGAGCTTCAGGTAGGTGTAGTTGGGGATGGCTATGAACTTCGCGTAGCATGGCCTCCCCAGTACCGCGTGGTAGGTTCCTCGGAACCCGACCACCTCGAACGTCAGGGTCTCCCTTCGGAAGTTGGAGGGTGTTCCGAAGCAGACGGGAAGGTCGAGCTGTCCGAGGGGTTGGACGCGCTTCCCGGGGATGATCCCATGGAAGGGCGCAGCGCCTGCCCGGACAGAAGACAGATCAACACGCAGGAGCCCGAGGGTCTCGGCGTAAATGATGTTGAGGCTGCTGCCTCCGTCCATGAGGACCTTGGTGAGCCTGACGTCACCGATGACGGGGTCGACGACGAGCGGGTATTTCCCCGGGCTCGGCACATGGTCGGGGTGATCGTCTCGGTCGAAGGTGATGGGCTTGTCGGACCAGTCTAGATAGACTGGCGCCGCCACCTTGACCGAGCAGACCTCCTGGCGCTCTTGCTTGCGGTGCCGAGCCAAGGCGTTCGCCGCTTGCCCACCATAGATCATGAAGCAGTCGCGGACCTCGGGAAACTCTCCTGCCTGGTGATCTTCCTTCTTGTCGTCGTCGCGGGCCTTGCCACCCTCCGCGGGTGGCCCGGCCCTATGGAAGTGGCGCCGAAGCATGACGCACTCCTCAAGGGTGTGCTTGACGGGTCCCTGGTGATAGGGGCACGGCTCCTTGAGCATCTTGTCGAAGAGGTTGGCACCTCCGGGGGGCTTCCGAGGGTTCTTGTACTCGGCAGCGGCGACAAGGTCCGCGTCGGCGGCGTCGCGTTTCGTTTGCGACTTCTTCTTGCCCTTCTTCTTGGCGCCGCGTTGAGTTGACGCCTCGGGAGTACCTTCCGATGGGCGGCCCTGGGGCTGCTTGTCCTTTCGGAAGATAGCCTCGACCGCCTCCTGGCCAGAGGCGAACTTGGTGGCGATGTCCATCAGCTCGCTCGCCCTGGTGGGGGTCTTGTGGCCCAGCTTGCTCACCAGGTCGCGGCAGGTGGTGCCAGCGAGGAACGCGCCGATGACATCCGAGTCGGTGATGTTGGGCAGCTCGGTGCGCTGCTTCGAGAATCGCCGGATGTAGTCTCGGAGAGACTCTCCCGGCTGCTGTCGGCAGCTTCGGAGGTCCCAGGAATTCCCGGGGCGCACATACGTGCCCTGAAAATTGCCGGCGAAAGCTTGGACTAGGTCGTCCCAGTTGGAGATCTGCCCCGGAGACAGGTGCTCCAACCAGGCGCGAGCAGAGTCGGAGAGGAACAGAGGGAGGTTGCGGATGATGAGGTTGTCATCGTCCGTTCCACCCAGCTGGCAGGCCAGACGGTAGTCCGCGAGCCACAGTTCCGGTCTCGTCTCCCCCGAGTACTTTGTGATAGTAGCCGGGGGTCGGAACCGGGTCGGGAACGGCGCCCGTCGAATGGCTCGACTGAAGGCTTGCGAACCGGGTGGTTCGGGCGAGGGACTCCGATCCTCCCCGCTGTCGTAGCGTCCCCCACGCCTGGGGTGGTAGCCTCGGCGCACCCTCTCGTCGAGGTGGGCCCGTCGGTCGCGGTGGTGGTGCTCGTTGCCGAGGCGACCCGGGGCCGCAGGCGCGGTGTTGCGCGTGCGCCCGGTGTAGACCGAGGCTTCCCGCATGAATCGGGAAGTCGCTGCATGAGGTTCCGAGGGGTACCCCTGCCTTCGGGAGGCAGAGCTCTCGGCCCGTCGGACCGTGGCGCCTTCCAGGAGATTCTTGAGCTCTCCCTGGATTCGCCGCCCCTCGGTGGTTGATGGCTCTGGCATCGCGCGAAGAAGCATTGCTGCTGCCGCCAGGTTCTGGCCGACCCCACTGGATGCGGGTGGTGGCCTGATCCTGACGTCGTCGGTGATGCGGCGCTGGAAGCCCTGGGGTAGATGACGTATTTCTCCGGCCGGAGGTTGGCCCGCCCATGCCTGCCCGACGTCCCGACGGATCGGCTCCAGCGCTCCTGCTCCCTCGTCGAGCCCGGCCTGCACCCCGCGGATTTGCTCGAGCTGTGGGTCATGACCCCCCGCCTGAACGGGGACCATAGCTAGCTCCCGTGGGATGTCAACGCGAGGCACCGGCCTAGGGAAGTCACCGTCCTCCGGCATGCCGAGATGGTTGCCTTCGGGGGGACCCCCTAGATCGACGTGGAAGCATTCGCGACTTGGGCCGCGGTCCTCGTTGCCGAGGCTACGGCTACCATCGGAACAGTCGAAAAGGCAATAGTCGCATGCGGTCATGAAGTCCCGCATGGCACTGGGGTTGCCAAGTCCAGAGAAATCCCAACAGATGCTGTGTTCGTCGTCTTCCTCGGACCCAGAGGGCCCGTAGGTCGAGACGTCCATCAGCCGGTCCCAAGGTGATCGCACACGAAACCCCAGAGAGTCTTGATTTGCCTCTACGAGAGCGCCCGCCAAAGCGAAGTCGCTAGACGGGTTGAGGCTGAAACCAAAAGACGCGGGATGGGAATCGATCGGTACCTTTTGGTCGACGGGCGGCGATAAGGTCGCGTCGGGGACTGACTGCGCCGTCGTCTCAGGTACGAGGGTGACGTCCAGCAAGCTTTTCGCGAGCGTGCTGGCGTCGTCCGCTTGCTCGGGATTGGCGTGTCGCGGGGAGACGGCGCTCGCCTTCGTCTCAAACGCGAGGTCGACGCCCGGTGCGCCCCCCGTTGGGGTGCCGGGACCATCGACTCGCTCGACAGCCGACGAGGCACTGCCTCCTGCTTGGCCTTGGTTGCCCCACCTCCTCCTCCATCGGCGGGGGAGAGGACAGGGTGAGCTCGAAGGTTGCTCTTCCACCACGCGGGGAAGACGTCGCCGATTCCGCCGCCGGCAGGCGGGTTGTCGGCCGCCACCGTTGTTGTCGCACGACGGTGGAAGGAGTATCATGTCGTAGCTGCCGTCGAGGGATGTGAACTCAAGACTCCCGAAACGGAGCACCGTCCCGGGTTGGAGAGGTTGCTGGAGACTGCCCATCTGGAGCTTGACGGGAAGCTGTTCGTCAACACGCAGTAGGCCCCTACCTGGCGCGCCAACTGTCGGCGTTCTGAGACCGGGGGGTCCCTAGGCCGACGAGTGAGTGTCGCCGCGTGCCCCAGCCCAGATGGGTCGAGCGAGAGGGCGAGCGCGAAGGGGGGAGAGCGAGGCGGCCGGAGACCGGCGTGAGAGAGGTGGGAATCCCGCGGCCCTCGTGTTCGTCCCACGCCCAGGTCGGGTGCGCTTGTAGTAGGGGGTTACAAGCGTCCACGCGGGAGAGGGAGCGAGCGGCTCCAAGCGAGCGTCTGTTCTCGTCCTCGTCCCCGCGCGGCCAACCCTCTCTAAGAGGGCCCTGGTCCTCCCTTTTATAGGCGTAAGGAGAGGATCCAGGTGTACATTGGGGGGTGTAGCAGGGTGCTACGTGTCTAGCGGAGGTGAGCTAGCGCCCTAGGTACATGCCGTTGTGGCAGCTGGAGAGATCTTGGCACCCAGCTGGTGTGATGTCGTGGCCGTCGAAGGTGCGATGGAGCTTGGCGGAAGGACAGCTGTCGGAGCGGTTGAGTCCTTGCTGACGTCCTCTTGCTTCCATAAGGAGGCTGAGAGCCGCCGCCGTCACAGAGCATGCGGGGCGCCATCATTGCCTATCTGGCGGAGTGAGCCAGATGGGACGCCGGTCTTGTTCCCTACAACCCGAGTCAGCTCGGGGTAGGGTGATGATGGCGCCTCCTGTTGACGTGGCTGGTCTACGCCCTAGGTTGGGCGATGTGGAAGCTCCTCCGAAGCCGAGGTCGAGTCCGAGCCCCCGGGTCAGGCGAGGCGGAGATTGCCGTCTTCTGGGGCCGAGCCCAAGTCCGAGTCCTGGGTCGGGCGAGGCGGAGATCGTCGTCTTCTGGGGCCGAGCCCAAGTCCGAGCCCTGGGTCGGGCGAGGCGGAGATCGTCGTCTTCTGGGACTTAGCCTGAGTCCGAGCCCTGGGTCGGGTGGAGTGGAGTTCGCCGTCTTCCGGGACTTAGCCCGAGTCCGAGCCCTGGGTCGGGCGGAGCGGAGTTCGCCGTCTTCCGGGACTTAGCCCGAGTCCGAGCCCTGGGTCGGGTGGAGCGGAGTTCGCCGTCTTCCGGGACTTAGCCCGAGTCCGAGCCCTGGGTCGGGCGGAGCGGAGTTCGCCGTCTTCCGGGACTTAGCCCGAGTCCGAGCCCTAGGTCGGGCAGAGTGGAGTTCGTCGTCTTCTGGGGCCGAGCCCATGTCCGAGCCCTTGGTCGGGCGAAGCGGAGCTTCCTATGGTGCCTCCGGCAGGGCCTGACTGCTTGTCAGTCTTACTCTGTCCAGTGGCACTGCAGTAGGTGTGGCGTAGGCGGCGCTGTCCTTCTGTCAGGCCGGTCAGTGGAGCGGCGAAGTGACGGCGGTCACTTCGGCTCTGCTGGCTGGGGGTGCGCGCCAGGATAAGGGCGTCAGGCCACCTTTGCATTAAATGCTCCTGCGACTTGGTCGGTCGGTGCGGCGATTTGGTCAGGGTTGCTTCTTAGCGAAGGCAGGGCCTCAGGCGAGCTGGGAATATGTTCGCCGCTGAAGGGGGGCCTCGGGCGAGACAGAAATCCTCCGGGGTCGGCTGCCCTTGTCCGAGGCTAGGCTCGGGTGAGGCGTGATCGTGTCCCTCGAATGGACTGATCCCTGACTTAATCGCGCCCATCAGGCCTTTGCAGCTTCGTGCTGATGGGGGTTACCAGCTGAGAATTAGGAGCCTTGAGGGTACCCCTAATTATGGTCCCCGACAAGCACACATGAACATATAAGCCAATTCATAGCACACTTGGGAGAATTGGCTGATGGGGAAGCCTACCGCGTTCGTTTATTCTCGTTGTCCCTTACTGATACTGCATTTGCATGGTACGCAGCTTTGCCACCAAACTCTATTAACTCTTGGGAAGAATTAGAGCAGAAATTTCATGAACACTTCTTCTCAGGAGAACGTGAGTTAGAATTGGCTGACTTAGCTTCAGTCCGACAGGGGCCTGAAGAATCGGTTAATGACTATATCCGGAGATTCCGGGACACTAGAAACCGATGCTTTCAGATTCATGTCACAGAAAAACAACTGACAGGGCTAGCTTTCAATGGGTTGCGACCCTACTTAAAAGAAAAATTAGATGGCACCCAATTCTTTTCGCTAGTGCACTTACACTAGCGGGCTATGACCTGTGAAAGCCGAAGTAAGGAAACATCAAAATCGGCTAGCCATAAGATGCATCTAGTGGGATACGATAATTCGGACGATGAATCCACGGATGTATACACCGCCGAACTGGTTTGGCCGGAACAGGCTAAACCTTCAACGTGTTCTGCTTTACAGTCGATTCGAAAGAATCGACAAGAAGAAGTTAAGTTTACCTTTAATGTTGCCAAATGCGATAAAATATTTTACGAGTTACTGAAAAATGGCAACATTAAATTAACTCATACTATTCCTCCTCCTGATGAATTAAAGAGGCGTGCTTATTGTAAGTGGCATAATTCCTTTTCTCATGCCAGCAATGATTGTAATGTTTTTCGTCGACAGATACAATCGGCCATAAATGAGGGTCGATTGGCTTTTCAGGAGATGCAAGTAGACACACAACCCTTTCCTGTTAATACAATAGAACTCACACGCAAAAAGGTCTTGGTTCGACCCGAAATGGCCGATAAAGGCAAAGGCAAGGGCATCGTCATCAGCAATCCTCGCATGTCAAATATATCACAAAAGGAGATTGCTCGAAAGGCTTCGGACGAGAAGGCTAAAAGGTCCGAAGACGCCGGGGGGCAGGCACAGTTATTGAACCAAACACATCAGCCTAGCCCCAGCATCGTAGATGGTCCGACACCTACGTGCGGACAATCCGGTGCTCAGACAAACGGTCCGGCTAACTCAGCTGGACAGTCCACCTACGACCAAAGGCGTGTAACACCCGGATTTTAGGGGTCCAAAACCCGGGGTTAACATAAACACCAGGTATGCTGGGACCAAGTCTCACACATATGATGTATAGTGGCACAGGATCGAATGTCACATCTTTATATATTTAACAGGAGTTCTATACAAAATAAATAATTACATTATAAGGAGACAACGGTCCAGCAACCCAAAGTTGACTGGGAGACGACGACCTAGACCACTCACGAACTCATCACAGCATCCTCCAAGCGCCTCATCCTGCAGTACCTGGTCTTGACCTGTGGTGTATGTGAGACAGCAAGAGTGAGCTCACATACGTTCATCGCTCAACAAGTTGTGGGGAATAATGTGCATGAACTCGCCAAAGGTGGGAGCTCACGTGAAGTGTAAGGCTTACCAAAGAAGATGGTTAGAGCTGAGCATTGCTTTTAAAGTTGGTCAAAATTTTATTAGCAGTTACTAAGTATAAGTAAATACCAACCCAATTAAATAATAGAACAAAAGTATCAACTTCACCCGCGATGCAATGCATATGACAAATTGAAGTTAGTTCCATAATTTAATCATGTGAGGGTCCGAGCTGCTCATGACCGTGAGCACGGCTAGTATACCAGTTTTACACTCTGCAGAGGTTGCGCATCTTTACCCACAAGCCGTGTTACCCATCTGCCAAGGGGTCATGAATCCCATACACCTCTACCAAGGAAGCGAGGCAGGGTAACACTACGAGGCCTTTACAAAGTTCCACTAGCTTCCGAAAACCCGCTACAGTTTATAGGAAGATCCAGTGCAGGAATCCCTTGCAGGACCGCCATCGCAGCAAAATCCTCCCGAGGGCCTCCCTACACTGACCTCTCCCCTACTGCCCTTGCCCCTTTCGGGTAAGGTAGTCTTCCACTAGCTTTCCTAATTAATCAGCCAAGGGGTCCCATTCCTCCCTTGTGGTAGCACTGTTTTCCCGGGTGGTCGCTCCATGTTCCAATTAACATAATGATCTTAACATGAACAATAAATAACAACTGATAACAAAAGTGTAATCATGAATAGTGTATCTCCATACCCAAAACCACATATAGCACTAGCAAGTACTACCCAAAAAGTTCAGTGGTAAACAAGGTATAAAGATAATCAAACTAGGTAACCTGTTGGGTCCCATCAAATTAACCTATGCAGATCATTATGATTAATCAGAACATGGCTGGGTAAAAAGAAGTGATCAAGGGCACAACTTGCCTGGGCCTTGAGAATCCAGGTACCAGGATGATCTTCAGGTGACTCGTGACCTCACTGCTAGTCGTAGTAATACAAACAAACAGTGTAGGCAAAATTTAACATCACACCAAACAAGTAAACAAAATACATAATAATAATCTACACATTAAAATAAGATCACAGGAAAAAGAATTATTAATTTTGGAGTTATAGAATTCAAGTTATGAATTTCCTAAGGTTTAATGTGATTAAAATATGATTAAATGATAAATAAATTTTCTGACAGAGTTCATGTCAAAACAGTGATTCTAAATGGTAGAGAATATTATTACAAAATTTTAGGAATTGGAATGACTCAATTTGGAGCTAAAATGAATTAGTTATGAATTAATTAAGTTCTAAGGATTATTTTTGTATTAAAACTTCAATTTCCTAATCATTTATTCAATTTATAACTGTGCTGGACTAGGCCTCAATTAAACAGAAGCGCAGGGGGTTTAGCGCAAGAAATCCAAGACACAGGGAATAGTGTCCGAGGACGGCGGGTTAATTTGACTCTCTTCCGGGGTCTCTTTTGTAAAACGTACGGGCCGAAGGGGTATGGGACAATCAAGACCGTCAGATCTGACCCAGATGGTCCAGATTAGATCTCCACTTTTAAAGAAGTAGTCCGCGACCACGACCCCAGGATCAGATTTCCACGGTGCAGATCTTGCACCCGAGGCGGTATGTCAAGGATGCAATCCTAGCCATCCGATCCCATATCGACGATTTAGGGTTGATCTCGCGAAGGGAGTAGCTTTGATCAATCGAAGCCGTTCATCCGTATATCGAGGGCTCCCGCGCGTCTTCATCCCCAAGCCAGCACATGGTGGCCAGGGAGACGGCTCCCGCGGCGGCATCTCACCGGAGAGCGGCGCCCCAGAGCCCCAAGCGCTATTTTCCTACCGAAAGCGAGCAACGCGAAGAGAAGACGGAGGCGGACGTCCGGGGAGCCTTCTTACCGGTAGTTGTGCCGCACAGACCCCTGGCCGCGAGGAAGTGCGGACCCGCGGCAACGGAGCAGCACCGGTGAGAAATTCCCATTCGCCCATGGCGTCCCGAGCTCTGATTCGACTTCGATTACCATCCCCACATGCTGACGAATCGATCAAGACACATCCGAGGACACCGGGCGACCCCCAGCTGTGAGGCGCCGGTGGCGGGCATCACCTGCTTTTCTCTGCGCTCCCTTGTCTCCTTGGTTCATCAATGGTGGAGGAAGAGGATCACGCCACAGTTTTATAGACGAGAATGAGTACCTCCATGGCCGGCCCGACCCCGAGATAATCGCGGGATTAGAGGAGTCCGTGGCGAGATCGGCGGATGACAGCACTGGTGGCGTTGCCGTTCGGTTAAGATGGAGCTTCTGACGAGACGGTCCCACATGTTAGTGTCACATGTGAGCTGAGCAAGAGGGCTGACGAGATGGGCCCAATCGTCAGTGACGCATGCGCAGCAGCCACAAGGAAGCACCGCGCGGCGTTGGAGCGCGCGAGCAGGGAGACTGGAGCGTGGGCCCGATATGTTAGTGTATCAGAGAGCAGCGCAGTGGGCTGGCACAGGTTAGTAGTTACGTGGGCCGAGGGAGGGGGAATTCGGCCCAAGTGGCTCTTTGTGTTTTCTTTTCTATTTTCCTTTTCTGATATCAATTTCAAATTTAAGTTTTAAATTCTTTCTTCATATTCAACACTGGAATACAAATGCAACAATACAGAAAACAGAGAATGAGATGCTTAATTATGTATTTTATTTATTAATTGTTCCTTTGCTAAGAGGTTAAATATATGTTCCAATAAGAGGATAAACCTAATGCGTATTGGGATCTCTTATTTAGCCCCGCATTTGCAAGGATATACATTTTTTTATAAGGTTTGTAGCTAAAAAAAAATGTAAGAAAATACTTATTAGAGGATAATTTAACTTGATTCTTTTGGATAACATGGCTATAATTCCCCAAGGGATAATGAAATTCATATAAGGATAAGTGTGTTTCTAGTTTGTTCTTATTAGAAATCATATTCACTTTAGCATATGTGAGTTCAAAGGCAAGGAAGTTCTTATTAAAAAGTTACTCTAATTTCAAACTCTTTGAAGAATTGTAATGAATTTGATCAACACATTTTTGAGGTGTTACAAATCCTACCCCCCTTAAAAATAATCTCGTCCTCGAGATTTGTAAGAAAAGGGATATATACTCATATTGTTCTCAGAACATATGCACAAGCAAAGAAATCTCAGCATGAGGTATAATACTTTTAACAAAACATAGGGTCAATAGACCTTATTGTTCCTTCTTTAAGTAATATCATATCATCTACTAACTAAAATAACATCTAGATCTTACAAGTCATCATAATTTATATCTAAGTAGCTTGGTGAAGCTGGTGGTAGTGGTGGAGGTTGTTGTTGTTGTCTTTCCAATCGTGCTTGCCTTATTTCTTGACGGGCCTGACGTATTTCCTCGCGTTGCTGTCTTATCTGATTTTGCATCTCGGTCACCATGTCTGTTAACTGTTGTATTACCAGTCTTTGGGTAGCAACCACTTGATTGATGTCAACAGGTGGAGGATTTGGAGGATTCATTTTCTGTTTGTTGTTACGTGATAATCTTTCCTTTCCTGGTATCGACCATGAAAGTTAGAAGCATGTGATAATAGTTTTGCAAAGGAAGCGGAATGGATAAGCTAGTAGTTGGTTATAATCTATAGATTCTTTGGTAGGGCTTAATTTATGTCCAGATTGGGGTAACCAATCATATAAGGTGAATATCCAAGGGTAGGATAGAATCTGTCAAGATGAGAGATATACATGGGTGAGATAGATTACAAGGTGTAGGTTAAAAGTTTGTTTGTTATTAGGTGGGAATAGAAAGGTTATATCATTCATCATGGTTCTAGGGGTTGGGTTAGCTCATGGTTGGATTGATCCAATGTGCTAAGATAAGTTAATGCATGGCTAGTGGGGTCTAATCTCTTTTACTAGTGTCATTAATCTGTTTAAGTGGACCACATTTAAGCTAGATCATATTAGACCACACTGGATCAGGTCACATTAGGTAAGATAAGATCTAGATTAAATTAGATATGACTAGGTTAGACTAGTTTAGGTTAAATAGATCTACCAGGGTAGGATAAATATTATTAGGATATGTTAGAATCTGTAGAAGTTAGTTAGATTTATTAGGGCCAGATAAAATCTTTTTAAAGTAAGATGAATCTTATTAAGGCATTAGTATATCCTTTAAGATAAGATGGATCTATTACACAAGATTGAATCTAGGTTAGATTGGTATGACCAGTTTGACTAAATAAGATCTAATTAAGTTGCATTAGATCATGGTTGTTTAATCTAGGGTGGATAAATATGCTTATTAGGGTAAGACAGATTCATAAAGGTAAGATAGAATCTTCTAGGGCCAGTTAGATCTATTAGGGTAAGGATAAAAATCTTTTCAAGATAAGATGAGTATCTTTTAAGCTGAGATGGATCTATTAAGATAAGGGAGAATCCTTTTAAGATAAGAGGAATTGGTTAGAATGAGTTCTTTTAGGATAATATAATTTCTTAAGCTAGATAGGTTCCAATGGGGATAATCTAGGTTGTCTAGTTATTTTATAAATATATTTTTATACCTATGTGTATATGCAGATGTAATTGTGGACATTACTCCACAACTCATCACACTCAAACAAAGATCCAAATCAAACAAGTATCATAAGAACAAACATTCAAATACATAGGTACTTATAAAAATAGTTTTGTTTTTGTTCCTAGGATTAGGTCTCCTATTCCTAAAAGTCACTTCAGTCACAGGATTTCAAAGTGTGAAATCCATATTTGTCTTTAGAAAGAAAAGATAAGAATAATCAGAGTAAAGCGGAAATAGATGAGAAAAGATTAAGATGAGTTTAGAAAAGAATCAGAGTAGCAAAGGTAAGGTTAATCAGAGTAGAACAGTAGAAGGTGAGACAGGATCAAGAAAAGTATAAAAGAATCAGAATAAGGTAAGTAGGTAAGGGTTGTCCAGTTCTATCTAGGTTTCGTCCTACAGTCAACATTCCTCTGATACCACTTCTGTAACACCCGGATTTTAGGGGTCCAAAACCCGGGGTTAACATAAACACCAGGTATGCTGGGACCAAGTCTCACACATATGATGTATAGTGGCACAGGATCGAATGTCACATCTTTATATATTTAACAGGAGTTCTATACAAAATAAATAATTACATTATAAGGAGACAACGGTCCAGCAACCCAAAGTTGACTGGGAGACGACGACCTAGACCACTCACGAACTCATCACAGCATCCTCCAAGCGCCTCATCCTGCAGTACCTGGTCTTGACCTGTGGTGTATGTGAGACAGCAAGAGTGAGTTCACATACGTTCATCGCTCAACAAGTTGTGGGGAATAATGTGCATGAACTCGCCAAAGGTGGGAGCTCACGTGAAGTGTAAGGCTTACCAAAGAAGATGGTTAGAGCTGAGCATTGCTTTTAAAGTTGGTCAAAATTTTATTAGCAGTTACTAAGTATAAGTAAATACCAACCCAATTAAATAATAGAACAAAAGTATCAACTTCACCCGCGATGCAATGCATATGACAAATTGAAGTTAGTTCCATAATTTAATCATGTGAGGGTCCGAGCTGCTCATGACCGTGAGCACGGCTAGTATACCAGTTTTACACTCTGCAGAGGTTGCGCATCTTTACCCACAAGCCGTGTTACCCATCTGCCAAGGGGTCATGAATCCCATACACCTCTACCAAGGAAGCGAGGCAGGGTAACACTACGAGGCCTTTACAAAGTTCCACTAGCTTCCGAAAACCCGCTACAGTTTATAGGAAGATCCAGTGCAGGAATCCCTTGCAGGACCGCCATCGCAGCAAAATCCTCCCGAGGGCCTCCCTACACTGACCTCTCCCCTACTGCCCTTGCCCCTTTCGGGTAAGGTAGTCTTCCACTAGCTTTCCTAATTAATCAGCCAAGGGGTCCCATTCCTCCCTTGTGGTAGCACTGTTTTCCCGGGTGGTCGCTCCATGTTCCAATTAACATAATGATCTTAACATGAACAATAAATAACAACTGATAACAAAAGTGTAATCATGAATAGTGTATCTCCATACCCAAAACCACATATAGCACTAGCAAGTACTACCCAAAAAGTTCAGTGGTAAACAAGGTATAAAGATAATCAAACTAGGTAACCTGTTGGGTCCCATCAAATTAACCTATGCAGATCATTATGATTAATCAGAACATGGCTGGGTAAAAAGAAGTGATCAAGGGCACAACTTGCCTGGGCCTTGAGAATCCAGGTACCAGGATGATCTTCAGGTGACTCGTGACCTCACTGCTAGTCGTAGTAATACAAACAAACAGTGTAGGCAAAATTTAACATCACACCAAACAAGTAAACAAAATACATAATAATAATCTACACATTAAAATAAGATCACAGGAAAAAGAATTATTAATTTTGGAGTTATAGAATTCAAGTTATGAATTTCCTAAGGTTTAATGTGATTAAAATATGATTAAATGATAAATAAATTTTCTGACAGAGTTCATGTCAAAACAGTGATTCTAAATGGTAGAGAATATTATTACAAAATTTTAGGAATTGGAATGACTCAATTTGGAGCTAAAATGAATTAGTTATGAATTAATTAAGTTCTAAGGATTATTTTTGTATTAAAACTTCAATTTCCTAATCATTTATTCAATTTATAACTGTGCTGGACTAGGCCTCAATTAAACAGAAGCGCAGGGGGTTTAGCGCAAGAAATCCAAGACACAGGGAATAGTGTCCGAGGACGGCGGGTTAATTTGACTCTCTTCCGGGGTCTCTTTTGTAAAACGTACGGGCCGAAGGGGTATGGGACAATCAAGACCGTCAGATCTGACCCAGATGGTCCAGATTAGATCTCCACTTTTAAAGAAGTAGTCCGCGACCACGACCCCAGGATCAGATTTCCACGGTGCAGATCTTGCACCCGAGGCGGTATGTCAAGGATGCAATCCTAGCCATCCGATCCCATATCGACGATTTAGGGTTGATCTCGCGAAGGGAGTAGCTTTGATCAATCGAAGCCGTTCATCCGTATATCGAGGGCTCCCGCGCGTCTTCATCCCCAAGCCAGCACATGGTGGCCAGGGAGACGGCTCCCGCGGCGGCATCTCACCGGAGAGCGGCGCCCCAGAGCCCCAAGCGCTATTTTCCTACCGAAAGCGAGCAACGCGAAGAGAAGACGGAGGCGGACGTCCGGGGAGCCTTCTTACCGGTAGTTGTGCCGCACAGACCCCTGGCCGCGAGGAAGTGCGGACCCGCGGCAACGGAGCAGCACCGGTGAGAAATTCCCATTCGCCCATGGCGTCCCGAGCTCTGATTCGACTTCGATTACCATCCCCACATGCTGACGAATCGATCAAGACACATCCGAGGACACCGGGCGACCCCCAGCTGTGAGGCGCCGGTGGCGGGCATCACCTGCTTTTCTCTGCGCTCCCTTGTCTCCTTGGTTCATCAATGGTGGAGGAAGAGGATCACGCCACAGTTTTATAGACGAGAATGAGTACCTCCATGGCCGGCCCGACCCCGAGATAATCGCGGGATTAGAGGAGTCCGTGGCGAGATCGGCGGATGACAGCGCTGGTGGCGTTGCCGTTCGGTTAAGATGGAGCTTCTGACGAGACGGTCCCACATGTTAGTGTCACATGTGAGCTGAGCAAGAGGGCTGACGAGATGGGCCCAATCGTCAGTGACGCATGCGCAGCAGCCACAAGGAAGCACCGCGCGGCGTTGGAGCGCGCGAGCAGGGAGACTGGAGCGTGGGCCCGATATGTTAGTGTATCAGAGAGCAGCGCAGTGGGCTGGCACAGGTTAGTAGTTACGTGGGCCGAGGGAGGGGGAATTCGGCCCAAGTGGCTCTTTGTGTTTTCTTTTCTATTTTCCTTTTCTGATATCAATTTCAAATTTAAGTTTTAAATTCTTTCTTCATATTCAACACTGGAATACAAATGCAACAATACAGAAAACAGAGAATGAGATGCTTAATTATGTATTTTATTTATTAATTGTTCCTTTGCTAAGAGGTTAAATATATGTTCCAATAAGAGGATAAACCTAATGCGTATTGGGATCTCTTATTTAGCCCCGCATTTGCAAGGATATACATTTTTTTATAAGGTTTGTAGCTAAAAAAAAATGTAAGAAAATACTTATTAGAGGATAATTTAACTTGATTCTTTTGGATAACATGGCTATAATTCCCCAAGGGATAATGAAATTCATATAAGGATAAGTGTGTTTCTAGTTTGTTCTTATTAGAAATCATATTCACTTTAGCATATGTGAGTTCAAAGGCAAGGAAGTTCTTATTAAAAAGTTACTCTAATTTCAAACTCTTTGAAGAATTGTAATGAATTTGATCAACACATTTTTGAGGTGTTACAAGGCGTCAACCTCTACACAAAGCAAGGAAAAAGACGCAAGGTCAAGCACATATAATCGGCTGATTAAAGCCGATCCTACTTTTGATCAGTTGCTCTCCAAAAATACTAGCAAAAAGACTGTTCCACGTGATCGGTCAACAAAGAAACCCCGGTCACTTGCTAAAACAAAACGGTCAAACAAAACGACCCGAAAGGCGACACAACAAGTATCGCCTATTCATTCTATGAGACCAGGGTACTTTCCACCTATCTACTCATCGTCGGTATATTATCCTGTTCAAACATGGAATGGCACGATGATGAATCCATGGTACATGTATGGTCCCTTCGTCTATCCAGACTGGGGGGCACCTCCATTCTATTCCTTTTGATCCATTGATCAAATGGTCATGGCCGAGAAAGATACAATCCGAAACAGCCTTTATATTGGTGCTTTATTGAATAAACTCCATATCGAAAAGCCGGTGACCTACATCAGGTTTAGTCCATATGCTTTTGGTTCGTCAACCTTCACCAAAAGGCAGGGGGGCATATGTTGAGCTCTAAAAAGAGCAGTGCGGACGGTCCGGCCCCGAGGCCGGACGGTCCGCGGTCCGGACTGTCCGCGGTGGCAGCGCGGACGGTCCGCGCGTGCGCAGAGTCAGTTAGGGTTCCTAGTTTCTCGCGGGATTTGTTACCTAAAACCGCGGGATTAACTCGCAAAACAGTTGGAAACGGATCCAGACCTCCCCCTTTATATAGATGAAGGGCTACGGCCGATTGAACCCCCAACAATCGATCAAATCCAGTCTATTACTCGTTTTTTACCTTATGCATTAGGAGTAGTTCTAGTCTAGTTCTAGTTTAGCCCTAGTTTAGTCTCTCGATCCCCAAATTCTCCGCCTCTCCTCGACTCTACGTCGATTAGAGGAGTCTAGGTCAGCCTGCCCGAGCCTAGACAACTCCTAGGATCTCTCCTCTCCGACGGGGTCCTTCCCGGGAGCGAGATCCAGGCGCCGCCGGCGATCCTCCGCCGCCCCTGCGCACGCGCGGACCGTCCGGCCCCAGGGCGCGGACCGTCCGGCCGTCAGGCAGGGAACCCGGGCTCCTGTACCAGGTCGCGGACCGTCCGGCCCTGTGCCGCGGACCGTCCACGCCTGACCAGAGAGCACCTTCGCCTCGCGCCAGGTCGCGGACCGTCCGGTCCTGTGCCGCGGACCGTCCGCGCTTGGCCAGAGAGCACCGCCGTCAGTTCTTTTGAAGTGATTGGCGCCTCCAAAAAGGTGTCAACATACTCCCTTGGAGATCTTGATCCATATTCACGCGTGTGAGCATCGGCTCATAGTTATAGATGCATGTAGGGTCGTCAGTGCGATAAACACTGAAGATTAGATCCGAGATGTTTTTTTATGAATGGTTTACCATTTATCTGGCCCTGAATTCAATAATTTGTTTGTAGTCTCGATGGTTCTTTGGTTTGTTTCTTCGCCTTTTGTCGTGCACGTGGCATACATCGATCTAGCATCGATGATCGTCTAAATCATGCCTATGTCAGATTTATTTTCTTTTAAGTCGCTTTCAATGAACATTTATTTATCTATTTTAGCCGACCCAGAAAAGAGAACAATCGCTCAAGCAAGCTTGATCAGTACGACCAGCACAGGCTGATTCTACACGATCATGTCAAAATTTGATATTTTATTTATTGTTGTTCATCTATAGAGCGATTCAGCATCACCGTACATTCTTCTTGCCTGATAGGTCAAGTCAGGTGGCATGTTTAGATTGATAGCCTCTAACATTTAGAGGCGGTGGAAGCCACGTTAAGGTCTTGTTCGGTTGTCCGGGATTCTATCCGGAAATCGTTCGAGCTGATTAAAGCTTATATAAATTATACAAGCAATCCAGCTACGACTCGTTCCAGGTTATCTTTCCGAATAAACCGAACAGTCTCTAAAGAGAGACTATCATCGCAACAGTAGATTTCTC
This sequence comes from Zea luxurians, assembly GCA_029449295.1. Lineage (NCBI taxonomy): Eukaryota > Viridiplantae > Streptophyta > Magnoliopsida > Poales > Poaceae > Zea > Zea luxurians. Next base: position 15,284,593 of record JAOPSE010000052.1, on the reverse strand, counting down.
GACTCCACATGTATTGATAGCCTGAACGATTGCCCACCTGTTTGCCGCGACGACACATATCAGACACGTCTGATAGAAACCTACATCAACTGTTCATTGGCATGACTGCCTCAAAGGACGTTGCCAGGAGCCCAGGACGTATGGCAGCCGTTGCGATTGACCGGAAGACAAGATTGGTCTACCCCTTTATAATAATAAGAACTAATTTATCTAATTTAATAGACTAAGTTAAAATAATCTGACATGGCTGTGTATCGAAGTTAAACGTGTTGGCAATGTACTTCAATAATACTTTCTGCTAACATATATGTAAACAAATAAGGGGCTCAATCACTACAATTCTTCGCCAAGTATAAAATTGTTAAAAATGCAAGAATGACATGCTCACACTCGCACGTACTATCTCTGTTCATAAATATATGACACTGTTGATTTTTTTAAAAAACTCTAACTACTTGTGTTATTAAAAAAAATAATGAGTTATCATTTATTTTTTTGTGATTTATTTAATCACTTAAGATAGTTTGTGTTTGACTTAAAATGTTACATTTTTGAATAAATATTTTGAATAAGATGAGTGATCAAAGTTTTCGAAAAAAGATCAACGGTGTCATATATTTATAAAGGAATGTAGTATAAGTAGATAATGGTTTGCCAACTTACGGAACCGAAGGCAAACTAGGCAAACTGGATTTATGCAATGTGGTACCGAGTTACGCGACTGAGAGATGGGCAGTCAGATCCTATACCTCTTGTTCCTGTTTCTCTCTAGGGGCATGTGTCTGAACAAGGAAACAAAGAGGATTGGAGGGGCTAAATTTCTTTTGCTATTCAAATTAAATTGAAAGGGATTTTAGTGACTCCAATCCACTCCATTCCCCTTGCTTGTCTTGGGTGTGTCGCCGCCTCGGGGCCTCAGAAACGACGCCGCTTGCCCACACAAGGCCCCTCGTCGCTCGGTGTCGGCGTTCCGAGACCGGGGGGTCCCTGGGTCGACGAGTGAATGTCGCCGCGTGCCCTAGCCCAGATGGGTCGAGCGCGAGGGCGAGCACGAAGGGGGGAGAGCGAGGCGGCCGGAGACCGGCGTGAGAGAGGTGGGAATCCCGTGGCCCTCGTGTTCGTCCCGCGCCCAGGTCGGGTGCGCTTGCAGTAGGGGGTTACAAGCGTCCACGCGGGAGAGGGAGCGAGCGGCTCCAAGCGAGCGCCTGTTCTCGTCCTCGTCCCCGCGCGGCCAACCCTCTCTAAGAGGGCCCTGGTCCTCCCTTTTATAGGCGTAAGGAGAGGATCCAGGTGTACAATGGGGGGGTGTAGCAGGGTGCTACGTGTCTAGCGGAGGTGAGCTAGCGCCCTAGGTACATGCCGTTGTGGCAGCCGGAGAGATCTTGGCACCCAGCTGGTGTGATGTCGTGGCCGTCGAAGGAGCGATGGAGCTTTGGCGGAGGGACAGCTGTCGGAGCGGTTGAGTCCTTGCTGACGTCCTCTGGCTTCCGTAAGGGGGCTGAGAGCCGCCGTCGTCACAGAGCATGCGGGGCGCCATCATTGCCTATCTGGCGGAGCGAGCCAGATGGGACGCCGGTCTTGTTTCCTGCGGCCCGAGTCAGCTCGGGGTAGGGTGATGATGGCGCCTCCTGTTGACGTGGCTGGTCTACGCCCTAGGTTGGGCGATGTGGAAGCTCCTTCGAAGTCGAGGTCGAGTCCGAGCCCCCGGGTCACGAGGCGGAGATTGCCGTCTTCTGGGGCCGAGCCCAAGTCCGAGCCCTAGGTTGGGTGAGGCGGAGATCGTCGTCTTCTGGGGCCGAGCCCAAGTCCGAGCCCTGGGTCGGGCGAGGCGGAGTTCGCCTGCTTCCGGGACTTAGCCCGAGTCCGAGCCCTGGGTCGGGCGGAGCGGAGTTCGCCGTCTTCCGGGACTTAGCCCGAGTCCGAGCCCTGGGTCGGGCGGAGCGGAGTTCGCCGTCTTCCGGGACTTAGCCCGAGTCCGAGCCCTGGGTCGGGCGGAGTTTGCCGTCTTCCGGGACTTAGCCCGAGTCCGAGCCCTGGGTCGGGCGGAGTTCGCCGTCTTCCGGGACTTAAGCCCGAGTCCGAGCCCTGGGTCGGGCGGAGCGGAGTTTCCTATGGTGCCTCCGGCAGGGCCTGACTGCCTGTCAGTCTTACTCTGTCCAGTGGCACTGCAGTCGGTGTGGCGTAGGCGGCGCTGTCCTTCTGTCAGGCCGGTCAGTGGAGCGGCGAAGTGACGGCGGTCACTTCGGCTCTGCTGGCTGGGGGGTGCAGCGCCAGGATAAGGGCGTCAGGCCACCTTTGCATTAAATGCTCCTGCGACTTGGTCGGTCGGTGCGGCGATTTGGTCAGGGTTGCTTCTTAGCGAAGGCAGGGCCTCGGGCGAGCCAGGGAATATGTTCGCCGCTGAAGGGGGGCCTCGGGCGAGACGGAAATCCTCCGGGGTCGGCTGCTCTTGTCCGAGGCTAGGCTCGGGTGAGGCGTGATCGTGTCCCTCGAATGGACTGATCCCTGACTTAATCGCACCCATCAGGCCTTTGCAGCTTCGTGCTGATGGGGGTTACCAGCTGAGAATTAGGAGCCTTGAGGGTACCCCTAATTATGGTCCCCGACAGTAGCCCCCGAGCCTCGAAGGGAGTGTTTGCACTCGCTTGGAGGCTTTCGTCGCACTTTTTTTGCAAGGGGACCAGCCTTTCTCGGTTGCGTTTTGTTCCGGTGGGTGCGCGCGAGCGCACCCGCCGGGTGTAGCCCCCGAGGCCTCGGAGGAGTGGTTTCACTCCTTCGAGGTCTTACTGCCTCACGTAGTGCTTCGGCTGGTCTGGTCGTTCCCTCATGCGAGCTGGTCGTAGCCCAGGTGTACGGTCGGGTCCCAAGTTCTCGGGCTGGTATGTTGACGCTGTCAACGGTTCGGCCGGAGCCGGGTTTGCGAGAGCAGCCCCCGAGCCTCTGCACAGAGCGAGAGGGCGGTCAGGGGTAGACTCGGCTTTTTTACATACGCCCCTGCGTCGCCTTTCCGCAAGGAGGAGGGGGGGAGAGCGCCATGTTGCCCTCGATGGGCGCCGAACATGGTGTCTCCGATGAGCTGCAAGCGGGTAATCCGAGTGGACGTCCGTGCCCCGTTCGTTAGGGGTCGGCTAGGGGCCTAGAGGCACGCCTAAAAGTACCTACGGGTGATCTGCCAGACCCGGTCCCCTCGGCGACGGGGTCCGAGGGCTCGATGCCTCCCTCTGGTGAGATTCTGTTACAAGATCGTTCCCACCGGTCTCGGAAATGTCGTAGGGTACCTCGGGAGCGCAGCCCGAGCCTTGGTTATGTATCGAACGTACCCATGGTCATCCCTCGCTCGGCGTCTGAGGCGGTTGTGAACCCTTCGGGGGCCAGCCTTCGAACCCCTGATCAGTATTGGGCGTGGAGCCCGAGTAGCCTGAGGCGGTCGTTGAACCCTTTCGAGGGGCCGGCCTTCGAACCTCTGACCAGTAGTGGGTGTAGGGCCCACGCGATCTGAGGCGGCTGTTGAACCCTTCCGGGGGGCCAGCCTTCGAACCTCTGATCAGTAGGGGGGCTCGGAGCCTGGTTCCTTCTCGGGGAAGGATCCTTTTCGGGGTATCCCCCTTTCTCGGTCCCTGTTGCAAGAGAGAGAAAGAGGAAAAACGGAAAAGGATGCGAAATCGAACGACGCGGCGTACCTTTTTGGACGCGGTCATTTTGGCGAAGGGGAAGCTGTCGCCCGCTTCTCCTGCCAGAGCGCGTGTCCCGTCGCGGAGTTAATGCGACGATGGCGAGTGGTTGGAGGGGCGATCCGTTGCGCGTGCGCGAGCCGTTCGAGGAACGGATCACGGGCGCGTTGTCTTCACGCCGCGGGAGAGGGTTCTCTCGCTGCCCCCGGATGGGACGTAAGTTGGCTGACGACGCGACCGCTGCGCCTGCTCGCCTGCCACCGCCATTACTGCCGGCCCACTTTTGGCCGTGTTGACCGTCGCGCCAGGCTGGTGCTGCTGGGTCGCGCGCCGGGTCGCCTCGAGTCGCGGTATTGGTTCCGCAGTCGAGGAGGTGCGGTGGTGGCGCGGGTGGCGATGCAGTTACCCACACGTAGCAACCGGCGCACCGGTTGCATGACGCGTGGGCCTGGGCCTCCATGCCGGGCGTGTTGGGAGTCGGAGGAGCGCGCCCACTTGGCGCGGTTGCATGCCGCCTGCATGGCTGCCCACCCTTTCGCCCGTTGGTCTGGGCAAAAGTGGAGGGTCGCTTGTAACCGCTGGGCGGTCGTATGCACCACGCGCGGCGGTTTGGCTTCTTCTGCCCTGAGTTGGCTTGCATGACGTGTGGGACCCAGCCCCCGCGCCGTAGGGGAGGACCTTGGAGTGTGTTGGAGAAGACTCAGCCCGTGACGGCTGGGGACGCGAGTAGGGAGAACCGCCCTTAAAAGGAGGGTGACCCCCTTGGAGAGCGACCATGTCTTCGCGCTCCCTTATGCATCATGTCTTTCCACCTTCCAAGTCCCCGGATGGGGGAGATCCGCCGTCTTTCCGCCTCGTCGTTGGGGGAACGCCACTCCGCGGGAGTTGGTACCTTTCAGCCATCGTTCGGCTTCAAGGATTTTCATCAGCCAGCCCGGCCGCTCCCCCTCGCCGGGGGTCACCCAAGATGGTGACCTCCAGTTTGATGGTGGGGGAAAGCGAGCCGGGCTACGGCCTCCTGCCCCTCCCTCAGCCTCAAGGATTTTCATCACTTGTGCTGGGGAGGGGAGTGTGCCGAGTTGGGGTCGGCCCCTGCGTGGGCGGTGGCCCGCTCCTTCCCTCAATGATCGGGGGGAAGGGCGGGAGTCGTCCGTGGCGCTGACAGCTGCACCGTGCCCGGCTCGCTTGGGCCGAGCGGCTTCGGAGCCGCTCCCGGTGCCGCCTCCCGCCACGGCAGCCGGAAGAGGTTCCGCTGCCGACGAGTTTGCCGGTCGCCACCCGCGGACCGACCTCCAACTCTACGGCCTTCTGCCCATCCTTGCCTCTCGAGTTTGGGCACGAGCGGGGGCCTCCTGGCAGCAGCATCCGCCCTGAGGTCATCGCTGCTGCTGTTCAGCCCCCCGGGACAGAAGTCGTCGTCGTCGCCGCGGCTGGGGCGGGCGACTGACAAGCCGTTCGTCGATCTTCTGTTGCTCCGCAGGCCTCTCCCCCGTTGAGTGGGGTTGTTCGTGCATGCGGAGGCGGAACCGGAGTTCCATTTGTAATGGCACCTTGAGTGCCAGTGTTTTTGTTCATTGTGGCTGTCGGGGCCTAAACATGTATGTAATTTCGGCACGGAGCCGTGTGTTTTCCTCTTTTTCGAGCACCGAGACTCGCCTGTTGGTTGTCTGAACCGCTTCACCAAGCGTGAGTCACCCCGTGTACAAGGTGACGAGTGAGGTATCCGTATCCCGGAGGCGTAGGAGTTCCTCGGCTCGGTCGGCCTTGTAGTCCGAGGCTTCTCTAACTTAGTTAAAGGAACCCCTCGGCCGCTCTTCGATGAGCCGAGGCCAGGGGTAGCGGCGTCAACTATGGACAGAGGCAGAGTTGGCTCGAAAAGGAAACCTGGTTGGCCGGAGCCTGGCCGGGTCGTCCGTTAGTGAGACCGACGCCAGAATTGACCAGCCGAGGCCTCGGGTCGGGCTGACGTCCTTGGAGGGCAGCTGGCCGAGGCCCCGGGGTGACCGGCCGAGCCGCCTGCTCGGGCCGGATTGACGTCCTTGGAAGGTAACTGGCCGAGGCCCCGGGGTGACCGGCCGAGCCGCCTGCTCGGGCCGGATTCCCAGAGAAGACCCGGGCGTGGTGATGACGTCGTCCTCCAGAGTGGAGATCCTCGGACCGCGTCGCCGTTCGAGGCTAGGTCGGCCCTCGCCGAAGGTGTCGTCGATGCCAAGGGTGCTGCTGCTCCCTCCAGCCGTCAAGATCCGAGCCTGCAGGATCGGATTGTCTTGTAGCGTGTGTTTCCTGCGACCGCCGAGGCCTAAACACACCCTCGCCTGTGTTGTAAAGTTGCGTCTCTTTTTCTTTTATTTCGAGCATCTGGACTGTTTTGTCGGTAACAGAAATGTTTGTGCGAGCAAGAGTTGCTTCTCGCGGAAGGTGATGAGTGAGGTATCCGTATCCCTGGAGGCGTAGGAGTCCCTCGGCTCGGTCGGCCTTGCCGCTTACGCGCACTCTTACCCGTCCATGGGGCTCTGTCACCGACGCAGTCGAAAAGGCTCGAAGGATCGCTTCGGCAGAAGAGCTTTCGAGCGTGAAGACTTGTTCGGTCCGCAGAATCACTTATTCGAACGCGAGTTACTTATCGCAGAAGGTGATGAGTGAGGTATCCGTATCCCGGAGGCGTAGGAGTCCCTCGGCTCGGTCAGCCTTGGCTGCTTACGTGTACTCCGTCGTTTTCAGGATCCACTTTCGAAGTAGCCAAAAAGCGCGAAAGACATTCTGGCAGAAAAGATCTTTTTTCGAGGAAAATTTCGACGCAGAGGGGGTTCCCCCCCTTTTAGCCCCCGAGGGAGGGTCGGGCTTTGCCGAGGCGAGGCCGACCCTTCCTTGATGACTAAACTTTGCGTGGGTGCGAGGTATATGATCAACTTGAAAACATCTTAAGGGTAGAAGCGACGTAGCTGTTGGATGTTCCAGGCGTTGTCGTAGACCTCGCCTTGGCTGTTGGCCAGCTTGTATGTTCCGGGCTTCAGAACCTTGGCGATGATGAATGGCCCCTCCTAGGGAGGCGTGAGCTTGTGCCGCCCTCGGGCGTCTTGTCGCAGCCGAAGCACCAGGTTCGCCCACCTGGAGGTCTCGGGACCGGACCCCTCGGGCGTGGTAGCGTCGCAGGGACTGCTGGTACCGCGCCGAGTGTAGCAAGGCCTGGTCCCGAGCCTCCTCCAGCTGGTCCAGCGAGTTTTCTCGGCTGACTTGGTTGCTTTGGTCGGTGTAGGCCCTCGTCCTCGGGGAGCCGTATTCTAAGTCTGTGGGCAAGATGGCTTCGGCCCCATAGACTAGAAAGAACGGTGTGAAGCCCGTGGCTCGGCTCGGCGTTGTCCTCAGACTCCAGACCACCGAGGGGAGTTCCTTCATCCATCGCTTGCCGAACTTGTTGAGGTCGTTGTAGATCCGAGGCTTGAGCCCTTGTAGAATCATGCCATTGGCACGCTCCACCTGCCCATTCGTCATGGGATGAGCCACGGCGGCCCAGTCCACCCGGATGTGGTGATCCTCGCAGAAGTCCAGGAACTTTCTGCCGGTGAACTGGGTGCCGTTGACGGTGATGATGGAGTTCGGGACCCCGAAGCGATGGATGATGTTGGTGAAGAACGCCACCGCCTGCTCGGACCTGATGCTGTTCAGGGGTCGGACCTCGATCCACTTGGAGAATTTGTCGATGGCGACCAGCAGGTGCGTGTAGCCCCCGGGTGCCTTCTGCAAGGGGCCGACGAGGTCCAGACCCCACACCGCAAAAGGCCAGGTGATGGGTATCGTCTGTAGAGCCTGAGCGGGCAGATGGGTCTGCCTCGCGTAGAATTGGCACCCTTCGCAGGTGCGGACGATTCGGGTAGCGTCGGCCACCGCCGTCGGCCAGTAGAAGCCTTGCCGGAAAGCGTTCCCGACAAGGGCTCGAGGCGCTGCGTGATGGCCGCAAGCCCCTGAGTGTATCTCTCGCAGGAGTTCCTGACCTTCGGCGACGGAGATGCATCGCTGGAGGATGCCTGAGGGGCTGCGGTGGTAGAGCTCCTTCTCATCTCCCAGCAATACGAACGACTTGGCGCGCCGCGCCACCCGCCGAGCCTCGGCTCGGTCGAGGGGTAGCTCTCCTCGGTGGAGATATTGCAGGTACGGGGTCTGCCAGTTTCGATTAGGCGCGACCCCGCTTCGCTCCTCCTCGACGTGCAGTGCCTCACCCTCGGGGGCCGAGGGTACCTCTGACTGAATCGAGGGTGCCTCGGGTCGAGCTGAGGGTGCCTCGGACTGAGCCGAGGGCGCCTTGGGTTGAGCCGTGGGTGCCTCGGACTGGGCCGAGGGTACCTCGGGCTCGGACGTGTCGTCGATCTTGACGGAGGGTTGATGCAGGTCTCGGGAGAAGACGTCCGGGGGAACCGTCGTTCGCCCCGAGGCTATTTTAGCCGGCTCGTCCGCAGTCTCGTTGTAGCGCCGAGCGATGTGGTTGAGCTCGAGCCCGTAGAACTTGTCTTCCAGGCGTCGAACCTCATCGCAGTAGGCCTCCATCTTCGGGTCGCGACAATGGGAGTTCTTCATGACTTGGTCTATGACGAGCTGCGAGTCACCACGAGCGTCGAGGCGTCGGACCCCTAGCTCGATGGCGATCCGCAACCCGTTGACCAGAGCCTCATATTCGGCCACATTGTTGGACGCCGGGAAGTGGAGGCGTAGCACGTAGCGTAGATGCTTTCCGAGGGGTGAGATGAAGAGTAGGCCTGCGCCGACCCCTGTCTTCATCAGTGACCCGTCGAAGAACATGGTCCAGATCTCCGGTTGGATCGGAGCCGTCGGTAGCTGGGTGTCGACCCATTCAGCCACTGAAGTCCGCCAAGACCTGGGACTTAATGGCTTTCCGAGGAGCGAACGAGATTGTCTCGCCCATGATCTCCACCACCCACTTTGCAATCCTACCCGAGGCCTCTCGGCACTGGATGATCTCTCCCAGGGGGAAGGATGACACCACAGTTACCGGATGAGACTCGAAGTAGTGTCGCAGCTTCCGTCGCGTTAGGATCACCACTGTACAACAGCTTCTGAACTTGTGGGTAGCGGATCTTGGTTTCGGACAGTACCTCGCTGACGAAGTAGACTGGCCTCTGAACGGGCAATGCATGCCCCTCTTCTTGCCTCTCGACCACAATCACGGCGCTAACCACCTGGGTGGCCGCGGCGACGTAGACCAGGAGGGCTTCTCCGGCAGCTGGGGGCACCAAGATAGGCACCTTTGTGAGGAGCGCCTTCAGGTTCCCGAGGGCTTCCTCGGCCTCAGGGGTCCAAGTGAAGCACTCGGCCTTCCTTAAGAGGAGGTACAGAGGTAGACCTCTTTCGCTGAGGCGTGAGATGAAGCGGCTCAGAGCCACGAGGCATCCCATGACCCTCTGTACGCCTTTCAAGTCCTTGATGGGCCCCATGCTGGTAATGGCTTGCGATCTTTTCCGGGTTGGCTTCGATGCCCCGCTCGGAGACGATGAACCCCAAGAGCATGCCTCGGGGCACCCCGAAGACACACTTTTCGGGATTGAGCTTGACGCCTTTCGCCTTGAGACATCGGAATGTCGTTTCAAGGTCGGAAAGGAGGTCAGGAGGCTTTCCTCGTCTTGACTACGATGTCATCGACGTAGGCCTCGACCGTGCAGGCCAATGTGTTCGCCGAACACATGGTTCATGCACCGTTGGTACGTCGCGCCCGCATTCCTCAAACCGAACGGCATGGTGACATAGCAGTACATGCCGAAGGGTGTGATGAAAGAAGTCGCGAGCTGGTCGGACTCTTTCATCTTGATTTGATGATACCCTGAGTAGGCATCGAGGAAAGACAGGGTTTCGCACCCAGCAGTGGAATCCACGATTTGGTCGATGCGAGGCAGAGGGTAGGGAACCTTCGGACATGCTTTGTTGAGACCAGTGTAGTCTACACACATCCGCCATTTCCCCCCTTTCTTTCTCACAAGCATAGGGTTGGCAAGCCATTCGGGATGGAATACCTCTTTGATGAACCCTGCCGCCATTAGCTTGTGAATCTCCTCGCCTATGGCTCTGCGCTTCTCCTCGTCGAATCGGCGCAGCGGCTGCTTGACGGGTCGGGCCCCGGCTCGGATGTCCAGCGAGTGCTCGGCGACATCCCTCGGTACGTCGGGCATGTCCGAGGGACTCCACGCGAAGACGTCGGCGTTCGCGCGGAGAAAGTCGACGAGCACTGCTTCCTATTTGGTATCGAACCCGGAGCCGATTCGGATCTGCTTGGAGGTGTCGCCGCTGGGGTCAAGGGGGACGAACTTAACCGTCTCCGCTGGCTCAAAGTTGCCTGGCATGACGCTTCACGTCTGGCACCTCCTTAGAGAGGCTCTCCAGGTCGGCGATGAGGGCCTCGGACTCGGCGAGGGCCTCGGCGTACTCCACGCACTCCACGTCGCATTCGAACGCGTGTTTGTACGTAGGGCCGACGGTGATGACCCCGTTGGGGCCCGACATCTTGAGCTTCAGGTAGGTGTAGTTGGGGACGGCCATGAACTTCACGTAGCACGGCCTCCCCAGTACCGCGTGGTAGGTTCCTCAGAACCCGACCACCTCGAACGTCAAGGTCTCCCTTCAGAAGTTGGAGGGTGTTCCGAAGCAGACGGGAAGGTCGAGCTATCCGAGGGGTTGGACGCGCTTCCCGGGGATGATCCCATGGAAGGGCGCAGCGCCTGCCCGGACAGAGGACAGATCAACACGCAGGAGCCCGAGGGTCTCGGCGTAGATGATGTTGAGGCTGCTGCCTCCGTCCATGAGGACCTTGGTGAGCCTGACGTCGCCGATGACGGGGTTCGACGACGAGCGGGTATTTCCCCGGGCTCGGCACATGGTCAGGGTAATCGTCTCGGTCGAAGGTGATGGGCTTGTCGGACCAGTCTAGATAGACTGACGCCGCCACCTTGACCGAGCAGACCTCCCGGCGCTCTTGCTTGCGGTGCCGAGCCGAGGCGTTCGCCGCTTGCCCACCATAGATCATGAAGCAGTCGCGGACCTCGGGGAACTCTCCTGCCTGGTGATCTTCCTTCTTGTCGTCGTCGCGGGCCTTGCCACCCTCCGCGGGTGGCCCGGCCCTGTGGAAGTGGCGCCGAAGCATGACACACTCCTCAAGGGTGTGCTTGACGGGTCCCTGGTGATAGGGGCACGGCTCCTTGAGCATCTTGTCGAAGAGGTTGGCACCTCCGGGGGGCTTCCGAGGGTTCTTGTACTCGGCGGCGGCGACAAGGTCCGCGTCGGCGGTGTCGCGTTTCGTTTGCGACTTCTTCTTGCCCTTCTTCTTGGCGCCGCGCTGAGTTGACGCCTCGAGAGTACCTTCCGATGGGCGGCCCTGGGCTGCTTGTCCTTTCGGAAGATAGCCTCGACCGCCTCCTGGCCGGAGGCGAACTTGGTGGCGATGTCCATCAGCTTGCTCGCCCTGGTGGGGGTCTTGCGGCTCAGCTTGCTCACCAGGTCGCGACAGGTGGTGCCAGCGAGGAACGCGCCGATGACATCCGAGTCGGTGACGTTGGGCAGCTCGGTGCGCTGCTTCGAGAATCGCCGGATGTAGTCTCGGAGAGACTCTCCCGGCTGCTGTCGGCAGCTTTGGAGGTCCCAGGAATTCCCGGGGCGCACATACGTGCCCTGGAAATTGCCGGCGAAAGCTTGGACTAGGTCGTCCCAGTTGGAGATCTGCCCCGGAGGCAGGTGCTCCAACCAGGCGCGAGCGGAGTCGGAGAGGAACAGGGGGAGGTTGCGGATGATGAGGTTGTCATCGTCCGTTCCACCCAGTTGGCAGGCCAGACGGTAGTCCGCGAGCCACAGTTCCGGTCTCGTCTCCCCCGAGTACTTTGTGATAGTAGCCGGGGGTCGGAACCGGGTCGGGAACGGCGCCTGTCGAATGGCTCGGCTGAAGGCTTGCGGACCGGGTGGTTCGGGCGAGGGACTCCGATCCTCCCCGTTGTCGTAGCGTCCCCCACGCCTAGGGTGGTAGCCTCGGCGCACCCTCTCGTCGAGGTGGGCCCGTCAGGTCGCGGTGGTGGTGCTCGTTGCCGAGGCGACCCGGGGCCGCAGGCGCGGTGTTGCGCGTGCGCCCGGTGTAGACCGAGGCTTCCCGCATGAATCGGGAAGTCGCAGCATGAGGTTCTGAGGGGTACCCCTGCCTTCGGGAGGCTGAGCTCTCGGCCCGTCGGACCGCGGCGCCTTCCAGGAGATTCTTGAGCTCTCCCTGGATTCGCCGCCCCTCGGTGGTTGATGGCTCTGGCATCGCGCGAAGAAGCATTGCTGCTGCCGCCAGGTTCTGGCCGACCCCACTGGATGCGGGTGGTGGCCTGATCCTGACGTCGTCGGTGATGCGGCGCTGGAAGCCCTGGGGTAGATGACGTATTTCTCCGGCCGGAGGTTGGCCCGCCCATGCCTGCCCGACGTCCCGACGGATCGGCTCCAGCGCTCCTGCTCCCTCGTCGAGCCCGGCCTGCACCCCGTGGATTTGCTCGAGCTGTGGGTCATGACCCCCCGCCTGAACGGGGACCACAACTAGCTCCCGTGGGATGTCAACGCGAGGCACCGGCCTAGGGAGGTCACCGTCCTCCGGCATGCCGAGATGGTTGCCTTCGAGGGGACCCCCTAGATCGACGTGGAAGCATTCGTGACTTGGGCCGCGGTCCTCGTCGCCGAGGCTACGGCTACCGTCGGAACAGTCGGAAAGGCAGTAGTCGCATGCGGTCATGAAGTCCCGCACGGACACTGGGGTTGCCAAGTCCAGAGAAATCCCAACAGATGCTGGGTTCGCCGTCTTCCTCGAACCCAGAGGGCCCGTAGGTCGAGACGTCCGTCAGCCGGTCCTAAGGTGACCGCACACGAAACCCCAGAGAGTCTGGATTTGCCTCTACGAAAGCGCTTGCCAAAGCGAAGTCGCTAGACGGGTTGAGGCTGAAACCGAAAGACGCGGGATGGGAATCGATCGGTACCTTTTGGTCGACGGGCGGCGATAAGGTCGCGTCGGGGACTGACTGCGCCGTCGTCTCAGGTACGAGGGTGACGTCCAGCAAGCTTTTCGCGAGCGTGCTGGCGTCGTCCGCTTGCTCGGGATTGGCGTGTTGCGGGGAGACGGCTGCTCGCCTTCGTCTCAAACGCGAGGTCGACGCCCGGTGCGCCCCCCATTGGGGTGCCGGGACCATCGACTCGCTCGACAGCCGATGAGGCGCTGCCTCCTGCTTGGCCTTGGTTGCCCCGCCTCCTCCTCCGTCGGCGGGGGAGAGGACAGGGTGAGCTCGAAGGTTGCTCCTCCACCACGCGGGGAAGACGTCGCCGATTCCGCCGCCGGCAGGCGGGTTGTCGGCCGCCACCGTTGTTGTCGCACGGCGGTGGAAGGAGTATCATGTCGTAGCTGCCGTCGAGGGATATGAACTCAAGACTCCCGAAATGGAGCACCGTCCCGGGTTGGAGAGGTTGCTGGAGACTGCCCATCTGGAGCTTGACGGGAAGCTTGTTCGTCAACACGCAGCAGGCCCCTACCTGGCGCGCCAATTGTCGGCGTTCCGAGACCTTGGGGTCCCTGGGCCGACGAGTGAATGTCGCCGCGTGCCCCAGCCCAGATGGGTCGAGCGCGAGGGCGAGCGCGAAGGGGGGAGAGCGAGGCGGCCGGAGACCGGCGTGAGAGAGGTGGGAATCCTGCGGCCCTCGTGTTCGTCCTGCGCCCAGGTCGGGTGCGCTTGCAGTAGGGGGTTACAAGCGTCCACGCGGGAGAGGGAGCGAGCGGCTCCAAGCGAGCGCCTGTTCTCGTCCTCGTCCCCGCGCGGCCAACCCTCTCTAAGAGGGCCCTGGTCCTCCCTTTTATAGGCGTAAGGAGAGGATCCAGGTGTACAATGGGGGGGTGTAGCAGGGTGCTACGTGTCTAGCGGAGGTGAGCTAGCGCCCTAGGTACATGCCGTTGTGGCAGCCGGAGAGATCTTGGCACCCAGCTGGTGTGATGTCGTGGCCGTCGAAGGAGCGATGGAGCTTTGGCGGAGGGACAGCTGTCGGAGCGGTTGAGTCCTTGCTGACGTCCTCTGGCTTCCGTAAGGGGGCTGAGAGCCGCCGTCGTCATAGAGCATGCGGGGCGCCATCATTGCCTATCTGGCGGAGCGAGCCAGATGGGACGCCGCTCTTGTTCCCTGCGACCCGAGTCAGCTCGGGGTAGGGTGATGATGGCGCCTCCTGTTGACGTGGCTGGTCTACGCCCTAGGTTGGGCGATGTGGAAAGCTCCTCCGAAGCCGAGGTCGAGTCCGAGCCCCCGGGTCGGGCGAGGCGGAGATTGCCGTCTTCTGGGGCCGAGCCCAAGTCCGAGCCCTGGGTTGGGCGAGGCGGAGATCGTCGTCTTCTGGGGCCGAGCCCAAGTCCGAGCCCTGGGTCGGGCGAGGCGGTGTTCACCGTCTTCCGGGACTTAGCCCGAGTCCGAGCCCTGGGTCGGGCGGAGCGGAGTTCGCCGTCTTCCGGGACTTAGCCCGAGTCCGAGCCCTGGGTCGGGGGGAGCGGAGTTCGCCGTCTTCCGGGACTTAGCCCGAGTCCGAGCCCTGGGTCGGGCGGAGTTCGCTGTCTTCCGGGACTTAGCCCGAGTCCGAGCCCTGGGTCGGGCGGAGCTCGCCGTCTTCCGGGACTTAGCCCGAGTCCGAGCCCTGGGTCGGGCGGAGCGGAGTTTCCTATGGTGCCTCCGGCAGGGCCTGACTGCCTGTCAGTCTTACTCTGTCCTAGTGGCACTGCAGTCGGTGTGGTGTAGGCGGCGCTGTCCTTCTGTCAGGCCGGTCAGTGGAGCGGCGAAGTGACGGCGGTCACTTCGGCTCTGCTGGCTGGGGGGTGCGCGCCAGGATAAGGGTGTCAGGCCACCTTTGCATTAAATGCTCCTGCGACTTGGTCGGTCGGTGCGGCGATTTGGTCAGGGTTGCTTCTTAGCAAAGGCAGGGCCTCGGGCGAGCCGGGAATATGTTCGCCGCTGAAGGGGGGCCTCGGGCGAGACGGAAATCCTCCGGGGTCGGCTGCTCTTGTCCGAGGCTAGGCTCAGGTGAGGCGTGATCGTGTCCCTCGAATGGACTGATCCCTGACTTAATCGCACCCATCAGGCCTTTGCAGCTTCGTGCTGATGGGGGTTACCAGCTGAGAATTAGGAGCCTTGAGGGTGCCCCTAATTATGGTCCCCGACACTCGGCCCCTTGATCGGGAAGCCGCCGCCACCGACTTGGGAACCACCGCCACTACTCCGGATCGAGGAACCGCCGCCACTGCGCGTCACGGTCTGGGAGCCGCGGCCACCGCACCCACCGGCTGGGGGTCGGCTGCCGCGCACTGCTCTCGGGCAACCGCCGCCGCCGCCTCACGCGCCATCCCTAATAAATCGGGATGGGGCATGAAAAACTAAACCTTAGCACTTCGGATCTTGTCTTATAGACACCCGGATCTGATCCGACTCGATCTGATTGTACCGTCTGATTTGTCCTTTCTCTAGTTATTGAAAGGACATAGCTCGTAATATATATATATATATATATATATATAATTGTATATATTATATATGTATATATAAATAAAATGTATGTGTAACTATGTGTTCGTGGTTTGTAGCACCCGTAGGTAGTGGATGACATATTGTATTTGTCACGATGTAACAGGGCGTGGGCGGGTTGAATATTAACCTCAGGTTTGTAAACACTGTACTCACGGGTTTCAAACCCATTACCTTAGGGTCTGCCGTCTGCGGCTGCACGTTGAGCGCCGGCAGTCTAGCGCGCGAGTGCACGACCGTGAATCAGCATGGCAACTGGGCCGCACGAGTGAGCGCAGTCGTGGTCCGTGCGCCGCTCAAGCAGCATGGGCCTTTGTTGAGGGATATGAGCGCTTTAAATCTTTACTACTTATTAAGAATCTAATAGTAGTCTGTCTCTCCTGGTTCTGCCATCTGCGTGTTCTGCCTTCGGTCAATCTCCACCGTTCGTGCCCCCACACCCGCAATCTACATCTCCACTCCCGACTTCGTGCGTCACCCCTGTGCCCCCCTCGGTGTGTGTCGTCCACTCGTTCTCCTTCTCACCAACCGTCCCTCATTGCCCCCCTCGCTTGCCCCAACCTCGCCACCACTCTCCTCGCGCAATGCGACCGCGCCACCGCTCCCCCCGACACACCTCGCACGATGTGCTCCCCCTGGCAATCAATGGCCCCGTCCGCGATCGCTGCCCAAATCTGCCTCACGCACGAGGGAGAAGACCGGATCCGCAGCACGATGGCGACGCGTAACAGGTTGTGTGCCATGGATCTGTACGAGGTCCTCCTCCTCACGACACGGCCGGCTCGCAGGGCATCGACGTCCTCAATCTATCGCTGTGGATCCGGTGGCACATCTCTCTGTAGTGCCACACGGAGTAGCAAGGGCGGCGGGGCGAGAGGCGCACCCGACCGTCGCGGCGGACGCGGAAGGGGACATGGAAGAACGCTAGAGAGGACGGGGTCAGCGTCGATGAGATGGGGAGTGAGGCGGCGTTGCTCGTCGCCGCCACCACCGAGCTCTTCCTGGGCAGCCTCACGGCAGGGGGCCACACAGCGACGACGCGGCAATTCCAGCACGCGGTCCGTGCCGTGCACGTCTGGAGCGCGGCCCGAAGAGGAGGCTCCCCGCGTCTGCAAGTTGTGGGATCAATCGGTGGTGCTGGGAGCGTCGGAGGAGAAACGAAGCCACTGCTGCGTGGGGCATGCCGCATCATTGTCTTCTTCCACAAGGTCACATAGACTAGAGGTGTCTCTCCTCTCTCTCTCTCTCTCTGCGTATGCGGTTCCAAATTGTTGATCTAAATGTTTATGCTTATCAGTGTCTTCCTCCATGCTTGTGTTTGGCTATGCCACTAAGGAAGCGGATGAGGCAATGTTGTTTAGACACATGGTGCCATCAAAGCTGTGGAAGGTCCTGTCGTGGCTCAATGTCGGGACAGAGAAGAAGCTTGCTAATGTTAAGGTTGTGGTCGATCAGTTCATCTACGAGGAGATTTACAAGCGGAAGGCATGGGGGAGCAACAAAAGCCAGGCAGATGTACTATCCATGTACACAAAATTGAGCTGGGATCCCAGTATGAGCGAGCAGCAAAAGACAGACTTCCTCCGCGAAATGGTTGTGGGGTTCATCATTGCTGGGAAGGACCTCATTGTCGTCAAGCTCACATGGTTCTTTTACATGATGTGCAAGCACCCAAAAGTTGAGGCGATGATACTCGAGGAGCTCAAAGACTTGCAGAGCTGTAGGTGGCCTGGGTTCTGGACACACAACAGGACCTCTCTAGGGTCATCCAAATTATTATGGAGGACATAATGGTGTTTCAGGTCTTGTGCCCACTACATGTACCATGATAGCTTAAGCGTTTACATACAAATTCTGGAGACATTCGTTATAGCTGATGCGACATCATTAACACAGGCAAGTTCATTACTGACTTACTAACATTGTTTTCTTTAGAATGTCTTGGAAGAGAGCGTAAATGTTAGTAGAGATGTATCTGGAGAAGGTGTTCAACAAACATTGTCGAAAATCTTAGAAGGCACTTTAAGTTACTACAATTGCCTTTTTGTTTTGTGGCTGTAGAATTAGGATTTTAGAAGCTATCTTCGATTCAGTTTTTTATAAGGATCTTTGATTGACTTTAACTGTCTATCAAGAGAATACAATAATGATCCTCTCTATGTTGCCTACTTATTCTTAATGCAGGTTGTCAATATTTTTGAGAAAGGATTGAGCAAGAATTCTTGCAATGATAGTATACATGTTACATACTCTATATGGCCCTTAATGAATACATGCACTGTATATCATATGGGTTAAATTTGGATTCTATTGAATGGAAAGGATATCTAAAATGTTCTTTCTTTAAAAGTGAGTTCACATTTTTTATATTTGGATAAAAATCTGATGCAGCAAAACAAACGAAGTTGATGTTATGGCAAGACTGCATGCAGCTCATAATTTCTACTTGGATAACTGAAATTTATATGGAAAAGCTAATTCAATCTGTTGAGAACCAAAGGTAGTATATAATACCTTCCCTGTTTTTAAGATTCATGTATGAACCAAGTCCTTTATGTGTATTTTGTCAATGTAAAAGTCTGGTTTACTTTTACCATTGATAGGTATCACTGTGATGTGGCTGAAGCAAGGTTAGCCACATGCGGCTTATATAGGTTATCGATGTTCTGAATTCACTCATTTGCTGGGCCACTCAGTTGGAATTTTTGCAACCTCTTGCAATGGAGCGTGTGCAGTACCGCATCTCTGTCGATGCTAATGATGTCGTCATGTTTGTACGGCCAAACACTAATGATCTTAACCTCATTAAGGAGCGTGTGTAGTACTGCATCTCTGTCTCTGCTATCCATATTTTGGACATGTCATTAAACTGCAATCTTTTCATTCTTGTAGCTACAATACTTTGAAATAAGTAGCAATTACAAAAATGGTTACTTACTGTGATTTTCACAGATAACATTTTCTTTCCAATCATAGTATCTCTTTTGTTCTTGTCAAATCAGATTAGTTCACTCCCTTGCCTCTGTGTTCGAGCGGGTGCGACTTTCTCGGTTGCAGGTACACCGGATAGCAGTGTGGCTTGTTGAGCCTGCAGTGAGAATGCGCCTAATGGCTCTTCTGGTTGATGGATGCCAGGGACTGAGCGGTGGTGCTATGGCTGGTGTGATCCATGGGCAAGCACAACACGGAGATCCAATGTTTCAGGAGTTTGCGGGCCGATTACTGTGCTGGGTGTGCTCGTCGTTGTTTGAGATGGTCAGGAGCTGGGTGCTAGAAGGAGAATTGGAGGATGTATTTGCAGAGTTTTTTATCGTTGGGCAACCAGTGAATTACCAGCCAGAACGAAGGTGATGAGATGGCGTCAAAGGTAGCTTTTGATCACCCAGAACGATTCTCCGAAAAGTTCGAGTTCAGTGCAGACAACATTGTGGTTCAGACATGCATGACAACTCTATCCTCAAAGATGTAAGTCGTAACAAATCTTTGACATTCTGTTCCATCATTCAGCCTTTGTGATTCAGATCTTTTCATTTCATTTATGTTCTTTGGTAATTTCTACATCTATGGTTAATACTTAATATTTTTTCACAGAAGTGATGTGATTTTTTCTCTGTGAAGTGCTGTTGCACCACTTTTTGTGTTGTTTTGGTAAAATAGGAAAAAACTTTGTTAGGGAAGTAGTAACTTTTCAGGGTTTTCTTTTCTTTATATGGGCCAACCAAACAGAAATAATTTTGGAGATTTAATCGGTTCTCACATGTCATTAATCCTTATACCAAACACACGAACTCATATCCAAGCAGGACTGTAACGAACTGTTTGGGAAAGACCAGGTAGGCTTTTATGTTTTATCGTCACATTGCAAAATACCCTTTATTCAGAAGTCCTAGCTCATCTTTCCATTCCCTTTAATGATAGCTGAAAGTAGAGCTGAAGAAGGGGCATCTGTTTGAAGGATGGACTGAAGGGGTCATCAACTTTTAGGTGCTATTAAAGTGTCCATATACCAAACACAGTTTTGCTTTATATGTTGTCACCTGACCTATGGAGAAAAGGAAGGAGATGAATTAAAAAGGAATGCTGATGTTCAAGAAATCCAACGAAGGACAATATTTAATCCAGTTTAGAGAGTCAACATGCGTAAAATGATATATGATCATGAGTGAGTAATAGATTATATATTGTTTCTGGTTACCTCTACTTTTTAGTGGTTCATTTGGTACTTATTTTAATAGTTGAAAGGAACAAAGCATTATCTTTAGCCATTCTTGAATATTGCAATGCTATTAGAACTTTTGCTTTCATAGTTTACCAGTTCAGTTCATGGTAGCTATATTTGGTGACGCATTGCAGTTCAGCTTGTTTTAGAAGGAATGTATGGCTAGGTGATCTCAACTATAGGATCAACTTACCATATGAGAAGACACACGAACTCATATCCAAGCAGGATTGGAACGAATTGTTTGGGAAAGACTAGGTAGGCTTTTATGTTTTATCGTCACATTGCAAAATATCCTTTATTCAAAAGTCCTAGCTCATCTTTCCATTCCATTTAATGATAGCTGAAAGTAGAGCTGAAGAAGGGCATCTATTTGAAGGATGGACCGAAGGGGTCATCAACTTTCCTCCAACGTATAAGTACAAGGTTAACTCAGAAAAGTACATAAGTGATGATAACAAATATAGAAGGAGAACACCTGCATGGTATATTTTTGTTCTAAACTTACACTAATGTCTTAACAGTGCATACACGAGTCAAGTCTTCTTGCAAATATAACAAAAGTATTTAGTAAATTACCATTTATGTTGGCGGGTTATTGTATTTGTATGCGTAACATGAAATTCAACATGTGGTAGAATGGGTTGTTGGTTTTTGACAGCTCATCTTGCATAGCTGTACCCCTTGAATTAGGGGAGTTAAGCTCATTCAAATTGACAAAAGTACGCAAAGTTTATTACACTTTAATGGAACATCAGTATTAATAATAAATCAGAGATATTTTGCTTGTGGTTTATAGTCTTCCCTGACTACCAGTACATGCATAAGCGGTGCACTTTGTCACCAAGTAGTTTATTTTTGGCCTAAATTAGCTCAATTTAGTTTCTTCACAAAGTAATGCACCGTTTTCTATGAAACAGATTAGTTTCTTCACAAATCTCTACTACTTATTAAGGCTGCAATAGTAGTCTGCCTTTGACGTGTTCTGCCAACGGCTGTTCTGCCTCCACCGGCCTCCTACCGTGCCGCGCAAAAAGCTTAGCTTGGTGTCGCACCAGAGCAGGAGAGGTAGGACTGAGCAACAGGCTATCCACAAAAACGCTTATAAGACACGTTCCAACTCTTTCAATAGCCGGTATGGCACTAATCAAACAAACCCTGTAACAGTGCTAGCGATTTGTGAGGCCCAGCGGTTCGTGTGGCCCAGCGATTAGTGCGGCCCAGCGTCCCTCACACAACAATTTGTTTACCACATGCAGCCCAGCTTCCCTATGCGAACGACGCACGACGCCTGTCATCCTCTTCGGCAACCTCCGCCTCCACGACGGCGCCGCACGCACGAGCTCCACTCCCACGACCTCAACCGCTCCCGCCAGCTCTGCCACTTCCGCACGCTCCCTGTGCACGCCCTCACTAATCGCCCATGGCCGAAACCCCTCGCCCCACCCCGTCTCTCCTCTCGACGTGTCGGAGCTCACCCCTGCTCCCCCCCAGTAAGCCACCACGCGCCCTCAGCTCGGCTGCAGCGCCTGCTCCTCTTTGGGGCCCGCTCCCTCTGCGGCATACTCAATGCATCGCGAGATCGGGGCCCGCTCCTCCCGGCCGCGCCACCGCCGTCGTCCCCCTCCTCGCTCCCGCTCCACCTCACCGCGCCGGCCCCCGCGCCGTGGCGGTCGCACCAGACGCCGACGCCGCCGCACTCCTTCCTGTCCCCCGCCGCGCAGGCGCTGGTGCTCGCCATCTCCTCGCACCCGCTCCCCACGCTCGCGGCCTTCCTAGCCTCCCGCCGCGATGAGCTTCTCCGCGCGGACATCACGTCCCTGCTCAAGGCGCTGGAGCTCTCGGGGCACTGGGAGTGGGCGCTCGCGCTCCTCCGGTGGGCCGGCAAGGAGGGTGCCGCCGACGCGTTATAACAAAATTGGAGGAGATCGCGAAGGTGAAGAGCATTGCAGTTCGGCGGAAGGACTGGCGGGTTAGCTTGGAAGGCACGAGAGAAAGTGAAAAGGGTCCATTGATAGTCGGGGCTGAAGTATTTGAGCTCACACCAAGCCTTGTGGTCGTGGAGGTGAGGATGAAGGCAGGGGACAGGCAAGAATATGAGGATTTTTGTGAGAGGGAGTTGAAACCTGGGATGCAGCACCTGGTGCACCATACAGCCTCGGTTCCAGATATACCTTCTGATACTGATTAGCTTAAAAGGTAGTGTGCTCTTGATTGGAATGATTGTGGTGAAGAAATTTGGATTGAAAGGATGCACCTTTCTGTTTCAGCGTAAGCATCTGTGCAGGAAAATGTTATTCATAGATTTCCGTAGTTTTTTTGTTAATATTCTTTCTGCAATCCAAAATGTTTTGCGATAGTAGTTTTGTGCTAATACCAATTTATCAATTTTTAGTTGTTAAAGTTTAAAATTATCGCCATTTTACTATAGCAGTATGAAATCTATAACTCTGATGTTATTGGCCATGTAATTGTGCTACAATTATGTACATTCAGCTTATACAAATGTCATCTGTAATTTTTTTTGAAGAA
Source organism: Zea luxurians (assembly GCA_029449295.1). Lineage (NCBI taxonomy): Eukaryota > Viridiplantae > Streptophyta > Magnoliopsida > Poales > Poaceae > Zea > Zea luxurians. The sequence continues at coordinate 15,262,610 of JAOPSE010000052.1, read as the reverse complement.
GGAACATTGACCTTGGTGTGTACAAAAGACTAAAGAGTGTAACTTTAAACTATAACTCAAATGTTATTACGCATGTAACTGTGCTACAATTATGTACTTCATCTTGTACAAATGTCATCTGAGAAGAAGGAATATTGGTCTTGATGTGTACAAAAGACTAAAGAGTGTAACTTTCATATATTCAGATTTTTTTTGGGTGGGTTCATGAACTCTGGAATCACAGTATTAGAATTTAAACGGTCATTGGTTCCCTGCTGTTCAGCTTCACTACTTTATTAATTGAAAACATTCTATTAGATCCAACTGAAATAAAATGACAGGCGGTTAAAAGTGTTAATTCTCAAATTCGGTGTGTTGCTTCCTTACTCATACTTATATTATGGTGTGTAACTCTATACAAGATTAAATGGTTGAAATGCCCCACCGGTGCATCTTTTGGTTTCGGTGGTAAACTTGTTTCTTTCCATCCGGTGGCACCCACCCAAGGTGCGCAAACATCTACATCTAAGGTAGTTATTCTTTGTCAGTGTTCTGTTTTCTGCTCCTCTTCAAGTTCCTGTGTTTATGTTATGTTTTTTATAGGTACATGTGCACAATTTGGTGATTGAGCAAAGTCTGGTGAGCCGATCAACTGAATTTGAAGCTACTATTCAGAATGGCGACAAAAGTTCGCTACGTGCTCTGTGTGAAAAAAAATCACAAGAATCTTTGTAGGTGCTTCTTTGGTAGAACTAATACTGATATTTGCATGGAGACTAACTTTATGTGATGCATGTTTGATCAGATCTGACAAGGAGAGAGAAACCTGGGGCTTCTTAAGGGTTATGTTTGAGGACGAGGATTTTGCAAGGACAAAATTGCTTGCTCATCTTGGCTTCGAACCACCTCAGGCACCGCCTACAAGTTCAACTGATGAATTGAGCCAAATATTGGCAGATACACTTAATATTGATCATGCTGCAGTAACCGATAATGCGGATGCCCAGTTTCTTATTGATAATGGGGATGATTTTTTCAACAATCCTCAACCTTCAGAGGCTAGCTTGGCTGAAGAATCAGTTTCTACAAATGGTCAACATATAGAACAGAAAGTTTCTGGAGATGCGGTGCCATCAGATCCATCAATTGACAAAAGCATTCAACATGCGTTGGTGGTTGGAGACTACAAAGGGGCAGTTAACCAGTGTCTTGCTTCTAATCGTATGGCTGATGCTTTGGTTATAGCCCATGCCGGTGGTTCTGCTCTCTGGGAAAGCACAAGAAATCATTATCTCAAGAACAGTATCTCACCCTACTTAAAGGTTTCATTTTATTTTCGGTTTTGAATATCTGTATTTATTTGTACATAGTAATTTTCATAATCACCATTGTTTATTGTTTACTGTTTCAATTATAGGTTGTCTCTGCTATGGTGGACAATGATTTAATGAGTTTTGTGAGTACGTGGCCACTAAGTTCATGGAAAGAAACTCACGCCCACCTATGGACCTACCCCCTCGCCTCACAGCATGGCCGCTGGCTTGGTGTCGCCCCCGACCAAGGTTATTAAGGCGTTAAGGCGAGACATGGCGACCCACCCCCTTCCAAACGCCTAGGCGAGTTAGGCGTGCGGCGAGGCGACGCCATACGAGCATGGGCACTCGAGTCAAAGAGGTGGTACCTGTTGGCTTGAGAATTCCAGTGATGAGGTAGCAGAGAAGTAGGATGCCATAACATCTGGTGTTCTGAAGAAGCGGCAAAAGGACTTGCTGAGCGGTTTGAGTATTTGTAATGTGCCTAAACTTAAATCAGAGATAAGGCTGCTGTTATGAGGGATAAGTGAGCCATTCATATTTTAGTGATGTGGCATGGTATTCTTTGCAGAAATCTCATCTTTGTGTATAGATTATGAAACATTTTTTTATAACAATGTAACACACATTTTGTATATAAGTTATCATTATATTATATGTTCCCGTTGCAACGCACGGGCACTCACCTAGTCAATCCATATTTGGTCAAGGCGTCCAGCTCGTGCTACTGCTGTTGCCTGTTGGCACTGGCACATCTCTCTCCCTTTCTTCTCTAATAAAACAAGTTTTCACCAACATTTTTACAGAAAATTATATTTCTTTATAATACACGCCGGTGCGTCAACACTTTTGCAAGAAAACACTTCTATTTCTTTGTAATCAACTTGCAGTTCAAGCCGTGCGTCAACACTTTTATAAACAAATCTTTATATTTCTTTGTAATCAACCCATGGTTTAAGCCTTTCCATCTTGTTTCTCTCTGCCATCGCAACACACAAATATTATACTAGTCTCTACTATATACATTATCGTTTTTCACGGTACATGTGCTTCTCTATATTTAAATGGTAAAAAGCTAAAATTTCGAACCATAGTTGTTGACTCTAAAATTACATCCATATCCATCTAGCTAACGGAACACACATATCTTTATATTTCATACTCCCTCCGTCATAAAATAGTATTCGTTTTAACTCTTGGTTTTTATATCTATATTTAAATGGATGATGATAAATCTAGACACATATGCAAAACATGTACATAAAGTATTGTATGGATCCATTAATTCTCTAACCCTAAATTTTAATTTAGTACAACAGGAGTAATTTATACTTATAAATGAAAATCTCATACTTAATATTTGTACCTATAAATGAAAATTGTAGTTTCCATGATTTGGTTGTTGGCACTTGGAAGCGTGAGAGCAGGCCAACGGTTGGGCTCAGCCGTCGTGGATCGTTAGCGCGGTGGTTGTGACCAACCAAACCGTCTAGCTCCCCCATGATGCATGCGTCAATGCGTGTTACCTCACCCATACATGGCACCACCTACTGCTTCCCTATCCCCTGCCTGCTGTGTTCACTAACCCACCTCCGTCCCCCGTTGCGGGTCCCCCTCCCCGTCAGAAGGTTCCCCAGATTTATAGCCCGGAGTAGCGGCGGCGACGGGGCATGCGCTCGGAGCCCAAACCAGGTAACCTCTCTGACATGGTGTGGGGAGCAGAACGAAGGATAGTTCAATTCGGGTATGGGCTTTACTCTGGCTTTTGATGGTGCTGTCGCGCAGCTTACAACGAGAGCAAGGCCATCCCTGATGCCTTCTTCCTTGAGAAGGCCTCCGCGGAGGCGTTCACGGAGCGAGTCGAGTCGGTAGTGGCCTAGTGGGCGAGGTATTCAACATCGTCAGGCAGTGGCAAACTCAGCAGCAGAAGCAGGTCTAGGAGTTCCAGGTACTACACGACACACACTTGGCTCCAGATGAGCATTCATAGTATTTCATTTTCCATGTCAATTAACCAATAAACTCTTTAATAATTGACGTCTCGATGATGTGTTATCATCCATGTTTAACTTAAATGTGTTATAGTTCTGAAATACCAAAGTTTATAAAACAAAAGATATGCAACAAGGAATCAACATTGAACTGTAGGTGTATGTGTGATAGCCTACCAAGTGTAAAAGTAGATATGTTCCCTTGGTTAGGTGTAGCTAAACATATGGTGAAAGGCAGAAGGGAAATGGTCCTAACTTTCATTTTTTGGAAGAACTATATGGTATAGACTACAGAGTTCAGATGCTCAAGGTAGACAGTGGCTGTTTGGTTTGGAGGTATAACATAAATAAAATGTTCCATGTTATTATTGATAAATGCATTACATACAATAAAGAATACCATTGCATATTTTTTATTTCATTCTTTATTTTCTATAACCCTGGTTGTACCTCACATGCTACTGAATTCTCTTATATATATATGATACATATAAGAGGAAGTATTTCAATGAGCCCAAAAGGCTAAGGAGAGAGCTGCAGCTGAAGCTAGTGATGATAATGGGACAAGGTCTCTAAGGGAATCTTCAACAACTACTCTAATGACTACACTAATGTCATCTCCCCCTACTATTCCCACACAGACATAATAGTTCTAGAATTCTTGGTGGTAATAAAGAGTTGTTGCTGAAGTAAATGCAGTTCTTTCTGCAGCCAAAAAAACTTTAGTTGGCTTTCACATGATATGTGGCGATGAAAATATGTTTTCATATGAATGGCATCGTGAGGAAGAACTTTTGCATCTAGAGTGTTTGGGTATATGTAATATGTTGTATGCCAAATGCAACTTCAAAAACCTTGGTAACAATATAGAATTAGTGTCTTGATTTATGCTATTTACTACTATTTATAACTTAGAATGGGGAATTCATTGCAGAAGCTTCAGAGGGGATTTCTGAAAGAATGATTTAATCTACAAAATAATGAACTAATGTCTTTTTTGGTATCAAATGCCATATGCAGAGGTATTGTTTCATTGAGGACTTCCATTCTTCTAGTGACAATGTGTACTGGATTGTGCAAGCAATTGCTGATTACTTTGATGTGTGGATTCATGCTTACACTTTGCATCATTCATGGTTCTGTCATATTGTCTCCCAAGTTGATTCCTATATGTCACTATATAATGCATGATTTAATGTAGATGGCCACTAGTTATGTGTGCAAGTTCTAGTTGATGAAGTGGCAATGTGTTCTCACTTATCAGTCCCTGACTATGTACTCTACTACTCTGCTTCTTCCTTTTCAGTAAACTCCCTTTAGATACATATTGGAAAAAAATAAGCTTAGATTTTATTATGGCACTGACATACATGGGCATGAGAAAAATTATCGTGTAAACATCTTTAACAAATCTCTGAGTAATGTAGAAACAAGGACTTTGAGAATTATGTATTTCTGTACTAGGAAACCATATGCTTAGGCAATTCTTCAGAGGCCATCTCTATCTGTTCATAGCCCTTGATAAACTTGCTATACCATTTAGCAGACAATTTTGGTGTTCGCTTTAGTGACTTGAAATTCACATGACAAAGACCATACTTTACGGTGTAACCAGAGATCCATTCAAAGTTATCCATCAAAGACCACACAAAATAACCTCTCACATCTGCTCCTTTCCTGCACAGAAGTAGCAAAGTTTTATTATTTCCTGGCTGGAGAGCAGTTTACATGAAAAGATAATTGAGGCATGCAACAACCTTATTGCAAAGCTCAAGTAAGTGAGGTAGTCACGAATGTAAGTTGATCTTTCAGTATCATTAATTATTTCTTCTGCTGTAGTGCTAATATTGGCTATTTGGGCATAACCTGAAAGATAAAAAAGGGAGATCAAGACATCCATACAGATATTTTTATGGTACCAGTGTACTACAAGTGTAATATATGTAAATAAGCATGGAAGTGAATCATTGTTATGCACAAAGGCATATATTTTCTATCTAATTTGTAGATTTTAGGGAACCTAGTAACCCACCGTTCTCTGTGATGTACAAAGGTATGCTTTTATATCTCTGCTTTAAATACATGACCAACTTCTCCATGGAGCTTGGAACGACATAGGTGTTTGCAACAGGTGTCTGCAATATTAGTTTAGCTGTGTTAGCTTGTGCAGAATTAATTTGTAACTAGGATTCTTGTTGAATAGAATAATGCAATATACAATGTCGTTTTTTACCGGTTTTCCAATGGGTATCCCATTTCGTTCTGTTGACATAGAAACTAAAGCTTCAGAAGGGTAGGCGTTCATATCACATAGAGAATATATGCAATCCTTGACGTAGAATGTTTGGTAGTGATTTACCCCGATGAAGTCAATTTGGTTCTTCAATAGTTTCTTCTCTCCTTCTGTAAATTTTGGCAAATTTGGACCTAAGATTTGGCGCATCTGGTGAGGATAGTCACCAAAGAAAAAGGGATCCAAGATCCTGTTTTAGCATATATCATCAAGTGAGCATTCAATCGTGAAGACCAAAAGTTAGTTCCAATCGTAAAAGTTAGCATATATGATGGAAGGTTACTGAATCAATTGATACCATGGAGCATCGAAAGACAGAGCTCGGCTTACTGCCAAGTGGTCCTCTGTGATATTCCTGAGTGGTTCATACCATCTTAGTTGTAATGAAATTCCTACAAAGCCACCTTGCTTGGACTGAGAAGGATGGAGAACAAGGAAAACAAATTATACAACTTTCATGAGTATTTAAGAGCAAGCACACCAGGGGCGAACCCAGCGGGTGGTCCATATGAGCCACGACACATCCTAAGATCACATAAGAGTAGTTAGTATAGTGGTGTAAGTGCTACGTATTGGACTAGCAGTCAAGGTTCGAGTCTTGTTAATCCCTATTTTATGTTTCTTTTCTTGATATTTTTTATGGCACACCCTAATCATAGTAGCTGGGTCCACCACTGAAGCACACAGTTAGTCCCCATTCCCTTTTGATCCAAATATTTCTTTTGTACCTTGTAATTATTTCTGTAGATGTTGACCGTCTTTGCATGAGCTAATATCATGTTATGCGCTGCAATGTAGGGCTCAGTTGATGAATTCCCTGAATCACATTTCCCATATGGCTCGGAACAACGGTTGGGTGGAAATGCCCCACTGGAGTATGCAAGCTTTACAATAAGATTTGGCTCATTGAATGTGACCCAATGCTTTACTCGGTCACCAAACATCTTGAAGCAAAGCTCAGCGAAGTAGGTAAAGTCCTCCCTGAATAGAAATTAAGAAACAACCACATATGAACTTACGGCATCTTCGTAGATAAAGCTATAATATAGGTGACTAACTGAATTTGACTTACTGAATCTCTGGGTTCAACCAAGAATTGTATCTTTCTTGGAGTTCTTCAGGTATGTCATAGTGGTTGATCGTCACAAATGGTTGTATCCCTGCTCCAAGCGTATCAAATGTCAGGCCCAGATGAAATAGACTGGACTGAAAGGCGTGCTTGTTTTGCAGGATGGCATTTGTGGAGGGAGGTAGCTGCCCGCATAATAGCAGAACAGAAGGCGTACCTTTTTCTAGCAGTCCGTTGATGAGGCTATTGTAGAATTTAACGCCTGCCTGATTAACACCTCCGAAGCGACCCTCTGGCCATGGATATTTGAAAGGTACAAGCATATAATTTAAGTTAAACACCGGCACTAAGGAAGGATTATGTACGTGTTGTCGAGTTGGGAGCTGCGTCAGAAGTCATTGACAGTTGGTGTAATTCTGAAAATGAGCTCACTTGGAAGAATTCTCGACCATGACAATGAGAATCTGTAAGAGCCGAGGCCAATCGAATGCATCATTTCTATGTCGTCCTGTCAGTGTTGACTTTGTGTGAGATTTTACTTTTTAGAGGGAACAGTCGACCCCCCTCACCTTTCTTGATCATTTTGTTTCTAATGATGCTTACCTTGTATCGATGATAATGGTCAGCAGCCACGTCGCCATTGCTTCCATCGTCAATATTTCCTGATTTATGGTTAATAGTCAAGACTAAGACAGCAACAAAATCAAGCACGTCTGTGATTTTCACGATTTCAGCACTCCACAGGGGCGACCGGCCCTTCGTGAATCGTGACCTCGTCGTGCAGTCCTCGCTCCGGTAGCTCGAAGGATCGGGAACCGTCAGTCCAGGGAGCGACGACAAGGACGTCGACGTCGCGATCCAACGCGCGGTGTCCTGGCGTCGTGAGCTTAGAAGGGCCTAGTGCAAGCTGAGCGGCTGGATGTGCTGGACAGCGCTGTCGAGCGGCGAGAGCCGTCGAGTAGGCCGACTTCAGACGAATCCGAGCCGAAGAGTCATCCTAAGCCACTCCCAGTTCTAGCTAGCTAAACAGAAGATGCATCATGCATTCACTAGCCAAAAAAAAAAGTTCACTTCCTCCCCTGATTCAAGAGCGCGAAATGATTTTCTAATTGAGACAAAAAGAGAAAGAGGAAAGCGCAGTGCGCAATGACCTTCTAAATAGATACGTCTAATTAACATGCAAAATGTATGAGCGTGGAAATTAGGTTAAACCATTAAATTTATGACATCAAGAAAAGTGTTGAAAAATATTTAGTACAACATAATTGAAAGCACCAAGCAAAAAGAGAAGGAGATGGTATTGCCACCTGCTGATCCAGTCTGGCTAATTCCATATATATTGTCTAGAACTGGTTAGGATGGTTTATTAACCGCTAACCGGCCCGAGCCGGTTTGCCTGCTGTGTTAGAAACTTATCGCGCTTAAATAAGTTAAGTGACAAACAAACAACACAAATTATTAGTTGAATATGTAATCTATATACCTAAATTATAATAATATATAAGCGGATCATTAGGTGTTTATATAATTTATAAGTTGGATTATATAATCCTGGGAGGAAACAAACATAGTCTAATTTGATTTATAAATTAGTTTTGGATCTATTTTAGCGTGTAGATCATATTTTGGACTTGTTTTTACTAGGATGATACCAACTCTCTCTCTCTATATATATATATATGTGAGAGGATTATGGCTGATTAAGGATACCCAGCTTTCAATCGTCAGAAAATACATCTAATTTATTTACCATACTTTCTCTCTATCTTATTGTTCATCAGGAGATTTTATAGGTGACCTTAACAACCCTAGAGAAATCTTCGCGTACTATTCTCTGATGGATCTTTCTGAGAGGTGACTGAGAGTAGGGGGGGCTAGGTCGGGCGCGTATCATCTGACATCGACTGCACTGACCTTGGGTCACTGCACGTAGGCCCTAGGCCCACGCGTCAGTGACCCACCTTGACGTCAGAGCATCTCGACCCGTCTGGGCCACCCGGGCCATGGCAGGGCCCACGCGTCAATGACCCCACCTTGACGTCAGAGCATCTCGACCCGTCTGGGCCACCCGGGCCATGGCATTGGGACGTGACCCCAAATATGTTAACCCCCACAAAAATATTAAAATATCATATGATTAATATTTGTTAAATGTTTTAAGTATTTAATATATATATATATATATATATCATTCTTGTATTAGATTGTATCTCTAGACTTGAAATAATTGATGAAAAAGAACAAAGGTATTACTTTACTATGATGTTTTTTGTCATGTAACTTTTAAACTACATGTTTTTGCCATGCTTCCATAAAAAATTGGTCCATGACTTTAGTCAATCTTGGTTCTGCCATTGCCGAGAGTTTACCGATCGATAGACGAAGAACGGACTCAATATCAGCCTAACCAAGACCTCAATCTGTTTAGTTGATCCATTGCATTTTTGTTGCTATCAAGATTATTTACAACCACGGGCATACTAATCCTTGCTGGTGTATGATCTAGACTGGCGTCTAACACATGTCTAAGATTATTTACAACCACGGGCATACTAATTTTAACAAAAGCTACGGAAATATCCCCAAGAATTCTCTTAACTATAAGGGCTAGTTTGAGAGCCACAAAACCGGAGGGGATTAGAGATTTAGAGGGGTTAAAATCCTCTCCTTATTTAAAATTGAGTAAGGACAGGATTTTAACCTCTCTAATTCCTTCTAGTTTTTGTACTCCCAAACTAGCCATAATAGTATCTACTTCCACTCAAGGTGGCCAAAGTTTGCTTGTACTCATTATTGAGTCGCTTAGATGGATTAGATCATCGTATGCATAACTGAGACATTTGGAAGCACCTGGAACATGGGAGAAGACATCCCAATTGCTTAGGCCCTTGCTGTCGTCTAGGTATGCGCCTTCCACCTAAATTGAGTTAGTCATAAGAAGGAATCAAATGGAAAGCGGTAGAGGAAGTATTGAACTAACATATATATCATCCGACACTGCAGGTATGACCAGACCATCAAAACAAAAATTGGAAGAAAAAAGGTTTAGGGGAAGATCGAGCTACACTTTCATCGAGTAAATGAGTAGTAAAAGGGGATACCATTGCCGTGTAATTAATGTATATCAAGCTATACTAGTGTTTTTTATAAAGTGGATTAAGATATTAAAGGTAAAGTTGGGACTATTAGAGCGTAGTCATATAAGTTAAATACTACTCCCCTCATCCCAAATCAATATTCATTTTTGTGTCTATATTCAAATAAATGATAATGAATTTAGACACATACAAAACATATATTAATTATCGAATGAATCTATTTAAAAACCTAAAACAGATTTTAATTTAGAATGGAGGGAGTGTCAAACATTATCTCTTGTCAGCCAACCAAACAAGCATATATAGCTTGCATGTATATATGTGCCATCGTAGCCTGTTCAGTATGAGTATGATTCCCCATGTACTCCAGTAAAGGCTCCCTATGGAAGGAAGACAGCCAAACAGGGTATAAACTATGCAGCAGACTACTGACTACATGCACGCGCGCGTTTAGAGCTAGCTTGTTGAGCTCGGCAACGGCTTCCATACGGTGCCTACCTGGTAAGACGACGTGCTGGCGCCGAAGAGGAAGGACGGCGGGAAGTCACTGCGGTTGAGGCCGGCGACGGAGGAGTAGAGGAGCGGAAAGAGGAGGAGGAGGAAGAAGAGACGCGCCATCACGGCGGGCAGCCTGAGCATCATGGTCGTTAGCCTAGTGCAGCATATATATAGTTTCGGAGGACGAAGAGTTTGTGTCTGCCTGTCTGGTGTTGTGCAGAGGTAGTTAGACTGTGCGGACAGCAGACGTTCTGCCCAACCAACAAATAACCAATCCCCAGGCTACGCTGCGCAAGGAGCTAATCACGGATTCACGGTCCTAGTTACTGAAGGCAACTTCTCACCGGCACGCGGGCCAGGCCGGTGGCCAATGGTGCGGACTGCGGACCCCGGATCGGCAGCATGACGCCATGTGACCGCCGATTGCTATCAACGTTGCATCTGACATAATGTAACACTATAAATTTACGCCATAAATTTGGGGATATAAAATTTCTTTCCTAATATTTACCAAATTTAGATGTAACTCTCTCATTTATTTGCTTTCCTGCTCTTTTTCCTAAAAACCGAGAATTATTTTGTTTTATATTGACATAAAACGAGTGAAATAAGCCCTATAGGCGTTTTGGTTGTTGCATTCATGCCGTTGCACGATGTTTCTAAGTGCAAAATGTGTTTGAAACATGTTAGTATATCCTATAGAAGCTCTCGGTAGATTTTCATATTTTTCGGAGTAGTTTTCTATTTTCCAGAAACCAAAATCTATTTATTTGAGGTACTTAAAAATGTTTTTAGAAACTCTAAGTATGTTTTTTGAGTTCAATAGGTGCCAAAACATTTCTAGGAATTTTTATGGAAGTTTTGGAAGCATCTATAATTTTTTGAGCACAAAATATGGATTTCTAGGCTTTTCTGAATTTTATAAATGGTAAAAATCCGAATTTGAACCGAATTTTAATCTCATCCGAACCCTATATATACATGCCCATCTTCTCCTCATCTAGCACGTTCCAGAGCACGAAAAGGTTTCCTCAGATTCAATTCCCAGCTCCCAGAATTACTCACCGATGTTCGGAAGTGGTTCCAACTCTGGTGAGCAATTACTTCTAATCCGTGCATCGTCTGTGGAATCCGAGGTTGCCGATACGTTCGTCTCATCGAGAGATTCGTCTCAATGCGTCCGATTCATCGATCGGACCTCCGAATCTCCGTCAATCGACGGTTTCCTCCCCGGCTCCAGCGAGGGTCTTCTTCTCCGGTGACAAAACTCCATTGTTGTACCTAGGGTTTCATCGTTTGTTCCTTTTCTCATCTGTGCAGGGCTCCCTCTCCCATTCCTCACCTCCCCCGGCGGCATCGCCCCATCCCCGTTGTCCCCCTGCGTAGCCCTTCCTCGCGGCTGCGGTCGTGCCCCGTGTGCAGGCATGCGCGTCCCTTCCCCGGTCGTGGCTCTGGGGGCGCTCGGTCGCGCGACCCGGCCTCCTCCCCCATGCGCGCATAGTCTCCTCCCCTTCTCCCTCCCCTCTCTCTTCCATGGATGATAGGAAGAAGATGGAGGGAGGAAGAAGATGGTAGTTTAGTAATTTAGTCCCTGTTTTGTACGCATGAATTTAGTCTAGTTTAAAATAGTGATAACTTTTGCGTTTAAACCCGATTCAATCCGTTCAAGTTGCGTTAGATTCGTATTAAAATTATCTACATGTTAGATGTATTTTTCCTACTGTTGCCCATATTATTTAATTTATTTCAATGTTTGTTTGACCGATGGCTACTAGAACATCGTTTCAATTTAAAATCTAATTTAGGAATTTGATTTGCGCATTTATAATTAGGTATCAATATGGTTAACCTTAACTAAAATATTCTTTATTAATAATTGTTAATCATGCTATTTGTTTATTAGTTTTCGCAGATCGTATCGGCCCGCACCCCGTGCGCGTATCGTGCGCGTGCCGAGGTGCTGTTTCACGCGCGTCGTCACGTGTCATTCGCGAGTGTCACGCGTGTTGTTCGTACGTGTTGTCGCGCGCCTTGCCTCGCGCCATTCGCGCGTTATCCCCGCACGAGATTAAACAATTCGTTTATAATCACTCATGTCGGTTAATTAGTTATTTATTTAAACATACACAATTAAAACAGTAAGTTATTTAAAACTAAGTAGTTTTAATTTATATTTCATAAATGTTAATTAATATAATTATGTCGAAACAATGTTTTAACTAGTACTGGTTTAGCGTAAATGCGATAACTTTTCGACCGTAGCTCCGACTGTCGCGTTTCTTTTCGTCGCGTGACCATAGTAGAGAGCTCTATTTTTGCATGTTTTATTATGTTTTTCTTTGAATGGCGTAATGTTATTATACACATATATATGTTTGTTTGCTTGTGCCGGTTCGTCTTCGTTTCGCGTTGCGATTAGAATGCGACCCATTCCCGAGCTTCGAGGAATCGAAGATCAAGCGTTGGCGACCAAGTGATCTAGCTCTTCGAGTTCTACGAGATTGAAGACCCTAAGCATCTGTCTGGTGAAGACAAGTGTCCTCTGAAACATTATGTCCTATTTACTTTATAATTCACTATCCCGCATACCATGATCAACCTAAGGATTGACTAGCTTTGTATTTACCTTGTCCTTGATTACCTTTTGGGTTATTATGGTTAGCTTCATGCTATTGCTTTACTTTAATCAACAAACTTGATTATGATAATGAACTTGTGATACTTTAGAGGACTCAGGCTGTTTCCTGAGTACCTCCCCATAAGGACCTGTTCGTTGAGAGACCACCCGGGAAAACAGTGCAACCATGAGGGTGGTATGGGACACCCTTAGCCGATTAATTAGAGGAACTTAAGGTGTAGTCGCTTCGCTGTCGTGCCGTCAATGGGGTCCGGGCACAGTACTTGCTGTGTCGAGGCTGGGTGCCGAGGTTCTTTCGTGTTGCTTTTGTTAGTCACCCTTCCTGTGGGGAGAGGTACTGTGTTTATCAAACTGGAGAAACCTAACGGGCGGCTATGACCTTTGGGATTTTTTTTGTAAAGGCTACATAGTGACACCCTGCCAGATCACCTAGGTAGTGATTGAAAGGGAAATAGGGTTAACCTTTTCCCAGTATTAATTTTGATGGTTGAATGCCCAACACAAATATTGGACTAACTAGTTTGCTCTATATTATATGTTCTACATGTGCATAAAGGTTCAACACAAACCAATAAAAGATTGAAGTTAGGGATCAAATACAAAGGAGCAAAGAAACCAAGTGTGCCTTGGTCTGGCGCACTGGACTATCTGGTGCGCCACCGGACAATGTCCGGTGCACCAGGACCGTACAGGGCTAAACTGGCCACTCTTGGGTTTCTTCAGGCGCTCTCCGCTATAATTCACCGGACTGTCCGGTGTGCCACCAGACTGTCCGGTGCATCAGCGGAGTAACGACTAGCAGCGCAACGGTCGACTGCAACAGTGCCCCTGACAGCGCTACAGTGCGCGGCATAAGTCAAAACAGAAGTCAGAGGCGCACCGGACAGTGAATAGGACCTGTCCGGTGCGGCACCGGACTGTCCGGTGCCGCTAGAGGACAAAGCCTCCAACGGTCAAATGCTCCCGAACCCTAACGGTTGGGTGACGTGGCTGGCGCACCAGATTGTCCGGTGCGCCCATCGACAGTAGCCACCCCCAACGGCTTGTTGGTGGTTGAGGGCTATAAATACCCCCAACCACCACCACTCCAAGCATCCAAGTTTTCCAAGGTTCTCATTCAATACAAGAGCTAGTGCATTCACTCCTAGACACAAATCAAAAGAATCAAAGTCTCTCCAAGTGCCAAATCCACTCCAACCACTTAGTGACTTGAGAGAGAGTTTGTTCGTGTTCTTTGTGCTCTTGTTGCTTGGATCACTTTCTTCCTTTCTCATTCTTGTTCCCAAGTGAATTTTAATCAAAGTAAGGGACACCAAGCGTGTGGTGGTCCTTGTGGGGTCTAAGTGACCCGTTTGATTAAGGAGAAAGCTCACTCGATCTAGCTGACCGTTTGAGAGAGGGAAAGGGTTGAAAGAGACCCGGTCTTTGTGACCACCTCAACGGGGACTAGGTTCTTTAGAACCAAACCTCGGTAAAACAAATCACCGTGTTCATCCACTTTATTTCTTGGTTGATTTGTTTTCCCCTCTCTCCCGTACTTGATATTTGTTCTAACGCTAACCCCGGCTTGTAGTGTGTGCTTAAGTTTATAATTTTTAGATTCCACCTATCCACCCCCTCTAGGCGACTTTCAATTGGTATCAGAGCCGGTGCTTCATTAGAGTCTAACAACTCGAAGTGATGTCGGGAGGATCCGCCAAAAGGGAGATGGAAACCGGCGAGAAGGCCACAAGCCACGGGAAGGCTCCATCAAGGGAGTCCGGCACCAAAGCCAAGGAGGGACCCCCTCCCCACGTCAAGTCGCATCGGAGTGGCGACAAGAAGAATAAGATGAAGAAAGTGGTCTACTATGAGACCGACTCTTTGTCGCCCTCCACATCCGGCTCTGACGCGACGTCCGTCACTTCTAAGCGCCATGAGCGCAAGAAGTATAGTAAGATACCACTTTGTTATCCCCATATTTCTAAGTGCGCTCCTTTACTTTCCATTCCATTAGGCAAACCACCATATTTTGATGGTGATGATTATTGTATGTGGAGTGATAAGATGAGACGTCACCTAACCTCACTCCACGCAAGCATTTGGGACATTGTTGAATTTGGAGCGCATGTACCTACAGTGGGGATGAGGGCTATGACTCAGACGAGGTCACCCAAATATGGCACTTTAACTCCCAAGCAACTACTATACTCCTCGCCTCTCTATGTCGAGAGGAGTATAATAAGGTGCAAGGGTTAAAAAGAGCCAAGGAGATTTAGGACGTCCTAAGGACCACACACGAAGGAGATGAGGTGACCAAGATCACCAAGCAGGAGACGGTCGAGGGGGAGCTCGGTCAATTCGTCCTCAACCAAGGAGAGGAGCCACAAGCAATGTACAACCGGCTCAAGACCTTGGTCAACCAAGTGCGCAACCTCTGGAGCACCAAATGGGATGACCATGAAATGGTCAAGGTTATTCTAAGATCCCTTGTTTTTTGTAATCCTAGTCAAGTTCAATTAATTCATGGGGATCCTAGATACAAATTAATGTCTCCCGAGGAAGTGATAGGAAAGTTTGTGAGCTTTGAGCTAATGATCAAAGATTCCAAACACATCATCAACTTGGAGCAAGGCGCCACCTCCACACTCGAGGTGCAACCCGTCGCATTCAAAGCGATGGAAGAGAAGAAAGAGGAGTCTACATCAAGTAGGCTTCCCATTGACGCCTCCAAGCTCGACAACGAGGAAATGTCACTCATTATCAAGAGCTTCCGCCAAATCCTCAAGCAAAGGAGGGGGAAAGACTACAAACCCCGCTCCAAGAGGGTGTGCTACAAGTGTGGTAAGCCCGGTCATTTTATTGCTAAATGTCCAATATCTAGTGATAGTGACAGGGGCGACAACAAGAGGGGAAGCAGAAAGAAAAGAAGAGGTACTACAAGAAGAAGGGCAGCGATGCCCACGTGTGTCGGGAATGGGACTCTAATGAGACCTCCACTGACTCCTCCTCCGACGAGGATGCCGCCAACATCGCCGTCAACAAGGGGACTCCTCTTCCCCAACGTCGGCCACAAGTGCTTCATGGCAAAGGACTGCAAAAAGAAGAAGGTACACACTAGAACCACCCCCAAGTATACTACATCTAGTGATGAGGGTAGCTCTAGTGAAGATGAAGATGGCTTGCTTACTCTTTTTGCCAACCTAAACATGCAACAAAAGGAAAAATTAAATGAATGGATAGGGGCCATTCATGAGAAGGATGAACTCTTGGATAGCCAAGAGGAATTCCTTATTAAGGAAAATAAAAAACATGTTAAATTGAAGAATGCTTATGCTCAGGAAGTTGAAAAATGTGAAAAATTGACTAAAGAGCTTAGCATTTGCCATGATTCGTTTACCAATCTTAGGAATGAAAATGCTAGTTTAAATGCTAAGATTGATAAATTGAATGAATCAATTTCTAGCCTTAGGACCGAAAATGCTAGTTTAATTTCGAAGGCTAAAGAATTAAATGTTTGCAATGATTCTAGTTCCTGCCTTAGAAATGAGAATGCCATATTACATGCTAAGATAGATAAATTAAATGTTTGCAAACCCTCTACATCTACTGTTGATCATGTTACTATTTGTACTAGATGTAGAGATGTTAATATTGATGCTATAAATGATCACCTTGCTTTAATTAAACAACAAAATGATCATATAGCTCAATTAAATGCTAAAATTAATGAGCATGAAATTGAAAATGAAAAATTTAAATTTGCTAGAAGCATGCTTTATAATGAGAGACGCCCTGACATTAAGGATGGCATTGGTTTCCAACAGGGAAGCAATGTCAAGCTTAATGCCCCTAAGAGATTGTCCAACTTTGTTAAGGGCAAGGCTCCCATGGTTCAGAATAATGAAGGCTATATTTTATATCCTGCTAATTATCCTGAGCATAAAATTAGGAGAATTCATGCTAAGAAATCTCATTCTATTTCTCACCATGCTTTTATGTATAAGAATGAGGCATCTAGCTCTAGGCATTCTACACATGTTAAAATGGCTAAAAAGAAAACTCGTACTGCATCAAATGATCATAATATTTCATTCAAAACTTTTGATGCTTCTTATGTGCTCACTAACAAATCAGGCAAAATAGTTGCCAAATATGTTGGGGGCAAACACAAGGGGTGAAAGACTTGTGTTTGGGTACCCAAGACGCTTGTTTCTAACATCAAAGGACCCAAGACTGTTTGGGTACCTAAGAACAAGGCCTAAATTGTTTTGCAGGTTTATGCATCCGGGGGCTCAAGTTGGATAATTGATAGCGGATGCACAAACCACATGATAGGGGAGAAAAGAGTGTTCTCCTCCTATGAGAAAAACGAAGATCCCCAACGAGCTATCACATTCGGGGATGGAAATCAAGGTTTGGTCAAAGGACTTGGTAAAATTGCTATATCACCTGACCATTCTATTTCCAATGTTTTTCTTGTAGATTCTTTAGATTACAATTTGCTTTCTGTTTCTCAATTATGCAAAATGGGCTACAACTGTCTATTTACGGATGTAGGTGTTACTGTCTTTAGAAGGAGTGATGATTCAGTAGCATTTAAGGGAGTGTTAGAGGGTCAGCTATACTTAGCTGATTTTAACAAAGCTGAACTTGACACTTGCTTAATTGGTAAGACTAATATGGGTTGGCTCTGGCATCGCCGACTAGCCCATGTTGGAATGAAGAATCTTCACAAACTTCTAAAGGGAGAACACATTTTGGGACTAACAAATGTTCATTTTGAGAAAGATAGGGTTTGTGCCGCATGTCTCAAAGGGAAATGTGCCCTTGGGCCATTTCTATAATGTTTTGGTGATTAAGTGTCCAACGCATAACAAGTGAGTAGCTATGTGCCAAACAAGCAAGAAGTGCAAATCATGTAACAAGGTACGTTTCTAGACTTAGTACATTGTTTTGAGTACTAACATATTTTGTCTAAGTGCTAGAAATAGGGAGAAAAGAATTTGAAAAAGACTTGGCTTGATGCAGCCAAAACTCAGCTCAGTCTGGCACACCAGACTGTCCGTGGTGCACCGGACCAGGCTGGTCCGCGCTGAACTCGCCGCTCTCGGGAAATTGACGACGACATACGGCTAAAATTCACCGGACTGTCCGATGATGCACCGGACTGTCCGGTGAGCCAACGGTCGCCAGCGCAACGGTCGGCCGTGCAATCCGCGGACGACGCGTGGCCCGCACCAACGGTCGTCAGGGGGCACCAGACAGTGTTCGGTGCGCCATCGAGCCCAAAGCTGCAACGGTCGATTGCGCCTTATTTGGAAGGCAATCGCGCACCGAACAACTATAGTGAGTGTCCGGTGGTGCACCGGACTGTCCGGTGCACCACACGACAGAAGGCAAGATTAGCCTTCCAAGATTGTCTTCAACGACTCCTAGCTGCCTTGGGGCTATAAAAGGGACCCCTAGGCGCATGGAGGAGACACACAAGCATTCACTAAGCATCCTAAGGCATCCAGACTCTGTTCCCGCGCATTCGTTTCGTTGTGTTAGAGATTTGAGCTCTATTTGAGTCAAGGACTCCCTGTGTTGTCATTTGAGCTCAAGTCTTCTCTTGTGTGCGTGGGTGTACTGCGATTTGTGTCTTGTGTGTGTTGCTCATCCCAACCTTACTCCATGCTTTCATTGTGATCTTTGTTGTAAGGGCGAGAGACTCCAATCTTGTGGAGATTCCTCACAAACGGGAATAATCATTTAAAGGAAAATCCGTGGTATTCAAGTTGATCATCAGATCACTTGAAAGGGGTTGAGTGCAACCCTCATCCATTGGGACGCCACAACGTGGAAGTAGGAAAGTGTTACTTGGCCGAACCATGGGATAAAAATCGCGTGTCTTGTGTTGATCTCTCTGTGATTATTTGTGTTCACAAGAACTCGCTTCAAGTTATTTAGCTGTACTAACACTCATAACTAAGTTTTGTGGCTATTAGTGTTTGAATTTTATAGGATCACCTATTCACCCCCCTCTAGGTGCTCTCAATTGGTATCAGAGCCGTACTCTTCATCTAAGGGACTAACCGCCCGAAGAGATGGATCCTAAGGGAAAGGAGATGGTGGTCAACGACAAGGAAAAGGAGTCCTTCCTCAACAAGCCTAGAGACGACGAGCCAATTGACTCTAGCTCGAGTCACAAGAAGAAGGACGGGAAGAAGAAGAGGCGCATCAAGAAGATCGTCTACTACAACAGCGGTGCATCTTCTTCTTCACCAAGAGACGACGACGATGATGATTCTTCGTCAAAGAAAAAGACGGTTAATCAAAACTATTCCTTTGACTATTCTCACATGCCGTACAATTCGAATGCACATTTACTTTCTATTCCTCTAGGAAAACCTCCACACTTTGATGGAGAGGACTACTCATTTTGGAGTCATAAAATGTGTATTCATCTATTTTCTCTCCATCCTAGCATTTGGGAAATAGTGGAAAATGGAATGCATTTCGATAGTACGGATAATCCTGTGATTATCAATGAGCAAATTCATAAGAATGCCCAAGCTACTACTGTGCTGCTAGCTTCTCTTTGTAGGGATGAGTACAATAAGGTGAGTGGCTTGGACAATGCCAAGCAAATTTTGGATACCCTCAAGATATCACATGAGGGAAACGACGCCACCATGATCACCAAAATGGAGTTGGTGGAAGGCGAGCTGGGGAGGTTCACAATGATTAGGGGAGAGGAACCAACACAAACATACAACAGGCTCAAGACCCTGGTCAACAAGATTAGAAGCTATGGAAGCACAAGATGGACAGACCACGAAGCCGCAGCCCGTCGCGCTCAAGGCAACAAGCAGCAAGGAGGCGCTACCAAGTAAGGTAGCTCAAGTGGAGGCTGCCGGCCTCAACGAAGATGAGATGGCGCTTATCATCAAGCGCTTCAAGACCGCTCTTAAAGGACACAAGGAGTACCCCAACAAGAACAAAACAAGGGGAAAGCGCTCCTGCTTCAAATGCGGTAAGACTGGTCACTTTATTGCAAATTGTCCCGATAATGATAGTGACCAGGGACAAGAAAAGAGCGGGAAGAAGGAGAAAAAGAAGAGCTACAGGAAGGCAAAGGGCGAGGTGCACCTTGGAAAGGAATGGGACTCGGACTGCTCCTCTTCCGACTCCGACGACGAAGGACTCACTGCCTCGGCCTTCAACAAGTCTTCTCTCTTCCCCAACAAATGCCATACATGTCTTATGGCAAAGGAAAAGAAGGTAAGTGTTCGAGATACCTCCATGTATACTACTTCTAGCGATGATGATTCTAGTGATGATGAAGTAGATTATACTGATTTATTTAAGGGTTTAGATAGAGCTAAAGTAGATAAAATCAATGAGCTAATTGATGCTCTAAATGAAAAAGATAGATTGCTAGAGAAGCAAGAGGACATTTTTTATGAAGAACATGACAAATTTGTTAGTGTACAAAAATCTCTTGCTTTAGAAACTAAAAGAAATGAAATGCTATCTTCTGAGTTATCTGCTTGCCATGAATCTATCTCTAGTTTAAAGATTTTGAATGATGATTTAAATGCTAAGCTAGAGGAAGCTAATAAATCTAGTTCATGTGTAGAGCATGTTGTAATTTGCAATAGATGCAAGGACCTTGATGTTAATTCTTGTGATGAACACCTTATTTCTATTGATAAACTAAATGATGAGGTGGCAAGTCTTAATGCTCAACTTAAGACTTGCAAAATTGATTTTGATAAATTAAAATTTGCTAGGGATGCCTACACTATTGGTAGACACCCCTCTATTAAGGATGGACTTGGTTTTCGAAAGGAAACCAAGAACTTAACAAGCCAAAAGGCTCCCGTTCTCAACAAGGAGAAAGGGAAGGCTCCTATGGCTAGTAGTTCTCAAAAGTGTCATGCCTACATTTATGATAGAAAATTTTCTAGGAATACTCATTATAATAGAAGTTATGATCATGATGCCTATAATTCACATGCTATGTTTGCCTCTAGCTCTACTTTTGTGCATGGTAGAAGTAGGCCCAGGAGAAGTAATGTTGTGCCCCATGTGGCTAGGAGAATGTGTAATGAACCTTCTACCATTTACCATGCTTGCAATACTTCATTTGTTCTTTTATGTAAGAATGCAAAAGTAGTTGCTAGGAAATTGGGATCCAAATGCAAGGGAGACAAGACTTGCATATGGGTTCCAAAAACTGTTTTGACTAACCTTGTAGGACCCAACAAGAGTTGGGTACCTAAAACCCAAGCTTAAATTCCTTGCAGGTTTATGCATCCGGGGGCTCAAGCTGGATTATCGACAGCGGATGCACAAACCACATGACAGGGGAGAAGAAGATGTTCACCTCCTACGTCAAGAACAAGGATTCCCAGGATTCAATCATTTTTATATCCAATGTGTTCTTAGTTGAATCGCTCGGGTACAACTTATTGTCTGTGAGTCAATTATGTAACATGGGTTATAATTGTCTATTTACCAATATAGATGTATCTGTCTTTAGAAGGAGTGATGGTTCATTAGCTTTTAAGGGTGTATTAGACGACAAACTTTACTTAGTTGATTTTTCGAAAGAGGAGGCCGATCTAGATGCATGCTTAATAGCTAAGACTAGTATGGGCTGGCTGTGGCATCACCGTCTAGCACATGTTGGGATGAAGAACCTTCACAAACTTCTAAAGGGAGAACATGTGTTAGTACTAACCAATGTATGTTTCGAAAAAGATAGACCTTGTGCAGCTTGTCAGGCAGGGAAACAGGTGGGAAGCACTCATCACAACAAGAATGTGATGACAACATCAAGACCACTGGAGCTTCTTCACATGGACCTCTTCGGACCCGTTGCCTACCTTAGCATCGGGGGAAGTAAGTATGGTCTTGTAATTGTCGATGATTTTTCCCGCTTCACTTGGGTATTCTTTTTGTAGGATAAATCAGAAACCCAAGGGACCCTTAAGCGCTTTCTAAGGAGGGCTCAAAACGAATTTGAGCTCAAGGTGAAAAAGATAAGAAGCGACAACGGGTCCGAATTCAAGAATTTGCAAGTTGAGGAATATCTTGAGGAGGAAGGCGTCAAGCACGAGTTCTTCGCTCCCTACACACCACAACAAAACAATGTGGTAGAGAGGAAGAACAGGACGCTTATCGACATGGCGAGGACGATGCTTGGAGAGTTCAAGATGCCCGAGCGGTTTTGGTCGGAAGCTATGAACACAGCCTGCCACGCCATAAACCGGTTATATCTGCATCGCCTCCTTAAGAAGACCTCCTGCGAACTCCTTACCGGTAACAAACCAAATGTCTCTTACTTTCGTGTATTTGGGAGCAAATGTTACATTTTGGTGAAGAAAGGTAGACATTCTAAATTTGCTCCCAAAGTTGTAGAAGGGTTTTTACTAGGGTATGACTCAAATACAAAGGCGTATAGAGTCTTCAACAAATCATCGGGTTTGGTTGAAGTCTCTAGCGACGTTGTATTTGATGAGACTAATGGCTCTCCAAGAGAGCATGTTGATCTTGATGACATAGATGAAGATGATGTTCTGACGGCCGCAATGCACACAATGGCAATAGGTGATGTGCGACCACAGGAACAACAAGAGCAAGATCAGCCATCTTCCTCTACAATGGTGCATCCCCCAACTCAAGATGATGGACAGGTTCCTCAAGAAGAGGCGCGTGATCAAGGGGGAGCACAAGAAGAACAAGTTATGGAGGAAGAAGCACCACTGGCCCCTCCAACTCAAGTCCGAGCGACGATTCAAAGAAATCACCCCGTCGATCAGATTCTGGGTGACATAAGCAAGGGAATAACAACTCGCTCACGTTTAGCTAATTTTTGTGAGCATTACTCGTTTGTCTCTTCTATTGAGCCTTTCAGGGTAGAAGAGGCCTTGCAGGATCCGGACTGGGTGTTGGCTATGCAGGAAGAGCTCAACAACTTCTAGAGGAATGAAGTTTGGAGCCTGGTGCCACGTCCAAAGCAAAATGTTGTGGGAACCAAGTGGGTGTTCCGCAACAAGCAAGACGAGCACGGGGTGGTGACAAGAAACAAGGCTCGACTTGTGGCAAAAGGATATGCCCAAGTCACAGGTTTGGATTTCAAGGAGACTTTTGCTCCTGTGGCTAGGCTAGAGTCTATTCGAATATTATTAGCCTATGCCGCTCACCACTCTTTCAGGTTGTTTCAAATGGATGTGAAGAGCGCTTTCCTCAATGGGCCAATCAAGGAGGAGGTCTACGTGGAACAACCCCCTGGCTTTGAGGATGACAGGTACCCCGACCATGTGTTCAAACTCTCTAAGGCGCTCTATGGACTTAAGCAAGCCCCAAGAGCATGGTATGAATGCCTTAGAGATTTCTTAATTGCTAATGCTTTCAATGTTGGGAAAGCCGATCCCACTCTTTCACTAAGACTTGTGATGGTGATCTTTTTGTGTGCCAAATTTATGTCGATGACATAATATTTGGTTCTACTAACCAAAAGTCTTGTGAGGAGTTTAGCAGGGCGATGACTCAAAAGTTTGAGATGTCAATGATGGGTGAGTTGAACTACTTCCTTGGATTCCAAGTGAAGCAACTAAAGGATGACACCTTCCTCTCCCAAACGAAGTACACTCAAGATCTTCTCAAGAGGTTTGGGATGAAGGACGCCAAGCCCGCAAAGACACCAATGGGAACCGACGGACATGTCAACCTCAACAAAGGAGGTAAGTCCGTTGATCAAAAGGCATACCGGTATATGATAGGGTCATTACTTTATTTATGTGCTAGTAGACCGGATATTATGCTAAGCGTATGCATGTGTGCTAGATATCAATCCGACCCTAGGGAATGTCACCTTGTGGCTGTTAAGCGAATTCTTCGATATTTAGTTTCTACGCCTTGCTTCGGGATCTGGTATCCAAAGGGGTCTACCTTTGACTTGATTGGATATTCAGACTCCGATTATGCTGGATGCAAGGTTGATAGGAAGAGTACATCAGGGACGTGCCAATTCCTAGGAAGGTCCCTGGTGTCTTGGAGTTCAAAGAAACAAACATCCGTTACCCTATCCACCGCTGAGGCCGAGTATGTTGCTGCAGGACAGTGTTGCGTGCAACTACTTTGGATGAGGCAAACCCTCCGGGACTTTGGCTACAATCTGAGCAAAGTCCCGCTCCTATGTGACAATGAGAGTGCAATCCGCATGGCGGATAATCCTGTTGAACACAACCGCACTAAGCACATAGACATCCGGCATCACTTTCTGAGAGACCACTAGCAAAAGGGAGATATCGAGGTGTACCACATTAGCACCGAGAACCAGCTAGCCGATATCTTTACCAAGCCTTTAGATGAGAAAACCTTTTGCAGGTTGCGTAGTGAGCTAAATGTCTTAGATTCGCGTAACTCGGATTGATCCATAGCATATATGTAGTCTATGCATTTGATCATGTTACTTCATGAATTTATGTAATTTGTTGCTTATTTATGGTGCTCAAGTTGTGCAAGGGATCCCCGGACCTCACAAGTCCATGTGTGAATGATGCACATATTTAGGGGGAGATGTGCTACAACTTGACCCTTTGAGACTAACCTTTGTGTTTGAGTATACTTGATGTAGTATCAAAGGTGCATTGAAAGGGAAAGGTGAACTTGGACCATGCAAAGACTTCCACTACACTCTGGTATTAGTGTATTCATCTCCAAGTTCATACTAATGCTCTCATTGCCTTTTTGCTCTTAATTGATTTTTTTGGCGAGGCAATGGGGTTCAAGGGCCAAGAATGATCCCGTTTTGGTGCTTAATGCCAAAGGGGGAGAAATTAAGGCCAAAGCAAACAGATCAGCTACCACTTGTGAATTTTGAAAACAATAGAGTTAGAACTTTTGATTTGTCAAAATACTCTAATTGCAAAATTTGGTCTCTTATGGGGAAGAATTTTGATTATGGGAAAAAGGGGAGTTTTGGCACTTTTATCAATTCTTCTCTTGGAATATCTCTCTATGTGCCCAAACAAGTGTGTTTGACTTAGAGGTAGGGAAAAGAATTTGATTGCAAAAACAAACCAAGTGGTGGCAAAGAATGATCCAAATATGCCAAATTAGAGTAAAAAACAATTTGGTCCTCATTTGCATTGATATTGCACTTATTTTGGTTGCTTTTTGATGTGTTGGCATAAATCACCAAAAAGGGGGAGATTGAAAGGGAAATGTGCCCTTGGGCCATTTCTATAATGTTTTGGTGATTATGTGTCCAACACATAGCAAGTGAGTAGCTATGTGCCAAACAAGCAAGAAGTGCAAATCATGTAACAAGATACGTTTCTAGACTTAGTACATTGTTTTGAGTACTAACATATTTTGTCTAAGTGCTAGAAACAGGGAAAAAATAATTGGAAAAAGACTTGGCTTGATGCAGCCAAAATTCAGCTTACTCACTCGCCGCTCTCGGGAAATTGACGGCGGCGTACGACTAAAATTCACCGGACAGTGTCCGGTGCGCCATCGGGCCCGAAGTTGCAACGGTCGACTGCGCCTTATTTGGAAGGCAATCGCGCACTGGACAGCTACAGTGAGTGTCCGGTGGTGCACCGGACTATCCGGTGCACCACACGACAGAAGGCAAGATTAGCCTTCCAAGATTGTCTTCAACGGCTCGTAGCTGCCTTGGGGCTATAAAAGGGACCCCTAGGCGCATGGAGGAGACACACAAGCATTCACTAAGCATCCTAAGGCATCCAGACTCTGTTCCCGCGCATTCGTTTTGTTGTGTTAGAGATTTGAGCTCTATTTGAGTCAAGGACTCCCTGTGTTGTCATTTGAGCTCAAGTCTTCTCTTGTGTGCGTGGGTGTACTACGATTTGTGTCTTGTGTGTGTTGCTCATCCCAACCTTACTCCGTGCTTTCATTGTGATCTTTGTTGTAAGGGCGAGAGACCCAAATCTTGTGGAGATTCCTCGCAAACAGGAATAATCATCTAAAGGATAATCCGTGGTATTCAGGTTGATCATCGGATCACTTGAAAGGGGTTGAGTGCAACCCTCGTTCATTGGGACACCACAACGTGGAAGTAGGCAAGTGTTACTTGGCCGAACCACGGGATAAAAATCGCGTGTCTTGTGTTGATCTCTCTATGATTATTTGTGTTCACAAGAACTCGCTTCAAGTTATTTAGCCGTACTAACACTCATAACTAAGTTTTGTGGCTATTAGTGTTTGAATTTTACAGGATCACCTATTCACCCCCCTCTAGGTGCTCTCAATGTCAAGCAGGAAAGCAAGGTTGCTCTCATCATCCACACAAGAACATCATGACGACTGACAGGCCACTGGAGCTACTCCACATGGATATATTCGGCCCGATAGCTTACATAAGCATCGGCGGGAGTAAGTACTGTCTAGTAATTGTGGATGATTATTCTCGCTTCACTTGGGTATTCTTTTTGTAGGAAAAATCTCAAACCTAAGAAACTTTAAAGGGATTCTTGAGATGAGCTCAAAATGAGTTCGGATTAAGGATCAAGAAAATAAGAAGCGATAATTGGACGGAGTTCAATAACTCACAAATCGAAGGCTTTCTTGAGGATGAGGGCATCAAGCATGAGTTCTCTTCTCCCTACACACCTCAACAAAATGGTGTAGTGGAGAGGAAGAATAGAACTCTACTGGACAAGGTGAGGACCATGCTTGATGAGTACAAGACTCCAGACTGGTTTTGGGCGGAAGCAATCAACACTGCTTGCTACTCCATCAACCGGCTCTACCTTCACCAAATCCTCAAGAAGACATCTTATGAACTCCTTACTGGTAAAAAGCCCAATGTTTCATATTTTAGAGTCTTTGGTAGCAATTGTTTTATTCTTGTTAAAAGAGGTAGAAAATCTAAATTTGCTCCTAAGGATGTAGAAGGCTTTTTACTAGGATATGACTTAAACACAAGGGCATATAGAGTCTTCAACAAATCCATTGGATTAGTTGAGGTTTCTTGTGACATTGTGTTTGATGAGACTAATGGCTCCCAAGTAGAGCAAGGTGATCTTCATGAACTAGATGATGAAGAGGCTCCATGCGCCGCGCTAAGGAACATGTCCATTGGGGATGTGTGTCCTAAGGAATCCGAAGAGCCCACACAAGCACAAGATCAACCATCATCTTCCATGCAAGCATCTCCATCAACTCAAGATGAGGATCAGGCTCAAGACAATGAAGATGAAGATCAATATGATGAGCCACCTCAAGAGGAGGACAAGGATCAAGGGGGAGATGAAGTTGATCAAGACAAGGAGGATGATCAAGAAGTTCAGGGACAAAGACTGCCACATCCAAGAGTCCACCAAGCAATTCAACGAGATCACCCCGTCAACTCCATCCTTGGTGATATTCATAAGGGGGTAACCACTAGATCTCGAGCTGCTCATTTTTGTGAACATTACTCTTTTGTGTCCTCTATTGAGCCATACAGGGTGGAGGATGCACTAAGAGACCCGGATTGGGTGCTGGCAATGCAAGAGGAACTCAACAACTTCACAAGGAATGAGGTATGGCATTTAGTTCCACGTCCTAATCAAAATGTTGTAGGAACCAAGTGGGTATTCCGCAACAAGCAAGATGAGCATGGTGTGGTGACAAGAAACAAAGCCCGACTTTTGGCCAAAGGTTATTCACAAGTTGAAGGTTTGGACTTTGATGAAACTTATGCACCCGTAGGTAGGCTTGAGTGAATTTGTATATTACTTGCCTATGCTACTTACCATGGCTTTAAGCTTTATCAAATGGACGTGAAAAGTGCCTTCCTCAATGGACCAATCAAGGAAGAGGTCTATGTTGAGCAACCTCCTGGCTTTGAAGATAGTGAGTACCCTAACCATGTGTATAAACTCTCAAAGGCGCTATATGGGCTCAAGCAAGCCCCAAGAGCATGGTATGAATGCCTGCGAGATTTCCTTATCACTAATGGCTTCAAGATCGGAAAAGCCGATCCTACACTCTTTACTAAAACTGTTGCAAAAGATTTGTTTGTATGCCAAATTTATGTTGATGATATTATATTTGGGTCTACTGTAAATCCCAAATTTTGTATAAAAAAATCTACTTTGAGACCTAGGAGAGAGAATTTCAAGATTTAAGTATTTTAAAAAAAGACCCTCATATAATTTAAATCAACCTTTATTGGATAAGGCGATTAGAGGCATCCTCCAAAAGAATTAAGTTTAAGAAATACATTAATAAATATTATACACTAGAAAATCTCTTATTTTAAATAACTTTGAACATATTTTTAAATGGAATATACATTCAAGGGAATAGAATAATTAATAAGTGGATTAAAACTTGCATTCATGTTGGGAGTTCTTTTTGTTTGCGCATTTGATTTTGAAACATTGAACCCAGATTTAAATTTGAATTTTGTTTGAATCTAGTTTGGAAAAGAATAAAAGAAAAATAAATAAATTAATAAAACTACAATTTTTTTGCATGTTGGTGTTTTTGATCTGTGTGGGTGATCTTAAGTTTGAAAAAAAATTAAAACATAGTTGATATTATGATTTGAACCAAATTAGCAAAAGGGAGAATAGGATCAAGAATTTAAATAGAAAGTGAAGACTAGAAAATAAAAAGAAAATGAATTTCTTGCGCCATGGGCTGAATCTCTAGTTTGTTGGCCCATCCCCACCTACCTGCCAGCCCACACTACCTCAGCCCATCCCCCTTTCTCTTCACCGCCTGGCCCACTCGGCCGGCCCAACCGTAGCGCGATCACCACACCCTCTCTGGTGTGTGGCCCACTGCCTGTGGACCTCATTCCGCAGACGCACCCGTATGACTGGTAGGGTCGCCTCGTCAGCCGTTTCTTGGGAAAAATCCCAACAACCGGTGTAATCTCCCTAGGATCCTGGCTACCAGTTCACCTCGTGGCTATATAACCTGAGCCCGAACCAGCCTCCATCAACCCCAAATACCATCACGGCCATAGCAGATCGAAATTTGAGAAGAAGGGAGGGGAGCTTGTACTGCTGCCGTCATACTCGCGATGGGGTGTCGCTGTGACACAATCAAGTAGCTCTGGGGAGTCGCTGCGTGATGTATAAGCCATGTTGTAACGCCACAGATTTTAGAGTTGAATTTTTTTTCCTTTCTCTAGCTCATCAAATTCGGGCGTTACCTTCCCTATTTTTCTTTTCTTCTTGCTATGCCTTGTTCTTTTTCAAAGTTCTAGCGAGAATTAGCTCGACATCTTGTGTAGGTGAACCCTGGAAATATTTTCTTTGGTTGTTGCATCATGTTGAGCCACACATCTATTTCCTTTTGTGTGTATTTGCTTGGTTTCCATAAAGTATGCATTTAGTAGAAGGTTAGAGATAAAATAGATAATAGGAAAATAAGAAGAAAATAGAAAAGGGAAATCTCTCCCTCTCTCCTTTCGGCCCAGCCACGGCCCTTCCCCCCTCTCTCGTGGCCCAGCCGGCCCCGCGGCCTGGCGCCCCCTCCCCCCCCCCCGCGGCCCGGTTGGCGCGCGGCCCACCTGGTGCGGCCTACCCCGCCCCCCTTCGCTCTCCCTTGGGCCGGTCGGCTGGCGCGGCCCAGCTCGCCCCCCCGCGGCCCAGCTCGCCCCGTGGCCTAGCTTGCTCGAGTGGCCCAGCCGGCCCCCTCGCCCCGCGGCCAGCGCCCTGTGCCCCCCACGCGCGCCGCGCGCAGCGCGGGCGGTTACGCCGCCGCTGCCCTGGTGGGGCCCACCAGTCAACCCCCCAAAAAAAACCGCGTCCCGCTCTCTCCTCTACCCCCAAGCATGCCCTCTCTCCCCCCGCGCAGCTCACCCCTCTCTCCTTCACCTTGCCCACGCCGATCGGAGCTGCCCCTCGACGCCGACCGCCTGCGCCGCTCTCGCCCCCCGCGCGGTGAGGCCCGTCCCCCCTCTCTCTCCCCTGCCCACCCCTCTTCTTCCTTGGGCATGGCGGCCATGGCGCTCGCCCGGCGCGGCGCAGCGGACTCGGCGCGGCCCGGTGGCCAGGGCGCTCGCCCGGCTCGGCGTGGCGGCCCCGGCGTGCCCCAGCCCGCGGCGCGCCCCGGCTCGCCCGCCCCTGCCCGCGGCGGCCCCGGCTCGCCCCCTCCTCCCCGCGGCGCGGCGTGCCCGCCCCAGCCCGCCCCGGCGCGCTCGCCCCCAGTCCCGGTCCCTTCTGAAAGGGAAATGTGCCCTTGGGCCATTTCTATAATGCTTTGGTGATTAAGTGTCCAACACATAGTGAATGAGATATTGTGTGCCAAACAAGCAAAAAGGTGCAAATCATGTAACGAGGTACGTTTCTAGACTTAGTACAATGTTTTGAGTACTAACATATTTTGTCTAAGTGCTAGAAACAGAGAAAAGAAAAGAAGAAAAGGATTGCAAGTGACTTGGCTGTGTACAGCCAAAGTCCAGCTCGGTCTGGCACACCGGACTGTCCGATGGTGCACCGGACTGTCCGATGGTGCATCGGACAGTGTCTGGTGCGCTAGGCTGAACTCCGGTGAACAGGCCGCTCTCGGGAGAAGTTTGGCGGCGTACGACTATAATTCACAGGACTGTTCGGTGGTGCACCGGACTGTCCGGTGAGCCAACGGTCGTCTGCGCCAACGGTCGGCCACGCAATCTTCGTGCGACGCGTGGCCTGCACCAACGGTCGACGGGGGCACCGGACTATCCGGTGTGCACCGGACAGTGTCCGGTGCGCCAACCGATCTCGAGGACCAACTGTCGAATGCGCCAGAAAAGGAAGGAGATAGCGCACCGAACAACTACAGTGACTCTCCGGTGGCGCACCGGACTGTCCGATGCGCCACCCGACAGAAGGCAATCTTAGCCTTCCTTGTTGGCCTCCAACGGCTCCTAGCTGCCTTGGGGTTATAAAAGGGACCCCTAGGCGCATGGAGGAGACACCCAAGCATTCACTAAGCATTCTAAGTCTCCCACACTCCGTCTCCACGCACTTGATCGATTGTGTTAGTGATTTGAGCTCCGTTCTAGTTGTGAACTCGTTGTGCTTCATTTTGAGCTCAAGTCTTGGCTTGTGTGCGTGTGTGTTGCTGCGGATTTGTGTGTGTTGCTTCCCAACCTTACTCTTGTGTTTTCATTGTGATCTTTGTGTAAGGGCGAGAGACTCCAACTTGAGGAGATTCCTCGCAAATGGGAAAAAGAGATAAGAAAGAAAAGCCATGGTATTCAAGTTGATCATTGGATCACTTGAAAGGGGTTGAGTGCAACCCTCGTCCATTGGGACGCCACAACGTGGAAGTAGGCAAGTGCTACTTGGCCGAACCACGAGATAAAATCGTGTGTCTCTTGTGATTGCCTTCACATTGATTGTCTGTGTTCGCTAGAGCTCACATACTTGATTAACTTGCACTAACATCTTTATAATCAAGTTTGTGGAATGTAGTGTTGAATTTTACAGGATCACCTATTCACCCCCCTCTAGGTGCTTTCAATTGGTATCGGAGCCGTTCTCTTCACGTAAGGGACTAATCGCCCGAAGAGATGGATCCTAAAGGAAAGAGGATGGTGGTCAACGATAAGGAGAAGGAGTCCATCTTCAACGAGCCAAGAGATGACAAGCCCACTGATTCTGGCTCGAGTCACAAGAAGAAGGACGGGAAGAAGAAGAGGCGCATCAAGAAGATCGTCTACTACGACAGCGATGAATCTTCTTCTTCACGAAGAGACAACGACGACTATGACTCGTCTAAAAAGAAACCGGTTAATTCAAATTATTCATTTGATTATTCTCGTATTCCATTCAATTCCAATGCTCATTTGCTTTCAATTCCACTTGGTAAACCTCCACACTTTGATGGAGAGGACTACTCCTTTTGGAGTCATAAAATGCATAGTCACTTATTTTCTCTCCATCCTAGTATTTGGGAGATAGTTGAAAATGGAATGCACTTTGATAGTACGGATAACCCTGTATTTATTAATGAGCAAATTCATAAGAATGCACAAGCTACCACTGTTTTTCTAGCATCCTTGTGTAGAGACGAATACAACAAGGTGAGCGGCTTGGACAACGCCAAGCAAATCTAGGACACCCTCAAAATATCACATGAGGGAAACGACGCCACCATGATCACCAAAATAGAGTTGGTGGAAGGCAAGATGGGAAGGTTCGCAATGATCAGGGGAGAGGAGCCAACACAAACGTACAACAGGCTCAAGACCCTGGTCAACAAGATTAGGAGCTATGGAAGCACAAGATGGACGGACCACGATGTCGTCCGACTTATGCTCAGGTCTTTTACTGTTATTGACCCTCATCTTGTGAACCTCATCCGTGAAAATCCTAGGTACACAAAAATGACGCCCGAGGAGATACTCGGAAAATTTGTGAGCGAGCGCATGATGGTCAAGGAGGCAAGGTATGTTGATGATGCATTAAACGGCCCAATGCCCATCTACGAGCCACAACCCGTTGCGCTCAAGGCAACAAGCAGCAAGGAGGAGCTACCAAGCAAGGTTGCACAAGTAGAGGCTGCCGGGCTCAACGAGGATGAAATGGCGCTCATCATCAAGCGCTTCAAGACTGCTCTTAAAGGACACAAGGAGTACCCCAATAAGAACAAAACAAGGGGAAAGCGCTCCTGCTTCAAGTGTAGTAAGACTGGTCACTTTATAGCAAATTATCCCAATAATGCTAATGACCAGGAACGAGAAAAGAACGGGAAGAAGGAGAAGAAAAAGAACTACAGGAAGGCAAAGGGCGAGGCACACCTCGGAAAGGAATGGGACTCGGACTGCTCTTCTTCCGACTCCGATGACTAAGGACTCGCTGCCTCGGCCTTCAACAAGTCCTCTCTCTTCCCCAACAAACGACACACTTGCCTCATGGCCAAGGAGAAGAAGGTAAGTGTTCATGATACCCCTAAATACACTACTTCTAGTGATGACGATTCTAGTGATGATGAAGTAGATTACTCAAGCTTATTCAAAGGTTTAGATAGAGCTAAAGTAGATAAAATCAATGAATTGATTGATGCATTAAATGAAAATAATAGACTCTTAGAAAAGCAAGATGATATTTTGTATGAAGAGCATGATAAGTTTGTTAGTGTGCAAAAATCTCTTGCTTTAGAAATTAAAAGAAATGAAATGTTATCCTCTAAATTGTCTGTGTGCCATGAATCAATCTCTATCTTAAAGATTTTGAACGATGATTTAAATGCTAAGCTAGAGGTAGCCAATAAATCTAGTTCATGTGTAGAACATGTTGTAATTTGTAATGGATGTAAGGACTTTGATGTTAATGCTTGTAATGAACATCTTATTGCTATTACAAAATTGAATGATGAAGTGGCAAGTCTTAATGCTCAACTTAAGACTTGCAAAATTGATTTTGATAAGTTAAAATTTGCTAGGGATGCCTACACCGTTGGTAGACACCCCTCAATAAAGGATGGACTTGGCTTTCAAAAGGAAGCCAAGAACTTAACAAGTCAAAGGGCTCCCATTCCCAACAAGGAGAAAGGAAAGGCCCCTATGGCTAGTAGCATTCAAAGGAATCATGCTTTCATTTATGATAGAAAATTTTCTAGGAATGCGCATTATAATAGGAGTTATGTTGATTATAATGATTCACATGCTATGTTAGCCTCTAGCTCTACTTTTGTGCATGGTAGGCCTAGGAAAAGTAATGTTGTGCATCATGTGCCTAGGAGAGTATGTAATAAACCTTCTACTATTTACCATGCTTGCAATACTTCTTTTGCAATCTTTTGTAAGAATGAAAAAGTAGTTGCTAGGAAGTTGGGGTCCAAATGCAAGGGAGATAAGACTTGTATTTGGGTCCCAAAGGCTATCGTGACTAACCTTGTAGGACCCAACAAGAGTTGGGTACCTAAAACCCAAGTGTAAATTGCCTGCAGGTTTATGCATCCGGGGGCTCAAGCTAGATTATCGACAACGGATGCACAAACCACATGACGCGGGAGAAGAAGATGTTCACCTCCTATGTCAAGAACAAGGATTTCCTGTCACACCCGGGTTTTAGGGGTCCAAAGCCTGGGCGCGAACATAATCACCAGGTGTGCTGGGACCAAGTCTCACACATATGATGAATCATGGCACATGATCAAATGTCACAACTTTACTATATAATAGGAGTTCTATACAAAATAAATAATTACATATAAGGAGACAACGGTCCAGCAACCCAAAGTTGACTGGGAGACGACGGCCTAGATCTCTCACGAACCCATCGCATCATCCTCCTTGCGCCTCATCCTGCGGTATCTGTTCTTGACCTGTGGGGGGGGTGTGAGACAGCAAGAGTGAGCTCACATACGTTCATCGCTCAACAAGTTGTGGGGAATAATGTGCATGAACTCGCCAAAGGTGGGAGCTCATGAAGTGTAAGGCTTACCAAAAAGGATGGTTGAAGCTGAGCATTGCTTTTAAAGTTGGTCAAAATTTTATTAGCAATTACTAAGTATAAGTAAATACCAACCCAATTAAATAGTAGAACAGAAGTAACAACATCACCTGCGATGCAATGCATATGACAAATTAAATTTAGTTTCATAATTTAATCATCAGAGAGTCCTGAGCTACTCATGAGCGTGAGCTCGGCTAGTATACCAGTTTTACACTCTGCAGAGGTTGTACCCTTTACCCACAAGTCATGTTACCCGTCTGCCAAGGGATCGCGACTTCCCATACACCTCTACCGAGGAGGCGAGGCAGGGTAACACTACGAGGCCTTTACAAAGTTCCACTAGCTTCAGAAAACCCGCTACAGTTTTGTCGGGGACCATAATTAGGGGTACCCTCAAGGCTCCTAATTCTCATCTGGTAACCCCCATCAGCACGAAGCTGCAAAGGCCTGATGGGTGCGATTAAGTCAGGGATTAGTCCATTCGAGGGACATGATCACGCCTCACCCGAGCCTAGCCTCGGACAAGGGCAGCCGACCCCGGAGGATTTCCGTCTCGCCCGAGGCCCCCCTTCAGCGGCGAACATATTCCCGGCTCGCCCGAGGCCCTGCCTTCGCTAAGAAGCAACCCTGACCAAATCGCCGCACCGACCGACCAAGTCGCAGGAGCATTTAATGCAAAGGTGGCCTGACGCCCTTATCCTGGCGCGCACCCCCCAGCCAGCAAAGCCGAAGTGACCGCCGTCACTTCGCCTCTCCACTGACCGGCCTGACAGAAGGACAACACCACCTATGCCACACCGACTGCAGTGCCACTGGACAGAGTAAGACTGACAGGCAGTCAGGCCCTGTCGGAGGCACCATAGGAAGCTCCGCTTCGCCCGACCAAGGGCTCGGACTTGGGCTCGGCCCCGGAAGACGGCGAACTCCGCTCCGCCCGACCCAGGGCTCGGACTCGGGCTAAGTCCCAGAAGACGGCGAACTCTGCTCCGCCCGACCCAGGGCTCGGACTCGGGCTAAGTCCCGGAAGACGGCGAACTCCGCTCCGCCCGACCCAGGGCTCGGACTCGGGCTAAGTCCTAGAAGACGACGATCTCCGCCTCGCCCGACCCAGGGCTTGGATTTGGGCTCGGCCCCAGAAGACGACGATCTCCGCCTCGCCCAACCTAGGGCTCGGACTTGGGCTCGGCCCCAGAAGACGGCAATCTCCGCCTCGCCCGACCCGGGGGCTCGGACTCGACCTCGGCTTCGGAGGAGCTTCCACATCGCCCAACCTAGGGCATAGACCAGCCACGTCAACAGGAGGCGCCATCATCACCCTACCCCGAGCTGACTTGGGCCACAGGGAACAAGACCGGCGTCCCATCTGGCTCGCTCCGCCAGATAGGCAATGATGGCGCCCCGCATGCTCTGTGACGACGGCGGCTCTCCGCCCCCTTACGGAAGCAAGAGGACGTCAGCAAGGACTCAACCGCTCCGACAGCTGTCCCTCCACCAAGCTCCATCGCTCCTTCGACGGCCACGACATCACACCAGCTAGGTGCCAAGATCTCTCCGGCTGCCACAACGGCATGTACCTGGGGCGCTAGCTCACCTCCGCTAGACACGTAGCACCCTGCTACACCCCCCATTGTACACCTGGATCCTCTCCTTACGCCTATAAAAGGGAGGACCAGGGCCCTCTTAGAGAAGGTTGGCCGCGCGGGGACGACGACGAGAACAGGCGCTCGCTTGGAGCCGCTCGCTCCCTCTCCCGCGTGGACGCTTGTAACCCCCTACTGCAAGCGCACCCGACCTAGGCACGGGACGAACACGAGGGCCGCGGGATTCCCACCTCTCTCACGCCGGTCTCCGGCCGCCTCGCTCTCCCCCCTTCGCGCTCGCCCTCGCGCTCGACCCATCTGGGCTGGGGCACGCGGCGACATTCACTCGTCGGCCCAGGGACCCCCCGGTCTCGGAACGCCGACAGTTGGCGCGCCAGGTAGGGGCCTGCTGCGTGTTGACGAACAGCTTCCCGTCAAGCTCCAGATGGGCAGTCTCCAGCAACCTCTCCAACCCGAGACGGTGCTCCGTTTCGGGAGTCTTGAGTTCATATCCCTCGACGGCAGCTACGACATGATACTCCTTCCACCGCCGTGCGACAACAACGGTGGCGGCCGACAACCCGCCTGCCGGCGGCGGAATCGGCGACGTCTTCCCCGCATGGTGGAAGAGCAACCTTCGAGCTCACCCTGTCCTCTCCCCCGCCGACGGAGGAGGAGGCGGGGCAACCAAGGCCAAGCAGGAGGCAGCGCCTCGTCGGCTGTCGAGCGAGTCGATGGTCCCGGCACCCCAACGGGGGGCGCACCGGGCGTCGACCTCGCGTTTGAGACGAAGGCGAGCGCCGTCTCCCCGCGACACGCCAATCCCGAGCAAGCGGACGACGCTAGCACACTCGCGAAAAGCTTGCTGGACGTCACCCTCGTACCTGAGACGACGGCACAGTCAGTCCCCGACGCGACCTTATCGCCGCCCGTCGACCAAAAGGTACCGATCGATTCCCATCTCGCGTCTTTCGGTTTCAGCCTCAACCCGTCTAGTGACTTCGTTTTGGCGGGCGCTCTCGTAGAGGCAAATCCAGACTCTCTGGGGTTTCGTGTGAGGTCACCTTGGGACCGGCTGATGGACGTCTCGACCTACGGGCCCTCTGGGTCCGAGGAAGACGACGAACCCAGCATCTGTTGGGATTTCTCTGGACTTGGCAACCCCAGTGCCGTGCGAGACTTCATGACCGCATGTGACTACTGCCTTTCCGACTGTTCCGACGGTAGCTGTAGCCTCGGCGACGAGGACCGCGGCCCAAGTCGCGAATGCTTCCACGTCGATCTAGATGGTCCCCCCGAAGGCAACCATCTCGGCATGCCGGAGGACGGTGACCTCCCTAGGCCGGTGCCTCGCGTTGACATCCCACGGGAGCTAGCTGTGGTCCCCGTTCAGGCGGGGGGTCATGACCCACAGCTCGAGCAAATCCGCGGGGTGCAGGTCGGGCTCGACGAGGGAGCAGGAGCGCTGGAGCCGATCCGTCGGGACGTCGGGCAGGCATGGGCGGGCCAACCTCCGGCCGGAGAAATACGTCATCTACCCCAGGGCTTCCAGCGCCGCATCACCGACGACGTCAGGATCAGGCCACCACCCGCATCCAGTGGGGTCGGCCAGAACCTGGCGGCAGCAGCAATGCTTCTTCGCGTGATGCCAGAGCCATCAACCACCGAGGGGCGGCGAATCCAGGGAGAGCTCAAGAATCTCCTGGAAGGCGCCGTGGTCCGACGGGCCGAGAGCTCTGCCTCCCGAAGGCAGGGGTACCCCTCGGAACCTCATGCTGCGACTTCCCGATTCATGCGGGAAGCCTCGGTCTACACCGGGCGCACGTGCAACACCGCGCCTGCGGCCCCAGGTCGCCTCGGCAACGAGCACCACCACCACGACCGACGGGCCCACCTCGACGAGAGGGTGCGCCGAGGCTACCACCCCAGGCGTGGGGGACGCTACGACAGCGGGGAGGATCGGAGTCCCTCGCCCGAACCACCCGGTCTGCAAGCCTTCAGCCGAGCCATTCGACGGGCGCCGTTCCCGACCCGGTTCCGACCCCCGGCTACTATCACAAAGTACTCGGGGGAGACGAGACCGGAACTGTGGCTCGCGGACTACCTTCTGGCCTGCCAACTGGGTGGAACGGACGATGACAACCTCATCATCCGCAACCTCCCCCTGTTCCTCTCTGACTCCGCTCGCGCCTGGTTGGAGCACCTGCCTCCGGGGCAGATCTCCAACTGGGACGACCTAGTCCAAGCTTTCGCCGGCAATTTCCAGGGCACGTATGTGCGCCCCGGGAATTCCTGGGACCTCCGAAGCTGCCGACAGCAGCCGGGAGAGTCTCTCCGAGACTACATCCGGCGATTCTCGAAGCAGCGCACCGAGCTGCCCAACGTCACCGACTCGGATGTCATCGGCGCGTTCCTCGCTGGCACCACCTGCCGCGACCTGGTGAGCAAGCTGGGCCGCAAGACCCCCACCAGAGCGAGCGAGCTGATGGACATCGCCACCAAGTTCGCCTCCTGCCAGGAGGCGGTCGAGGCTATCTTCCGAAAGGACAAGCAGCCCCAGGGCCGCCCATCGGAAGGTACTCCCGAGGCGTCAACTCAGCGCGGCGCCAAGAAGAAGGGCAAGAAAAAGTCGCAAACGAAACGCGACGCCGCCGACGCGGACCTTGTCGCCGCCGCCGAGTACAAGAACCCTCGGAAGCCCCCCGGAGGTGCCAACCTCTTCGACAAGATGCTCAAGGAGCCGTGCCCCTATCACCAGGGACCCGTCAAGCACACCCTTGAGGAGTGCGTCATGCTTCGGCGCCACTTCCACAGGGCCGGGCCACCCTTGGAGGGTGGCAAGGCCCGCGACGACGACAAGAAGGAAGATCACCAAACAGGAGAGTTCCCCGAGGTCCGCGACTGCTTCATGATCTATGGTGGGCAAGCGGCGAACGCCTCGGCTCGGCACCGCAAGCAAGAGCACCGGGAGGTCTGCTCGGTCAAGGTGGCGGTGCCAGTCTATCTAGACTGGTCCGACAAGCCCATCACCTTCGACCGAGACGATCACCCCGACCATGTGCCGAGCCCGGGGAAATACCCGCTCGTCGTCGACCCCGTCATCGGCGATGTCAGGCTCACCAAGGTCCTCATGGACGGAGGCAGCAGCCTCAACATCATCTACGCCGAGACCCTCGGGCTCCTGCGTGTTGATCTGTCCTTTGTCCGGGCAGGCGCTGTGCCCTTCCATGGGATCATCCCCGGGAAGCGCGTCCAACCCCTCGGACAGCTCGACCTTCCCGTCTGCTTCAGAACACCCTCCAACTTCCGAAGGGAGACCCTGACGTTCGAGGTGGTCGGGTTCCGAGGAACCTACCACGCGGTACTGGGGAGGCCGTGCTACACTAAGTTCATGGCCGTCCCCAACTACACCTACCTGAAGCTCAAGATGTCGGGCCCCAACGGGGTCATCACCGTCGGCCCTACGTACAAACATGCGTTCGAATGCGACGTGGAGTGCGTGGAGTACGCCGAGGCCCTCGCCGAGTCCGAGGCCCTCATCGCCGACCTGGAGAGCCTCTCTAAGGAGGTGCCAGACGTGAAGCGTCACGCCGGCAACTTTGAGCCAGCGGAGACGGTTAAGTCCGTCCCCCTCGACCCCAGCGGCGACACCTCCAAGCAGATCCGGATCGGCTCCGGGTTCGATCCCAAATAGGAAGCAGTGCTCGTCGACTTTCTCCGCGCGAACGCCGACGTCTTCGCGTGGAGTCCCTCGGACATGCCCGGCGTACCGAGGGATGTCGCCGAGCACTCGCTGGACATCCGAGCCGGAGCCCGACCCGTCAAGCACCCGCTGCGCCGATTCGACGAGGAGAAGCGCAGAGCCATAGGCGAGGAGATTCACAAGCTAATGGCGGCAGGGTTCATCAAAGAGGTATTCCATCCCGAATGGCTTGCCAACCCTGTGCTTGTGAGAAAGAAAGGGGGGAAATGGCGGATGTGTGTAGACTACACTGGTCTCAACAAAGCATGTCCGAAGGTTCCCTACCCTCTGCCTCGCATCGACCAAATCGTGGATTCCACTGCTGGGTGCGAAACCCTGTCTTTCCTCGATGCCTACTAGGGGTCCGACGCCTCGACGCTCGTGGTGACTCGCAGCTCGTCATCGACCAAGTCATGAAGAACTCCCATTGCCGCGACTCGTTGATGGAGGCCTACTGCGATGAGGTTCGACGCCTGGAAGACAAGTTCTACGGGCTCGAGCTCAACCACATCGCTCGGCGCTACAACGAGACTGCGGACGAGCTGGCTAAAATAGCCTCGGGGCGAACGACGGTTCCCCCGGACGTCTTCTCCCGAGACCTGCATCAACCCTCCGTCAAGATCGACGACACGTCCGAGCCCGAGGTACCCTCGGTGTGACGGAACCTTCCAAGTAATTAGGCCCACCTACAGTTGTCCTTGTCTAGCAGACATCAGACACCCTGTAGATGTTCCTAAGTTACTTGACAAGCTCGGTATCTTTCCCGACCTCACCAGGAACGTTTCACCCGTCTTGTAGACATTACAGAACATCGGAGATAAAGAAATGCGGAAGCGGATTACATAAACTTACATTTATTTTAAAAGCAAGCTCGAGTTATTTTATTACAGACCAGACTAAAAGTGAGTGCAGAGTAGTAATATTATACAAACCAAGGGAGGCACAAACGTCTCCCGATAAGCTATAAACAAAAGATCCTATATGGAGGACCGAGTCCTCCCGCACTTCAGTCTTGTTTTTCTTCTTTGGGAACCACCCTGGCACAGAAGCAGCAAAAGTCTGCTACTTCCTCACCTAAAAACAACGAAGGGATAAACCCTGAGTATGGAATTACTCAGCAAGTCTTACCCGACTAAAGAAAAGACTCTCAAGGGTATGCTGGTTATATGGGAGGCAAGGTAAGGCTTCTCAATAATCAAAGACTCTGTTTTGCAGAAATGCTTACTAAAGTGGATCCTTAAAAATCCAATTTTATTTGTCAAGTTAGGTAAAATTACCTGCACTAGAGTTCTTTCTACCCTAGTTCAATCACTGGTCCTGCACTAGCCAATTTCTTAACAAAAACCCATCATCTTTAGTGGAATGCTACGTGTAAGTCAGTGGCCAAGTCTCCATAACCGCGGAGGTACGGCGATCCGAATCGATTATACTCAGCTGAGGATCTCCAATCACACGACATATGTAGCAGTTAACCCTTGCATATGTCAACCCGCCACCGGGGTTCTTAAGACCGGATCAGGTTCACGCAAACCGAGAGCACAGATACACCACCGTCCAGCCTCTTGCTACGGAGGGTACACGCTACTCTCGCCACCGCTCCACGCCCATTTCGTGTTATCTTATTCCGGCCTTAGTCTGCCCGAGGCAAGGCTTACCCATGACGAGGCATGTGACCAGTTAAAGGGTCCTCGGTCAGCAGGCCTACATCGACAAGGTCCTTAATCGACTCAGACGGAGACACTACACCGAGACGCTCTTCTCGTGCAAGTCACCCGCCCGGTCTCAGCTTAATCATTTAACCCAAAACTTGGTACCTGGCAGAGGTACATCTTTTCCAATGTTGAATCCATCACGACCGTGATGGATTCACCATCAAGTTTTATTTTCGAAAACATCCCACCCACTTTTGCCACATCATATTTTGTAAAAACAAAACATTTTGTTTTTCTAAAGCAAGGCTAAGCATCAAAATCTTTTGTAAAACAGGTGATCAAGGAAGGTAATCAAATTCAAGGAAGGTAATGCAGGAATTGTTTTATCAATCAACTCCTATCACCTAATGCAGCAATTAAGTGAGAAAGATTTTAAAAACGACAAGGGGGTGGCAAATGCACCGGGGCTTGCCTTTATTATCAGGTGAGTCCTGCTCGGATCCACAAATATCGAAATAAAAGCAGTTGCCTGCTTGAGGATCTGAGGTTGGTGGAGTTCCCTCTTCAGTGACTTCTTCTTCTTCTTCGTGTTCTAACATAACCATATATATGCATATGAATGGATGCCATGGGGTGCTCATGAGAATGCAAAGTCAATATAAACTTATTATCTATGTCTTGAATACAACTTTTCTTCACGGAATTCCGGGAACTTAGGGTTTCCGGAGTCGGTAAAGGAGTTCACATGGCAGGGGGGGTGTTTTGGGGTTTGGTGATCAAACAAGGTCCAAAACAATTCAAACTCTACCCTAGGCTTCTAAATATTGTTTTAAGTTCCCACAAAAAGTTTGGGCATTTTTGGACTTACCAATTATTTTCTAAAATTCCATAACTAATACTTTTAACTACTTTAAATACCCTAAAATTTCTTATTTCCACTAAAAATCACAAAACTATTTTTGTTAAATTCTAGGGAAAATAACAAGCCTAGGAAAATTTGTTTCACAATTTTAGCATTTTTCTACATTTTTCTATAATTGTTTTGGCTCTGGAGATAAAAGAAAAAAGAAAAACAATTGAATAGCACTGGGCCGAATCCAGCCCAGGCGGCCCAGCTAGGGCAGAAAGGCGCCCGCGCGCGCACCCGCGCTGGCGGCTTTGCAAAAATACCCTCGGGGTTCTCATTAACTGGGATCCGGTCTTTCTACTGTTTTCCTGTGTCACTGACGCTTTGCACAGAGGCCCTTGAGGTTCTATTTCTTCGCAGTGGGCGGTCCACGACGGCGACGCACGCGGAGAGATTCCGGCGAGGTCCTGGACCGGCCGATTGGGGCTATGGCTGGGTTCTCCGAGCGGCGGACATGAAATCGGGGTCAC
Source organism: Zea luxurians (assembly GCA_029449295.1). Lineage (NCBI taxonomy): Eukaryota > Viridiplantae > Streptophyta > Magnoliopsida > Poales > Poaceae > Zea > Zea luxurians. The sequence goes on along the minus strand of JAOPSE010000052.1, from coordinate 15,219,988 downwards.
CATGATCATTTCCCCTAACTTAATTGCGCTATTGATCAACTATGGAGCTCTGGCCACGGTGGCCGTAAGCATAGCGACTATATGGTTGTGTTCCCGGTGACCAGAGGGCTCTTAGTTCAATTCAATGGCTCGGCAAGCATCGTAAACACATAAGAACGCTTAAAGAAGAGAACAGAGGGGAGGAGCTAACCGGAGTTGGGCTGACCACGGCGGGGTTGAGCTCACGGTGTTTTAGAACTGATTTGGGGAGAATGCGCAATTCGAGCGTGCTGGTGGACGATCGAGGGTGGGAGCGGGTGCTACAGCTTCACAACTACATGGTGCAGCTACGTGCGAGGTCAATTTATAGAGCTAGCGGGCAGTGGCGATCAATTTAGCCGAGCCGAGCTGGCGGCCGGAGAGGAGGAAGAAGGCGGCGCGGTGAATTCGTGGCTATCGCCGTGGCAAGCTCCCCGTCGACGATGGGACGGGTATAGGGAGTCATGGCGACGCGGTGGAAAGTTAAAGCCACGCGGCGCAAGGCTAGGAGGCGGCGGTCACCGGCGTTCTTATCGATCTCCGCCGCGGTGACGCATGTACGGTGGCCGAACTTGTTTATGGCCGGAGTTATCCACGGCGAGGACATTTACGTGATCCAAAGTGTTATCCAGCCAAGCCGAGCTCAGATCACGGCAACCGCAGCACGAATCGCGGCGGAGGGAGCCGTCGGCGGTGAGGACAGCCGCGCTGGCGGTCTGATCCGGTGGGTACTGTACCATCAGGAGCACTTATTCAGAGAACCTGACAGCCAGAGTTGAGGGTCGATTTTCTTCCAAATTTCTGTGGCAACACAAACCAAACTCTGCAGCAAAGTTATATATCTACTAACCAGCTACAAGTTTGTCATAGATGCCATGGGCAGATTCATGCTGGATCATAGAGGAATCTTTGCTCAAAGTCTCTGTGGTTACACTGTTTCTCTAAAAATTCAGACTCAGTGACCTGATAGTCCAACTTTGGCTGGGTTTTTCTCCAAATTTCTCATAAGACCATGGCTTGAATCCTTAAACAAAGTTGTTCTCCTATAATTGGGTTACAATTTTGATGTGGCGACCTAGGGCAAAAACCCTATAATTTGAAAGATGCAAAGCTCCAAAGTTGAGCCAAATCTCTGATTTTCAGACTTAAAATAGAACTCAAATGAGGTCCATTTTGCATTTAAGTCCAAAACTTAGGGTTTTGCTTGCAAATTCACATATTTGTGAACCAAATGACTTAAAATACTTATTTGGCTTGGTTTTTGCACTTTAGCCCAAAAATGGACTAATTTTGCACATAAGCCCCTAGGGTTTGGTTTCAGGGTTTTCCAGGGTTCCAATTAGGGTTTCTGGTATCCCAGGGGTATAAAAGGAATTCAAGTTTATTCTTAGAGTCATTTCATGACTTTTACCCTAAAGTCTTTAGGTTTTCTTAACTTGGGTTAAGTTTTACCCCTTTAACCACTATTTAGGGTTAAGTCCTTTAACCAGGGTTCTATTTGCAAAAACATTAAAACAATACAACTTGTTTGAAATTTTTGCCTAGTGAATGCACTCTAGGTGTGTCAAACATATGCAATGCCAATGCTTATGATGCCATGCTCAAGTTTTAGTTATAGTAACACCAGGGGTGTTACATCCTTCCCCCCATAAAAGAATCTCGTCCCGAGATTTAAAGTCCTAGGGTGAGTAATGGAAAAGGAAATGTGTCACATTTTTATTTCCTTATTTCTGGTACAAGGCAGGGTGGTGTGGGGTTCATTCCTTTATTGCCATAACCATATACACTTTACAAGTTACATGAGGCTAGAAAGCCTGGGAAATTCTTATTCAAGAAGTCTTGAGTTTCCCATGTAGCCTCTTCTTCAGAATGCTGGTTCCATTGTATCTTGTAGAACTTGAGAGTCTTTCTTCGGGTAACCCTGTCCTTTTGATCCAGAACTCGAATAGGATGTTCTGAGTACGTTAAGTCTGGTTTCAGGACAACATCTGTCACTCCAATGGTTCGATCGGGAACCCGAAGACACTTCTTTAATTGCGATACATGAAACACATTATGTACAGCAGACAATGTTTCGGGGAGCTGGAGTCGGTATGCCACGGGTCCACATTGCTCAAGTACCAAGAATGGACCAATGTACCTGGGTGCAAGTTTCCCTTTAACCCCAAAACGCGATACACCCTTCATTGGTGAGACCTTCAGGTAAACATAGTCTCCTTCCAAGAAATATAAGGGCATTCGCCGTGTGTCTGCATAACTCTTCTGACGAGCTTGTGCTTTCTTCATATTATGAATAACTTTCTGAACCTTATCCTCGGTTTCTTTTACCATATCAGGCCTAAAGAAATACCTTTCACCAGGTTCAGACCAATTTAGCGGAGTTCGACACCGACGTCCGTATAAAGCTTCAAAAGGTGCCATCTTGATACTTTCTTGATAACTGTTATTATATGAAAACTCTGCCAAAGGTAAACATTCATCCCATTTTGGTGAGAAATCCAGGACACATGCCCGTAGCATATCTTCAAGTATTTGGTTCACTCTCTCAGTCTGTCCACTGGTTTGAGGATGATAGGCCGAACTGTGGAGTAACTTAGTACCCAAAGATTTGTGAAGTGCTTCCCAAAACTTGGCTACAAATTGAGGTCCACGATCCGACACTATGGTCTTTGGAACACCATGCAGACTAAGAATACGAGCAATGTACAATTGGGCATAGACAGTAACCGGAGAATTTGTCTTGACCGGTAGAAAGTGAGCAATCTTTGTAAGCCGATCAATTATAACCCAAATAGAGTCATACCCTTTTATCGTCCTGGGTAATCCCACAATAAAGTCCATGCTGATGTCTTCCCATTTCCATGTTGGTATTGGTAATGACTGCAATGGACCAGCAGTTTTCATGTGTATGGCCTTGACACGTCTACAAGTGTCACACTTAGCCACATAGCGTGCAATTTCAATTTTCATCTTTGTCCACCAGTAGTGTTGTTTTAGATCATGATACATCTTAGTGCTTCCCGGATGAATAGAATAGCGACTAAGATGCGCTTCATCTAAGATTTGCTGGCGGAGTTCTTCATTCTTTGGCACTACTATGCGGTTATTAAACCATAACACACCTTGATCGTCTTCCTTGAAACATTTGGCTGTACCAGCCCTTATCTTCTCTCGTATGTGCTTCATGCCCAGATTATCCTTTTGAGCATCAATTATTTTCTGCAGAATGGTTGACTCAAGCCTTAGCTGATTCAGAGTCCCTTGTTGGATTATCCCCAGGTTTAGCTTCTCCATTTCTTGACATAAAGTGTTTTCGGAGGTCTTTGCCATAAGACAATGGCAGGAAGTCTTACGACTCAATGCATCTGCCACCACATTGGCCTTGCCTGGGTGATAATGGATCTCCAGTTCATAGTCTTTAATGAGCTCAAGCCATCGTCTTTGCCTCATATTTAACTCTGACTGGGTAAAGATATACTTCAAACTTTTATGATCTGTATATATGTGACAGATATTTCCCAGCAGATAGTGACGCCATATTTTCAGGGCATGAACCACAGCAGCTAACTCTAGATCATGTGTTGGATAATGTTCCTCATGTCGGCGTAACTGCCTTGAAGCATACGCAATTACTCGACCTTCTTGCATCAGTACACAGCCGAGCCCACTGCCAGATGCATCACAATATACATCAAAAGGCTTAGTGATGTCCGGTTGAGCCAATACCGGAGCAGTGGTTAATAGTGTCTTCAATTGCTCAAAGGCTTCATTACACTTAGAAGACCAATTGAATTTAATATCATTCTTCAATAAACTTGTGATTGGCTTCACAAGCTTAGAAAAATCGGGTATGAATCTGCGATAATACCCAGCTAGTCCAAGAAAACTCCAGACTTGATGAACAGTGGTTGGAGGTTTCCACTCTAGAATATCTTTGACCTTGCTAGGATCTACCGCAATTCCTTTAGCTGATAACACGTGCCCCAAAAATTGAATTTCTTCCAGCCAGAACGCGCATTTGCTGAACTTGGCATACAGCTGATGTTCCCTCAGGCGCGTCAATACAATCCGTAGATGCTGAGCATGCTCCTCTTCATTTTTAGAGTATATCAAAATATCGTCGATGAAGACCACCACGAACTTGTCCAACTCGGGCATGAATACCGAGTTCATTAAATAGGTGAAGTGGGCAGGAGCATTTGTGAGCCCGAAAGACATTACCAGGTATTCAAACAATCCATACCGCGTAGTAAACGCGGTCTTCGGTATATCCTCGGGCCGAATACGGATTTGATGATAGCCCGACCTGAGATCAATTTTGGAAAATACCCTCGCCCCAGTCAGTTGATCAAATAAGATATCGATCCTTGGAAGGGGGTACTTATTCTTGATGGTGACCTCATTCAGGGGCCGATAGTCCACGCACATGCGCAAGGTTTGATCCTTCTTCTTGACAAAAATGGCGGGACAACCCCATGGGGACGAGCTTGACCGGATGAATCCCTTATTCAGCAGATCTTGTAACTGAATCTTCAATTCCGCCAACTCATTAGGGGGCATACGGTACGATCTTTGAGAGATGGGAGCCGTACCGGGCTTTAGCTCAATTACGAATTCTACATCTCTTTCAGGGGGTAGTCCAGGCAAATCTTCCGGAAATACATCTGGAAACTCACATACTACCGGAATGTTCTTGATCTCCGGTACAATGGCTTCAAATATTCTACCAGAAGCTTTGGCTGGATTGGTTTTGGGGAGAGACAAAAGAATTTCTTCTTGATTATAGCTCAACCTGACGGTTCTGAGTTCAGTGTTGAGAATTGCCTTGTGTTGAGTTAACCAATTCATACCCAAAATTACATCTATATCCTGGCCTTTCAGAACAATCATATTAGCAGGAAAGTTCCGTCCGGCCATTGTTACTGGCACTTCATAGGCCACTTCTCTAGTAAAAATGTGTCCCCCAGGTGAATGAATTTTAAATCCCTCTTTTGATTCATGACATGCAATGTGATGTTGCTCCACAAATTTCTTGCTAATGAAGGTATGCGAAGCACCAGAATCAAAAAGAATTATTGCAGGGTGACTGGCCACGGGAAACGTACCCATCATCACCGGCTCTCCCTCCGGTGTAGTGGCCACTTGGGTGTAATATACACGCCCCGTTTTCTTGGTATTCCTCCCCGCAGCATTTCCCTTGGGCTGAGTGGACTTCCCAGTTCCTTGCTGAGCATTGGATTGATTTTGCTTAGGGTACGGGCAGTCTTTGATAAAATGTCCCGACTTGCCACAGTTGAAACACCCAGTTGAAGAGCTGGGCAAGGCAGGGAATCGAGTGCCTGGGGCACCCGGCTGATTTGGGGAAGTGGAGGTATTGTTGGGGCGGATAATAATGGGTTGTTTGAAAGGGAATGCTGGTGGACGAGAAAAAGTATGGTTTTGGCTAGAAGGCCGGATGACGAACCGTTGCCTCTTCGCCTGACCCTGATTAGGCCTCTCACCACTGAATCCCTTATTCTTCCCAGAACTTGCGTATTTTGCTTCCACTGATAAGGCTATACTGACAGCCTTTCCATATGTGAGATCAATACATGTGGCCATTTTTCGCTGCAACCGGTCATTTAGACCTCTCATAAAACAGTTCTTTTGTTCAAATCAGTATTCACCTGATCAATGGCATACTGCGACAGGTGATTAAACTTGTTAAGATACTGATTGATGGTGTCTCCTCCTTGTTTCAGCTTCATAAATTCCTCTTGTTTCATATGCAGCACTCCTTCTGGTATGTAGTGCTCGCGGAAGGCTGCTTTAAATTCGTCCCAAGTGATTTGATGGTTGTCAGGTTGAATAGCCACAAAATTTCCCCACCAAGTACTGGCAGGGCCATGAAGTTGCTGCGCCGCGAACAATGGCTTCTGTGTTTCCGAGCAACGAAGAAGGCCAAACTTTTGTTCAATAACTCGTATCCACTCGTCGGCTTCTAGTGGGTCTTCTGCTTTGGTGAATAGAGGTGGACGAGTTTCGGAGAAGTCCAGATAAGTAGTTTCACGGGGACCTTGCTGAAAACCTCTTCCTGCTTGCTGCTGGAACTGCTGCTGACCCGCCATTTCCCTAAGGAAGCGGGTATTGTCGGCGGTGGCATTCACCAAGGCGGCAATCGCCTCGGCTAGCGTGGGTGGAACCGGAGGTGGATTTGGGGTGACATCCCGACCCCCAGAAGTTCCGGCTGCGTCCTGTCCGCGAGTCCTGGTCGGCATCTGAGGCAAAAACATTTGAATAAACATAATGTGCCAAAGAAAACCTTCCATTTTACATTACTATAAAGAGTAATGATACAGACTCGACACTACAGAACAGGATACATTACCCATTTTACAAAAGTTCAACCTATTATACAACAGTACACCCTACAATACACTACTCTACTTTTGTTACACCATTAGTCCTGCTTTCCGTTACTTTTGGCGGCCTCATCGTCAGGTGTGGGAGTCCAGACGTCAACCAACCTTAAAGAAGGAGGGGGTTCAAAAAGATCTAACTCCCCACCCAGCGCGCGTCCCGCAACGTGAGAGGGTCCGGCTTCCGCCTCAGCAGAGTGTGCAGGCTCACTAGGGTGTAATTGAGAGTATAGTACATGGACTTCCTCATGCAACGTATTGCAGTAGACCTGCAGGTTGTCGACAGCTGAGCTAAGTTCTTTAATTCGGGCCTGAGCCCTTGCTTCCTTAGCACATACCAACATATGAGACTGTACTGCCCAGTCAAGTGCTAAGTCCCGATCAGCCAGCTGATCCTGCAGGTGACGGATATCCCTTCTTAGATCATTGATTCTATCTCCGTCTGCGATCCAAACATTGGTCCTGTGTTGCAGCGTTGCTTGAAGTCGACTCACTTCGGCTTCCAGGTCTCCTATAGGGTCATTACTTCCGCTGCTACTGCTTTCGTGTCGAGGGGCTAGTTGATGCCGGGGTACTCCAATTGGTCCCGTTGACTTACGTGCCGTTAGCCTTGTGCGTGGCGGCATCTTTCTAAGGGGGAAATTTATTAGTATACTTCTTAGCATGATGCATGAATAAGTACAGAATCAACCTTAGTCGATTCAACCTTCTATACATTGCACTCTTCCTATCTGGTCTTTAAGATAAACTCTTCAGAGTACTTAGGTAAGAAGAGAAAAGAATTTTTAGGTAAGACTTTCGGAAATCCTTTTGAAGATGCCTTATAATATCTGCAAAGAAGGGCTACGCTCCGATACCAGCTGTGACGGAACCTTCCAAGTAATTAGGCCCACCTACAGTTGTCCTTGTCTAGCAGACATCAGACACCCTGTAGATGTTCCTAAGTTACTTGACAAGCTCGGTATCTTTCCCGACCTCACCAGGAACGTTTCACCCGTCTTGCAGACATTACAGAACATCGGAGATAAAGAAATGCGGAAGCGGATTACATAAACTTACATTTATTTTAAAAGCAAGCTCGAGTTATTTTATTACAGACCAGACTAAAAGTGAGTGCAGAGTAGTAATATTATACAAACCAAGGGAGGCACAAACGTCTCCCGATAAGCTATAAACAAAAGATCCTATATGGAGGACCGAGTCCTCCCGCACTTCAGTCTTGTTTTTCTTCTTTGGGAACCACCCTGGCACAGAAGCAGCAAAAGTCTGCTACTTCCTCACCTAAAAACAACGAAGGGATAAACCCTGAGTATGGAATTACTCAGCAAGTCTTACCCGACTAAAGAAAAGACTCTCAAGGGTATGCTGGTTATATGGGAGGCAAGGTAAGGCTTCTCAATAATCAAAGACTCTGTTTTGCAGAAATGCTTACTAAAGTGGATCCTTAAAAATCCAATTTTATTTGTCAAGTTAGGTAAAATTACCTGCACTAGAGTTCTTTCTACCCTAGTTCAATCACTGGTCCTGCACTAGCCAATTTCTTAACAAAAACCCATCATCTTTAGTGGAATGCTACGTGTAAGTCAGTGGCCAAGTCTCCATAACCGCGGAGGTACGGCGATCCGAATCGATTATACTCAGCTGAGGATCTCCAATCACACGACATATGTAGCACTTAACCCTTGCATATGTCAACCCGCCACCGGGGTTCTTAAGACCGGATCAGGTTCACGCAAACCGAGAGCACAGATACACCACCGTCCAGCCTCTTGCCACGGAGGGTACACGCTACTCTCGCCACCGCTCCACGCCCATTTCGTGTTATCTTATTCCGGCCTTAGTCTGCCCGAGGCAAGGCTTACCCATGACGAGGCATGTGACCAGTTAAAGGGTCCTCGGTCAGCAGGCCTACATCGACAAGGTCCTTAATCGACTCAGACGGAGACACTACACCGAGACGCTCTTCTCGTGCAAGTCACCCGTCCGGTCTCAGCTTAATCATTTAACCCAAAACTTGGTACCTGGCAGAGGTACATCTTTTCCAATGTTGAATCCATCACGGCCGTGATGGATTCACCATCAAGTTTTATTTTCGAAAACATCCCACCCACTTTTGCCACATCATATTTTGTAAAAACAAAACATTTTGTTTTTCTAAAGCAAGGCTAAGCATCAAAATCTTTTGTAAAACAGGTGATCAAGGAAGGTAATCAAATTCAAGGAAGGTAATGCAGGAATTGTTTTATAAATCAACTCCTATCACCTAATGCAGCAATTAAGTGAGAAAGATTTTAAAAACGACAAGGGGGGTAGCAAATGCACCGGGGCTTGCCTTTGTTATCAGGTGAGTCCTGCTCGGATCCACAAATATCGAAATAAAAGCAGTTGCCTGCTTGAGGATCTGAGGTTGGTGGAGTTCCCTCTTCAGTGACTTCTTCTTCTTCTTCGTGTTCTAACATAACCATATATATGCATAAGAATGGATGCCATGGGGTGTTCATGAGAATGCAAAGTCAATATAAACTTATTATCTATGTCTTGAATACAACTTTCCTTCACGGAATTCCGGGAACTTAGGGTTTCCGGAGTCGGTAAAGGAGTTCACAGGGCAGGGGGGGTGCTTTGGGGTTTGGTGATCAAACAAGGTCCAAAACAATTCAAACTCTACCCAAGGCTTCTAAATATTGTTTTAAGTTCCCACAAAAAGTTTGGGCATTTTTGGACTTACCAATTATTTTCTAAAATTCCATAACTAATACTTTTAACTACTTTAAATACCCTAAAATTTCTTATTTCCACTAAAAATCACAAAACTATTTTTATTAAATTCTAGGGAAAATAACAAGCCTAGGAAAATTTGTTTCACAATTTTAGCATTTTTCTACATTTTTCTATAATTGTTTTGGCTTTGGAGATAAAAGAAAAAAGAAAAACAATTGAATAGCACTGGGCCGAATCCAGCCCAGGCGGCCCAGCTAGGGTAGAAAGGCGCCCGCGCGCGCACCCGCGCTGGCGGCTTTGCAAAAATACCCTCGGGGTTCTCATTAACTGGGATCCGGTCTTTCTACTGTTTTCCTGTGTCACTGACGCTTTGCACAGAGGCCCTTGAGGTTCTATTTCTTCGCAGTGGGCGGTCCACGACGGCGACGCGCGCGGAGAGATTCCGGCGAGGTCCTGGACCGGCCGATTGGGGCTATGGCTGGGTTCTCCGAGCGGCGGACATGAAATCGGGGTCACCATGATCATTTCCCCTAACTTAATTGCGCTATTGATCAACTATGGAGCTCTGGCCACGGTGGCCGTAAGCATAGCGACTATATGGTTGTGTTCCCGGCGACCAGATGGCTCTTAGTTCAATTCAATGGCTCGGCAAGCATCGTAAACACATAAGAACGCTTAAACAAGAGAACAGAGGGGAGGAGCTAACCGGAGTTGGGCTGACCACGGCGGGGTTGAGCTCACGGTGTTTTAGAACTGATTTGGGGAGAATGCGCAATTCGGGCGTGCTGGTGGACGATCGAGGGTGGGAGCGGGTGCTACAGCTTCACAACTACATGGCGCAGCTACGTGCGAGGTCAATTTATAGAGCTAGCGGGCGGTGGCGATCAATTTAGCCGAGCCGAGCTGGCGGCCGGAGAGGAGGAAGAAGGCGGCGCGGTGAATTCGTGGCTATCGCCGTGGCAAGCTCCCCGTCGACGATGGGACGGGTATAGGGAGTCATGGCGACGCGGTGGAAAGTTAAAGCCATGTGGCGCAAGGCTAGGAGGCGGCGGTCACCGGCGTTCTTATCGATCTCCGCCGCGGTGACGCATGTACGGTGGCCGAACTTGTTTATGGCCGGAGTTATCCACGGCGAGGACATTTACGTGATCCAAAGTGTTATCCAGCCAAGCCGAGCTCAGATCACGGCAACCGCAGCACGAATCGCGGCGGAGGGAGCCGTCGGCGGTGAGGACAGCCGCGCTGGCGGTCTGATCCGGTGGGTACTGTACCATCAGGAGCACATATTCAGAGAACCCGACAGCCAGAGTTGAGGGTCGATTTTCTTCCAAATTTCTGTGGCAACACAAACCAAACTCTGCAGCAAAGTTATAGATCTACTAACCAGCTACAAGTTTGTCATAGATGCCATGGGCAGATTCATGCTGGATCATAGAGGAATCTTTGCTCAAAGTCTCTGTGGTTACACTGTTTCTCTAAAAATTTAGACTCAGTGACCTGACAGTCCAACTTTGGCTGGGTTTTTCTCCAAATTTCTCATAAGACCATGGCTTGAATCCTTAAACAAAGTTGTTCTCCTATAATTGGGTTACAATTTTGATGTGGCGACCTAGGGCAAAAACCCTATAATTTGAAAGATGCAAAGCTCCAAAGTTGAGCCAAATCTCTGATTTTCAGACTTAAAATAGAACTCAAATGAGGTCCATTTTGCATTTAAGTCCAAAACTTAGGGTTTTGCTTGCAAATTCACATATTTGTGAACCAAATGACTTAAAATACTTATTTGGCTTGGTTTTTGCACTTTAGCCCAAAAATGGACTAATTTTGCACATAAGCCCCTAGGGTTTGGTTTCAGGGTTTTCCAGGGTTCCAATTAGGGTTTCTGGTATCCCAGGGGTATAAAAGGAATTCAAGTTTATTCTTAGAGTCATTTCATGACTTTTACCCTAAAGTCTTTAGGTTTTCTTAACTTGGGTTAAGTTTTACCCCTTTAACCACTATTTAGGGTTAAGTCCTTTAACCAGGGTTCTATTTGCAAAAACATTAAAACAATACAACTTGTTTGAAATTTTTGCCTAGTGAATGCACTCTAGGTGTGTCAAACATATGCAATGCCAATGCTTATGATGCCATGCTCAAGTTTTAGTTATAGTAACACCAGGGGTGTTACACTCGGCCCAGTCCGAGGCGCCCACAGCTCAACCCGAGGCGCCCTCGGCTCAGTCCGAGGCACCCTCAGCTCAACCCGAGGCGCCCTCGGTTCAGTCCGAGGTACCCTCGGCCCCCGAGGGTGAGGCACTGCGCGTTAAGGAGGAGCGAAGCGGGGTCGCGCCTAATCGAAACTGGCAGACCCCGTACCTGCAATATCTCCACCAAGGAGAGCTACCCCTCGACCGAGCCGAGGCTCGGCGGGTGGCGCGGCGCGCCAAGTCGTTCGTCTTGCTGGGAGATGAGAAGGAGCTCTACCACCGCAGCCCCTCAGGCATCCTCCAGCGATGCATCTCCATCGCCGAAGGTCAGGAACTCCTGCGAGAGATACACTCGGGGGCTTGCGGCCATCACGCAGCGCCTCGAGCCCTTGTCGGGAACGCTTTCCGGCAAGGCTTCTACTGGCCGACGGCGGTGGCCGACGCTACCCGAATCGTCCGCACCTGCGAAGGGTGCCAATTCTACGCGAGGCAGACCCATCTGCCCGCTCAGGCTCTGCAGACGATACCCATCACCTAGCCTTTAGCGGTGTGGGGTCTGGACCTCGTCGGCCCCTTGCAGAAGGCACCCGGGGGCTACACGCACCTGCTGGTCGCCATCGACAAATTCTCCAAGTGGATCGAGGTCCGACCCCTGAACAGCATCAGGTCCGAGCAGGCGGTGGCATTCTTCACCAACATCATCCATCGCTTCGGGGTCCCGAACTCCATCATCACTGACAACGACACCCAGTTCACCGGCAGAAAGTTCCTGGACTTCTGCGAGGATCACCACATCCGGGTGGACTGGGCCACCGTGGCTCATCCCATGACGAATGGGCAGGTGGAGCGTGCCAACGGCATGATTCTACAAGGGCTCAAGCCTCGGATCTACAACGATCTCAACAAGTTCGGCAAGTGATGGATGAAGGAACTCCCCTCGGTGGTCTGGAGTCTGAGGACAACGCCGAGCCGAGCCACGGGCTTCACGCTGTTCTTTCTAGTCTATGGGGCCGAAGCCATCTTGCCCACAGACTTAAAATACGGCTCCCCGAGGACGAGGGCCTACACCGACCAAAGCAACCAAGTCAGCCGAGAAAACTCGCTGGACCAACTGGAGGAGGCTCGGGACCAGGCCTTGCTACACTCGGCGCGGTACCAGCAGTCCCTGCGACGCTACCACGCCCGAGGGGTCCGGTCCCGAGACCTCCAGGTGGGCGACCTGGTGCTTCGGCTGCGACAAGACGCCCGAGGGCGGCACAAGCTCACGCCTCCCTGGGAGGGGCCATTCGTCATCGCCAAGGTTCTGAAGCCCGGAACATACAAGCTGGCCAACAGCCAAGGCGAGGTCTACGACAACGCCTGGAACATCCAACAGCTACGTCGCTTCTACCCTTAAGATGTTTTCAAGTTGATCATATACCTCGCACCCACGCAAAGTTTAGTCATCAAGGAAGGGTCGGCCTCGCCTCGGCAAAGCCCGACCCTCCCTCGGGGGCTAAAAGGGGGGGGACCCCTCCGCGTCAAGATTGAGGGACCTCTTTGCGTCCAAGATTTTCAATTAAAAAAAAGAAAGCCTTTTGCGTTCCTCCGGCTATGTCGGAAGCAAGGCCCCAAGGAGCGAACGCGGGTGCATGTAAGTGGCAAGGCCGACTGAGCCGAGGGACTCCTACGCCTTCGGGTTAGGAACACCTCACTCGTCACCCGCCGCGAAAAGTGACCCCTACTTGGGAAAACCACCCTGTTACTAAACAGGCGAAGTCGGACACGCAAAAAGGAAAGGAGTACGACTTAATGCAACGGTAACAAAGTGTTTAGGCCTCAGCGGCCGCAGAAGGACACACGTGCATCCGACAGAAACTGATCCAACAGAGTTAGGCGTCGCCTTGGGAAGGAGCCGCACCATCGGCTTCATTCCCACCATCGGCAAAGTCCATCCCGGCTTCCGGCGACGGCGCAGGTGGGAGGATCTCTGCCTCAAAGGTGGTCGCCAGCACTGCGCTCGGACCCGCGGCGGCCGCATCGAGCCTCTGGACTTCTGCCAGGGCGGCTTCATCTTCGTCGGGAAGGCAATACCCCTCGCTAACCCGCTCCAGGTCCACAACGTAGTGGGAAGCGAGTACGGCGAAGGCTCGCCTGACGCCGTGGTGTAACGCCTCGCGGAGCCTGCCGCGCACATGATCGCCCAAGACTTGAAGGCGGCTTCGAGGGGAGCTTCCTGAGAGGACGTCGCCGAAGCCAAGGACCCGGTAAACGTCCGAGACGGCCTCGGACATGGCCGCGTGGTCGGTTTCCCTCTGCTCGACCGCCCCGGCAAGCGCCTCAGCAAGCGCCTTGGCGGACTCATCGAGGGCGGACTCGAGCTCTGCAAACAGCCAAAGGAAGGATCTCAAACACAAGCAGAGGAAACAAGCAGAAACGAAAACCGAAGATGGCCAAGGCGTACCTCCGGCTCGGGTACGCTGCTCCGAGGCTGCGACCTGGGCTGCGGCTAGGTCGGCCGCAAGGGTTTCGGCCCGGCTTTCGGCCTCGGCAGCCCGGTCCCGAGACTGGTCCCGCTCCTTGACGACCCGGGCGAACTCCGACTGCTGTCGTTGCGCTTTTGCACGCGCCGCGGCCACCTCCGCGCGCGCCGCTGCCGCCTCGGCTCTTAGATCAGTGCAGAGCAACCGAAGGTCCGCCACCTCGGCACCCTGCTGAGAGAGGCGCGCAGTAGCCCCGACAAGCGAGGTCCTCAGGGATCGCAGTGAGCCCAGACGTCGACCTCGCGGCGGATGAACGACGACTTGGCGGCGCTCTGATCCGTCAGATCCTGAGGGAAGGAAACGGGGCATCACGAAAGACGCCTTGGTCACGAAAGAGAAAAGGTATGCCTGAAACCGTTACCTGGAAGATTTTGGGGACGTCCCTGCAGAAAACCTCCAGCGACGACCGGAGCGACCCCACCGTTGCTTTGGCACACTCGCGGAGCTCATCCCAGGACTGGTCCTCCCGCTCATCGTCGAGAACGAAGCCGGGATCCGAGGCCTCACAGGTCCGGAACCGGAGCAACTGGCGCCGGCCCTCGGAGCTCCGTCGCACAGCGACGAGGCTGCCGCCCGATGGGATGGATCGCGCCTCCACGCCCCCCTCTTCCGAGGCACCGAGCGCCGATGCCTCAGCCGTCTCGACGTCGGCAGCGGCCGGTCGCTCCCCGACTGGGACGGCGGCGACATCAGTAGCGACAGGTGTCGGCATCGCCGGCACGTCCGGTGGGCCCGGGGCCACGTCCGCGTCAGCCGCCACCCCCATCACGATGGCCGCCCTAGCAGAAGCGCCAGCCTCGGGAACCCACTCCACGGCGACTGGTGCCGCCTGAGCCCCCTGCTGTGGAGCGCCTTGCGAGAAGGTCACCTGAACGGCAGGGCCCAGAGCGGCGCTGGCCATGCAAGCCGGTGTCGTCTTAAGGGCCTTCCGGGGCGCCAGGTCAGTCAGCCCATGGCTCCGCTTGCTGAGGAAAAAAGAAAAATCACGGCCGGGACATACGAATGAAAAACCAGGACGAAGACATTCCAGGATACTCACCCGCTTTGGGCCATGATCAACCGTGCCTGGGGGGAGGTCTCTCGGACCTCGACCCCCGGCAACACCGCCGAGGTCCGCTTCGCCGGCGGCTTCGGCATCACCCTTGCTTTGGGCGCCCTGGACGCCTAGGAGGCGGGCTGCTCAGGCACTGCCACGACGACCTCGGGGCCGCTCCCCTGCACTGCCGGCGTGAGCGGCGGCTCTCGAGGAGCAGACGCCCCGGCCTGGCTCCCTGGGGTCGCTTCGGCTCCTCCAGCCGAGGGGTCAAGTACCCTCCCGGATTGCCCCCGCTCCTTGGGTCGGGACCTCGGCATCCCGACTCCGAGGACTGACGGCGTCAACCCGCTCGGGGGCTGGATTGATGGCTCCTGGCCTAACCCCAAGCCGGGGCTGAGGCCAAGGCGGGCAGCCATGTCGTCTTCCTCGTCATCATCTTCGTCATCGTCATCGTCGTCGTGCGTTTCCGGCGACGGCTCCCTCGGGAGCCCCTCCCTCTCCTGCCGGCGACGAAGCTTTTCCAAGGCGTCCCGAGCCCGCCTCCGCTCGTGGGCCCGGGCCTTCTCCGCGTCCTTCTTTTTCTTCTTCTCCTCCACGGCGACCCGCCGCACTGCTCGGTCCGCCGCATCTTGCGGGACCCGTGGCAAGGAAGACTTGTGCCACCCTACCTCCTGAAGACGGGTGGAAATCCCGACCTTAGAAACCAGGGGCAATCCGACGCTAGAAGAAAGAAGTGGACACTCACCAGAGTCACGCACCCTTGGTCAGGGCGCATCAAAGGCTGGGAGAGGGCGCTGGGGTCCGGCTTCCCCAATGCAACGGACACTCGCCCGTGGAGGACGTCGGGGGGAAGAGGATCAGAGGACATCCGCGAGCCCTCCAAGTCCGCCTCCGGTGTCATTTCCCAAAGCGGCAGCCGTCGCTCCGCCAAGGGAAGCACCCTCCGGTGGTGGATGGCGGCAATCACCCCGGCAGCGGTGAGTCCCCCCTTCCGCAACACCTCTAAGGCCTTGAGGAGGGGTTCGAGGTTCTTCTGTCTTTCGTGAGGGGTCCCATGGCGCCAAGCATCAGCGGCGGCGGTGACTACTCGCTGAGAGAACGGTGGGAGCAACTCGCCGTCATTCCGGAGGTAGAACCACCGGCGCTGCCACCCCTTGTTCGAGGACGCGAGGATGGCGGGAATATACAGCGACGCCCGCGACTGCCTCAGCAGGAGGGTGCTGCCGCCGGCCCGCACCGCTGCATGGACCTTCCTCTCCCTCGTCGGCGAGGCAAAAAGCTCCGCGAAAAAGAGATGGGTCCACAGATCCCAATGGGGGGCAATCCCCAAGTACCCCTCGCACACCGCTACGAAGATGGCGGCCTGCGAGATGGAGTTGGGGCTGAGGTTGTGCAACTCCACCCCGTAGTGGTGCAGGATCGCCCGCATAAAGCGGCTCGCCGGCACACCAAAGCCCTGCTCGTGGAAGGAGACGAAGCTCACGATGTACCCCGGCGGTGGGGATGGAGCGGCTCCGCCCACGGGGGGGATCCATTCCGGTCGCTGCTCATCGGTGAGAGGGCGAAGTAAACCCTCGCCAACGAGATCCTCCAGATCACTCGCCGTCACCGTGGAGAAGGGCCATGGGTCGCGCGGCGAGATGATGGTCACCCGGTCAGCCATCGTCGAGCAGAAGGGGTGGCGGCGCAAAGGACAGGGAGGGCGGTTTCCTTTTCTCTGGCTAAGTCTCTCAGGCTGCGAAAAACCTGAGAGAGAAATAGGAAGCGGAGCAAAGAACCATCGCCCGACCCTCTCCCGAGTATATGAAGACCAAGGCGTGACCGGTTCAAACGTTCCGCCCGGACCGGACGTGGGATTCAAAAACGCGAAGCAAAACAGCCGTCCCTCGAGCGGCTCACGCACGCGCAACGGTCGCCCCTCCAACCACTCGCCCCGTCACATTAACTCCATGACGGGACACGCGGCGCCTCTGGCAGGAGAAGCGAGCGACGCTTCCCCTTCGCCAAAATGACCGCGTCCAAAAATGTACGCCGCGACGTTCGATTTCGTATCCTTTTCCGTTTTTCCTCTTTCTCTCTCTTGCAACAGACCGGGAAAGGGGGATACCCCGAAAAGGATCCTTCCCCGAGAAGGAACCAGGCTCCGAGCCCCCCTACTGATTAGAGGTTCGAAGGCTGGCTCCCCGGAAGGGTTCAACAGCCGCCTCAGATCGCGTGGGCCCTACACCCACTACTGGTCAGAGGTTCAAAGGCCGGCCTCTCGAAAGGGTTCAACGACCGCCTCAGGCTACTCGGGCTCCACGCCCAATACTGATCAGGGGTTCGAAGGCTGGCCCCCGAAGGGTTCATAGCCGCCTCAGACGCCGAGCGAGGGATGACCATGGGTACGTTCGATACATAACCAAGGCTCGGGCTGCGCTCCCGAGGTACCCTAGGACATTTCCGAGACCGGCGGGAACGATCTTGTAACAAAATCCCACCAGAGGGAGGCATCGAGCCCTCGGACCCCGTCGCTAGGGGACCAGGTCTGGCAGATCACCCGCGGGTACTTTTGGGCGTGCCTCTGGGCCCCTAGCTGACCCCTAACGAACGGGGCACGGACGTCCACTCGGATTACCCGCTTGCAGCTCATCGGAGACACCATGTTCGGCGCCCATCGAGGGCAACATGGCGCTTTCCCCCCCTCCTCCTTGCGGAAAGGCGACGCAGGGGCATATGTAAAAAAGCCGAGTCTACCCCTGACCGCCCCCTCGCTCTGTGCAGAGGCTCGGGGGCTGCTCTCGCAAACCCGGCTCCGGCCGAACCGTTGACAGCGTCAACATACCAGCCCGAGAACTTGGGACCCGACCGTACACCTGGGCTACGGCCAGTTCGCATGAGGGAACGACCAGACCAGCCGAAGCGCTACGTGAGGCAGTAAGACCTCGAAGGAGTGAAACCACTCCTTCGAGGCCTCGGGGGCTACACCCGGCGGGTGCGCTTGCGCGCACCCACCGGAACAAAACGCAACCAAGAAAGGCTGGTCCCCTTGCAAAAAAGTGCGACGAAAGCCTCCAAGCGAGTGCAAACACTCCCTTCGAGGCTCGGGGGCTACTGTCGGGGACCATAATTAGGGGTACCCTCAAGGCTCCTAATTCTCAGCTGGTAACCCCCATCAGCATGAAGCTGCAAAGGCCTGATGGGTGCGACTAAGTCAGGGATCAGTCCATTCGAGGGACACGATCACGCCTCACCCGAGCCTAGCCTCGGACAAGGGCAGCCGACCCCGGAGGATTTCCGTCTCGCCCGAGGCCCCCCTTCAGCGGCGAACATATTCCCGGCTCGCCCGAGGCCCTGCCTTCGCTAAGAAGCAACCCTGACCAAATCGCCGCACCGACCGACCAAGTCGCAGGAGCATTTAATGCAAAGGTGGCCTGACGCCCTTATCCTGGCGCGCACCCCCCAGCCAGCAGAGCCGAAGTGACCGCCATCACTTCGCCGCTCCACTGACCGGCCTGACAGAAGGACAGCGCCGCCTACGCCACACCGACTGCAGTGCCACTGGACAGAGTAAGACTGACAGGCAGTCAGGCCCTGCCGGAGGCACCATAGGAAGCTCCGCTTCGCCCGACCAAGGGCTCGGACTTGGGCTCGGCCCCGAAAGACGGCGAACTCCGCTCCGCTCGACCTAGGGCTCGGACTCGGGCTAAGTCTCGGAAGACGGCGAACTCCGCTCCGCCCGACCCAGGGCTCGGACTCGGGCTAAGTCCCGGAAGACGGCGAACTCCGCTCCGCCCAACCCAGGGCTCGGACTCGGGCTAAGTCCCAGAAGACGACGATCTCCGCCTCGCCCGACCTAGGGCTCGGATTTGGGCTCGGCCCCAGAAGACGACGATCTCCGCCTCACCCAACCCAGGGCTCGGACTTGGGCTCGGCCCCAGAAGACGGCAATCTCCGCCTCGCCCGACCCGGGGGCTCGGACTCGACCTCGGCTTCGGAGGAGCTTCCACATCGCCCAACCTAGGGCGTAGACCAGCCACGTCAACAGGAGGCGCCATCATCACCCTACCCCGAGCTGACTCGAGCCGCAGGGAACAAGACCGACGTCCCATCTGGCTCGCTCCGCCAGATAGGCAATGATGGCGCCCCGCATGCTCTGTGACGACGGCGGCTCTCCGCCCCCTTACGGAAGCAAGAGGACATCAGCAAGGACTCAACCGCTCCGACAGCTGTCCCTCCGCCAAGCTCCATCGCTCCTTCGACGGCCACGACATCACACCAGCTGGGTGCCAAGATCTCTCCGGCTGCCACAACGGCATGTACCTAGGGCGCTAGCTCACCTCCGCTAGACACGTAGCACCCTGCTACACCCCCCATTGTACACCTGGATCCTCTCCTTACGCCTATAAAAGGGAGGACCAGGGCCCTCTTAGAGAAGGTTGGCCGCGCGGGGACGAGGACGAGAACAGGCGCTCGCTTGGAGCCGCTCACTCCCTCTACCGCGTGGATGCTTGTAACCCCCTACTGCAAGCGCACCCGACCTGGGCACGGGACGAACACGAGGGCCGCGGGATTCCCACCTCTCTCACGCCGGTCTCCGGCCGCCTCGCTCTCCCCCCTTCGTGCTCGCCCTCGCGCTCGACCCATCTGGGCTGGGGCACGCGGCGACATTCACTCGTCGGCCCAGGGACCCCCCGGTCTCGGAACGCCGACAAGTTTATAGGAAGCTCCATTGCAGGGTTCTTGCCTGACCGCCATCGCAGCAAAATCAACCAAGGACCTCCCTACACTGACCACTCCCCTACTGCCCTTGCCCCTTTCGGGTAAGGTACTCCTCCACTAGCTTTCCTAATTAATCAGCCAAGGGCGTCCATAAACCCTTGTGGTGGCACGTGTTTCTCAAGTTAAGCTCTATGTTCCAATTAACATTAATGATCTTGACATGAACAGTAAATAACAACGGATAACAAAAGTATAATCATGAATAATGTGTATCTCAATGCCCAAAACCACATATAGCACTAGCAAGTACTACCCAAAAAGTTCAGTGGTAAACAAGGCATAAAGATAGACAAACTAGGGTAACCTATTAGGTCCCATCAAAATTAACCTATGTAGATCATTATGATTAATTAGAACATGAGTGGGTAAAAGAAGTGATCAAGGGCACAACTTGCCTGGGACTTGAGATTCCAGGTATCAGGATGATCATCAAGTGACACGTGTCCTCACTGCTAAACGTAGCAATACAGACAAACATGGTATATGCAAAATTAGCATCACACCAAACATAAGAATACACAACATAATAATAATCTACGCGATACTACGAGATCGTAGAAACAAGAACCGCTAAATTCGGGGCTACGGTTATTAAGTTACGAATTTATGAAATTATTTAATGCTTAGAATAGATTAATCCAAATGAACAATTTTAATTCAAGTTTCATGGCTAAACAGTGTTACTAGTTGATAGAAAATATTAATATAAAATTATTGCAACTGGAATGGGTTAAAAAGGAGTTAAAATAAAGAAGTTATGAATTGTCTAAGTTTCTGAATTTATTTTAATACTAAAAATTCATTTTCTGTATTTAGTTTATAAATAAATCGAGATCTCAGCCTGCAACCTGATTTCTAAAAAAGCCAGGGGCTAAAGTGCTAGAAACAGGATCTGTCTGCGATTATTTTTCACTTAGAATGGATGGCGGGTTGAATTCCTAGATCTGCGGGGGCTCTTTTAGCGAAATGGCATGGCGAAGGGGTATGGGCTGATATGTGCCGCCCGATCCAAATCAAACGCACGAGATCAGATCGCGGCTTAGGCAAGTCGGTAAGCAATGCTGGACCCTAGATCTAGATTCATCGGTGGAGATTCTAATTAGATTAGGTCAGCTCGGGACCGCCCGATCAGAAATCAAGGCTTGAGATTATAAGGCTGAAGCGATACGAGTGAGATCTAATCCGGTCCGTCCATTATGAATTTATGATCACACGGTCTAGATTCAGTGAAGACACGATTTAATCGTAGCCATTCACGGACAAACCCACGGCTAGAAATCCTTCTTCCACCCAGTGGCCGAACAAAGCGGCGGCGAGCACACTGGTTCGGCCCGCCGGTGACCCCGAACCCCGAATCTGACAACGGCGGCATGAAAACGAAAGAGGAAGAGAGCCGATTAGGAGAGGATTTACCAAGCAGGGGTGAAGGCGAGGCCGACCGACGATGCTGTACAGCAAGATCCAACAATGGCGGCGTCCTATTCGGTCTTCTACTCGCGGCGAGGAAGCCCAGTCCCGACCATAACCCACAGCAGATGCCGCGTTTCCCTATGATGCCACCCGACGACGACGCGATAGTTTCTCCCCTCCGGCGAGCAACCCATCCTCGTCTGGTCACTGCCCGAGCGCACAGGCACCCCGATCCACGACGACGGTGCAGCCCTGATCAGGCACGCGGCGGCCCTCGGCGGCGACGCCATCCAATCACGCACGACGTGGCCATGAACTTCTTCTGGGGACCAGGCGACTTACCCGCACCGAGTATCCACCACGCCGAGCACCGATGCATCCCAGGCGAACTCATCCGACCACCCCGTCGCAGCCAATCGACGGAGGCAATAGGGGCAGCTGTGCACCAGATGTCAGAGGAGGTGCGGTGCCGGGTCATGGCGGTAGACCCATTCTCTCTCTCGCTCTGATGTCCTCTGCGCTTCATGGATGATGGGGGTAAGGTAGGGCCGACGGAAGTGCTTTTATACCCCAAGAACGGATAGAGTCCGCGGCGTTTCGTTGAGAAGCGCGGCCGAAATTCCAGGCGGAAGAACGGCGCGGTTCTGCTGCGTTCGGTTGAGGAGGATGCTCCTGACAAGCGGGTCCCCGGGCGCGGTGAGTGAAGCGAGCGGCTGGAGGCTGTTTCGTGGGTCCCGCGCGTCGGTGGTGTATGCGAGCGCGCAGCTACAGGGAAGAAGGTGGGCCGGCCGCGTTAATTCGGCCCAAGCGAGTTTCTTTCTCTTTTATTTATTTATTTCTTCCCTTTCTCTTCTCTAATTCTAAGATCAATTTAAATTTCGAATTTTGAATTCAAACTTGTGCCTAATTCATTCCCAATTCATATTGTGGAATTTAAATACCAATTTTGGGATTATATTATTTATATTTTTATATTATTTCTCCTCTTATTTTAAATCCCTAACTTTGATTGAGGATTTAATCCAACTTTTAGAATTATTATTTTATTATCATTATCCTTATTATTTTATTTAATGCACAAACATATAAAAACTCCAACAAAATGCACTTTCTTTTATTTTGTATCATTTGTTTTTAATTAAGCACTGTTAATTATATGTGTGCTCTTTTTATGATGCAAATAAGGCACATCAAATAAGAAAATCACTATATATTCCTTGTATACAATTTTTGAGTGTTACATTCCCAGGATACGATTATTTTTGGAGATGGGAACCAAGGCAAAGTTAAAGGTTTGGGAAAGATAGCCATCACAAGCGAGCACTCTATTTCAAATGTATTCTTAGTAGAGTCATTAGGGTATAATCTTCTGTCTGTAAGTCAATTGTGCCACATGGGCTACAATTGTTTGTTTACAAATGTTGATGTGTCTGTCTTTAGAAGGAATGATGGTTCATTAGCGTTTAAGGGTGTATTAGATGGCAAACTCTACTTAGTTGATTTTTCGAAAGAGGAGGCCGATCTAGATGCATGCTTAATAGCTAAGACTAGTATGGGCTGACTGTGGCATCGCCGTCTAGCACATGTTGGGATGAAGAACCTTCATAAACTTCTAAAGGGAGAACATGTGTTAGGACTAACCAATTTTTGCTTCGAAAAAGATAGACCTTGTGCAGCTTGTCAGGCAGGGGAACAAGTGGGAAGCACTCATCACAACAAGAATGTGATGACAACATCAAGACCACTGGAGCTACTACATATGGACCTATTCGGACCCATTGCCTACCTTAGCATCGGGGGAAGTAAGTATGGTCTTTTTATTGTTGATGATTTTTCCCGCTTCACTTGGGTGTTCTTTTTGCAGGATAAATCAGAAACCCAAGGGACCCTCAAGCGCTTCCTAAGGCGGGCTCAAAACGAATTTGAGCTCAAGGTAAAAAAGATAAGAAGCGACAACGGGTCCGAGTTCAAGAGTCTACAAGTGGAGGAGTATCTTGAGGAGGAAGGCATCAAGCACGAGTTCTCCGCTCCCTACACACCACATCAAAATGGTGTGGTAGAGAGGAAGAACAGGACGCTCATCGACATGGTGAGGACAATGCTTGGAGAGTTCAAGACGCCTGAGCGGTTTTGGTCGGAAGCTGTGAACACAGCGTTCCACGCCATAAACCGGGTCTACCTTCATCGCCTCCTCAAG
This sequence comes from Zea luxurians, assembly GCA_029449295.1. Classification (NCBI taxonomy): domain Eukaryota; kingdom Viridiplantae; phylum Streptophyta; class Magnoliopsida; order Poales; family Poaceae; genus Zea; species Zea luxurians. The sequence goes on along the minus strand of JAOPSE010000052.1, from coordinate 15,196,736 downwards.
AAGACCTCGTATGAACTTCTTACCGATAACAAACCCAACGTCTCATACTTTTGTGTATTTGGGAGCAAATGTTACATTCTAGTGAAGAAAGATAGAAATTCTAAATTTGCTCCCAAGGCAGTAGAAGGGTTTTTATTAGGGTATGACTCAAATACAAGGGCGTATAGAGTCTTCAACAAATCATCAGGTTTGGTTGAAGTCTCTAGCGTTGTTGTATTTGATGAGACTAATGGCTCTCCAAGAGAGCAAGTTGATCTTGACGATGTAGATGAAGATGATGTTCTAACGGCCGCAATACGTACCATGGCGATTGGAGATGTGCAACCACAGGAACAACAAGAGCAAGATCAACCCTCTTCCTCAACGATGGTGCATCCCCCAACTCAATATGATGAACAGGTTCCTCAAGAAGAGGCGTGTAACACCCTGAATTTGGGGGTATAAAATTTCTTTGCTCATATTCACAAATTCAGGTGTTACTTTTCTTTTCTCATCCTTCCCCAATCTTTTCTTTCTCATTTCTATAGGAGAAAATGCTTATTTTTATTTGTAATAGTGGTGTGATAGGTTAAACCCTAAGGGAGTATGAATTGTTGCATCATGTTGAACCCTAGATCTCACTTTTGTTTGGTGCATAATTCTCAAAAGGTCTAATTTGAATTTGGGGCTCATTTGAATTTGAATCAAATAGAATAAATAAAAGAAAAGGGAGAAACAATTCAGAATAAAAGAAAAAGGAAAATCAGCCCAGCCCCGCAGCCCCCTCGGCCTTTCGGCCCAGTAGGCCCATTCCGCGCGCGCTCACCCGCCCCCTCCTCTCTCTGCGCAGCGGGCCCGGCCTGTCGGCGCGGCCGCCCTCCGCGCACCCGCCTCCCTCTCTCACTGCTCGTCCGGCCCCACCTGTCGGCGCTGCCGCTTCCTCGCGCGCGCCCGCTCCCTCGCTCTCTCTCTGCCCGTGGACCCAACCCGTCAGCCCCGCTTCTCTCGCGCCCGCCTCCGCTCTCCTCTCTCTCTCTGCTCGCGGGCCCGGGCTGTCAGCCCTGTCTTCCTCGCGTAACCGCCGCCGAGTCGCGCGCGCCCGCGGTCTCCGCGCCCACGTCGCGCGTGGGGAGCTCGCCCCACCTCGCCCTCGGCCACTTGAGCCCCGAGTCCCACTCGCCCTCGCCCCCTCCCTCATTTGCGCACCAACCGGCCCCCCCTCTCGCCCTCTCCCTCGCTGCGCGCACACCCAGGCGCCATCGCCGTGAACCGCCGCCGCCCGAGCCCGGTTCCTCGTCGCCGGTGGAGCTCCGCCGCGCCCGTAGCCCCGGTGAGCTCCGCTCTGGCGTCCGCAACCCGGAACGCGCCCCAATTCCCTCTTCCCCTCCCTAATTCTCTCTGCCCGCGCTCACCCGTCGTCCGCCGTGCAGCCGCCGCCGTCGCCTCGGGCCACCGTCGCGTCTCCGTCGCTGCCGAGAGGTCCCTGGGTTTCGCCGTGAGGTAAGGAACCTCTCCCGCCCCTATCACCCTTTGTCTTGCTCTCTGTTGCGTTCGATTGCTCGCCGGAGTAGAGAAACCCCGCCGCCGAGCCGCCCCGCCGTGAATAGCCCCCCTCCGGTGCCTCTGCCCCGACCCAGAGCCCACCAATGGAGTCCCTGTGCCCTCCCTAGCCTCCCCGACCACTCGGATTGCCCCAGAGCCCCGCCAGTCGCCCGCTTCCCTCGTCTCCGGCGAGCTCCTCGCCGCGAGGACGGGCGCCGCCGTCTTAACCAGCTGGGGAAGGAGACGGGAGTCAGCCGCCCCATCCCCGCCGTCTATCTCAGATCGGACGGCGCGAATTCAATTAACCCGAACCCAATCTCAACCGTCCGCCGGAGATCCAACGGCCCAGGCCCGTTTCCCCCTCACCCCGTCTCTCTGCCCGCTAGGCCCCGCCTGTCAGTCGCCCGCGCGCGCTGTCCGCCCGGCCCCGCCTGTCAGCCGTCTCGCCCGCGTCCGCGCTTGCTCTGCCCGCTGGACCCCGCCTGTCAGTCGCCCGCGCCCGCGCTGTCCGCCCGGCCCCGCCTGTCAGCCGCCCAGACCGCCGCGCGCCCGCGCGCCCGCCCGCAGGATCTAATCCTGACCGTCCGGTTGAGATCCAACGGCTGTAGGCGCTCGATACCGCTTCGCTCGCGCAATTTCTTAAAGAGCCCCCCTGATTTCTGGATTTTGCGCCCGCCGTCCCTGGTTTTTCGCAGTTAAGTCCTCAGCCCTTTTATTTAATTCAAAATAGGTCCTTAGGGCATATTTTTAACCCCTAAACTTGTAAAATTCATAACTTTGTCATATGAACTCCAAATTAGGTGCTTCCAATTGCAAAATGTTCATAATATTATTATCTATCTGTTTATGCAATGTTTCCCTGCTGTTTCCATGTATTAATTAATAGCTAATCACTAGGATAGGACTAAGACTATTGAAACCTCATTTAGGATAATTGGAGATAAGTAGACTTTAATAAAAGTTGGGTTACTTAAGTTTATGGACTCAAACCCTTAAGATTAGGAACTTAAACCAGATAATTATTTAATTCCACCCCTGACTTAAACCTGAGTAGTGGATAATGACTCATTTTGTATAGTCCTCTACCCCAGACCTAGGGAACACCAAAGTGCCTATCCCTTTTCTGTTATGATCTTGTGACCACTCTCTGCTGCATATGTTTGGTTTATTGTTTTTGTTTGTTATTTTCCCAAGTGCATAGTGTGAATGATTGCTTTACGTAGACAACGAGCAGTCTGTGTTTCCCGAGGCAGTTGCAGAGGAAGTCCCTGATCAGCAGTTTGGTGAAGGCAAGTGTCCTCAGTCCCATTATGTCCCATTTACTTTATAATACACTGTCCCGCATTACTTACTTGAAACCTAAGGATTGACTAGCTTTACACTTTACTTTATCCTTGATGACCTTATGGGCTATTATGGTTAGCATTCTGCTACTGCCTTAACTTAATCAATGAACATGATGTGAATATTTATGATACTGTTATCCTGGTTATGTTGATGATCTTGTGATACTCTAGGGGGCTCAGGCTGTTTCCTGAGTACCTCTCCGTAAGGACCTGTTCGTTGAGAGACCACCCGGGATAACAGTGCAACCATGAGGGTGAAATGGGGCACCCTTAGCTAAATAATTAGAGGAACTAGAGGTGTAGTTGCTTCGCCGTCGTGCCGTCAATGGGGTCCAGGCACAGTGCTTGCTCTGCCGAGGCTGAGTGCCGAGGTTCTTTCGTTTTGCTTTTGTTAGTCACTCTCCTGCGGGGAGGAGTACTGTGTTTATCAAACTGGAGAAACCTAACGGGCAGCTATGATCTCTAGGGAATCTTTGTAAAAGCTACGTAGTGATGCCCTGCCGGACCACCTAGGTAGTGGTCAATGGGGATTAGCTCTCCCCGGGCAGAAAGGGAATCATGACTCATGGGTAAAGTGTGCGACCTCTGCAGAGGGTAGTGAAACTGATATATCAGCCGTGCTCACGGTTAAGAGCAACCTTGGGATCCTCTTTGATTAGAGATACAAATGGTTCGAGATACAAGGATTATGTTATGATTTTGGTTCGAATATGATGATGTTGTTCCTCGATGAGGAAAGGGTTCATGGGCTGGTTAATGATAAAATCTGGCTTCTACTAATGATAAATACCTGACCAACTAAAAGCAACTGCTTGAGCCTAACCCCACATAAAGCTAGTCCACTTCAGCCAAACGGGACATTTGCTGAGTACGTTGATGTGTACTCATCCTTGCTTTACCACAACACACCAGGTTGTCCGCATTGTAACCACTGCTCCGGAGAAGATGAAGCCGTGGCAGGAGACTTCCAGGAGTTTCAAGACTACGACGAATTCTAGGTGTGGGTTGGCGGCAACCCCCAGTCAGCTGCCTGTGAAGGCCTTATCTTTACTGCGTTTCGCTAGCACTTTGATCTAACTGTTAAGTCGATGACTATGTGGATGTCTATGACTCTGTGATGTAATAAGTTTTTTTTTTACTCTTTTATGTTACTATTCGAGCATTGTGCGATGATGTTCATTTATGTAATCGCTGTGTACGTGAGTTCTGATCCTGGCACGTACATAGTTCGCATTCGGTTTGCCTTCTCAAACCGGGTGTGACATAAGTGGTATCAAAGCCGTGCTGACTGTAGGACCGCTGACCTAGAGTAGCACTGGTCGTATTAAGGACTATTGACCTTCCCTCTCACCTTGACCTCTGATGTTACTTCAAAAGTCGGTCACCTCGACCAACCCTATGTTTTACTACATATATATGTACTATATTATGCCTTGTTAAAATTTTTATCTTATTCCGTCTATGGTTTATTCACTTGTCATATTAGTTCTGCTCTTACTCTTATGCTTACGGTGTCTTTTGTAGATGGCTCGTCTTAGACACACTGCACGTAAGTCGGTGATTCCTTTCCTGCCGTCTCGACTTGCGGAGCGTCCTCTGCACCGCACTGTGACCGGTCAGTCGAGTCACCTGGAGAGGCTGCACCACCGCCTGCGTGAGGAGCAGGAACGCCGACGCCAGCACGGAGAGCAGCAGGGCTCTTCCTCCTCATCCCAGCATGAGGTAGAGTCCGTGAGGCCCCGTTCCTCTGTTGCCCAGCTGGAGGCGCCCCTTGCACCACCGCGGGACGCTCCGGCTGTTGGAGGAGGACCTGGAGGAGATCCCGACGACGACGACTCAGACCACAGCTCGGAGTCTTCTGAGCCGCAGGAGGCGGAAGGATGGGTCGCCCGACCCATCACCCGTGACGCCGCTCGCGGTTGTCACTTCCACGACGCACTCGACACCTTGCTGCGCCAGGCTTTCGACCGGCACACCTGGTCGATCGAGTATCGTTGTGTGGTTTACCAGCACAGTCGCGGGAGGTACCCGGACCGCTGGGAGGCTACCTGCCTAGTTCGCCGTCCGGAGGATGACCTCCGGGGTGCGGAGGCCGTTTCGGAGCACTATTCCATCTCCGAGAGGGACACTGCAGAGGCGGCTATGCAGGATGCAGCACGGCGTGCACTCTCTCAGTACTGTTCTTTGTTCGGTGGGGTGACCGACGGTCTTAACCTTCGGTACTACCCCCGCCGCCCTACTGGCAGCACAGAGAGTGTGGTTGTCTCACCTGTTGGTGAGGCTAACCCTAGGTTGAGCAGCACAGTCAACCTAGTCGCAGTGCTTAACACTGAGCTGGACCACTCTCTGGACGAGCTGAGCAGGGCTCGAACGGAGATTGCGGAGTTGCGTGCTGAGCTGGCAGAGCGCCATCACCAGGAGGGTGGTTCTCCCGCTCCTGTTGGGACTCAGCACCCATACCGCTCGCCGCCACGTGGTCACCACACTTATGGTTCCCCTGTCTGTAAGACCAGGATAGATTTGGATCCTTAGATCGTTAGCGTCGAAGTTTGTAATAATTCTTAAGTCAGATGTCTCAGTCTTAGGTAGTCAGTTTAGTTTGCTTATCAGTTGCTTCCATTCAGTTTAGTTTGCTTATCAGTTGCTTGCATGCTTGTTATGATGAACTCGTACTGGATTTGGATCTTTGTAATGACTGTTGCCAACCTGTGGGTTTCCCCTGCAGTTTGGCTTAGCTAGTAATATTAATGAAGTCAGTTATTTAGTTGGGAAGCCATTTACTTCTACTTTCCTTCTTATCTGAGAAGCTGTGTTGAATCATAATGAGGATCAGTGAAGCTTTTTGTTCACTCAGTGTCATGAAGGATTCTGAATTCCCTTTTCTTATGCTGGAGGATTGTAAGATCAATGCTGATGTATGAATGTCTTCCACAGATGTCTGACAACAGGCGCCGATGCAACAGGCGTGCTCAGCAAGAGCAGCATGACCAGCAGGAGGAGCACCAGAGGCAGCCTCCCCCACCACCCCCGATGACAGTGGAGCAGATGTTCTTGATGCAGACTCAGGCAGTGCAGGCCATTGGGCAGACTCTGGCGGCCATGCAGCAGGCTCAACAGCAACCTCAACCCCAATTGCAAGTGCAGATGCCCCAGATGCCACGAGATAAGCGTGGTGAGTTCATGAGAGGGCACCCTCCTACCTTCGCCCATTCTGCTGACCCCATGGATGCAGAAGACTGGCTGCGCGCAGTGGAGAGAGAACTGCGCACCGCTCAATGTGACGACAGGGAGAAGGTTCTGTATGGTCCCCGTCAGCTAAGGGGAGCAGCCCAGTCCTGGTGGGAGTCCTACCTCGCCACCCATGCTGACCCCGAGGCCATCACCTGGGAGGAATTCAGTGAGAGTTTCCGCAGATACCATGTGCCAGAGGGACTGATGATCGTGAAGAAGGAGGAGTTTCTGGCTCTGAAGCAGGGACCCCTGTCTGTTAGTGAATACAGAGACAAGTTTCTGCAGCTATCTCGTTATGCACCTGAGGATGTCAACACTGATGCTAAAAGGCAGTACAGGTTCATGAGGGGTTTGGTGGATCCCCTGCATTACCAGCTGATGAATCACACCTTCCCCACCTTCCAGCACCTGATCGATAGGGCAGTTATGACTGAGAAGAAGCGTAAGGACATGGAAGATCGGAAGCGTAAGATGAGTGGACCCCAGACCGGAGGCATCAGCCGTCCACGTTTCTCAGGCGGTTCATCTCAGCAAGGCAGGCCTGGTCACCCACAAGGATATCAGAATCAGAACCAGCGTCCGCATCAGCAGCAGTTTCAGAGGCAGTATCAGCAGCAGCAGCAGTATCGTCAGAACAGCCAGCAGGGAGGTAATCAGTATCAGAAGCAGAACAACCAGGCACCTCGCCTTCCTGCCTCAGCAGCAAACCAGAGCAACCAGGCAGCCCCAGCACAAGGAGGAGGCAGAGGATGTTTCCACTGCGGAGAGCAAGGCCACTGGGCGATGCAATGCCCAAAGAAGGCGGCGCAGCAGCAGACCAACCCCAATGCTCCAACAAGGCAAGGTGTACTGCAGCCGGTAGCAGGCAATCGTAACCAAGCGTACAACCGTGGAAAGGTGAACCACTTGGAGGCCGAAGCGATCCAGGATGCACCAGATGTGGCAGTAGGTATGTTTTCAGTCGAATCTCATCCCACGAAAGTGCTATTTGATACTGGTGCAACTCATTCATTTGTCACTGCAACCTGGGTAGAATTGCATAACATCTCAGTAGAGGCAATGATGCCGCCCATGAGGATTAATTCAGTTGGTGGCAAGGTGCAAACAGATAAAATATGCTCAAATATAAGGGTGGAAATAAGGGGAATAGGGTTCCCCAGTGACTTAATAGTAATAGACACCCCTGGGATAGATGTCATTCTAGGGATGAATTGGTTAATGAAGTATGAAGCGAATGTTAGCTGTGACAAGAGGACCGTAACATTAAAGTCCCCGTCAGGAGAAGAGGTAGTGGCCGAGCTAAGGATGCCTAAATCAGCGGAGGGTGTCTGTCACCAGATTTCAGTTGATAGTAAGGAGCCCAACCCGCTCGAGACTATCAAGGTAGTGTCGGACTTTCCGGACGTATTTCCCGAGGAGCTAACGGGTATGCCACCCGAGAGAAAGGTTGAGTTTGCCATAGAGCTTATCCCTGGTACCGCCCCCATTTCCAAAAGGGCCTACCGAGTGTCTGGACCAGAATTGGTGGAACTCAAGAAGCAGATAGATGAGATGTTAGAGAAGGGTTACATCAGACCAAGTACCTCGCCTTGGGCCGCTCCGGTGTTGTTTGTAGAGAAGAAAGATGGTACCAAAAGGATGTGCATAGACTACAGAGCCTTGAATGAAGTCACTGTCAAGAACAAGTACCCCCTGCCAAGGATAGAAGATTTGTTCGACCAGCTCAGAGGTGCCAGCGTATTCTCGAAGATAGATCTGAGGTCAGGCTACCATCAACTCAGAATCCGACCCTCGGACATACCGAAGACAGCATTCATCACCAAGTATGGGTTATATGAATTCACAGTTATGTCCTTTGGTTTGACAAATGCGCCAGCTTTCTTTATGTACCTGATGAACAGTGTGTTCATGGATTATCTGGACAAGTTTGTGGTAGTGTTTATCGATGACATTCTCATATATTCCAAAAGTGAGGAAGAGCATGTGGAGCATTTGAAGATGGTATTGCAAAGGCTACGAGAGCAACAGCTGTATGCCAAGCTAAGCAAATGCGAGTTCTGGATTCATGAAGTCTTGTTTCTGGGTCACATCATAAATCAAGATGGGTTGGCAGTGGATCCAAAGAAAGTAGCAGATATCCTGAACTGGAAAGCACCAAAGGATGTTCGTGGGATCAAGAGTTTCATTGGAATGGCTGGGTATTACCGGCGTTTCATCGAAGGCTTCTCAAAGATTGCAAGACCAATGACAGCGTTACTAGCGAAGAAAGTTGAGTTCAAGTGGACCCAAAAGTGTCAGGAAGCATTTGAAGAACTGAAAAATAGATTGACTACAGCTCCGGTGTTAGTCCTGCCTGATGTTCACAAGCCATTCTCAGTGTATTGTGATGCTTCTTACACCGGATTGGGATGCGTGCTAATGCAAGAAGGAAGAGTTGTAGCATATTCATCTCGACAGCTGAAGATCCATGAGAAAAATTATCCCACACATGATCTGGAGTTGGCAGCAGTAGTTCATGCTTTGAAGACCTGGAGACATTACCTGTATGGGCAGAAGTGTGACATTTATACGGATCATAAAAGTCTGAAGTACATATTTACCCAGTCAGAGTTAAACATGAGGCAGCGAAGATGGTTGGAATTGATCAAAGACTATGAGTTGGAGATACATTACCATCCAGGCAAGGCCAACGTGGTTGCAGATGCTTTGAGCAGGAAGAGTCAAGTCAATATGTTGGCCATGTACCCAATGCCATATGAGTTAGCCAAGGAGTTCGACAGACTGAGTCTCGGTTTCCTGAACAGCACGCAAGGAGTAACAGTGGAATTAGAGCCCACCCTAGAGCGGGAGATCAAAGAAGGACAGAAGGATGATGAAAGCATCAACAAGATCCGGCAGCTAATCTTAGAAGGAAGAGGCAAAGACTTTCGAGAGGATGAAGAGGGGGTAATATGGTTCAAGGATCGATTGTGTGTCCCCGACCTCAAACCTATTCGGGAGCTGATCCTAAAGGAAGCTCATGAGACAGCCTACTCCATACACCCGGGAAGTGAAAAGATGTATCAGGATTTAAAGAGGAGGTTTTGGTGGTATGGCATGAAAAGAGAGATCGCAGAATATGTTGCCATCTGTGATAGCTGTCAGAGAACCAAAGCAGAGCATCAAAGGCCCGCCGGATTGTTGCAGCCATTGCGGATTCCTCAGTGGAAGTGGGATGAGATCGGGATGGATTTTATAGTTGGCCTACCTCGTACCCGGGCCGGTTATGATTCCATCTGGGTGGTTGTGGACCGATTGACAAAGGTGGCCCATTTCATACCTGTGAAGACCACATATACCGGAGCAACATTAGCTGAGTTATACATGTCACGGATAGTTTGCCTTCATGGTGTGCCGAAGAAGATAGTGTCAGATCGAGGAACGCAGTTCACCTCTCATTTTTGGCAGCAGCTACAAGAAGCTTTGGGCACCCATTTGAACTTCAGCTCGGCTTATCATCCGCAGACAGACGGTCAGACTGAAAGAACTAATCAGATCCTAGAGGATATGCTGAGAGCCTGTGCGTTGCAAGACAAGTCAGGATGGGATAAAAGGTTACCTTATGCAGAATTCTCCTACAACAATAGTTACCAAGCCAGCTTGAAGATGGCGCCGTTTCAGGCACTCTATGGACGGAGTTGTAGGACTCCACTGCATTGGGACCAGCCTGGTGAGAGACAGGTGTTTGGCCCCGACATCTTGCGTGAAGCCGAGGAGAATATCAAAATGGTTCGGGAGAATCTGAAGATAGCACAATCAAGGCAGCGAAGCTATGCGGACCGAAGGAGAAGAGAACTGAGTTTCGAAGTGGGAGATTACGTCTATCTGAAGGTGTCACCTATCAGGGGAGTCAGAAGGTTCGGAGTTAAAGGCAAGTTAGCACCCCGGTACGTTGGACCATATCAGATTCAAGCAAAGCGTGGAGAAGTGGCTTATCAACTCGACCTACCAGAAAGTTTGTCGGCAGTACACAATGTGTTCCACGTGTCGCAACTGAAGAAGTGTCTACGAGTACCAGAAGAACAGTTGCCAGTGGAGGGTTTGGAAGTCCAGGAGGATCTGACATACATAGAGAAGCCAACGCAGATTCTGGAGTTTGCAGACAGAGTCACCCGGAGGAGTACCATCAGAATGTGCAAAGTCAGATGGGGTCACCATTCGGAGGAAGAAGCAACTTGGGAACGAGAAGATGATCTGAAAGCCAAATACCCTGAACTCTTTGCTGACCAACCCTGAATCTCGGGGGCGAGATTCTTTTAAGGGGGATAGGTTTGTAACACCCTGAATTTGGGGGTATAAAATTTCTTTGCTCATATTCACAAATTCAGGTGTTACTTTTCTTTTCTCATCCTTCCCCAATCTTTTCTTTCTCATTTCTATAGGAGAAAATGCTTATTTTTATTTGTAATAGTGGTGTGATAGGTTAAACCCTAAGGGAGTATGAATTGTTGCATCATGTTGAACCCTAGATCTCACTTTTGTTTGGTGCATAATTCTCAAAAGGTCTAATTTGAATTTGGGGCTCATTTGAATTTGAATCAAATAGAATAAATAAAAGAAAAGGGAGAAACAATTCAGAATAAAAGAAAAAGGAAAATCAGCCCAGCCCCGCAGCCCCCTCGGCCTTTCGGCCCAGTAGGCCCATTCCGCGCGCGCTCACCCGCCCCCTCCTCTCTCTGCGCAGCGGGCCCGGCCTGTCGGCGCGGCCGCCCTCCGCGCACCCGCCTCCCTCTCTCACTGCTCGTCCGGCCCCACCTGTCGGCGCTGCCGCTTCCTCGCGCGCGCCCGCTCCCTCGCTCTCTCTCTGCCCGTGGACCCAACCCGTCAGCCCCGCTTCTCTCGCGCCCGCCTCCGCTCTCCTCTCTCTCTCTGCTCGCGGGCCCGGGCTGTCAGCCCTGTCTTCCTCGCGTAACCGCCGCCGAGTCGCGCGCGCCCGCGGTCTCCGCGCCCACGTCGCGCGTGGGGAGCTCGCCCCACCTCGCCCTCGGCCACTTGAGCCCCGAGTCCCACTCGCCCTCGCCCCCTCCCTCATTTGCGCACCAACCGGCCCCCCCTCTCGCCCTCTCCCTCGCTGCGCGCACACCCAGGCGCCATCGCCGTGAACCGCCGCCGCCCGAGCCCGGTTCCTCGTCGCCGGTGGAGCTCCGCCGCGCCCGTAGCCCCGGTGAGCTCCGCTCTGGCGTCCGCAACCCGGAACGCGCCCCAATTCCCTCTTCCCCTCCCTAATTCTCTCTGCCCGCGCTCACCCGTCGTCCGCCGTGCAGCCGCCGCCGTCGCCTCGGGCCACCGTCGCGTCTCCGTCGCTGCCGAGAGGTCCCTGGGTTTCGCCGTGAGGTAAGGAACCTCTCCCGCCCCTATCACCCTTTGTCTTGCTCTCTGTTGCGTTCGATTGCTCGCCGGAGTAGAGAAACCCCGCCGCCGAGCCGCCCCGCCGTGAATAGCCCCCCTCCGGTGCCTCTGCCCCGACCCAGAGCCCACCAATGGAGTCCCTGTGCCCTCCCTAGCCTCCCCGACCACTCGGATTGCCCCAGAGCCCCGCCAGTCGCCCGCTTCCCTCGTCTCCGGCGAGCTCCTCGCCGCGAGGACGGGCGCCGCCGTCTTAACCAGCTGGGGAAGGAGACGGGAGTCAGCCGCCCCATCCCCGCCGTCTATCTCAGATCGGACGGCGCGAATTCAATTAACCCGAACCCAATCTCAACCGTCCGCCGGAGATCCAACGGCCCAGGCCCGTTTCCCCCCTCACCCCGTCTCTCTGCCCGCTAGGCCCCGCCTGTCAGTCGCCCGCGCGCGCTGTCCGCCCGGCCCCGCCTGTCAGCCGTCTCGCCCGCGTCCGCGCTTGCTCTGCCCGCTGGACCCCGCCTGTCAGTCGCCCGCGCCCGCGCTGTCCGCCCGGCCCCGCCTGTCAGCCGCCCAGACCGCCGCGCGCCCGCGCGCCCGCCCGCAGGATCTAATCCTGACCGTCCGGTTGAGATCCAACGGCTGTAGGCGCTCGATACCGCTTCGCTCGCGCAATTTCTTAAAGAGCCCCCCTGATTTCTGGATTTTGCGCCCGCCGTCCCTGGTTTTTCGCAGTTAAGTCCTCAGCCCTTTTATTTAATTCAAAATAGGTCCTTAGGGCATATTTTTAACCCCTAAACTTGTAAAATTCATAACTTTGTCATATGAACTCCAAATTAGGTGCTTCCAATTGCAAAATGTTCATAATATTATTATCTATCTGTTTATGCAATGTTTCCCTGCTGTTTCCATGTATTAATTAATAGCTAATCACTAGGATAGGACTAAGACTATTGAAACCTCATTTAGGATAATTGGAGATAAGTAGACTTTAATAAAAGTTGGGTTACTTAAGTTTATGGACTCAAACCCTTAAGATTAGGAACTTAAACCAGATAATTATTTAATTCCACCCCTGACTTAAACCTGAGTAGTGGATAATGACTCATTTTGTATAGTCCTCTACCCCAGACCTAGGGAACACCAAAGTGCCTATCCCTTTTCTGTTATGATCTTGTGACCACTCTCTGCTGCATATGTTTGGTTTATTGTTTTTGTTTGTTATTTTCCCAAGTGCATAGTGTGAATGATTGCTTTACGTAGACAACGAGCAGTCTGTGTTTCCCGAGGCAGTTGCAGAGGAAGTCCCTGATCAGCAGTTTGGTGAAGGCAAGTGTCCTCAGTCCCATTATGTCCCATTTACTTTATAATACACTGTCCCGCATTACTTACTTGAAACCTAAGGATTGACTAGCTTTACACTTTACTTTATCCTTGATGACCTTATGGGCTATTATGGTTAGCATTCTGCTACTGCCTTAACTTAATCAATGAACATGATGTGAATATTTATGATACTGTTATCCTGGTTATGTTGATGATCTTGTGATACTCTAGGGGGCTCAGGCTGTTTCCTGAGTACCTCTCCGTAAGGACCTGTTCGTTGAGAGACCACCCGGGATAACAGTGCAACCATGAGGGTGAAATGGGGCACCCTTAGCTAAATAATTAGAGGAACTAGAGGTGTAGTTGCTTCGCCGTCGTGCCGTCAATGGGGTCCAGGCACAGTGCTTGCTCTGCCGAGGCTGAGTGCCGAGGTTCTTTCGTTTTGCTTTTGTTAGTCACTCTCCTGCGGGGAGGAGTACTGTGTTTATCAAACTGGAGAAACCTAACGGGCAGCTATGATCTCTAGGGAATCTTTGTAAAAGCTACGTAGTGATGCCCTGCCGGACCACCTAGGTAGTGGTCAATGGGGATTAGCTCTCCCCGGGCAGAAAGGGAATCATGACTCATGGGTAAAGTGTGCGACCTCTGCAGAGGGTAGTGAAACTGATATATCAGCCGTGCTCACGGTTAAGAGCAACCTTGGGATCCTCTTTGATTAGAGATACAAATGGTTCGAGATACAAGGATTATGTTATGATTTTGGTTCGAATATGATGATGTTGTTCCTCGATGAGGAAAGGGTTCATGGGCTGGTTAATGATAAAATCTGGCTTCTACTAATGATAAATACCTGACCAACTAAAAGCAACTGCTTGAGCCTAACCCCACATAAAGCTAGTCCACTTCAGCCAAACGGGACATTTGCTGAGTACGTTGATGTGTACTCATCCTTGCTTTACCACAACACACCAGGTTGTCCGCATTGTAACCACTGCTCCGGAGAAGATGAAGCCGTGGCAGGAGACTTCCAGGAGTTTCAAGACTACGACGAATTCTAGGTGTGGGTTGGCGGCAACCCCCAGTCAGCTGCCTGTGAAGGCCTTATCTTTACTGCGTTTCGCTAGCACTTTGATCTAACTGTTAAGTCGATGACTATGTGGATGTCTATGACTCTGTGATGTAATAAGTTTTTTTTTTACTCTTTTATGTTACTATTCGAGCATTGTGCGATGATGTTCATTTATGTAATCGCTGTGTACGTGAGTTCTGATCCTGGCACGTACATAGTTCGCATTCGGTTTGCCTTCTCAAACCGGGTGTGACAAGGCGCGTGATCAAGGGGGAGCACAAGAAGAACCAGCTATGGAGGAAGAAGCACCACAGGCCCCTCCAACTCAAGTCCGAGCGACGATCCAACAGAATCACCCTGTTGACCAGATTCTGGGTGACATAAGCAAGGGAGCAACTACTCGCTCAAGATTAGCTAACTTTTGTGAGCATTACTCGTTTGTCTCTTTTATTGAGCCTTTCAGGGTAGAAGAGGCCTTGCAGGATCTGGACTGGGTGTTGGACATGCAGGAAGAGCTCAACAACTTCAAGAGAAACGAAGTTTGGAGCCCGGTGCCACGTCCAAAGCAAAATGTTGTGGGAACCAAGTTAGTGTTCTGCAATAAGCAAGACGAGCACGGGGTGGTGACAAGAAACAAGGCTCGACTTGTGGCAAAAGGTTATGCCCAAGTCGCAGGTTTGGATTTCGAGGAGACTTTTGCTCCTGTGGCTAGGTTAGAGTCTATTCGCATTCTATTAGCCTATGCCGCTCACCATTCTTTCAGGTTGTTTCAAATGGATGTGAAGAGCGCTTTCCTCAAAGGGCCAATCAAGGAGGAGGTGTACGTGGAACAACCCCCTGGCTTTGAGGATGACAGGTATCTCGACCACGTTTTTAAGCTCTCTAAGGTGCTCTATAGACTTAAGCAAGCCCCAAGAGCATGGTATGAATGCCTTAGAGATTTCTTAATTGCTAATGCTTTCAAGGTTGGGAAAGTCGATCCCACTCTTTTCACTAAGACTTGTGACGGTGACCTTTTTGTGTGCCAAATTTATGTCGATGACATAATATTTGGTTCTACTAATCAAAAGTCTTGTGAGGAGTTTAGTAGGGTGATGACACCGAAATTTGAGATGTCGATGATGGGCGAGTTGACATACTTTCTTGGGTTCCAAGTGAGACAACTCAAGGACAACACCTTCCTCTCCCAAACGAAGTACACTCAAGATCTTCTCAAGAGGTTTGGGATGAAGGACGCCAAGCCCGTGAAGACGCCGATGGGAACCGACGGGCATGTCGACCTCAACAAAGGAGGTAAGTCCGTTGATCAAAAGGCATACCGGTCTATGTTAGGTTCCTTGCTTTATTTATGTGCTAGTAGACCGGACATTATGCTTAGTGTATGCATGAGAGCACCTAGAGGGGGGTGAATAGGTGATCCTGTAAAACACTTGAAACTTAATCCACAAAACTTGATTAGGAGTTAGCATAATTAAGCCAAGTGGCTAGAGAGAAGAGCTTGCACAACACGATAACCACAAAGAGATCAACACAGAGATGGCACAATTGTTTATCCCGTGGTTCGGCCAAGTCCAACACTTGCCTACTCCACGTTGTGGCGTCCCAACGGATGAGGGTTGCAATCAACCCCTTTCAAGCAGTCCAAAGACCCACTTGAATACCACGGTGTTTTGCTTTCACTTTACTATATCCCACTTGCGAGGAATCTCCACAACTTGGAGCCTCTCGCCCTTACACTTTGATGTTCACAAAGAAGCACGGAGTAAGGGAGGGATGAGCAACGCACACAAGACACGAAATCAGAGTACCAACACGCACACAAGTCACAACAAGAGCTCACAACACAACCCGGCGAGTTCACAACTCAAATGGAGCTCTAGATGCTATCACAAAGAATCAAATGCGCGAAATCGAAGTCTTGGTAATTAGGAATGCTTAGAGAATGCTTAGAGAATGCTTGGTGTCCTCCTCCATGCGCCTAGGGGTCCCTTTTATATCCCCAAGGCAACTAGGAGCCGTTGAGAGCATTCCAGGAAGGCAATTCTTGCCTTCGGTCGCCTGGCGCACCGGACAGTCCGGTGCACCACCGAACACTGTCCGGTGCGGATTTCTTTCCTTCTTTGGCGAAGCCGACCGTTGGCGCTTTGGAGCCGTTGGCGCACCGGACACTGTCCGGTGCACACCGGACAGTCCGGTGCCCCATCTGACCGTTGGCACTTGCCACGCGTCGCGCGCGGATTCTGCGGCCGACCGTTGGCCCGGCCGACTGTTGGCTCACCGGACAGTCCGGTGCACACCGGACAGTCTGGTGAATTATAGCCATACGTCGCCGACGATTTTCCGAGAACAGCAAGTTTGCCTGAGTCAGTCTGTCGCACCGAACACTGTCCGGTGCACCACCGGACAGTCCGGTGCACCCAGACTGAGCTGACTTTGGCTGAACAAAGCCATCTTTAATTCCAACTTGATTTTTCCTGTTTCCAGCACTTAGACATAATACATTAGTCTCCAAAACAATATACTAAGTCTTAGAAACATACCTTTATACTTGATTTGTACTTTGTCCACCATTTAACACTTAGGCACTTGTGTTGGACACTAAATCACCAAAATACTTAGAAATGGCCCAAGGGCACATTTCCCTTTCAATCTCCCCCTTTTTGGTGATTTATGCCAACACAACACAAAGCAAGTAGAACAAGTGCAAATTCAATTCAAATAAGAACTCAAGATTGTTTTGATTCAAATTTGGCATATATGGATCATTCTTTGCCACCACTTGGTTTGTTTTTGCAAATCAAATTCAATTTCCACACTTGTTGAGACATAAAGAGAGTTGTTCCAAGAGAAATTGATCAAAGATTTCAAAAACTCCCCCTTTTTCCCATAATCAACCATTCTCCCCACAAGAGGCCAACTTTTGACAATAAGAGATAAACAAGAGTATTTTGACAAACTAAAACTCTACTTTTTCAAAATTCTCAAGTGGTAGCTGATCCATTTCTTGCTTTGGCCTTATTTTCTCCCCCTTTGGCATCAAGCACCAAAACGGGATCAATGTTGGCCCTTAAACCTCATTGCCTCACCAAAATCTTCAAATAAGAGTACAAAGGCAATAAGAATATGAAGATGAACTTAGAGTGAGTTACCCTCTCATCGGAGTGCAGTGGAAGTCTTGCATGGCCCAAGTTCACCTTTCCCTTTCAATCCACCTTTGAGACTAAATCAAGTAAACTCAAGCACACAGTTAGTCTCAAAGGGTCAAGTTGTAGCATGCCTCCCCCTAAATAAGTGCATCACTTGCAAATGGACTTGTGAGGTCCGGGGATCATGAGTACAACTTGAGCACCATAAATAAACAACAAAATGCATAAGGGAACATGATCAAAGCATAAGACACATGTATGCTACACATCAATCCAAGTTCCGCGAATCTAAGACATTTAGCTCACTACGCAACCTGCAAAAGGTCTTCTCATCTAAAGGCTTGGTAAAGATATCGGCTAGCCGGTTCTCGGTGCTAATATAAAACACTTCAATATCTCCCTTTTGCTGGTGGTCTCTCAAAAAGTGATGTCGGATGTCAATGTGCTTTGTGCGGCTGTGTTCAACAGGATTATCCGCCATGCGGATAGCACTCTCATTATCACATAGGAGTGGGACTTTGCTCAGATTGTAGCCAAAGTCCCTGAGGGTTTGCCTCATCCAAAGTAGTTGCGCGCAACACTGTCCTGCGGCAACATACTCGGCCTCAGCGGTGGATAGGGCAACAGAGGTTTGTTTCTTAGAACTCCACGACACTAGGGACCTTCCTAAGAATTGGCACGTCCCTGATGTACTCTTCCTATCGACCTTACATCCAGCATAATCGGAGTCTGAATATCCAATTAAGTCAAAGGTCGACCCCTTTGGATACTAGATCCCGAAGCAAGGCGTAGCGACTAAATATCTAAGAATTCGCTTCACGGCCACTAAGTGACACTCCCTTGGATCAGATTGAAATCTAGCACACATTCATACGCTAAGCATAATATCCGGTCTACTAGCACATAAATAAAGTAAAGACCCTATCATAGACCGGTATGCCTTTTGATCAATAGACTTACCTCCTTTGTTGAGGTCGGTGTGTCCGTCGGTTCCCATTGGAGTCTTTGCGGGCTTGGCGTCCTTCATCCCAAACCGCTTGGTCAAGTCTTGCGAGAGCGAGCGGTGGCGGCGGTTTCCTCGAGCGTGCGAGTGACGACGATCCTGGGGGCTAGCGGTTGTGGCGCGCCAAGGCGGGCGACCGGCGGTGAAGCTCTTATGGCGGACGGGCAAGCACCGACGGCGCTACCGAACCGGATGGGTGGCGGCGGCGGTTTCTTCTGGCATGCGAGCGGCGGCGATCCCGGGGGCTAGCGGCTGTGGCGCGCCAAGGTGGACGGCCGACGGCGACGCTCCTATGGCGGGCGGGCAAGCATCGACGGCCCTCCCGAACTAGACGAGCGGCGGTGGCGCACCCTAGGCCTGGTCGTGACGGTGGTTGTGTGAGGCGCTGTAGGTTTCAGCAGCAGCAGCGGTGGATCTTGGAGGAGCGCACACGACTGTGAATCCCGGAGGCACGCGCCGTGGAGTGGCTTTCGCTGGCGTCCCCCTCCCGCGATGACGTCAACCTTCCCTACGCGTGAGCGACAACGACAGACTTCCCTAGGCGGCGAGCGGTGGTGGATTGATGGCCCTGTTTTTATGCTATTTTATATACATATTTATGCCAACTTCAATAAGTTTTTATGATATTTCTATTCACATTTTATGTAAACGTTTCTTGATTTTTGCGTAGTGTACCGGAATGCATAAATACCTTCGACATGTAGCATAATTAGTATCAGTATATATCATAAACTGATTCTAACGAGCTTAACTGCATGGCTATTGGAGAGATCCTATATTTATGGCCATGCATGTCAATTCATTTCCTTGCAACTCACATTTTTGTCATCCTAAATTTATGCGCATTCAATAGTAAACAAATTTTGTACAAAGTGTACCGCATTGCATAAATATCTTCGACGTGTAGAATAATTAGTCTCAGCGTATATCATAAACTGGTTCTAACGAGCCTAGATGCATGGCTGTTGGAGAGATCCTATATTTACGAAGGAAATTAAGCATTTAAATCCGATGTTTTGTTTTCATGCATGCCAATATATTTCCTTTCAACACACATTCTTGCCATCCTAAATTTGTGCGCATGCAGTAGGAAACAGATTTTTTCGCGCTGTATCGCAGTGAATAAATATCTATACCGTGTAACATAATTACTGTCAGTATATATAATAAACCGGTTCCAACGTTCCTACCTGCATGTCTGTTGTCAAGATTAGGGATGGCAATCGGGCGGGTAGAACACGAATATATGGTTCACGTATCCATACCCGCGAGGTAAAACCCAATCCATACCCATACCCATTTACGCTCGTGGGTACAAATCTGTATCCGTACCCGTACCCGTCGGGTATCCGTTATCCAACGGATATCCGTTACCTGCCCACCCACTAAAGTTACATCAACATTCCAGCACCATTCTAACAGGAATTTATCACAATTTAACATCCAAATCCCTACAAGCAATCTGTCCAAAACTCCAAATCGAAACACAAAATTATCAAGATAGTTTAATTTACTAGAGAAGACGGGTCGTGCGGTCGTGTCTCACAACCTCAGCTCGGCTCCACGCCCCGCTGGCCGCTCGAGTGCTCGGCGCACGGTGCCCCGCTGGCCGCTCGGCGCCCTGTTGGCCGCTCTGGTGCGGCGGGCGGTGGCCTGGGTGCTCGGGCGCTCGGCGCACCGCTCGGCCGGCCTAGGTTCTCGGTGCCCCGCTCGGTCGTGGCCTGGTGGTTGGCGGCTGGCCGTGGAGCCATGGTCCATGGAGAGTGGAGAACGACAGCAGCTAGCGGCGGCTGGTGGGCTTGGCGGCTAGGGTTAGAAGGACAGGAGAAGGTTCTAGGAGGCTAGGGGGCTAGGGGTTTTCCGCTGGGAATTGGGGATGTGGGACCGCGGGAGCGGGATGCTAGGTGGCCCGTGGGCCATGGCCAGTGAAAGTCGCCTAGAGGGGGGTGAATAGGGCGAATCTGAAATTTATAAACTTAAACACAACTACTAGTCGGGTTAGCATTAGAAGTATGAACGAGTCCAAGAGAGAGGGTGAAAAACAAATCGCGGGCAAATAAAGAGTGAGACACGATGATTTGTTTTACCGAGGTTCGGTTCTTGCAAACCTACTCCCCGTTGAGGTGGTCACAAAGACCGGGTCTCTTTCAACCCTTTCCCTCTCTCAAACGGTCACTTAGACCGAGTGAGCTTCTCTTCTCAATCAAATGGGACACAAAGTCCCCGCAAGGACCACCACACAATTGGTGTCTCTTGCCTTGGTTACAATTGAGTTGATCACAAGAAAGAATGAGAAAAAGAAGCAATCCAAGTGCAAGAGCTCAAATGAACACAAGTCACTCTCTCACTAGTCACTATTTGATTTGGAATGAACTATGGACTTGGGAGAGGATTTGATCTCTTTGGTGTGTCTTGTATTGAATGCTATAGCTCTTGTAAGGTGTGGGAAGTCAGAAAACTTGGATGCAATGAATGGTGGGTGGTTGGGGGTATTTATAGCCCCAACCACCAAACTAGCCGTTTGGTGAAGGCTGCTGTCGCATGGCGCACCGGACAGTCCGGTGCACCACCGGACACTGTCCGGTGCCCCTGCCACATCACCAAACCGTTGGATTCTGACCGTTGGAGCTTCTGTCTTCTGGGCCACCGGACAGTCCGGTGGTGCACCGGACAAGCACTGTTCAGTGTCCGGTGCGCCATTTGGCTCTGCTCTGACTCTGGCGCGCACTGTAGCGCATTTAATGCCTTCTGCAGACGACCGTTGGCGCGAAGTAGCCATTGCTCCGCTGGCACACCGGACAGCCGGTGCGCCACCGGACAGTCCGGTGAATTATAGCGGAGTGGCTCCTAGAATTCCCGAAGGTGAGCAGTTCAGAGTTGGAGTCCCTGGTGCACCGAACACTGTCCGGTGCGCCAGACCAGGGCACACTTCGGCTGACTTTTGCTCTCTATATTTGAATCCTTTCTCGGTCTTTCTATTGGTTTGTTGTGAACCTTTGGCACCTGTAGAACTCATAATCTAGAGCAAACTAGTTAGTCCAATTATTTGTGTTGGGCAATTCAACCACCAAAAACAATTTAGGAAAAGGTGAAAGCCTATTTCCCTTTCAATCTCCCCCTTTTTGGTGATTGATGCCAACACAAACCAAAGCAAATATAGAAGTGCATAATTGAACTAGTTTGCAGAATGTAAGTGCAAAGGTTGCTTAGAATTGAACCAATAATTTCATAAGATGCGCATGGATTGATTTCTTCATTTTCAACATTTTGGACCATGCTTGCACCACATGTTTTGTTTTTGCAAATGCTTTTGTAAATCCTTTTCAAGGTCCTTTTGCAAATAGTTAAAGATAAATGAGTAAGATTTTTGAGAAGCATTTTCGAGATTTAAAATTTTCTCTCCCTGTTTCAAATGCTTTTCTTTTGACTAAACAAAACTCCCCCTCAATCAAATCCTCCTCTTAGTGTTCAAGAGGGTTTTTAGATATTAGTTTTGAAGAGGTTGTATCAATTTGAAATTCTGTCAAAAATAAGATACCGATTGAAAAAATCACTAATTGAAAAAAAATCTTTTCTTAACTCAAATTTTTGAAAATTGGTGGTGGTGCGGTCCTTTTGCTTTGGGTTAATACTTTCTCCCCCTTTGGCATGAATCGCCAAAAACGGATACTTGAGTGAAATATAAGCCCTTATAACTACTTTCTCCCCCTTTGGCGAACAAAATATGAGTGAAGATTATACCAAAGTTGGAGAGCGACGCGGAATGACGGCGAAGGATGAGTAATTTCGATGGAGTGGAGTGGAAGCCTTTGTCTTCGCCGAAGACTGCTTTTCCCTTTCAATCAATGACTTAGTTTGAAATATACTTGAAAACACATTAGTCATAGCACATGAAAGAGATATGATCAAAGGTATATCAATTAGCTATGTGTGCAAAATAAAAATTCCTAGAATCAAGAATATTTAGCTCATGCCTAAGTTTGGTAAATGTTTGTTCATCTAATGGCTTGGTAAAGATATTGGCTAATTGTTCTTTGGTGTTAATGTATGCAATCTTGATATCCCCCTTTTGTTGGTGATCCCTTAGAAAATGATACCGAATGGCTATGTGTTTAGTGCGGCTATGTTCAACGGGATTATCCGCCATGCGGATTGCACTCTCATTATCACATAGAAGAGGGACTTTGGTTAATTTGTAACCATAGTTCCTAAGGTTTTGCCTCATCCAAAGCAATTGCGCGCAACAATGGCCTGCGGCAATATACTTGGCTTCGGCGGTAGAAAGAGCTACGGAATTTTGCTTCTTTGAAGCCCAAGACACCAGAGACCTTCCCAAGAACTGGCAAGTCCCCGATGTGCTCTTTCTATTAATTTTACACCCTGCCCAATCGGCATCCGAATAACCAATTAAATCAAATGTGGATCCCCTAGGATACCAAAGGCCAAACTTAGGAGTATAAACTAAATATCTCAAGATTCGTTTTACGGCCCTAAGGTGAGCTTCCTTAGGACCGGCTTGGAATCTTGCACACATGCATACGGAAAGCATAATGTCAGGTCGAGATGCACATAAATAGAGTAAGGAACCTATCATCGACCGGTATACCTTTTGATCTACGGATTTACCTCCCGTGTCGAGGTCGAGATGCCCATTAGTTCTCATGGGTGTCTTGATGGGCTTGGCATCCTTCATCCCAAACTTGTTTAGAATGTCTTGAATATACTTCGTTTGGCTAATAAAGGTGCCCTCTTGGAGTTGCTTCACTTGGAATCCTAAGAAGTACTTCAGCTCCCCCATCATAGACATCTTGAATTTTTGTGTCATGATCCTACTAAATTCCTCACATGTAGATTCGTTAGTAGACCCAAATATAATATCATCAACATAAATTTGGCATACAAACAAATCATTTGCAAGAGTTTTAGTAAATAAAGTAGGATCGGCTTTTCCGACTTTGAAGCCATTAGTGATAAGAAAATCTCTTAGGCATTCATACCATGCTCTTGGGGCTTGCTTGAGCCCATAAAGCGCCTTAGAGAGTTTATATACGTGATTAGGATACTCACTATCTTCAAAGCCGGGAGGTTGCTCAACATAGACCTCCTCCTTGATTGGTCCATTGAGGAAGGCACTCTTCACATCCATTTGGTAAAGCTTAAAGCCATGGTAAGTAGCATAGGCAAGTAAAATGCGAATTGACTCAAGCCTAGCTACGGGTGCATAGGTTTCACCAAAATCCAAACCTTCGACTTGTGAATATCCCTTGGCCACAAGTCTGGCTTTGTTCCTTGTCACCACACCATGCTAATCTTGCTTGTTGCGGAAAACCCACTTGGTTCCTACAACATTTTGGTTAGGACATGGAATTAAATGCCATACCTCATTCCTTGTGAAATTGTTGAGCTCCTCTTGCATCGCCACCACCCAATCCGAATCTTGAAGCATTTCCTCTACCCTGTGTGGCTCAATAGAGGAAACAAAAGAGTAATGTTCACAAAAATGAGCAACACGAGATCGAGTAGTTACCCCCTTATGAATGTCGCCGAGGATGGTGTTCACGGGGTGATCTCGTTGAAATGCTTGGTGGACTCTTGGGTGTGGCGCCCTTGGAACTTGTTCATCTTCCTTATCTTGATCATGGGCATCTCCCCCTTGATCATTGCTCTCCTCTTGAGGTGGCTCATCTCCTTGATCTTCTCCTTCAACATCTTGAGCCTCATCCTCATCATTTGTTGGTGGAGATGCTTGCATGGAGGAAGATGGTTGATCTTGTGCTTGTGGAGGCTCTTCGCATTCCTTAGGACACACATCCCCAATGGACATGTTCCTTAGTGCGACGCACGGAGCCTCTTCATCATCTAGCTCATCAAGATCAACTTGCTCTACTTGAGAGTCGTTAGTCTCATCAAACACAATGTCACAAGAAACTTCAACTAGTCCAGAGGACTTGTTAAAGACTATATATGCCCTTGTGTTTGAATCATATCCTAGTAAAAAGCCTTCTACAGCCTTAGGAGCAAATTTAGATTTTCTACCTCTTTTAACAAGAATAAAGCATTTGCTACCAAAGACTCTAAAATATGAAACATTGGGCTTTTTACCGGTTAGGAGTTCGTATGATGTCTTCTTGAGGATTCGGTGTAGATACAACCGGTTGATGGCGTAGCAGGCGATGTTGACCGCCTCGGCCCAAAACTGATCCGAGGTCTTGTACTCATCAAGCATGGTCCTTGCCATGTCCAATAGAGTTCGATTCTTCCTCTCCACTACACCATTTTGTTGTGGCGCGTAGGGAGAAGAGAACTCATGCTTGATGCCCTCCTCCTCAAGGAAGCCTTCGATTTCTGAGTTCTTGAACTCCGTCCCGTTGTCGCTTCTTATCTTCTTGATCCTTAAGCCGAACTCATTTTGAGCCCATCTCAAGAATCCCTTTAAGGTCTTTTGGGTATGAGATTTTTCCTGCAAAAAGAACACCCAAGTGAAGCGAGAATAGTCATCCACAATAACTAGACAGTACTTACTCCCGCCGATGCTTATATAAGCAATCGGGCCGAATAGGTCCATGTGTAGGAGCTCGAGTGGCCTGTCAGTCGTCATGATGTTCTTGTGTGGATGACAAACACCAACTTGCTTTCCTGCCTGACATGCGCTACAAATCCTGTCTTTCTCAAAGTGAACATTTGTTAGTCCCAAAATGTGTTCTCCCTTTAGAAGCTTGTGAAGATTCTTCATTCCAACATGTGCTAGTCGGCGATGCCAGAGCCAGCCCATGTTAGTCTTAGCAATTAAGCAAGTGTCGAGTTCAGCTCTATCAAAATCTACTAAGTATAGCTGACCCTCTAACACTCCTTTAAATGCTACTGAATCATCACTTCTTCTAAAGACAGTAACACCTATATCCGTAAAAAGACAGTTGTAACCCATTTTACATAATTGCGAAACTGAAAGCAAGTTGTAATCTAAAGAATCTACAAGAAAAACATTGGAAATGGAATGGTCAGGTGATATAGCTATTTTACCCAATCCTTTGACCAAATCTTGATTCCCATCCTCGAATGTGATAGCTCGTTGGGGATCTTGGTTTTTCTCGTAGGAGGAGAACATCTTCTTCTCCCCTGTCATATGGTTTGTGCACCCGCTGTCGATGATCCAACTTGAGCCCCCGGATGCATAAACCTACAAAACAAATTTAGTTCTTGATTTTAGGTACCCAAACGGTTTTGGGTCCTTTGACATTAGATACAAGAACTTTGGGTACCCAAACACAAGTCTTTGACCCCTTGTGTTTGCCCCCAACATACTTGGCAACTATTTTACCGGATTTGGTAGTCAAAACATAAGATGCATCAAAAGTTTTAAATGAAATGTTAGAATCATTTGATGCAATAGGAGTTTTCTTAGGCAATTTAGCACGAGTTGATTGCTTAGAACTAGACGTCTCACCCTTATACATAAAAGCATGATTAGGGCCAGAGTGAGACTTCCTAGAGTGAATTCTCCTAATCTTGTGCTCGGGATAACCGGCAGGGTACAAAATGTAACCCTCGTTATCCTGAGCCATGGAAGCCTTGCCCTTAACAAAGTTAGACAATCTTTTAGGAGGGGCATTAAGTTTGACATTGTCCCCCTTTTGGAAGCCAATGCCATCCTTGATGCCAGGGCGTCTCCCACTATAGAGCATGCTTCTAGCAAATTTATTTTTTTTCATTTTCTAAGTCATGCTCGGCAATTTTAGCATCTAATTTTGCTATATGATCATTTTGTTGTTTAATTAAGGCCATGTGATCATGAATAGCATCAATGTTAACATCTCTACATCTAGTACAAATTGTAACATGCTCAATGGTAGATGTAGAGGATTTGCAAGATTTTAGTTCAACAATCTTAGCATGTAAAATGTCATTTTCACTTCTAAGATTGGAAATGGTAACATTGCAAACATCTAAGTCCTTAGCCTCAGCAATTAATTTTTCATTCTCGTTTCTAAGGCTAGCAAGAGAGATATTCAATTCTTCAATCTTAGCATGTAAACTAACATTATCATCTCTAAGATTGGAAATTGAATCATCACATACATTTGAATCAACCTTAGCAATTATTTTAGCATTCTCATTTCTAAGGTTGGCAATAATATCATGGCAAGTGCTTAGCTCACTAGATAGTTTTTCACATTTTTCTACTTCTAGAGCGTAAGCATTTTTAACCTTAACATGCTTCTTATTTTCCTTAATTAGGAAGTCCTCTTGGGAGTCCAAGAGTTCATCCTTCTCATGAATAGAACTAATTAATTCATTTAATTTTTCCTTTTGTTGCATGTTTAGGTTGGCAAAAAGGGTGCGCAAATTATCCTCCTCATCATTAGAATTATCCTCATCACTAGAGGTTGCATATTTAGTGGAGGACTTTGATTTTACCTTCTTCCTTTTGCCGTCCTTTGCCATGAGGCACTTGTGGCCGACGTTTGGGAAGAGGAGTCCTTTAGTGACGGCGATGTTGGCGGCGTCCTCGTCGGAGGAGGAGTCGGTGGAGCTCTCGTCGGAGTTCCACTCTCGGCACACATGGGCATCGCCGCCCCTCTTCTTGTGGTACCTCTTCTTTTCTCTCCTCTTGCCCTTCTTGTCGTTATCCCTGTCACTGTCACTTGATAATGGACATTTCGCAATAAAGTGACCGGGCTTACCACACTTGTAGCACACTTTCTTGGAGTGGGATTTGTAGTCCTTTCCCCTCCTTTGCTTGAGGATTTGGCCGAAGCTTTTGATGATGAGCGCCATCTCCTCATTGTCGAGCTTGGAGGCATCAATGGGGAGTCTACTTGATGTAGACTCTTCATTTTTCTCCTCCGTTGCCTTGAATGCGACCGGTTGTGCTTCGGGCGTGGAGGGGCCATCTTGCTCGATGATTTTCTTTGAGCCTTTGATCATCAACTCAAAGCTCACAAATTTTCCTATTACTTCCTCGGGAGACATTAGTGTGTATCTAGGATCACCACGTATTAATTGAACTTGCGTAGGGTTAAGAAAAACGAGTGATCTAAGAATAACCTTGGCCATTTCATGGTCATCCCATTTTTTGCTCCCGAGGTTGCGCACTTGGTTCACCAAGGTCTTGAGCCGGTTGTACATTTCTTGTGGCTCCTCCCCTTGGCGAAGCCGGAAGCGACCGAGCTCCCCCTCGATCGTCTCCTGCTTGGTGATCTTGGTCACCTCATCTCCTTCGTGCGCGGTCTTGAGTACGTCCCAAATCTCTTTGGCGCTCTTCAATCCTTGCACCTTGTTATACTCCTCTCGACTTAGAGAGGTGAGGAGTATAGTGGTGGCTTGGGAGTTGAAGTGCATGATTTAGGCCACCTCGTCCTCATCATAATCTTCATCCCCTACGGATAGTACCTGTACACCAAACTCAACAACATCCCAAATGCTTTTGTGGAGTGAGGTTAGGTGATATCTCATAATATCACTCCACCTAGAATAATCTTCACCGTCAAATGTCGGTGGTTTGCCTAATGGGACGGAAAGTAATGGAGTATGCTTAGGAATGCGAGGATATCGTAGGGGGATCTTACTATGCTTCTTGCGCTCTTGGCACTTAGAAGTGACGGGCGCGGTGTCGGATCCGGATGTAGAGGGCGATGAAGAGTCGGTCTCGTAGTAGACTACCTTCTTCATTTTCTTCTTCTTTTCTCCACTCTTGTGCGATCGAATTCGTGAAGGCGATCCATCCTTCTTCTTGTTGGCGGACTCCCTCGATGGAGCCTTCCCGTGGCTTGTAGTGGTCTTTTCACCGCCGATCACCATCTTCTTGGCGTGATCTCCCGACATCACTTCGAGTGGTTAAGCTCTAATGAAGCACCGGGCTCCGATACCAATTGAAAGTCGCCTAGAGGGGGTGAATAGGGCGAATCTGAAATTTATAAACTTAAACACAACTACAAGCCGGGTTAGCGTTAGAAGTATGAACGAGTCCGAGAGAGAGGGTGAAAAACAAATTGCGGGCAAATAAAGAGTGAGACACGATGATTTGTTTTACCGAGGTTCGGTTCTTGCAAACCTACTCCCCATTGAGGTGGTCACAAAGACCGGGTCTCTTTCAACCCTTTCCCTCTCTCAAACGGTCACTTAGACCGAGTGAGCTTCTCTTCTCAATCAAATGGGACACAAAGTCCCCGCAAGGACCACCACACAATTGGTGTCTCTTGCCTCGGTTACAATTGAGTTGATCACAAGAAAGAATGAGAAAAAGAAGCAATCCAAGTGCAAGAGCTCAAATGAACACAAGTCACTCTCTCACTAGTCACTATTTGATTTGGAATAAACTATGGACTTAGGAGAGGATTTGATCTCTTTGGTGTGTCTTGTATTGAATGCTATAGCTCTTGTAAGGTGTGGGAAGTCAGAAAACTTGGATGCAATGAATGGTGGGTGGTTGGGGGTATTTATAGCCCCAACCACCAAACTAGCCGTTTGGTGAAGGCTGCTGTCGCATGGCGCACCGGACAGTCCGGTGCGCCACCGGACACTGTCCGGTGCCCCTGCCACGTCACCAAACCGTTGGAGCTTCTGTCTTCTGGGCCACCGGACAGTCCGGTGGTGCACCGGACAGTCACTGTTTAGTGTCCGGTGCGCCATTTGGCTCTGCTCTGACTCTGCGCGCACTGTAGCGCATTTAATGCCTTCTGCAGACGACCGTTGGCGTGAAGTAGCCGTTGCTCCGCTGGCGCACCGAATAGTCCGGTGCGCCACCGGACACTGTGCGGTGCTACACCGGACAGTCCGGTGAATTATAGCGGAGTGGCTCCCAGAATTCCCGAAGGTGAGTAGTTTGGAGTTGGAGTCCCTGGTGCACCGGACAGTCCGGTGCGCCAGACCAGGGCACACTTCGGCTGACTTTTGCTCTCTATATTTGAATCCTTTCTCGGTCTTTTTATTGGTTTGTTGTGAACCTTTGGCACCTGTAGAACTCATAATCTAGAGCAAACTAGTTAGTCCAATTATTTGTGTTGGGCAATTCAACCACCAAAAACAATTTAGGAAAGGGTGAAAGCCTATTTCCCTTTCAGCCGGCTAGTGAGTGACTGGGTGTTTGGGTCCACATGTCATATATCCATCGGGTGACGGATATGGATAGCAGATATCCATACCCACGAAATTATTACCCATGGATACCGTATAGTATCCATACCCGTACCCACGGATATGAAAATCCACCATATTCGTACCCAACGGGTAAATAACCGCGGTTATTTACCCATATCCGTACCCACTGTCATCCCTAGTCAAGATGCTACTTTTATGGATGAAATAAAGTATTTAAATCAGATTTTTTGTTTCCATGTATGCCAATCTATTTTCTTTCAATCCGCATTCTTATCATCCTAAATTTATGCGCATGCAGTAGGAAACATATTTTTACGCGGTATACCACACTTCATAAATATCTACACAGTGTAGCATAATTAGTATCAGTATACATTATAAACTGGTACCAACGAGCCTACTGTATTGATGTTGTAGAGATCCTATTTTTATGGACAAAATAAAGCATTGAAATCAGATTTTTTGTTAACATGCATGGCAATCCATTTTCCTCTCAACACACATTATTGTCATCCTAAATTTGTGCACATGCAGCAGGAAACTGATTTTTACGCAGTGTACCGTATTGCATAAATAACTACACTATGTAGCATAGTTAGTAGCAGTATATTTCATAAAATGTTTCCATTGGGTCTAGCTGCATGGTTGTCATTGAGATCCTATATTTATGAAAAAAAATAAAGCATTCAAATCATTTTTTTGTTTGTTTCCATACATGCAACAGTTTATGGATACACTTCCTAATTTCTGGTGCATGCAATTGGAAACAAACTGCACGCATGCAAGGAATGGATGTATGCGGGAGTTGGGTTGGCGGGCACACTGCGGTGGTGCATGACTGGCTGGTTGGGGCTTCCTGTATGCTATGGAAGACCAGGGCTCCCAATAGCCTTACCCTATATATATATATATATATATATATATATATGATACATATAGGAGGAAGTATTTCAACGAGCCCAAAAGGCTAGGGAGAGACCTCCAACTGAAGCTAGTGATGATAATATATATATATATATATGATACATATAGGAGGAAGTATTTCAACGAGCCTAAAAGGCTAGGGAGAGACCTCCAACTGAAGCTAGTGATGATAAGGGGACAAGGTCTGTAAGGGAATCTTCAGCAACTACTTTGATGACTACACCAATGTCATCTCCCCCCTACTGTTCCCACACGGAAAAAATAGTTCTAGCATTCTTGGTGGTAATAAATAGTTGTTGCTGAAGTAAATGCATTCTTTCTGCAGCCAAAAAAACTTTTGTATCTAGAGTGTTTGGGTATATGTAATATGTTGTTTGCCAAATGCAACTTCAAAAACCTTGGTAACAATATAGAATTAGTGTCTTGATTTATGCTATTTACTATTATTTATAACTTAGAATGGAGACTTCATTGCAGAAGCTTCAGAGGAGATTTCTGAAAGAATGGTTTAATCTACAAAATAATGAATTAATGTCTTTTTTGTATCAAATGCTATATGCAGAGGTATTGTTTCATTGAGGACTTCCATTCTTCTAGGGACAATATGTATGTGTACTGGATTGTGCAAGCAATTACTGATTACTTTGATGTGTGGATTCATGCATACACTCTACATCATTCACGGTTCTATCATATTGTGTAACAACCTGAATTTAGGGGTATAAAATTAATTTTCTAATATCTACCAAATTCAGTTGTTACCCTCTCTTTTCCTTACTCTTCTTCTTTTTTATAAATAATGGAGAATTATTTTATTCTATATTAGCGTAAGCCTAGTGGAATGGGCCCTAGAGGTGCTTTGTTTATTGCATTCATGTCATTGCATGGTGTTTCTAAGTGCAAAATATGTTTGAACATATTAATATGCCTTTTAGAAGCCTTCAGTAATTTTTCATATTTTTTGGAACATTTTCTATTTCCCGGAAACCAAAATCTATTTATTTGAGGTACTTAAAAATGTTTTTAGAAACTCTAACATGTTGTTTTGAGTTCACTAGGTACCAAAACATTTGTAGAAATTTTTCTGGAATTTTTGGAAGCATCTACAATATTTTGAGCGCAAAATATGGATTTATAGTCATTTCTGAATTTAATAAATAGTAAAATCTGAATTTGACCTGAATTTTCATCTCATCCAAACTCTTGCTATATATATGGCCATCTTTTCCTCGCCGAGCACATTCCAAATGACAAAACGGTTTCCCATATTCATTCCCCATCTCCCCGAATTGCTCGCCGAAGTTCGGAGCAGTTCCAACTCCGACGACAACTCCGACGACAACTCCGACGATTAATTACTTCCACCCGCGCTTCGTCGGCGGAGTCCGAGGGTACTGCTGCGTTCGTCTCATCGAGGGCTTCGTCTTGGTGCGCCTGGTTCGTCGATCAGACCCCTGAATCTCCGTCAATCGACGGTTTCCTCCTTGGCTCCAGCGAGTGTTCCTTTTCGGGTGAGCCTTCTCCATTGTTTTCAACATTTGTTCTTTGTTTTCTTCGAGTCAATATCCATCCCACCCCTCCCGGCCGCCCTCCACCCCGCACCCCTCCCCTGGTCGCCCCTACTCGGCGTCCTCCCTCTCTTCCTTTCTGTAAAGCCTAAATTTTGTATCAGGAAAATAATAATAATTATTATTATTATATAAATAAATAAATATAATTGTAGTGACTTGGGATTATGGAACCTTTGGAGATCATTTGATTTTATTTTATTTGTGCATATTCAGTTAATGGAATTATATTGGTTAAGCAACAAATAAATAAATATAAAAAATGCATATCATGCTGGAATCCTTGTATGTTTGCGTTTGTACTCAAATTCTCGAGACAAGTTGAAAAGTAGAATTTGTAACACCTAAAATACCTATTTTGGAATTTGAAAGAGGTTCTCCAAAAGATGTGAATTAAAATGGCTATGATAAAGATTTTCATATCCAAAAAAATACTTTCTTGGAACACATAAATGATAATATTAAATTGTTCATATATATATATACATATGTTTGAATACTAAGACTAGAATTCTAATAAAATAATAATAAAAAAATAAAATAAATATATCTATATATATCTGTACATAGATTATGTTTGTTTGGAATACAATCATTCCTATTATTGAATTATATATTTTTATGCCTCTATGCTTAAAGAGATAAAATAAATAAGTAAAATATAATGGTTGCATTCATTCTAGGGTTTTGCTTGTGTGCATTCAACCGGGAAATTTGAACCCCAAATCAAATTGAGTTTGGAACAAATTTGGAATTTGTGATTAGATTTGGAATAGAAATTCAAATAGGAAAAGAAAAAGAAAATGAAACCCTGTCCGGGCCAACATCATCATATTCAGCCCATCGTCACTTACCCCTCATGCGGCCCAAGAACGAGCGCCAACGCGCCGACATGTGGGTCCCATTTTCCATACGCTCGCGTCGCACCACCGCCATGCGGGGCCCATTGGTCGGCCACCCAGTCTCCGCGCGCAAGCTCATGCTTCTGGATCGTTTCTCTGCTTGGTGGGGCCCACTTGCAATCTCTTTCCCCTTCATGATGGCCGCGAAATCGCTAGTAAATCGAGCGGAATCCGGAAACGACCTGGGGGAAATAGGCCAGGGATTAGTGCTATTTCCACGGGGTTGTTGGGATTCGGCTTTGCCTTGTGGCTATATGACTCGGGCCACTCCCCGTTGAACAACCAGAAGAACACTTGCACCGGGATCCATGGCGGCAAACATAGATAAGAGAGAGAGTAGGACGAGGGGGAAGGGGTAGTGAAGGTGCTCGGTGTGACCCGCTGGTGTCTCTATCGACGATCTGCTCCTAGGCAACCAATCGCTAGCAGTAGCCGACCCGGTTGTGCGTGCTGATGGAGCAGGAGTTGGTCGCCAGGCACGGGGCATCGTACTCATGTTGGCGGAGAACTTCGTGTGACGCGTGGTGCTCGTCGTGCTCGGTTGCCACCTCACCAACAAGTACTCTTGGGGGGCCGGGTCACTCAGGATGGCTCGTGAACGCAGCTTTGCCGCTATGGGCTCGCCGACGTGCTCGTCGTCGAGGGCTGCGCGTGTAACACCCCTGGTGTTACTATAACTAAAACTTGAGCATGACATCATAACATTGGCATTGTATATGTTTGATACACCTAGAATGCATTCACTAGGCAAAAATTTCAAACAAGTTGTATTGTTTTAAGTGTTTTTGCAAATAGCACCCTGGTTTAGGAACTTAACCCTAAATAGAGGTTAAAGGGGGTAAAACTTCACTTAAAATGAGAAAACCTAAAGACTTTAGGGTAAAAGTCATAAAATGACCCCAAGAATAAACTTGAATCACCTTTATACCCCTGGGATACCAGAAACCCTAATTGGAACCCTGGAAAACCCTGAAACCAAACCCTAGGGGCTTATGTGCAAAATTAGTCCACTTTTGGGCTAAAGTGCAAAAACCAAGCCAAATAAGTATCTTAAGTCATTTAGTTCACAAATATGTGGACTTGAAAGCTAAACCCTAAGTTTTGGACTCATTTGCAAAAAGGACCTTGATTTTGATTCCTATGCTAAGTCTGAAAACAGGGTTGTAGGCCCAACTTTGAGGCTGTGTAGCTTTCAAAATAGTGAGAATTCATGTTAGGTGACCACATCAAAGTTGAAGACCAATCATTGGAGAACAACTTTGTTTAAGGATTCAAGCCATGTTCTTATGAAAAATGTGGAGAAAATCTCAACCCAAGTTGGACTGTCAGTCTGGTTCTGTCTGAATATCAGACTAACAGATTCATGCCCTGAACTTCAAGCCCAATTTCAAACCAGATTCAGTGACTTTTTGTGACAACACCATGTAGCAAAGTTGTAGCTGGTATGTAGCACTACAACTTTGATGCAGAGACTTGGACCTGTTGTCACATGAAACTGGGAGAAAATGAAGCTCCAATGTGCTCTGTCAGTCGCTCTGAATTGGTGTTCACCATGGTACAGTGTTCAACTGAAACAGATCAGGACGCCAGCAAACCCACCGCCGACGACCAATTCCGCCGTGATTCGTGCCGTTGCCGGCCCGACTTGTGCTCGGGATGGGCGGATAAGGGCACACGGTAAAAGATCTTCGCCGTCGGTGAGCTGGCGATCACTCCGGTGACCCCCGTGGCCCTCTCTCCCTCTTTGCGGCTGAGCAGATTAACTCGCCGGTGACCGCCGCTTCCCGGCTGTGCGCCACGTGTCCAAGCTTTTCCACCGCGTCGCCATCACTCCCTATACCCGTCCCATCGTCGACGGGGAGGTTGCCACGGCGGTGGACACGAATTCACCGTACCCACGTTCCTCTCCAGCTCCGGCCGCCAACACGGCTCAGCCAAATTGAGCACCACCGCCCGCGGGCTCTATAAATTGCCCGTACCCCCAGCTCCGCCATGTATCCAAGCACCTACTGCACCCACCGGCATCCCGAAACCCCCACCAGAGCACGTGAATTTGGGATTTCCCCAAAATCGTTGAAGAACACCGC
Source organism: Zea luxurians (assembly GCA_029449295.1). NCBI lineage: Eukaryota > Viridiplantae > Streptophyta > Magnoliopsida > Poales > Poaceae > Zea > Zea luxurians. The sequence continues at coordinate 15,162,140 of JAOPSE010000052.1, read as the reverse complement.
GAAGAACACCTCGCCGTGGTCAGCCCGATTCAGGTCCAATCTCACCCTCGGTTTCCTTGTTTCAACATCCTTGCTTGCTCTTGATGCTCACCGAACCGTTAAATCGAATTAGACCGCCATGAATCGACGGGAACGCACTCATCGGTCCGCCTTGTCCACGGTCGTCGTGGCTAGACCAAACCTTGTGACCATTAGTGAAATTATGTTGGGGGAAATGCTCGGGGTAGTGCTAATTTTGTGTCCGCTGCTCGGAGAACCCTGCCGTTGCCCTAATCGGCCGGTGTTAGTGCTCGCCGCAGCACGGCTGTGCGCGAGCGCCGTCGTGGACTTCCAATCGTGAATAGGTTGATGTGCAGGGGCCTTTTTGTAATCGGTCAGCGACACACAGGAACAGTGAAGAAGCTCGTTTTCAGTTAGTCAAAAACTCGGGTCTCTTCTGCAAAGATGCCAGGACGCGGGCGCGCGCGGGCGCGTTTTGCCCTGGTCCTGGGCCGTTTGGGCCAGAACCGGCCCAGCTCTGTTTAATCCTTTTCTTTTTCTTTTTCAGCAAAGCTTTAGAAATATGTAGAAAAATGTAGAAAAATGCTAAAATTGTGAAACTAATTTTCCCAGGCTTGTTATTTTCCCTAGAATTTAATAAAAATAGTTTTGTGATTTTTAGTAGAAATAAGAAATTTTAGGGTATTTAAAGTAGTTAAAAGTATTAGTTATGGATTTTTAGAAAATAATTGGTAAGTCCAATAATTCCCAAACTTTTTGTGGGAATTTAAAACAATATTTAGGAGCCTTGGGTAGAGTTTGAATTGTTTTGGACCTTGTTTGATCACCAAACCCCAAAACACCCCCCCTGCCCTATGAACTCCTTTACCGACTCCAGGAAACCCTAGGTTCTCGGAGTACCGTGAAGGAAAGTTGTACTCAAGACTTAAATAATAAGTTTATATTATCTTTGCATCCTCATGAGCATCCCATGGCACTCATTCTTATGCATGTATATGGTTATGTTAGAACACGAAGAAGAAGAAGAAGTCACTGAAGAAGGGATACCACCATCCTCAGATCCTGAAGCAGGCAACTGCTTTTATTTCGATATTTGTGGATCCGAGCAGGACTCACCTGATAACAAAGGCAAGCCCCGGTGCATTTGCCACTTCCTTATGCTTTAAAAATCTTTTTCACTTGCTTGATGCATTAGGTGATAGGAGTTGATTGCTAAAACAAATCCTGCATTACCTTCCTTGAACTTGATTACCTTCCTTGATCACCTGTTTTACAAAAGATTTTTGATGCTTAGCATTGCTTTAGAAAAACAAAATGTTTTGTTTTTACAAAAGTTGATGTGGCAAAAGTGGGTGGGATGTTTTCGAAATTAAAACTTGATGGTGAATCCATCACGGCCGTGATGGATTCAACATCGGAAAAGATGTACCTCTGCCAGGTACCAAGTTTTTGGGTTGAAAAGATTAAGCTGAGACCGGGCGGGTGACTTGCACGAGAAAGAGAGTCTCGGTGTAGTGTCTCCGTCTGAGTCGATTAAGGACCGTCTCGATGTAGGCTTGATGATCGAGGACCCTTTAGCTGGTCACATGCCTCGTCATGGGTAAGCCTTGCCTCGGGCAGACTAAGGCCGAAATAAGATAACACGAAATGGGCGTGGAGCGGTGGCGAGAGTAGCGTGTACCCTCCGTGGCAAGAGGCTGGACGGTGGTGTATCTGTGCTCTCGGTTTGCGTGAACCTGATCCGGTCTTAAGAACCCCGGTGGCGGGTTGACATATGCAAGGGTTAAGTGCTACATATGTCGTGTGATTGGAGATCCTCAGCTGAGTATAATCGATTCGGATCGCCGTACCTTCGCGGTTATGAAGACTTGGTCACTGCCCTACACATAGCATTCCACTAAAGATGATGGGTTTTTGTTAAGAAACTGGCTAGTGCAGGACCAGTGATTGAACTAGGGTAGAAAGAGCTCTAGTTGCAGGTAATTGAACCTAACTTGACAAATAAAATTGGATTTTTAAGGATCCACTTTAGTAAGCATTTCTGCAAAACAGAGTCTTTGATTATTGAAAAAGCCTTACCTTGACTCCCATATAACCAGCATACCCTTGAGAGTCTTTTCTTTAGTCGGGTAAGTCTTGCTGAGTAATTCCATACTCAGGGTTTATCCCTTCGTTGTTTTTAGGTGAGGAAGTAGCAGATTTCTGCTGCTTCTGTGCCAGGGTGGTTCCCAAGGAAGAAAAACAAGCCTGAAGTGCGGGAGGACTTGGTCCTCCACATAGGATCTTTTGCTTAATGCTTTTCGGGAGGGGTTTTTGCCTCCCTTGGTTTGTATAATATTACTACTCTGCACTCGTTTTTAGTTCTGGTCTGTAATAAAACAACTTGAGCTTGCTTTTAAAATAAATGTAAATTATGTAAAACGCTTCCGCATCTCCGATGTTCTGTAATGTCTGCAAGACGGGTGAAACGTTCCTGGTAAGGTAAGGAAAGACACCGAACTTATCAAGTAGTTCAGGGGCACCTACAGGGTTGTCTGAAGTCCGTTGGACAAGGACAACTGTAGGTGGGCCTAATTACTTGGGAGGTTCCGTCACAGCGCGGGCACTGCTGTATCCACAACCAGAGGAAGAAGACCATCTCGCAACCGTTCGATCCAGATTGTGCAGATGGGATTGGATCTAGAGTTAACCCAATGTGAACCGTCGATCTCGTGATCAACAGGCAGTGGAGGATCGGGGAGTCCAGATCTAATCAGATCTGTTGATAGTTGATCTTTCGGCCCAGATTTCTGGATACCCTTTCGCCGTGGCGTGTTTGCAAAAGAAAACCTTACATGAAAGTCCTATTCTAAACCAACCCGCAGTCCACTCAGATAGAGAAAACCTTACATGTAAGTCCTATTTTTAACTAAATAGCCCGTGCGTCCCTAGAAAATTATAACTGCGTCTAGGGACGTTAGTAATTCATGAAACAAATCAAAGAAATGATTTTTTAAGTATAAAATAAACCCGAAAGCCTTAGAAAATTCATATCTCTTTCGTTTAAACCCCGAATTAATCCGTTCAAGTTGCGACGATTTTATAATAAAATTGCCTACGCAGTAATAACAATATTTGTGTCATATCACAGACTTTCATAATGAGATATTCATTTAACCTATGTTCTAACCTTTCTAGATCAAAGTTAATCTGTTGATAATTATAACCTGACTAAAATATGTTCTCTAATTAAGATATAACTTGGGTTAGGGATGAATTGAGGAGTTTATTTAGAGTTTCTTTCCCACATGCTTTACATAGAATATAACCTTCATATCTGTTCACATAGATATTTCAAAAACCATCTCTCTTCAACCATAACCCAGAATTTAGCAATTCTCGAACCCATGATCTCGTTACGACGTGTAGATTATTATTATGTAGTTTGTTCTTATGTTTGGTGTAATGTTAATTTTGCTTATACCATGTTTTTTTTGTATTGCTACGACTAGCGCGAAGTCACGAGTTACTTGAAGAGCAAGTTGGTACCTGGAATCTCAAGTCTCAGGCAAGTTGTGCCCTTGATCACTTCTTTTTACCCAGTCACGTTCTTATTAATCATAATGATCTGCATAGGTTAATTTTGATGGGACCCAATAGGTTACCCTAGTTTGACTATCTTTATACCTTGTTTACCACCGAATTTTTGGGTAGTGCATGCTATTGCTTTATGTGGTTTTGGGTATACAGATATACATTATTCATGATCATACTTTATTATTAGTTTGTTATTTACTGTTCATGATAAAATCATTATGTTAATTGGAACATGGAGAACCACCCGGGAAAACAGTGCTACCACAAGGGTGGTATGGGACACCCTTGGCTGACTAATTAGGAAAGCTAGTGGAGGACTACCTTACCCGAAAGGGACAAGGGCAGTAGGGGAGTGGTCAGTGTGGGGAGGCCCTTGGGTTGATTTTTCTATGATGGCAGTCAGGCGAGGGGTCCCTGCATTGGAGCTTACTAGAAACTGTAGCGGGTTTTCTGAAGCTAGTGGAACTTTGTAAAGGCCTCGTAGTGTTACCCTGCCTCGCCTCCTCGGTAGAGGTGTATGAGAAGTCGCGATCCCTTGGCAAATGGGTAACATGACTTGTGGGTAAAGATGTGCAACCTCTGCAGAGTGTAAAACTAGTATACTAGCCGTGCTCACGGTCATGAGCAGCTCAGACACTCACATAATTAATTTATGGAACTAAATTCAATTTGTCATATGCATCGCATTGGGATTATTATTATTTTTTATTTACTATTACTATGATTTGGTATTCACTTACATTTAGTAACTACTAATAAAATTTTGATCAACTTTAAAAACAATGCTTAGCTATAACCATCCTCTTTGGGAAGTCTTACACTTCACATGAGCTCCCACCTTTGGCGAGTTCATATACATTATTCCCCACAACTTGTTGAGCGATGAATGTATGTGAGCTCACTCTTGCTATCTCACACCCCCCACAGGTAAAGAACAGGTACCGCAGGATGAGGCGCATGGAGGATGATGTGATGAGTTCACGAGAGGTCTAAGTCGTCGTCTCCTAGTCAACTTTGGGTTGCTGGATCGTTGTCTCCTTTTGATGTAATTATTTATTTATTTTGTACAGAACTCCTATTATATAAGTAAAGATGTGACATTCATTTCTATACCACGATTCATCATATGTGTGAGACTTGGTCCCAACACACCTGGTGATATGTTCGCGTTCGGGTCTTGGTGCCCTCAAAACCTAGGTGTGACACTTTCCCCCCATCTCTCCCCCTCGGCGGTCGGCGCGATGGTCGGCCGGCCACCCGTCATACGCAAGGGCGGTGCACGCCCGTTGCCCAGTCGCCAGCAGCAGCGCCCCCTCCTTTGGAGCCCCACCAGCGGGCCCACTTGTGGGCGCAATCGTGGTTGGCCTGGCGACGACGGCCATCCAGCCCGCGCGGCCAAGCCCCCCTGGCCGAGCCCTCCTCATCCCACTTCCCCATGGCAGTTACTGCATGAGAGAGATGTGGGGAAGAAGACCCATTTTGCGAAAATGACCTCAAGGAAACAAGTAATAAACACCATATTTTATGAGTCTTGTCATTTTTACTGGCTAACCCCCGAAGTCTATAAATTAATTACGTGTAGACCCCTGTAATTTTAAATGTACATATCTTCCACGTTTTAAATCCGTTTTGAGTCGTTCAAATTGCGTTAGGTTCGTACTGACGTTGTCCACATGTTAAAAATATTATTTCATAAGATCACATGTTTCAAACAATTTATTAAATATTTATTTGACTGGTGTTTATTAAATTAGTGTTCCAATTAAATCTAATTTAAAGTTTTTGACTCACGATTTTATAAATAAACATTAGCGTAGTTAATACTAACCTAAATATTTTTTTTATTTAACACTTGTTTAGTATAAACGCGTCGTCTATTTAATATTTCTCGCATGTCGCGCGTGCTGTTCCGCACGCGGTGGTGTGCTGGTTCGCGCGTCGTGCGCGTGTTGTCGTGCTGATTCACGCGCCATTCATGTGTTTTCTCACGTATTGTTTCGCACGTGTCATCACACGTTGTCTGCTCGTGTCGTCACTCGTTGTCTACGCGTGTTGCACATGAGTCGCCGCGCGTCTTCCATGCGCTAAGTCGAGAGTGTCCGCGTTGTTCGTCGTGCCGTTCGCACGTTGTGTCGCGCATGTTGTTTCGTGTGCCGTCCACGTGTTGTTTCACGCAGTGTCGTTTGTCGTCACACGTCATTCGAGCGTATCACGTATGCCATTTTCACGTGTCGCTTGCCTTGTCACGCGCCGTTTTCGCGTGTCGCACGCTGTCCGCGCGCGATATCAAATCGTTTCACTTATAATCGCTCGTGATAATTAATTAATTACTTGTTTAACCTGACAACGATTAGAATAGAAAATTAATCGAAGCGAAGTAGTAGTCTCGATTTACATTTGATAAAGATAAATTAATATAATTATGCCGATTTAAATATTCTAATTAATACTTATTTAGTGTAAATGCGATAATCTCTCGACCGTAGCTCTGATTATCGCGGTTTCTTTCATCGCGTGACCGTAGAAGCAAGCTCTATTCACTAGTACAGAGAAGATCTATACTGGCGGTCGTAAACCTATTTTTAGTGGCGTTTATCGTAACCGCCAGTGCTAGGGGCCAGTAAAAATCATCATTTTTACAGGCGGGTAACTGAAGACCGCCAGTGAAAATCGATTTTCGCTGGCGGTCGACGTAATAAAACCGCCAGTGAAAATCGATTTTCACTGGCGGTCGACGTAATAAAACCGCCAGTGCAAATCGTTTCCAGGAAACATAAAACATATTTTAAAAATATTAAAAACATTTATTTGTATTAGGACCACCCCACCCGCCCGTCTCCGTCGAAGTCGCAAGTCGCGGCATTTTTCGCGCGCTACGCGGTTGATAGTAATCGAACCGTAAACCTCACCCTCGCGCGTACCCTCCACTACCACTCCGTCTATGACATGCCTTGTGTCTAGTTTGTAGTTGTTTTCTCCATATATTACAACCATTTGAGTATAAATTGCTTATTTGAGACCCTAAACGAATTCAAATAAAAAAGTTGTCAACTACAAAGATAAATAACTTTTGAAGTTCTACAACTTTTATTTTGACACTTTTTTCATCCGAGGTAGTTTGCAAAATTTGAATTTTAAATTTGACATACTTAGATTCAATTTTTGAGAACCGAAATGAGTTCAAATAAAAAAGTTGTCAACTACAAAGTTTCATAACTTTTAGAGATCTACAACTTTTATTTTGGTGGTTTTGTCATACGAGGTCGTTTGAAAAACTCAAAAAATTAAGGATAAAAATGATTTGTAGTGGCGGTTCCTTAAGAAAACCGCCACTAGAAATCGTATTTCTACTGGCGGTTCCTTAAGAAAACCGCCACTACAAATCATGGATTTCTACTGGCGGTTTTCTTAAGGAACCACCACTACAAATACGATTTCTAGTGGCGGTTTTCTTAAGGAACCGCCACTAGAAATAGCACAGTCGGTGGATAACCGGATCCGTCTGTAAAAATATATGGGTGCCGCAGGCTTTGAGCTCTTTTCTACTAGTGATTTTATACAACACGTTTTTATAATGTTTTATCTTGTATGGTGTAATGTTCTTATGCATGTATTTATATGTTTGTGCCGGTTTGTATTCGCTATGCGTCGCGAATAGATTGCGATATGTTCGTGAGCTTCGAGGAATCGACGATCAGGCTTCGACGACCAAGTGAACAAGCTCCTCGAGTTCCACATTATTGAAGACTCTGAGCATCTGTTTGGCGAAGGCAAGTGTCCTCTGACCTACTTATGTCCTATTCACATGATAATTCACTTTCCCGCATTACACAATTGAAACCTAAGGATTGACTAGCTTTCTATTTACCTTATCCTTGATTACCTTTTGGGTTATTGTGGTTAGCTTTATGCTAGCGCTCTACTCTAATCAATAAAAATGATAAGAATATTTATGATACATTGATGATATCTTGATTATGATGATGAGCTTGTGTTACTTTAGGGGACTTAGACTGTTTCGCTGGATGACCATCCGGGAAAATAGTATAACCATGAGGGTGGAATGGGACGCCCTTAGCTGATTACTTGGAGGAACATGGGGGTGTAGTTGGCTTCGTCGTTGTGCCGCCAATGAGGGTCGGGCATAGTGCTTGCTCTACTAAGGGTGGGTGTCGAGGTTCATTCAATTTGGTTTTGTTAGTCACTCACCTTAGGGAGCAGTACTATGTTTGTATGACTGGTGAAACCTAAGGGCAGCTACACACCAGGGGAATCTTTGTAAAGGCTATGTAGTGATACCTGGCCAGATCACCTAGGTAGTGGTCAATGAGGAGTAGCGCTCCTCGGGCAGAAGGGGAATCACTGCTCGTGGGTAAAGTGTGCAACCTCTATAGAGGAATGAAACTGATACATCAGTCGTGCTCACAGTTATGAGCGGCCTTAGGAGCTCCTTTGATTAGAGTTACAGATGATCTGAGGTAAAGTTGTTCCATTTATGGTTTTGCCTACGATGATGATAATGATGTTCCTTGGTGAGGAAATGATTCACGAGTTGGTTATTACTAAAACTTGGTTTCCACTAATAATAAATACCTGACAAACTAAAAGCAACTGCTTTGAGCCTAACCCGACATAAAGCTAGTCCACCTCAGCCAAACAAGACATTTGCTGAGTACGTTGATGTGTAATCACCCTTGCTTTCACAAAACACCAGGTTACCTTTGGTGCAATCTATGCGTAGGTAAAGAAGGAGAAGAAAGTGTCGAGGCAGATCTCCAGGAGTTTCAGGACTCTACGAGTTCGAGGATTAGGCTAGCGACCTCCCCTAGTAGGCTGCCTGTGGTGGGTTTATTTACGTTGGCTACGTTTCTATTATGTGCACTTTGATCTATATTATGTAAATGGCTCTAGTCTGTAATATTATTATTTACTCTTTATTAATATTCGAAGCATTGTGCTATAATGAGTCATTTATGTAATCGCTGTGTACGTGAATTTCTGGTCCTGACACGTAAATGGTTCGCATTCGGTTTACCTTCCAAAACTGGGTGTGACATATTGTCTCCGTTGATTCCTGTATGTCACTGTATAATGCATGATTTAATGTAGATGGCCACTAGTTATGTGTGCAAGTTCTAGTTGATGAAGTGGCAATGTGTTCTCACTTATTAGTCCCTGATAAGCTAAAATTTCACCAAAACCTGGACATATAGGCCAAGTGCAGGTAACCATATCATAAAAAATGCAATTATCTTATTTTTGTTGTCGTGTTATTGCTATGTTGGAAATATATTTTGGGCTAGAAGGAGGATGGCCAGACTATGTACTCTGCTTCTTCCTTTTCAGTAAATTCCCTTTAGATACATATTTGAAAAAAATAAGCTTAGATTTTATTATGGCATTGCCATACATGGGCATGAGAAAAAATATTGTTTAAACATATTTAACAAATCGTTGAGTAATGTAGAAACATGGACCTTGAGAATCCTGTATTTCTGTACTAGGAAACCATATGCTTAGGTAATTCTTCAGAGGCCATCTCTATCTGTTCATAGCCCTTGATAAACTTGCTATACCATTTAGCAGGCAGTTTTGGTGTTCTCTTTAGTGACTTGAAATTCACATGACAAAGACCATACTTTACAGTGTAACCAGAGATCCATTCAAAGTTATCTATCAAAGACCACACAAAATAACCTCTCACATCTGCTCCTTTCCTGCACAGAAGTAGAAAAGTTTTCTTATTACCTGACTGGAGAGCAGTTTACATGAAAATATAATTGAGGCATGCAACAACCTTATTGCAAAGCTCAAGTAAGTGAGGTAGTCACGAATGTAAGTTGATCTTTCAGTATCATTAATTATTTCTTCTGTTGTAGTGCTAATATTGGCTATTTGGGCATAACCTGAAAGATAAAAAAAGGGAGATCAAGAGATCCATACAGATATTTTTATGGTACCAGTGTACTACAAGTGTAATATATGTAAAGAAGCATGGAAGTGAATCATTGTTATGTACAAATGCATATATTTTGTATCTAATTTGTAGATTTTAGTGAACCTAGTAACCCACCATTCTCTGTGATGTACAAAGGTATGCTTTTATATCTCTGGTTTAAATACATGACCAACTTCTCCATGGAGCTTGGAACGGCATATGTGTTTGCAACAGGTGTCTGCAGTATTAGGTTAGCTATGTTAGCTTGTGCAGAATTAATTTGTAACTAGGATTCTTGTTGAATAGAATAATGCAATATACAATGCCGATTTTTACCGGTTTTCCAATGGGTATCCCATTTCGTTCTGTTGATATAGAAACTAAAGCTTCAGAAGGGTAGGCGTCCATATCACATGGAGAATATATGCAATCCTTAACATAGAATGTTTGGTAGTGATTTACCCCGATGAAGTCAATTTGGTCCTTCAGTAGTTTCTTCTCTCTTTCTGTGAATTTTGGTAAGTTTGGACCTAAGATTTGGCGCATCTGGTGAGGATAGTCACCAAAGAACAAGGGATCCAAGATCCTGTTTTAGCATATATCATCAAGTGAGCATTCATTCGTGAAGACCAAAAGTTAGTTCCAATCATAAAATACTAGTATGATGGAAGGTTACTGAATCAATTGATACCATGGAGCATTGAAAGACAGAGCTCGGCTTACTGCCAAGTGGTCCTCTGTGATATTCCTTAGTGGTTCATACCATCTTAGATGTAATGAAATTCCTACAAAGCCACCTTGCTTGGACTGAGAAGGATGGAGAACAAGGAAAACAAATTATACAACTTTCATGAGTATTTAAGAGCAAGCACGTAGTTAGTCCCCACTCCCTTTTGATCCAAATATTTCTTTTGTACCTTGTAATTCTTTCTGTAGATGTCGACCGTCTTTGCATGAGCTAATATCATGTTATGCGCTGCAATGTAGGGCTCAGTTGATGAATTCCCTGAATCACATTTCCCATATGGCTCAGAACAGTGGTTGGGTGGAAATGCCCCAATGGAGTATGCAAGCTTTACAACAAGATTTGGCTCATTGAATGTGACCCAATGCTTTACTCGGTCACCAAACATCTTGAAACAAAGCTCAGCGAAGTAGGTGAAGTCCTCCCTGAATAGAAATACATAAACAATCACATATGAACTTACTGCATCTTCGTAGATAAAGCTATAATATAGGCGACTTACTGAATCTCTGGGCTTAACCAAGAATTGTATCTTTCTTGGAGTTCTTCAGGTATGTCAAAGTGGTTGATCGTCACCAATGGTTGTATCCCTGCTCCAAGTGTATCAAATGTCAGGCCCATATGAAAGAGACTGAACTGAAAGGTGTGCTTGTTTTGCAGGGTGGCATTTGTGGAGGGAGGTAGCTGCCCGCATAATAACAGAACAAAAAGCGTACCTTTTTCCAGCAGTCCGTTGATGAGGCTATTGTAGAATTTAATGCCTGCCTGATTAACACCTCCGAAGCGACCCTCTGACCATGGATATTTGAAAGGTACAAGCATATAATTTAAGCTAAACGCCGGCACTAAGGAAGGATTATGTGCGTGTTGTCGAGTTGGGAGCTACTTCAGAAGTCATTGACAGTTGGTGTAATTCTGAGAATGAGCTCACTTGGAAGAATTCTAGACCACGATAATGAGAATCTGTAGGAGCCGAGGCCAATCGAATGCATCATTTTATGTCGTCCTGCCAGTGTTGACTTTATGTGAGATTTTACTTTTTAGAGGGAACTGTTGACCCCCCTCATCTTTCTTGATAAAGTATCCTTTTGTTTTTGGTGATGCTTACCTTGTATCGATGATAATGGTCAGCAGCCACGTCGCCATTGCTTCCATCGTCAATATTTCCTGATTTATGGTTAATAGCCAAGACTAAGACAGCAACAAAATCAAGCACGTCTGTGATTTTTTTTCACGATTTCAGCACTCCACAGGGGCGACCGGCCCTTCGTGAATCGTGACCTCGTCGTGCAGTCCTCGCTCCGGTAGCTCGAAGGATCGGGAACCGTCAGTCCAGGGAGCGACGACAAGGACGTCGGCATCGTGAGCTTAGAAGGGCCTAGTGCAAGCTGAGCGGCTGGATGTGCTGGACAGCGCTGTCGAGCGGCGAGAGCCGTCGAGTAGGCCGACTTCAGACGATCTGACGAATCTGAGCCGAAGAGTCATCCTAATCGGGCCCTCTATTTCCTAAGCCCCTCCCAGTTCTAGCTAGCTAAACAGAAGATGCATCATGCATTCACTAGCAAAAAAAAAATGTTCACTTCCTCCCCTGATTCAAGAGCGCGAAATGATTTTCTAATTGAGACAAAAAGAGAAAGAGGAAAGCGCAGTGCGCAATGACCTTCTAAATAGATACGTCTAATTAACATGCAATATGTACGAGCGTGGAAATTAGGCTAAACCATTAAATTTATGACATCAAGAAACGTGTTGAAAAATATTTAGCACAACATAATTGAAAGCACCAAGCAAAAAGAGGAGATGGTAGTGCCACCTGCTAATTCCATATTGTCTAGAACTGGTTAGACTAGGTTATTAACGACCGGCCAAGCCGGTTTGCCTCCTGTGTTGGAAACTTAGGTCCGGTTATATAATTCAGCTAAATAAATAAGTTAAAAGACAAACAAATAACATAAATTATTAGGTGGATATGTAATCTATATACCTAGATTATAATAATATATAAGTAGATCATTAGGTGTTTATATAATTTATAAGTTGGATTATTATATAATCCTGTGAGGAAATAAACATGGCCTAAGTTGGTTTATAAATTAGTTTTGGATCTATTTTAGCGTGTAGATCATATTTTGGACTTGGTTTTTACTAGGATGATACCAACTCTCTCTATATGTGAGAGGATTATAGCTGATTAAGGATACCCAACTTTCAATCGTCAGAAAATACTTCTAATTTATTTACCTTACTTTCTCTCTATCTTACTGCTCATGGGGAAATTTTATAGGTGACCTTAACAACCTTAGAGCAATCTTCGTGTGCTATTCTCTGATGGGTCTTTTTCAAGAGTCGAGTCTAGGTCGGGCGTGTATCCTCTGACGTCGACTGCACGTGATGTTGGGTCACTGCACGTAGTAGGCCCTAGGCCCGTGCGTCAGTGACCCACCCGACGTCAGAGGATCCTGACCCGTCTGAGCCACCCGGGCCATAGTATTGGGGCGTCGCCCCAAATTTGTTAACTCCCACGAAAATATTAAAATATCATATGATTAATATTTGTTACATGTTTTAAGTATTTAATATATATATATCATTCTTGTACTAGATTGTATCTCTAGACTTGAAATAATTGATGAAAAAGAACAAAGATATTACTTTACAATGATGTTTTTTGTCATGTAACTTTTAAACTAGATGTTTTTGCCATTCTTTCATAAAAAAAATTGGTCCATGGCTTTAGCCAATCTTGGTTCCCCATTGCCGAGAGTTTACCGATAGACGAAGAACGGACTCAATATCAGCCTAACCAAGACCTCAATCTGTTTAGTTGAGATTATTTACAACAACGGGCATAGTAATCCTTGCTGGTGTATGATCTAGATTGGCGTCTAACACATGTCTAACAGTAACACATGTAATAGTAGCTACTTCCACTCAAGGTGGCCAAAGTTTGCTTGTACTCATTATTGAGTCGCTTAGATGGATTAGATCATCGTATGCATAACTGAGACATTTGGAAGCACCTGGAACATGGGAGAAGACATCCCAATTGCTTAGGCCCTTGCTGTCGTCTAGGTATGCGCCTTCCACCTAAATTGAGTTAGTCATAAGAAGGAATCAAATGGAAAGCGGTAGAGAAAGTATCGAACTATTAGAGCGTAGTCATATAAGTTAAATACTACTCCCCCTATCTCAAATCATTACTCTCTCCGTTTCGTTTTACTTGTCGCTGGATAATGCAAAATTGAACTATCCAGCGAGAACTAAAAAACGGAAGGAGTATTAGTTTTAGTTCTGAATTTTTATGTCTACATTCAAACGGATGATATGATGAATTTAGACACATATAAAACACATACATCAATTATCATATGAATCTATTTAAAACTCTAAAATAAATTTTAATTTAGGACGAAAGGAGTGTCAAACATTATCTCGTCAGCCAATCAAACAAGCATATATAGCTTGCATGTATCATATCGGAATCATGCTCTTTACCGAGGTAATCTCTTTGCCGAGTATCACCTAAAACACTTGGCAAAGGCACCGTCTCCGTTAGCAGTCGCCATGACGGCGACGACTTTTTTGTCGAGTACCGAGAAACACTCGGTAAAGATTTTGTCGAGTGTCCGATAAAAAGAACTCAGCAAAGAAGTCGTTGCTGATATACAGTTCACCGAGCACTCGGTAAAGACTTCGTCGAGCGTTTTTCAGGCTTTACCGAGTGCTTTATACACTCGGCAAAAAGCCTATATATATATATATATATATATATATATATATATATATATATATATATATATATATATATGCGCCATCGTAGTCATGTTCAACATGAGTCTGATTCCCCATGTACTCCAGTAAAGGCTCCCTATGGAAGGAAGACAGCCAAACAGGGTATAAACTATGTAGACGACTGACTACACGCACGCGCGCGTTTAGAGCTAGCTTGTTGAGCACGGCAACGGCTTCCGTACGGTGTCTACCTGATAAGACGACGTGCCGGCGCCGAAGAGGAAGGACGGCGGGAAGTCGCTGCGGTTGAGGCCGGTGACGGAGGAGTAGAGGAGGGGAAAGAGGAGGAGGAGGAAGAAGAGACGCGCCATCACGGCGGGCAGCCTGAGCGTCATGGTCGTTAGCCTAGTGCAGCATATATATATATATATATATATATATATATATATATATATATATATATATATATATATATATATATATATATATATATATATATATATAGTTTCGGAGGACGAAGAAGAGTTTGGGCACGTATGCGACCTTGGCCCGCTGGTCTGACTGTGCTCACGGGATGCAACGTATGTGTTTGTTTGGCTTGATTTGTTTTGGAGCTCGGCCCTGCGGGTACAAAAGTGGTTCTTCAGCCTGGCTCCCAGTAAACGAAGGTAGGCTCCGTTTTTTTGGAGCTCGGCTGTCGGTGGTGCAATGCAGCTCCTCGTGGTTGCTTCCAAGAAACAAAAGTGACTTTTAACCTGGTGTTGCTATGAATTGATCCGTCAAAGCAAACAGCAGCGATGATTGGACTATATGGATCTCACTTTCGCAGAGATGATTTCGGATGTTTTTCTCGGCAAAACACCAAAGGAAAACAGAAAAAGAAATAGTGACGAGTAAACTAGAAAAGTAACGAAGATTTATTTTTACCTTTTTTCTGTCTCTGCTATTGTGGCACTCGAAGTGCTTATATAACCCTTCTAATACACGATCAATCTAAACAATAGGAGCTATTGTAGCCTGAATAATAGGAGCTACTTTATCCTAAACAATAGGAACTAACTTAAACTGAATAACAGGATATATCTTAACATATTTCTATTCTCATGTTTTGTGTCACGGCCCAGCATGCATCTTGTTTTGTGAGCCGTTGATTCCCTCGTGCTCCTCCTATGCATACATGTTCTGCTAATGATTTCTTCATTTTTTCTTCTGTAGATGACTTCATGTACCCTTCGCCAGTCCTGCATCAACAGATCACCAAAATTCACCTTCAACACATGCCCCCCTGTTTTTTAGCAAACGCAGTATGCCGAAAAACACTTTCAAATCATCGATTCTACACTGAATCGGCTTATATAATATTCATACATACTTTCTTTTTCCTTCTCTTTTTTATTACATTTTTTTTTGAACGGCCCTGTGACACTCGTCCATCAACCATACTACCAAACAGACAACGAAGTTGGTCTGCTTACGAACGTGGTCCGATTCGCAAAAACAGCCCACACAGCCCGGTAAGCAAACCTCTGCTTGCATCTGCCTCAACCTGTGTCTGAGCTCGATGCTTCGACCAATCCTCCCCCGCACTTACTGCTAGGGTTAGGGAAACAGCCGTGCCATTGCCACGACGCCTTCGCGAGCAGCACAACCTCCACCATGGCCACCTCCGGCACACCGCGCAAACAATTTAGAGGCGCGGCAGTCTCTTTTGGTGGCAGCTAAAGGTAACCCCGACCATGTCTTCTCCAATGTGATGGCGGCAACGCCACGCTCCATCGTCCGGCGATAGCTGACGAGATGTGTAAGTGGTCCCAGGCGGCGCTGCCATCCTCGATTCGAGCAGCCTTCCATGGGGCATCTACTTCGACCCTTCGGCCAGCATGACCTCACCAACCCGGACTCCCCGATGGCCAGATTTGCATCCCCTGAAGTTAGCCATCTACTACCAATCAGCTGGTCCCCATCCGCAGAGCACTCGCCCAGGTACATTCCTAACCCATCTGATGTCCCAGATACTACTGTATGTTTGTATAATTTTCTTCCCTTAGCCGGTACAATCGTTCTTATGTTGTACCTCGGCCTTAGTTTGAGGATTTTTTTTTATCATCAGCCTCATATCTTAGCACACCCCCTGCCATACACTAGGGTAGTATTTTTTCAGATATTTACCATTGAGGGCCTTGGGTAATCTCCTTCCTTGCAAGTCCTCAACGTAATATGCATTCCCGTGCACAATACCCACAACCTTGAATGGTCCTTCCCAATTCGGCGACCATTTGCCGAATTTATTATTCTTAGATCCTATAGGCAAAATCGTTTTCCATACCAACTCTCCAATCTGAAATGATTTCTTCTTCACCTTTTTATAATAAGCTCTCGCCACTTTCAGCTTTTCTTTTTCTATTTCCCTTAAGGCTGTTAATCGGCTTTCAATATTTCCATCAATTCTGTCTAGCATTAGCTCACCATATACCTCAGCCGATAACGAATTCTGACAAGCTACTCTACAAGTTTGTAAATTCACCTCAATGGGAAGCACCGCCTCTTGTCCATAAACCAATTCAAATGGTATCACTTTAGTTGCTCCATGCTGAGATACTCGATGAGCCCATAACGCCTCTGACAACACTTCATGCCACCTCTTTGGCTGGTCTACAATTTTCTTCTTTATCAACCTGATCAACACCTTATTGCTAGATTCGGCCTGCCCATTAGCTTGCGCATAGTATGGCGACGAATTCAATAATTTGATCCGCAAAGATTTTGCAAAATCTTTAAATTGGTGAGACATAAAAGCAGCTCCTTGATCTGTTGTTAATGTTTGTGGAATGCCAAACCTGTATACAATATGCTCTAAGACAAAATTAATCAATTCCTTATGTGTCATATTTTTTAAAGGCACAGCTTCAGTCCATTTAGTAAAATAATCAGTAGCCACCAACACAAACCGATGCCCTCTAGATGAAGATGGACGAATTTCACCAATAAAATCCAAACCCCAGCCTCTAAATGGCCATGGCTTTATAATAGGATGCAACATGCTAGCCGGCGCTGACTGAATATCCCCAAACTTTTGACACTCCTCGCACCCTTTGAAATACCTAAAACAATCCTCCATCATGGTTGGCCAATAAAACCCTGCCCGTTTTAGCATCCACCTCATTTTATGGGCTGACTGATGTGTGCCACACATACCCTCATGTACCTCACCCATAGCTACTTTTGATTCCTCCTCATCTAAGCATTTTAGCAGCAAACCATCTATCGTCCGCCGATACAACTCACCCTCCATTAAAGTATACTTCAAAACTTGCCTCCGAACATTTCTATCTTTGGTATTGCTGGGGTTTTGCAGACATTCAATTAATGGTTTCCTCCAATCATCATTATCCATCCCATCTTGCTGCTCGGCCTCAAAATTTTTATGGCCTGAGTTACTCCTTTCTATACTATTGATGCCTACAAACATCGGCTCCTCCTGGATAAAGAATTGCCCTCTCTCTATGTTATATCCCGATGCTTGTTGTGCCAAAAAATTAGCTCTACTATTCTTATCTCTAGATATATGCACAATAGTGAAAGTATCTAGTTTTTTAACAATATCTAGACATCTGTCTAAATAATTACGCAACATACCATCCAAACACTGAAATTCCCCTCTCACCTGCTGCACCACAAGCAACGAATCCCCGAACACGTCTACATCTTTTATTCCCATACCATCTAAATGCATTAACCCAAACAACAAAGCTTCATACTCAATCTGATTGTTAGTGCAGCAGTATTCAATCCTAATTGATGTTTCATGTACTAGACCATTTGGTGACACCAAAACATAGCCGATTCCCTGCCCTTCTTTGCACACAGAACCATCAAAAAATAATTGCCAAGGACGAATATTAAGACATGAGATTTCCTGCTCTACATCAACCCTATGATCAGTTATAAAATCGGCTATGACTTGCCCTTTCATAGAACATAAGGACTCATAAATTAGATCATACTCTATCAAAGCATATGCCCACTTCCCGACTCGACCACTAAGAATCGGCTTTTGCAACATATATTTAACCACATCCGTTTGACATACTACAGTACAAGTACTTGAGAGCAAATAATGTCGAAACTTAGTGCATGCAAAGTACAAGGATAAACAGAGTTTTTCAATGAACACATACCTGCTCTCGCTGTCCAGCAGACGACGGCTTAAATAGGCCACCACACTCTCTTTCCCACCATGTTCTTGTATTAAAACAGCGCCGATTACCTTCTCTTGTGCTGCAATATACAATTTGAAAGGCACTCCCGCCTTGGATGCTTTAAGCACTGGCGGCTTTGCCAAATATCCCTTAATAACAGCGAATGCCTCCCTCTGTTCAGCTCCCCACTTAAAGTCAGATTCATGTTTAAGCCGAATAAGAGGTACGAATGACTCAATTTTGCCAGCCAAATTGGATATAAATCGCCTCAAGTAATTAATCTTTCCTAATAACCTTTGAACGTCCCTTTTGCATGTCGGCTCTCCCAATTTATCAATTGCTTCCACCTTTTTTGGATCAATCTCAATCCCATGTTCATGCACCATAAAGCCTAAAAACTTACCAGCCGATACTCCGAATGCGCACTTGAGGGGATTCATCTTTAAACCATACTTTCGCATCCTCCCCAATGCCAACCGTAAATCGGCTAAATGGTCACTAAAAGCAGCCGATTTCACCACAACATCATCAATGTAGATTTCTAACACAATGCCCAAAAGATCATGAAAAATAAGGTTCATGGCCCGTTGATATGTTGCACCAGCATTCTTTAATCCAAATGTCATCACAACCCATTCAAACAACCCCACAAAACCAGGGCAACGAAAGGCTGTCTTAGATACATCCTCTTCGGCCATAAAAATCTGGTTATACCCTGCATTACCGTCCAAAAAACTAATGATTTTATTCCCTGAAGCCTGATTAACAAGTTCATCGGCTATAGGCATTGGGTATTCATCTTTCGGGGTGGCCCTGTTTAGATCCCTAAAATCCACACAAATCCTGATCTTCCCTGTATTCTTCTTCTCAACCGGCACTATATTGGAGATCCATTCCGCATACCTGCATGGCCTTATGAAATTTGCTTTCAACAGCCGATCAACTTCTTCCTTAACTCTGTCATGGATGTCGTGGTTAAATCGTCTAGGTGGCTGCTTATGTGGCCTAAACCCATGCTTAATTGGTAGCCTATGCTCAACCAACTCCCTACTCAGCCCTGGCATCTCAGTATAATTCCATGCAAAACAGTCTCTAAATTCTCTAAGTAAATCACATACCTTTTGCCTCTGATCGGCTATTAATTTAGCACTTACAAATGTTGGCCTTGGCACCTTTCCGTCTCCAATATCGACTTCCTCTAGTTCATCAACAGATGAGAACCCCTGTCCTAACTTTCCAAGGTCACCAAAATCATCCACCACCTCACCCATATCGTTTTTGTTTAAACGATATTCATCTGTCCTCTCCTGTAACCATTTTAAATTATCGTGTTCATTCATTTATAATGCTGAGTCATTGAGCCGTGCTATGTCAGCCGGCTTTACATGAATAGGCACAAAACTATCTCGCTCTACACTGATAAAATCATATCCTGACAAATCTCTTCCTGTCAAACACCGCATATTACCGTGCTGCCATTCCATTGGCGTTTCCATGAGTGCGATACACATAGCGGTGTCTGCTTCAATCACCTCCACCTGATCACCTACCCATTGAACCAAAAACTGATGCAAAGTAGATGGCACACAACCATTAGCATGTATCCAGTCTCGCCCTAGCAAAACATTATACCTCCCTTTCACATCCACCACGAAAAAGGCCGTTGGGACAGTTTTGCTGCCCACTGTGAGTTCAACAGACATAATTCCTTTTGCTTGTGATGGCTCCCCTGAAAACCCACTTAGATTCATATTCGTCTTAATTAGCTCACTCTCTTTGTATCCTAACTTAGAAAACACGGATAGCGGCATCACATTCACACCTGCTCCCCCGTCGACCAACATGCCCCCCATTGGCTTCCCATCAATGTGACCACGAACATATAATGGTTTTAGATGAGATCCCTGCTCACTTGTTTTTTCAAACACTGCACGTTCAGCCCCCAATGTTAGCTCAGCCACATCTCCCTCTCCTGCTCTGAACTCAGTAGGTAAAACAAACACCATGTTTATATCCATGTCCCCTTGTGCTTCAGTGCTTTCTTCTTTATCGGAACCACTACTGTTGTCATCATCTTTTTCCTCCCTGACCAATCGTTTCTCCCTCCACGTTTTCTTAGGGATAACCATTGGCCCATCCTCGTTAAACCATCTGTCACGTTCCTCCTCTTCCATCTTTTCTGTCATTTCCATAGTCCTCAACCGCTGGACACGACGCTTTTGCGTACGGCTTAATCCAGGTGGACACCATCTCGGTGCTGGTTTTGTACCGGGCGCAACTGAACCATGATTTTTCTTGCCCCCCACGTCCAGTACACTGCCAGCTGAAGCTCGACCAGTAGGACCTACATCCTGAGTGACATCAATCAACATATTTTTTTCGTCTGTATCAACCTGTTCTCTGACCGGCATTCTTGTTGGTATTGATCTTTGCTTATTACTGCAACCTGATTGTTCGGCCAATGTGTGATGCTCCCCCCTATAGTGGCCATCCATCATAACACCGGGACCAACTATGTGTTGATTTGCAATCATTTCAGCCCTGCGTTCACCCTCCCAGCTAGCAAAGTTATTCATTTCTCGTGCAGCCCCTACGTCAAGCTTCATGCGCTTGCTGCTCACCCCTCGACCTCCACCACTTTGCGGCCTGCTCTCCTGTAATCTGTTTGTTCCAGCAGCAGCTATATGTCCCTGTCCTATGTTTGGCTTGGCTGCTACTTCTTCGCCGTTCTTTGTGTAATTCTTTGTGACAACCACCTGACCATTCTGTTTAGTCATCTCTGCCTGGGGACCTTCTGTAGCATTTAATATGTCACACTCCACTGTTCCCACTATGATTTTTGAACCGCTTTTGCCCAACAGCTCATTTTGCCCATCAACACCCATACACAGCTCTCTGGCATCCACTGGTTTGCGAGGAGACCATTTCTTTTGCATCTGCGAGCACAACTCCTCGGGACCTTTTGATATGGCAACAGTCTTGGGCCGACTCCCCATACTTCTCCCTAGCCTGCTCCACACTCCACCTCCATACCTTCGCTCTGTCTCTAAATATGGACGCTTCGGGAATTCACGTTGTGAGAATAAATATTGGCTTTCTGCATGAGCACAGTCTTCCCTGCTTCTCCAGTTCAACGGCCTTCCCCTCTGTCCAAAGAAACCGCCTTGTGCCCATTCTGGAGTCCTAGGTCTCTTGAAACCTCTAGGATGTTGGAACTCATTTCTTTTCCATTGTGAAGTATATTTATTGATTAAAAATTCAGAAGTCGGTTTAAAGACAGGCTGAACCCTTTTTCTCTCGTTTATTTTCCACACACCGACTTCCGGACTCTTTGGTTTTATCATTTTGAGTTTGAGATCATCAGAGATAACCACATTCTTGCCTTTAGTAGTTTCGACCTGATCTGTCCGAACTAACACTCTTTTGCCCTTGAAATCAATTACATTGATAGGGAACGGATCTTTATCAAGCTTCATTCTGCTAGCTTCTCCAAATGTCAATCGTCCATCAGCTAAGGCCGATTGTATCTGACGACGAAAATAATTACACTCGTTAGTAGAATGAGAAAATGAATTATGCCATTTACAATAATCTTTCTTAGCCAATTGCTCAGGGGGTGGAATCACATGCCCCTCCCTTAATCTAATGATGTTATTCTGTAACAAGATGTCAAACAATTTATCACACTTGGACACATCAAATGTATATTTCATCTCTTCCCTTTTCCCTGGACTTGGCTTTAAAAAAGCACACGTCATGGGCCTACCCTTTGGTGCATCTACCCATTCAGCCACACATACATCTGTCTCTTCATCACTGTCATTATTGGGCTCTAACATGTTAACCCCCTGTTTCTCTTTCTCCCTGCCATTCGTATCTCTAAATCGGTTATACTGTTTATTGTCCCTAGCACGACTTTCATGGGTGATGGCACGCTGCATAACTTGGTTTATGTCAGTAAAATCTTGCCCCTCTAATTTCTCCCTCAGATAGGATGATAACCCCGCGAAAGCTAGATCGGCCATATCCTTTTCCCCTAAAGTTAAGCTATAACATTTGTTTCTTGTTTCTCTAAACCTTCTAATGTATTCAGAAACAGTTTCATTATATTTCTGCCTAACCATAGTAAGATGTGATAGCCTGAGTTCAGTATCACCACAATAAAAATAATCATGAAATTTCTGCTCTAAACATACCCACGTAGTAACTGAATTTGGTGCTAAAGATGTAAACCAATTGAAAGCAGTACTAGATAATGATAAAGGAAACAATTTCACCTTGTGGGCATCTGTTATACCAATTTCGCTTACCTGCGCTAGGTATTGTCCTACATGCTCGTAGGTAGTTTTTGAATCGTCCCCGGAAAATTTCACGAAGTCCGGGATTCTAAAACCTCGAGGATATGGCACAGTGTCAAAAAAATCAGGATAGGGCTTCCTATATGACCTAGTATGCCCTTTGGGTTCAAAACCAAATTCCCTGAGAGTCTTTGCCACTTGTTCTCTAACACTCTCAGATTTCTCACCCTCAGCTGTTGTATGTGCGACTCCCGATGCTGATAACAGCGCTCTCTGCTCCCCAATCCTGTAATCATTTGGAACAAATCCTTGTGGTATCCTGTTTCCTATAGGTGGAATAGATGGCCCATATGCCATACTCTGATAATATGGCTGCTGTAGGTTAAAGTTCATTACCGAATCCCCACTCCTCTCATTAACAGATTGGTTTACATCATTATGTGCAGCTGCTCCGTTATAACTAGGCGCATATGAAAGATTTTCTACACGCTTACCCTGCAATTCTCCTTGAACCTGTTGAACTATAGATCGGATCTGTCTAGGCATATTATTATTCATATCTTGCTTAAACTCAGATCTAAATGTGTCAAAAGCATTGCGCACTCCCTCAGAAATCATGTGTGTTATTTCTGTGACATCAGTCCCATATTTGCTAGCTACAGCGGTATCAATCATATGAGCTAGTTCTTCACAAGTGACAGATGAACTTACCTTTTTGCTGGACGCGCTTGCCCCACCAATCTGTTTGATCACACCATTCTTGGTTTTTCGAAAGCAAGCCAATCTCTCGTTTCGTTTTTCCTCCATCTCTCGTGCAATTTCTTCCTCAATCTCCTTCCGGTCCGCCTCTGCAAGGTCCTCCATTGTGACCTTGATCACGTTCAAGGGATGAACTTCAGATTTGTCTAGCACTGCCTTCTTTGCTGTCTTTTCCTCCATAGCCTTGACTATGATTGGCGATAAGGACGCCAATCGCCAGCAGTTTGTCGATGTGAAACGATTGCAAATCGTTCCCCAGCGGAGTCGCCAAATCTGTTGCTATGAATTGATCCGTCAAAGCAAACAGCAGCGATGATTGGACTATATGGATCTCACTTTCGCAGAGATGACTTCGGATGTTTTTCTCGGCAAAACACCAAAGGAAAACAGAAAAAGAAATAGTGACGAGTAAACTAGAAAAGTAACGAAGATTTATTTTTACCTTTTTTCTGTCTCTGCTATTGTGGCACTCGAAGTGCTTATATAACCCTTCTAATACACGATCAATCTAAACAATAGGAGCTATTGTAGCCTGAATAATAGGAGCTACTTTATCCTAAACAATAGGAACTAACTTAAACTGAATAACAGGATATATCTTAACATATTTCTATTCTCATGTTTTGTGTCACGGCCCAGCATGCATCTTGTTTTGTGAGCCGTTGATTCCCTCGTGCTCCTCCTATGCATACATGTTCTGCTAATGATTTCTTCATTTTTTCTTCTGTAGATGACTTCATGTACCCTTCGCCAGTCCTGCATCAACAGATCACCAAAATTCACCTTCAACACCTGGCTATCTACGTGTGGCAAACATCGGCTCACTTGGTGTCACACCCGGATTTCGGGATCACCTAGACCCGGGCGCGAACATAAACACCAGGTATGCTGGGACCAAGTCTCACACATATGATGTATAGTGGCACAGGATCGAATGTCACATCTTTATATATAGCAGGAGTTCTATACAAAATAAATAATTACATTATAAGGAGACAACGGTCCAGCAACCCAAAGTTGACTGGGAGACGACGGCCTAGACCTCTCACGAACACATCACAGCATCCTCCAAGCGCCTCATCCTGTGGTACCTGTTCTTGACCTGTGGGGTGGTGTGAGACAGCAAGAGTGAGCTCACATACGTTCATCGCTCAACAAGTTGTGGGGAATAATGTGCATGAACTCACCAAAGGTGGGAGCTCACGTGAAGTGTAAGGCTTACCAAAGAGGATGGTTAGAGCTGAGCATTGCTTTTAAAGTTAGTCAAAATTTTATTAGCAGTTACTAAGTATAAGTAAATACCAAACCCAATTAAGTAGTAGAACAAAAGTAACAACTTCACCTGCGATGCAATGCATATGACAAATTGAATTTAGTTTCATAATTTAATCATGTGAGGGTCCGAGCTGCTCATGACCGTGAGCACGGCTAGTATACCAGTTTTACACTCTGCAGAGGTTGCGCATCTTTACCCACAAGTCGTGTTACCCATCTGCCAAGAGACGGCCAATCCCATACACCTCTACCGAGGAGGCGAGGCAAGGTAACACTACGAGGCCTTTACAAAGTTCCACTAGCTTCAGAAAACCCGCTACAGTTTATAGGAAGTTCCAATGCAGGAATCCCTTGCAGGACCGCTATCGCAGCAAAATCCTCCCGAGGGCCTCCCTAGCAGGAATCCCTTGCAGGACTGCCATCGCAGCAAAATCCTCCCGAGGGCCTCCCTACACTGACCACTCCCCTACTGCCCTTGCCCCTTTCGGGTAAGGTAGTCTTCCACTAGCTTTCCTAATTAATCGGCCAAGGGCGTCCCATTAAACCCTTGTGGTAGCACTGTTTTCCCGGGTGGTTCTCCATGTTCCAATTAACATAATGATCTTATCATGAACAGTAAATAACAACTGACAATAAAAGTATAATCATGAATAGTAATGTGTATCTCTATACCCAAAACCACATAGAGCGATAGCAAGTACTACCCAAAGATTCAGTGGTGAACAAGGTATAAAGATAGTCAAACTAGGGTAACCTATTGGGTCCCATCAAAATTAACCTATGCAGATCATTATGATTAATTAGAACATGAGTGGGTAAAAAGAAGTGATCAAGGGCACAACTTGCCTGGGACTTGAGATTCCAGGTACCAACTTGCTTTTCAGATGACACGTGTCCTCACTGCTAAACGTAGTAATACAAACAAACAGTGTATAGGCAAAATTAACATTACACCAAACATATATGCAAAACACATATTAATAATCTACATATTGAAATGAAATCATAGGAACTGCAATCACTAAATTTGGAGTTATAGAATTCAAGTTATGAATTTCCAAAGATTCTATGTGCTTAGTATAAGATTAATTAAGATAACAATTTTAATGTGACTTTTATGTAAAACCAGTGGCACTAAATGATAAACAATAATATTTCAAAATTATAGGAACTGGAATGGGCTAATTTGGACTTAATATGAATTTTCTATGGATTATACAAGTTTTACAATTATTTCTATACTCAAAATCAATTTCTAAATCTCTTTTTTCCTATTTTCTTTAATCACTGGACTGGGCGCACTATTATCAGAAACTGCAGGGGCTAACACGCAAAATTGCCCAAGACTCAGGATTCCCACAGACAGGACTGCGGGTTGATTTCATAGTAATCCGAGGGTTTTCTTTGTAAATCTGTCGCGACGAAGGGGTACGGTTAATTCTCGGCCGTCCGATCAAATATCGAAGGCCAGGATTAGATTTTATTAAAAACAAACCGTTACACAATATGGACCGTCCGATCCGCACAACGGCTCTAATTTAATGGGGGGGGCGATCCAATCGGAACCGTTCGGTCCGATCCAGCGGCCAAGATCAATCCATCGAAGGGGTACGCGGTGTTTTAATCACAGCCACCCATGCCAGACCAACGGCCAGGGGCTGTTCTCCTACCTCTCGGTCACCAGAGCGGCGGCGCACACATACCCGATGGCGAGCTCGCCGGTGCGAGGTGCACCGCCCCCCCAGTGCACCCAAGGTTAAATCTAACAAGTAATACGCATATAGAAGGATGTAGCGAAGCTTACGGCATGCTTCATACTTTGGATAGGGGCGAGCGTCGTCCTGCTCACGCGATGCAGCGGATCCGCGGCGGCGGCGGAAGCTCGGTGAATGATTTCGTCCACTCCGAGCACCATATCGCCAAATTGGCGGGGGCGTTGGTTTCCCTATACCTCGGCGAACCTCCCAGAACACCAGTACGAGCCCGATTTACCGTAGAGGAGGAGCGACATCGAACGGCGGCCCATGGCTCCTACGCTTGCCGTTCTGCTCGACACGCGCCTAGCCAAGTCGATGGCCGAAGGGAGCTAGGGTGCAGGCGTATATATAGTCGATAGCTAGGGGATCTTGGTTGGGCTTACACGGAGGTAGTTGCAAACGAACACCGCGATCCCCGGTGTGGAGCAGCGGAGATCGCGCCCAGGTTTGTTGCGTTCACGCGGAGGGGTTGGAGATGGAACTGACACCGAGGACCCACGGTCAGTGCCAGCGCAAGCGTGAGAGGGAAAACTGGCTGCGGGACCCACCCGTCAGCGAACGCCAGGCGCGAGTGCGGCGCGCTGGTGGGCCGCGCGAAGGGAAACTGAGGTGGGCCGCGTGGTGGAGGGAAGTCGTGGGCTAAAAGCAAGGTTAAGGCCCATTTCAGTTAACTCTTTATTCTTTTTTTTCTTTGTTTTGTTTCCAATTTCAAATATTCAAGCTAGATTCATATCCCTATTTTGAATTCCACATTTCAAATGCCCAATAAAATCTCCCTGTTAATATGACTCCTACTGTTTGAAATAATATTATTGTTACTTTTCCATTCTTTCTAACCTTCTACCCCCATATTTTTCATAGCTCAAATTTGAATTTGAAGCTAGATTTGTTTTTTTAATATATGTCTGAGTTCTATGAACAAACGAAGAAATTCCAGCACGATGCACAAAATTCATGTGTTTATTTGGGATTTATTTGTTATTTGACTACTTTACTTCTCCTTAAGTGAGAATGTACAAAGAAAAATAAAAAGGAATTCAAGTGAAAACACCCACCTATTTATTTATCTAATCATTTTATTTTATTTTTTTCTTATACCAATTTTGGGCTTTACAAATCCTACCCCCCTTAACAGAAATCTCGTCCTCGAGATTTGTGAGAAAAGGGATACAAAAAGATTGGTTTGTAATTCAGATTTTAGTTTATAATAGGTTTAAGATTCGGTTTCATATATTTTTTTTACAATAGTGGGTGATTAGGAAGGCCTGGGTATATATGGGTATAGCCACTTTGTTATGCAGGATGAATGATATCTTTAAAGCATATATAGTTTTGGGTAAGAAGGAGTGGGGTAAGAAAAGACTCCATCCAGGATTGTGGATCTTGACTCATCTTGGTGACCTCACTTGATCCTTGAAGACTTGAGTTGGTGCTCATCCTTTCTTGATGAAGTTGATCATCTTCTTCGGTCTTGTCTCATTGATTAGGAGTTAGTGTATATTATCGGGTTGGGGAATAGGGTTAAGATAGATATGGATGAGGTAGACTACATGATGTAGGTCAAAAGTTTGTTTGATGTTAGGTGGGGATAGGCAGATTATGCAATCCATCAAGACTCTATTGGTTGGGTTGGTCTATCATTCTTTATTTAGTGTAGGGTGAACTAAGTTAAAACATGTGGATATGGTCTAATCCATTTCACAAGTATTAACTGGTCCATTAAGTAACTCACTTTAGATAAGATCATAGTAGGTTAGATGGGATCCAGATTAGATTGGTATGACTAGTTTGACTAGATATGATCTAATTAATTTGCATTAGATCATGGTTGTTAAACTAGGGTGGATAGGTATGCTTATTAGGATAAGACAGATCCATGAAGATAGGATAGAATCTTTTGAGGCCAGTTAGATCTATTAGGATAAGATAGAATCTTTTCAAGATAAGATGAATCTATTAAGATGAGAAAGAATCTTTCAAGACAAGATGGAGCTATTAGGCTAGATATACTTTTAATGGGGGATATTCTTAGTTTGTATAATCATCTTATGATTTATTTGTTTATTTATTTATATTTATGCCTATATGTATATGTAGATGTAATTACTTCACAACTCATCACACTCAATCAAAGATCCAAATCAAACAAGTATCATAAGAACAAACATTCAAGTTCATAGATATAAAAAAAATAGTTTTGTTTTTTGTTCCTAAGATTAGGTCTCCTATTCCTAAAAGTCACTTTAGGCACAGGACTTCAAAGTGTGAAATCCACTTTTGTCTTTTAGAAAGAAAAGATAAGATTAATCAGAGTATAGCGGAAATAGATGAGAATAGACTAAGAAAAGTTTAGAAAGAATCAGAGTAGCAGAGGTAGGTAAATATGGGTTGTCCAGTTCTATCTAGGTTTCGTCCTACAGTCAACATTCCTCTGATACCACTTCTGTCACACCCGGATTTCGGGATCACCTAGACCCGGGCGCGAACATAAACACCAGGTATGCTGGGACCAAGTCTCACACATATGATGTATAGTGGCACAGGATCGAATGTCACATCTTTATATATAGCAGGAGTTCTATACAAAATAAATAATTACATTATAAGGAGACAACGGTCCAGCAACCCAAAGTTGACTGGGAGACGACGGCCTAGACCTCTCACGAACACATCACAGCATCCTCCAAGCGCCTCATCCTGTGGTACCTGTTCTTGACCTGTGGGGTGGTGTGAGACAGCAAGAGTGAGCTCACATACGTTCATCGCTCAACAAGTTGTGGGGAATAATGTGCATGAACTCGCCAAAGGTGGGAGCTCACGTGAAGTTGAAAGGGAAATGTGCCCTTGGGCCATTTCTAAGTATTTTGGTGATTGAGTGCCAACACATGTGTTTAATTGTGAATTTGTGTACATGGATGAACAAGGTGCAAATCATGAAGTAAAGGTATGTTTCTAAGCCTTAGTACATTGGTTTTGTGGACTAACATATTTGTCTAAGTGTTAGAAACAGAAAGAAAGAAGAAAAAGAGAAAAGGGGAGAGAATGACTTGGCTGTGTGCAGCCAAGTCCCAGCTCGGTCTGGAGCACCGGACTGTCCGGTGTGCACCGGACAGTGTCCGGTGCGTCAGGCTAACTCGGCTCGAACTGGCCGCTCTCGGGAATTCGCCGACGGCGTACGGCTAAAATTCACCGGACTGTCCGGTGTGCACCGGACTGTCCGGTGAGCCAACGGTCGGCCAGGGCCAACGGTCGGCCGCGCAATCCGCGCGAGACACGTGGCCGAGCCAACGGTCGGAAGACGGCACCGGACTGTCCGGTGTGCACCGGACTGTCCGGTGCGCCAACGGCTCGCAGATCTCCAACGGGCTGCAACGGTCGGCAGCGCCAGATAAGGAAACAAATCGGGCACCGGACAGTGTCCGGTGTGCACCGGACTGTCCGGTGCCCCCGATGACAGAAGGCAAGGATGGCCTTCCGGATTTGCTCTCAACGGCTCCTAGCTGCCTTGTGGCTATAAAAGGAGCCCCTAGGCGCATGGAGGAGACACACAAGCAACTCTTGAGCATTCTTGATCATCCACACAAGTTCTTTGCGCATTCATTTGTGATTCTAAGTGATTCGAGCTCTGTTCTAGTGTGAACTCTGAGATAGTCATTCGAGCTCGAGTCTTGGCCGTGTGTGTGCGCTTTTGTTGTGGATTTGTGTGTGTTGCTTCCCTCCCTTACTCTGTGCTTTCTTTGTGATCATATACTTGTAAGGGCAAGAGACTCCAATTTGTGGAGATTCCTTGCAAACGGGATAGTGAAAGGAACAACAAAACAACGTGGTATTCAAGTGGGTCTTTGGACCGCTTGAGAGGGGTTGATTGCAACCCTCGTCCGTTGGGACGCCACAACGTGGAAGTAGGCAAGCATTGGCTTGGCCGAACCACGGGATAAACCACTGTGTCCCTCTGTGCTTGATTCTTGTGGTATTGTGTTTTGTTGAGACTTCACCTTAGCCACTTGGCATTAATCGTGCTAACGCTTAACAAGTTTTTGTGGCTTAAGTTTGAAGTTTTTACAGGATCACCTATTCACCCCCCCCCCTCTAGGTGCTCTCAATTGGTATCAGAGCCGTTCTCTTCTCAAAGGGACTAACCGCCCGAAGAGATGGATCCTAAGGGGAAGGGTATAGTGATCAACGATAAAGAGAAGGAGACCTTCGTCAACGAGCCGAAGGATGACAGGCCTACCGACTCCGGCTCGGGCCAAAGACGGAAGGAAGGGAAGAAGAAGAAGACCAGGCGCATCAAGGAGATTGTCTACTACGACAGCGACGAGTCTACTTCTTCCCAAAAGGACGAGGACCACAACGACTACAAACAAAAGACGGTTAACTCAAACTTTTCTTTTGATTATTCGCGTATTCCGCATAGCTCAAATACTCATTTGCTTCCCATTCCACTTGGCAAACCTCCTCACTTTGATGGAGAGGATTACGGATTTTGGAGCCACAAAATGCGTACTCACCTGTTTTCTCTCCATCCAAGCATTTGGGAGATTGTGGAAAGTGGAATGAAATTTGATAGCTCGGATAGCCCTATGTTTATTAATGAACAGATTCATAAAAATGCACAAGCTACTACTGTGTTGCTAGCCTCTTTGTGCAGGGACGAGTATCACAAGGTGAGCGGCTTGGACAATGCCAAGCAGATCTGGGACACCCTCAAGATTTCTCATGAGGGGAACGACGTCACCTTGCTCACCAAGATGGAGTTGGTGGAGGGAGAGCTTGGACGGTTCGCCATGATAAGGGGCGAGGAGCCGACGCAAACATACAACCGGCTCAAGACCCTCATCAACAAGATAAGGAGCTACGGGAGCACGCGATGGACGGACCACGACGTCGTCCGCCTAATGCTCAGGTCCTTTACCGTACTTGATCCTCATCTCGTGAACAATATTCGTGAGAATCCCAGGTACACGATGATGACGCCCGAGGAAGTACTTGGAAAATTCGTGAGCGGGCGGATGATGATCAAGGAGGCAAGATACGTCGACGACGCGTTGAACGGACCACTCCACGAGCCTCAACCCATTGCTCTAAAAGCAACGAGGAGCAAGGAGTCGCTACCTAGCAAGGTGGCGCAAGTCGAGGCGGCCGGGCTCAATGATGAAGAGATGGCTCTCATCATCAAGAGATTCAAGACGGTGCTTAAAGGTCACAAGGGACAACCAAGCAAGACCAAAGCCAAGGGGAAGCGCTCATGCTTCAAATGCGGTAAGCTTGGTCATTTCATTGCTAACTGTCCCGATAATGAAAGTGACCAGGAAAAGGGGAACAAAAGAGAGAAGAAGAAGCAATACAAGAAGGCAAAGGGCGAGGCGCATCTAGGAAAGGAGTGGGACTCGGATTGCTCCTCCTCCGACTCCGA
Source organism: Zea luxurians (assembly GCA_029449295.1). NCBI lineage: Eukaryota > Viridiplantae > Streptophyta > Magnoliopsida > Poales > Poaceae > Zea > Zea luxurians. Next base: position 15,130,445 of record JAOPSE010000052.1, on the reverse strand, counting down.
CAACGAAGGACTCGCCGCCACTGCCTTCAACAAATCGGCTCTCTTCCCCAACGAGCGTCTCACTTGCCTTATGGCAAGGGAGAAGAAGGTGAGTACTCAAGACTCCACTTATACTTCTTCTAGTGATAGTGAGTCTAGTGACGATGATGACATAGATTATTCTTGCTTGTTCAAAGGCTTAGATAGATCTAAGATAGATAAAATCAATGAATTGATTGATGCTTTGAATGAAAAGGATAGGCTTTTAGAGAAGCAAGAGGATTTATTGTATGATGAACATGATAAGTTTATAGAGGCACAAAAATCATATGCTTTAGAAGTGAAAAGAAATGAAGTGCTTTCTAGTGAAATATCTTCTTGTCATGAAACCATTGCTACTTTACAAAGTGTTAACCATGATTTAAATGCTAAATTAGAAGTAACAAATAAATCTAAGTCTTGTGTTGAAAATGTTACAATTTGCACTAGGTGTAAAGATTTTGATGTTAACACTTGTAGCAAACACTTAGTTTCAATTTCAAAACTAAAAGATGAAGTGGCTAGTCTTAATGCTCAACTTAAGACTAGCAAGAGTGAAGTTGAAAAAATAAAATTTGCAAGGGATGCCTATACAATTGGAAGACATCCCTCAATTAAGGATGGGCTTGGCTTCAAGAGGGAAGCCAAGAACTTAACAAGCCATAAGGCTCCCATCTTCGTCAAGGAGAAGGGGAAGGCCCCGATGGCTAGTAATGCTAAAAAGAATCATGCTTTTATGTATTATGATAGGAGACATGCTAGAAATGCTTATAATCATTTTGATTCACATGTTTATGATTCTCATGCAATGTTTGCTTCTAGTTCTTCTTATAATCATGGTAGAGATATGTGTAGGAGAAATGTTGTACATATGCCTAGGAGAGATATTGCTCATGTACCTAGAAAGAATGTTATTCATGCTCCTAGGAAAGTAGGGAATGAACCTTCTACCATTTATTATGCTTGTAATGCTCCCTTCGCTATTTGTAGAAAGGGTAAGAAGGTAGTTGCTAGGAAATTAGGGGCTAGATGCAAGGGAGATAAATCTTGCATTTGGGTCCCTAAAGACATTTGTGCTAACCTTGCAGGACCCAACATGAGTTGGGTACCTAAGACCCAAGCCTAAATTTGCCTTGCAGGTTTATGCATCCGGGGGTTCAAGCTGGATTATCGACAGCGGATGCACAAACCATATGACGGGGGAGAAGAAGATGTTCACCTCCTATGTCAAAAATAAGGATTCCCAAGATTCAATTATATTCGGTGATGGGAATCAAGGCAAAGTAAAAGGGTTAGGTAAAATTGCAATTTCTAATGAGCATTCTATATCAAATGTATTCCTAGTGGAGAGTCTTGGATATAATTTGCTATCTGTTAGTCAATTATGTCAAATGGGATATAATTGTTTATTTACAAATGTAGATGTGTCTGTCTTTAGAAGATGTGATGGTTCACTAGCTTTTAAGGGTGTACTAGACGGCAAGCTTTACTTAGTTGATTTTGCAAAAGAAGAGGCCGGTCTAGATGCATGCTTAATGGCTAAGACTTGCATGGGCTGGCTGTGGCATCGCCGCTTAGCACATGTGGGGATGAAGAATCTCCACAAGCTTCTAAAGGGAGAACACGTGATAGGTCTAACCAATGTTTATTTCGAAAAAGATAGACCTTGTGCAGCTTGTCAGGCAGGTAAACAAGTTGGAGGAGCACATCACAGCAAGAATGTGATGACCACGTCAAGACCTCTGGAGCTGCTGCATATGGACCTCTTCGGACCCGTCGCCTATCTAAGCATAGGAGGAAGTAAGTATGGTTTAGTTATTGTTGATGACTTTTCCCGCTTCACTTGGGTGTTCTTTTTGCAGGATAAGTCTGAAACCCAAGGGACCCTCAAGCGCTTCCTCAGGAGAGCTCAAAATGAGTTTGAGCTCAAGGTGAAGAAGATTAGGAGCGACAACGGGTCCGAGTTCAAGAACCTTCAAGTGGAGGAGTTTCTTGAGGAGGAAGGGATCAAGCACGAGTTCTCCGCTCCCTACACACCACAGCAAAATGGTGTGGTAGAGAGGAAGAACAGGACGCTAATCGATATGGCGAGGACGATGCTTGGAGAGTTCAAGACCCCCGAGTGCTTTTGGTCGGAAGCCGTGAACACGGCTTGCCACGCCATCAACAGGGTCTATCTTCACCGCCTCCTCAAGAAGACGTCATATGAGCTACTAACCGGTAACAAACCCAATGTATCCTACTTTCGTGTTTTTGGGAGCAAGTGCTACATTCTAGTAAAGAAAGGTAGAAATTCTAAGTTTGCTCCCAAAGCTGTAGAAGGGTTTTTATTAGGTTATGATTCAAATACAAAGGCGTATAGGGTCTTCAACAAATCATCGGGTTTGGTTGAAGTCTCTAGCGACGTTGTATTTGATGAGACTAATGGCTCTCCAAGAGAGCAAGTTGTTGATTGTGATGATGTAGATGAAGAAGATGTTCCGACGGCCGCTATACGAACCATGGCGATTGGAGACATTCGGCCACAGGAACAGGATGAACGAGATCAACCTTCTTCCTCAACGACGGTGCAACCCCCAACTCAAGACGATGAACAGGTTCATCAAAAGGAGGCGTGTGATCAAGGGGGAGCACAAGACGATCATGTGATGGAGGAAGAAGCGCAACCGGCACCTCCAACCCAAGTTCGAGCGATGATTCAAAGGGATCATCCCGTCGACCAAATTCTGGGTGACATTAGCAAGGGAGTAACTACTCGGTCTCGATTAGTTAATTTTTGTGAACATTACTCCTTTGTCTCCTCTATTGAGCCTTTCAGGGTAGAGGAGGCCTTGCTAGATCCGGATTGGGTGTTGGCCATGCAGGAGGAACTCAACAACTTCAAGCGCAATGAAGTTTGGACGCTGGTGCCTCGTCCCAAGCAAAATGTTGTGGGAACCAAGTGGGTGTTCCGCAACAAACAGGACGAGCACGGAGTTGTGACAAGGAACAAGGCTCGACTTGTGGCAAAAGGTTATGCCCAAGTCGCAGGTTTGGACTTTGAGGAGACTTTTGCTCCTGTGGCTAGGCTAGAATCCATTCGCATCTTGCTAGCATATGCCGCTCACCATTCTTTCAGGTTGTACCAAATGGATGTGAAGAGCGCGTTCCTCAACGGGCCAATAAAGGAGGAAGTGTACGTGGAGCAACCCCCTGGCTTCGAGGATGAGCGGTACCCCGACCACGTGTGTAAGCTCTCTAAGGCGCTCTATGGACTTAAACAAGCCCCAAGAGCATGGTATGAATGCCTTAGAGATTTCTTACTTGCTAATGCTTTCAAGGTTGGGAAAGCCGATCCAACTCTTTTCACTAAGACTTGTAATGGTGATTTGTTTGTGTGCCAAATTTATGTCGATGACATAATATTTGGTTCTACTAATCAAAAGTCTTGTGAAGAGTTTAGCAGGGTGATGACGCAGAAATTCGAGATGTCGATGATGGGCGAGTTAAACTACTTCCTTGGGTTCCAAGTGAAGCAACTCAAGGACGGCACCTTCATCTCCCAAACGAAGTACACGCAAGATCTGCTAAAGAGGTTTGGGATGAAGGACGCCAAGCCCGCAAAGACGCCGATGGGAACCGACGGACACACCGACCTCAACAAAGGAGGTAAGTCCGTTGATCAAAAGGCATACCGGTCAATGATAGGGTCTTTACTTTATTTATGTGCTAGTAGACCGGATATTATGCTTAGCGTATGCATGTGTGCTAGATTTCAATCCGATCCTAAGGAGTGTCACTTGGTGGCGGTGAAGCGAATTCTTAGATATTTAGTCGCTACGCCTTGCTTCGGGATCTGGCATCCAAAGGGGTCTAACTTTGACTTAATTGGGTACTCAGATTCCGACTATGCTGGATGTAAGGTCGATAGGAAGAGTACATCGGGGACGTGCCAATTCTTAGGAAGGTCCCTGGTGTCATGGAACTCTAAGAAACAAACCTCCGTTGCCCTATCCACCGCTGAGGCCGAGTACGTTGCCGCAGGTCAGTGTTGCGCGCAACTACTTTGGATGAGGCAAACCCTCAGGGACTTTGGCTACAATCTGAGCAAAGTCCCACTCCTATGTGATAATGAGAGTGCTATCCGAATAGAGGAAAATCCTGTTGAGCACAGCCGCACAAAGCACATTGACATCCGGCATCACTTTCTGAGAGACCACCAGCAAAAGGGAGATATCGAAGTGTTTTATGTTAGCACCGAGAACCAGCTAGCCGATATCTTTACCAAGCCTTTAGATGAGAAGACCTTTTGCAGGCTGCGTAGTGAGCTAAATGTCTTAGATTCGCGGAACTTGGATTGAATTGTAGCATACATGTATTCATGCCTTTGATCATGTTCATTCTGCATTTTGTTGCTTATTATGGTGCTCAAGTTGTACAAACACTCCCTGGACCTCACAAGTCCGTTGCAATGTGATGCACATGTTTAGGGGGAGATGTGTTACAACTTGACCCTTTGAGACTAACCATATGTTTGAGTTTGCTTGTGTTAGTCACAAAGGAGAATTGAAAGGGAAAAGGTGGACTTGGATCATGCAAGACTTCCACTGCACTCCGATGAGGGGTAACTTATTCCAAGTTCATCTCATGACCTCTTATTGCCATTTGCTCTTAATTGAAGATTTTGGTGAGGCAATGGGGTTAAAGGGCCAAAATTGATCCCGTTTTGGTGTTTGATGCCAAAGGGGGAGAAAATAAAGGCCAAAGCAATAAATGGATCAGCTACCACTTGAGAGTTTTTGAAATTAGTAGAATAGAGCTTTTGGTTTGTCAAAACTCTTTTGTTGTCTCTCTTGTCAAAAGTTGGCTTCTTGTGGGGAGAAGTAGTAATTATGGGAAAAAGGGGGAGTTCTTGAAATCCTTGATCAATCTCTTTTTGAATGACTCTCTTTATGCTTAAACATGTGTGTTTAACTTAGAGATAGAGATTTGTGTTTGATTTGCAAAAACAAACCAAGTGGTGGCAAAGGATGATCCATATATGCCAAAATTGATTCAAAATAAATTTAAGTGTTATTTGAATTGAGTTTGCACTTGTTCTAGTGGCTTTATGTAGTGTTGGCATAAATCACCAAAAAGGGGGAGATTGAAAGGGAAATGTGCCCTTGGGCCATTTCTAAGTATTTTGGTGATTGAGTGCCAACACATGTGTTTAATTGTGAATTTGTGTACATGGATGAACAAGGTGCAAATCATGAAGTAAAGGTATGTTTCTAAGCCTTAGTACATTGGTTTTGTGGACTAACATATTTGTCTAAGTGTTAGAAACAGAAAGAAAGAAGAAAAAGAGAAAAGGGGAGAGAATGACTTGGCTGTGTGCAGCCAAGTCCCAGCTCGGTCTGGAGCACCGGACTGTCCGGTGTGCACCGGACAGTGTCCGGTGCGCCAGGCTAACTCGGCTCGAACTGGCCGCTCTCGGGAATTCGCCGACGGCGTACGGCTAAAATTCACCGGACTGTCCGGTGTGCACCGGACTGTCCGGTGAGCCAACGGTCGGCCAGGGCCAACGGTCGGCCGCGCAATCCGCGCGAGACACGTGGCCGAGCCAACGGTCGGAAGACGGCACCGGACTGTCCGGTGTGCACCGGACTGTCCGGTGCGCCAACGGCTCGCAGATCTCCAACGGGCTGCAACGGTCGGCAGCGCCAGATAAGGAAACAAATCGGGCACCGGACAGTGTCCGGTGTGCACCGGACTGTCCGGTGCCCCCGACGACAGAAGGCAAGGATGGCCTTCCGGATTTGCTCTCAACGGCTCCTAGCTGCCTTGTGGCTATAAAAGGAGCCCCTAGGCGCATGGAGGAGACACACAAGCAACTCTTGAGCATTCTTGATCATCCACACATGTTCTTTGCGCATTCATTTGTGATTCTAAGTGATTCGAGCTCTGTTCTAGTGTGAACTCTGAGATAGTCATTCGAGCTCGAGTCTTGGCCGTGTGTGTGCGCTTTTGTTGTGGATTTGTGTGTGTTGCTTCCCTCCCTTACTCTGTGCTTTCTTTGTGATCATATACTTGTAAGGGCAAGAGACTCCAATTTGTGGAGATTCCTTGCAAACGGGATAGTGAAAGGAACAACAAAACAACGTGGTATTCAAGTGGGTCTTTGGACCGCTTGAGAGGGGTTGATTGCAACCCTCGTCCGTTGGGACGCCACAACGTGGAAGTAGGCAAGCATTGGCTTGGCCGAACCACGGGATAAACCACTGTGTCCCTCTGTGCTTGATTCTTGTGGTATTGTGTTTTGTTGAGACTTCACCTTAGCCACTTGGCATTAATCGTGCTAACGCTTAACAAGTTTTTGTGGCTTAAGTTTGAAGTTTTTACAGGATCACCTATTCACCCCCCCCCCTCTAGGTGCTCTCAGAAGTGTAAGGCTTACCAAAGAGGATGGTTAGAGCTGAGCATTGCTTTTAAAGCTAGTCAAAATTTTATTAGCAGTTACTAAGTATAAGTAAATACCAAACCCAATTAAGTAGTAGAACAAAAGTAACAACTTCACCTGCGATGCAATGCATATGACAAATTGAATTTAGTTTCATAATTTAATCATGTGAGGGTCCGAGCTGCTCATGACCGTGAGCACGGCTAGTATACCAGTTTTACACTCTGCAGAGGTTGCGCATCTTTACCCACAAGTCGTGTTACCCATCTGCCAAGAGACGGCCAATCCCATACACCTCTACCGAGGAGGCGAGGCAAGGTAACACTACGAGGCCTTTACAAAGTTCCACTAGCTTCAGAAAACCCACTACAGTTTATAGGAAGTTCCAATGCAGGAATCCCTTGCAGGACCGCTATCGCAGCAAAATCCTCCCGAGGGCCTCCCTAGCAGGAATCCCTTGCAGGACTGCCATCGCAGCAAAATCCTCCCGAGGGCCTCCCTACACTGACCACTCCCCTACTGCCCTTGCCCCTTTCGGGTAAGGTAGTCTTCCACTAGCTTTCCTAATTAATCGGCCAAGGGCGTCCCATTAAACCCTTGTGGTAGCACTGTTTTCCCGGGTGGTTCTCCATGTTCCAATTAACATAATGATCTTATCATGAACAGTAAATAACAACTGACAATAAAAGTATAATCATGAATAGTAATGTGTATCTCTATACCCAAAACCACATAGAGCGATAGCAAGTACTACCCAAAGATTCAGTGGTGAACAAGGTATAAAGATAGTCAAACTAGGGTAACCTATTGGGTCCTATCAAAATTAACCTATGCAGATCATTATGATTAATTAGAACATGAGTGGGTAAAAAGAAGTGATCAAGGGCACAACTTGCCTAGGACTTGAGATTCCAGGTACCAACTTGCTTTTCAGATGACACGTGTCCTCACTGCTAAACGTAGTAATACAAACAAACAGTGTATAGGCAAAATTAACATTACACCAAACATATATGCAAAACACATATTAATAATCTACATATTGAAATGAAATCATAGGAACTGCAATCACTAAATTTGGAGTTATAGAATTCAAGTTATGAATTTCCAAAGATTCTATGTGCTTAGTACAAGATTAATTAAGATAACAATTTTAATGTGACTTTTATGTAAAACCAGTGGCACTAAATGATAAACAATAATATTTCAAAATTATAGGAACTGGAATGGGCTAATTTGGACTTAATATGAATTTTCTATGGATTATACAAGTTTTACAATTATTTCTATACTCAAAATCAATTTCTAAATCTCTTTTTTCCTATTTTCTTTAATCACTGGACTGGGCGCACTATTATCAGAAACTGCAGGGGCTAACACGCAAAATTGCCCAAGACTCAGGATTCCCACAGACAGGACTACGGGTTGATTTCATAGTAATCCGAGGGTTTTCTTTGTAAATCTGTCGCGACGAAGGGGTACGGTTAATTCTCGGCCATCCGATCAAATATCGAAGGCCAGGATTAGATTTTATTAAAAACGAACCGTTACACAATATGGACCGTCCGATCCGCACAACGGCTCTGATTTAATGGGGGGGCGATCCAATCTGAACCGTTCGGTCCGATCCAGCGGCCAAGATCAATCCATCGAAGGGGTACGCGGTGTTTTAATCACAGCCACCCATGCCAGACCAACGGCCAGGGGCTGTTCTCCTACCTCTCGGTCACCAGAGCGGCGGCGCACACATACCCGATGGCGAGCTCGCCGGTGCGAGGTGCACCGCCCCCCCAGTGCACCCAAGGTTAAATCTAACAAGTAATACGCATATAGAAGGATGTAGCGAAGCTTACGGCATGCTTCATACTTTGGATAGGGGCGAGCGTCGTCCTGCTCACGCGATGCAGTGGATCCGCGGCGGCGGCGGAAGCTCGGTGAATGATTTCGTCCACTCCGAGCACCATATCGCCAAATTGGCGGGGGCGTTGGTTTCCCTATACCTCGGCGAACCTCCCAGAACACCAGTACGAGCCCGATTTACCGTAGAGGAGGAGCGACATCGAACGGCGGCCCATGGCTCCTACGCTTGCCGTTCTGCTCGACACGCGCCTAGCCAAGTCGATGGCCGAAGGGAGCTAGGGTGCAGGCGTATATATAGTCGATAGCTAGGGGATCTTGGTTGGGCTTACACGGAGGTAGTTGCAAACGAACACCGCGATCCCCGGTGTGGAGCAGCGGAGATCGCGCCCAGGTTTGTTGCGTTCACGCGGAGGGGTTGGAGATGGAACTGACACCGAGGACCCACGGTCAGTGCCAGCGCAAGCGTGAGAGGGAAAACTGGCTGCGGGACCCACCCGTCAGCGAACGCCAGGCGCGAGTGCGGCGCGCTGGTGGGCCGCGCGAAGGGAAACTGAGGTGGGCCGCGTGGTGGAGGGAAGTCGTGGGCTAAAAGCAAGGTTAAGGCCCATTTCAGTTAACTCTTTATTCTTTCTTTTTCTTTGTTTTGTTTCCAATTTCAAATATTCAAGCTAGATTCATATCCCTATTTTGAATTCCACATTTCAAATGCCCAATAAAATCTCCCTGTTAATATGACTCCTACTGTTTGAAATAATATTATTGTTACTTTTCCATTCTTTCTAACCTTCTACCCCCATATTTTTCATAGCTCAAATTTGAATTTGAAGCTAGATTTGTTTTTTTAATATATGTCTGAGTTCTATGAACAAACGAAGAAATTCCAGCATGATGCACAAAATTCATGTGTTTATTTGGGATTTATTTGATATTTGACTACTTTACTTCTCCTTAAGTGAGAATGTACAAAGAAAAATAAAAAGGAATTCAAGGGAAAACACCCACCTATTTATTTATCTAATCATTTTATTTTATTTTTTTCTTATACCAATTTTGGGCTTTACACTTGGACCAGCCTTATTTGGTACAGTTGTACAAACAAGATATATTGTAACAGTTGAGACCGGCTAACTTTGGCCTGGTTCACGCGAGCGAGCCGAGCCCGCCTCATACGCGTCGCAAACACGCCCTTTGTGCCTGGTGTTGTGCAGAGGTAGTTAACCGGTAGTTAGACTGTGCGGACAGCAGACGTTCTGCTCAACTAACAAATAACTAATCACCGGGCTACGCTGCTCAAGGAGCCAATCAAGGTCCTAGTTATTGGAGATTTTTACACTTCTCCCATGTACATTTTGCTGGTGTGTGGTGTGCTTAGAAATCAGCCTACGAACTCATTCTGTCCGTTAGATATCTGACAGATGGGACCCAGGTCCTGACATGTGGGACTAGTTCCTTCTTTTTTTTCCCCAAATCGAAGAAAACGCCGCTGCTTGCTCGAAGGGATCCCCTGCTCGCACCAGACCGGTCGATCGCCGCCATCTCCTTCCTCGAGCAGCGCCAGCAGCCGTCTTCGCCAGCAGCACATCTCCAACCAACGCCCGCCGTGCCCGCCTGCCCGCCCGCCGAAGTCTCGTTGTCCGCTGCGCTCGGCATGGCTCTGCCGCAGCCGCGCTAGCAATCCTACCGCAGCGGCGCGTGCGGGTGAAGCAGCGGCTGACTTCCCGAGCAGCCCCTTCTTCCCAAGCTCATCCCCGACCACCGGCCGACCACCAGTTGATACCGACCGCCTGCAACCTATTGACGCGCGGCGCACGACGACGAATCTACAGCGCACGGGGCCTGCTGCTTCTCCAGTGGAGCTCCACGGCGAGTGTGCAGCAATGGCGTAAGGGAGCAGCCGCGCCCCGACAACTTCTCTCTGCACGAGCACACGTTGAATCCATCGCTCCGGCCGTCGGATCTACACCGCGCGGGCTGCTGCTTCCCCAACATCCGCTGCACAGGTTGGCTTCATCTCCAACTCCGACGCAAGCGGGCACGCCGGCGGCCGGCCAAAAATCATGGTGGCCTAGACACTCCACGTGCGCCGACCACGCGATGGCATAGACACTTGTAAGGCAAATAATGAACGGAAGACAAGATGAAGGGGAAAGAGAGCGGGCCCACTTGTAAGAGCAATGGGTCCACCTGTAAGGCAACTAACAGACAGAATGTCCTCCGTGAGGTGAGTTCTGAGCGTAAGTTGAGTAGAGGATTTAGTCAGGTATAACTGAGCAGGATGGCCACATTAGTGGGTGAACCGTAAAAATCTCTAGTTATTGAAGGCAATTTCTCACCGGCATGCAGATCGGACCCGTGCCTGTGGTGCGGACTGTGGACCCCGGATCGACAGCACGACGCCATATGACCGCCCATTGCACTTCATGTGCTCTTTCTATCAACTTACACCTGGTATAGTGTAACATCTTAAGGGGATATAAAATTTCTTTCCTAATATTCACAAAATTCAGGTGTTACTCTCTAATTTCTTTGCTTTTCTACTCTTTTTCCTAAAAATCGAGAATTATTTTGTTTTATATAGGCATAAACCTAGTGGAATAAGCCCTAGAGGCGCTTTGATTGTTGCATTCATGCCGTTGCATGGTGTTTATAAGTGCAAAATGTGTTTGAAACATGTTAGTATATCCTATAGAAGCTCTCTTTAGATTTTTCATATTTTTCGGAGTATTTTTCTATTTTCCAGAAACCAAAATCTATTTATTTGAGGTACTTAAAATGTTTTAGAAACTCTAAGTATGTTTTTTAGTTCATTAGGTGCCAAAACATTTCTAGGAATTTTTCTGGAATTTTTGGAAGCATCTATAATATTTTGAGCACAAAATATAGATCTCTAGGTTTTTCTGAATTTTATAAATGGTAAAATCCGAATTTGAACCAAATTTCCATCTCGTCTGAACCCTAAATATAAATATATGCCCGACTCCTTCTCGTCGAGCACGTTCCAGAGCACGAAACGGTTTCCTCAGATTCAATTCCCAGCTCCCGGAATTGCTCGCCGAAGTTTGGAAGGGGTTCTAACTCCAGCGACAACTACGGCGAGCAATTACTCACAATCCATGCGTCGTCTGTGGAATCCGAGAGTACCGCTGCATTCGTCTCGGTGCGTCCAGTTCGTTGATCGGACTTCTGAATCTCCGTCAATCGATGGTTTCCTCCTCGGATCCGGTGAGGGTCTTCTTCCCCGGTGAGAAAACTCCATTGTTGCACCTTGGATTTCATCGTTTGTTCATTTTCTCATCTGTGCAGGACCCCTCTCCTGTTCCTCACCTCCCTCGACGGCGCCGCCCCCTCCCCGTTGTCCCCCCTGTAGCCCCTCCCCGCGGCGTTGGCCGCGCCCCGTGTGCAGGCGCGCGCGTCCCTTCCCCGATTGCGGCCCTAGGGCGCTCGGCCGCGTGGCCCAGCCTCCTCCCCCCTATGCGCGCAGTCCCCTCCCTTTCCCCCTCCCCTATCTCTTCCATGGATGAGAGAAAGAAGATGGAGGGAGGAAGAAGATGGCAGTTTGGTAATTTAGTCCCTGTTTGGTACACATGAATTTAGTCTAGTTTAAAACAGTGATAACTATTACGTGTTAAACCCGATTCAATCTGTTCAAGTTGCATTAGATTCATATTATAATTATCTACATGTTAGAAGTGTTGTTACCTACTGTTGCATATCTTATTTAATTTATTTCAACGTTTGTTTGACGATGGCTACTAGAACGTCGTTTCAATTTAAAATCTAATTTAGGAATTCGATTTGCGCATTTATAATTAGACACCAACATGGTTAACCTTAACTGAAATATTATTTATTAATAATTGTTTAGTTTAATCATGCTATTTATTTATTAGTTTTCGTGTATCATGTTGGACCGTGCCCCGTACGCGTGCTGTGCGCGTACCGTACGCGTGCCACAGTGCTGTTTCGCGCGCGTCGTCGTGTGTCGTTTGCGAGTGTTGCGCGTACTATTCGCACGTGTCGCGCATTATCCGCGCGCGAGATTAAACTGTTCGGTTATAATCACTCATGTCAATTAATTAGTTATTTATTTAAGTATCCACAATTAAAACAGTAAGTTAGTCAAAGCTAACTAGTTTTAATTTATATTTCGTAAATGTCAATTAATATAATTACGTCGAATCAAATGTTTTAACTATTACTTGTTTAGCGTAAACGCGATAATTTCTCGACCGTAGCTCCGACTGTCGCGTTTCTTTTCGTCGCGTGACTATAGTAGCGAGCTCTATTTTTGGATGTTTTATTATGTTCTTCTTTGAATGGTGTAATGTTCTTATACACATATATATGTTTGTTTGCTTGTGCCCGTTCGTCTTCGCTTCGCGTTGCGATTAGAATGCGACCCATTCTCTAGCTTCCAGGAATCGAAGATCAAGCGTTGGCGTCTTGTACTTTCCAAGCATAGTTTTTGCCATGTCGATGAGCGTCTTGTTCTTCCTCTCCACTAAGCCATTTTGCTGTGGAGTGTAGGGGGCAGAGAACTCATGCTTGATTTCTTTCTCCTCAAGGTACTCTTCACTTGTAGGTTCTTGAATTCCGATCCATTATAGCTTCTTATCTTCTTCACCTTTAGCCCAAACTCATTTTGAGCCCGCCTTAAGAAGCGCTTGAGGGTTCCTTAGGTTTTAGATTTATTCTGCCAAAAGAATATCCAAGTGAAGCGGGAATAGTCATCAACAATAACGGGACCACACTTACTTCCTCCGATGCTAAGATAAGCAATGGGCCCAAAGAGATCCATATGTAGCAACTCCGGTGGTCTTGACGTTGTCATTATATTTTTGCTCAGATGATTTGTTCCCGCCTATTATCCTGTTTGACACGCTACACAAGGTATGTCTTTCTCAAAACAGACATCGGTTAGTCCTAGCACATGTTCTTCCTTTAGAAGTTTATGAAGGTTCTTCATCCCAACATATGCTAGATGGCGATGCTAAAGCCAACCCATGTTAGTCTTAGCAAGTAAACATGCATCTAAATCGGAATTCTCTTTAGTAAAATCAACCAAGTAAAGTTTGCCATCAGATACACCTTTAAATGTTAATGAACCATCACTTCTTCTAAAGATAGTTACATCAACATTTGTAAATAAGTAATTATATCCCATATAACATAGTTGGCTGACACAAAGCAAATTATAACCAAGCGATTCTACCAAAACGCCATTAGAAATCGAGTGTTCGATAGCAATCACTATTTTACCTACCCCTTTACCTTGCCTTGATTCCCATCTCCAAAGATGATCGTTTCATGGGAATCCTTATTCTTGACGTAGGAAGTGAACATCTTCTTTCCCCCGTCATATGGGTCGTGCATCCGCTATCAATGATCTAGCTTGAGCACCTAGATGCATAAAATGCAAGGAATTTAGGCTTGGGGTTTAGGTCCCCAACTTGTGTTGCGTCCTGTTAGGTTAGTTACATAAGGTTTTGTAACCTAAATGCAAGTCTTACCCTTCTTGCATTCTGGTCCCACATTGGAAGCAACAATTCTATCATTTTTACAATAAAGCACATAGGATGCATTAAACGTGCGATAAAGCATAGAGGGACCATTAGATGCATTCCTATCTTTACGTGCATGAGAAACTACGTGATATGCATGGTGCCTAGGTCTATTCGTACTATGAGAATATGAACCACTAGATGAAGAAATCATAGTGAGAGGAGTAAAAGCAGCATCATGACGCATAGGCAAAACATGGCAATCATTACAAGCATCAAGACGGACATCCTGAGCATTCTTAATATGAGTATAAATAAAGGCTTGGTTCTTATTATCATGAAAAGAATGTGAGCTACTAGCCATACATGCTTTCGCTTTTGCCATAGTGAAGTTAGGAGCTTTATGGATCTTCTTGTTCTTGGCTTCCCTATGGAAGCCAAGTCCATCCTTAATGGAGTGATGTCTACAAATGGTGAAGGCATCCCTAGCAAACTTAACTTTTCTACCTCATTTTTGCAAGTTTTAAGTTGATCATTTAAATGCGAAATTTCATCATTCAACTTAGCTACACTTTGTGGTACTCTTCCGGACTCAAACTTCTTGTGATAATGCTCATGACTTAAGCATACTATGCACATCTTGCATCATTTCTGGTGTCATCTCTTTGTCTAGGGTGGGCTTGCCTACAACTATATTCATAATCTCCCAAAGACTTGGATCCACATCGTCAAAGTTCAACTCATTAAGAGTTAGAAGCTTTCCAAGGGGCGTCAAAGAGAAGTTGGGCACAAAATTACGAGAATAATCAAACTAAACTCTAAGAAATTGTTACACTTGCTCTTGGATGATGACTCTTCGGTGTTGAGGCTAACTGAGAGCACCTAGAGGGAGGGGTAAATAGGTGATCCTGCGAAAATCAACTCTAAACAACACAAACTTGGTTTATAATAAGTGTTAGTGAAAACTAAAACCAAGTTAAGATGAGAAGATAGATGGAGGGAAAACACTTCTCTTGATTGCTCCTTTAAGATGTGTATTAAAATTAGAAGCAATATTGCAAGAAAGTGGAGAACCCAGGAATATAGTAATCACAATAAATAAATGGACAAGTGACACAACGATTTTTACGGTGGTTCGACCAATGCCTACTCCACGTTGTGGTGACCTCCTTTGGTCAAAGGTTGCACTCAACCCCTCTCAAGTGATCCAAAGATCAAATTTGAGTGCCACAGATATCTTCTTTATACCAAAATCTCGTTGTGTGGAATCTTGTCACACCCAGGTTTAAGGGACAAACCCGGGTGCGTCTCATCTATGCGCCAAACAAGATCAACACATATAATGACTCGGTGTATAGAGACGAATGTCACAATCTTTATTACATAATGAAATGTCTTACAAAATAACTGATAATAAATAAAGCGAACTAATATCATTACTATCCCATGGCACCATCAAGCTGATTGGGAGACGACACCTAGACCTCGTCGAACTCCTCGTAGTAGTCTTCCTCCGGGGCAACCTTCTCTTCACCTGTGGGGGAGAGTTTTATTGCAAGAGTGAGCTCACAGATGTTCATCTCTCAGCAAGTATGGGGAATAATGTGCATGAGCTCACTTACGGTGGGGGCTCATGTATAGTGTCAGGCTGATCAACAAATAATGGTTAAGGCAAAGCATCGCTTTTAATAAGTTGGTCAAATTTTTATTAGAAGTTACTAAGTATAAGTAAATACCATCCTAATAAAATAAGAGATCATAATTAATAATAAAACCCAAAATGCGATGCATATGACAAATTAAGTTTAATTCCATAAGTTAAACATGCGAGAGTCCTGAGTCGCTCTTGACCGCAAGCACGACTGATATACCAGTTTCACACTCTAGAGAGGTTGTGCATCTTTACGCACAAGACGTGTTCCCTTTGCTGCCTCGGGTTGATCGGACCCTTAAACACTGCCTAAGTGAGTAGGCTAGGGTACACTGTGAGGCCTTTACAAAGTTTCTCTAGAGGAGAGAACCCGCTACGGTTTCCGGGGCGAAAGCGGTATAGGAATCACTCATCCGAAAAGCTAAAAAGACAGTCCGACCCGAGGACCTCCCTGCACCTGCATCCTCCACCCCGCTTACCACTTTCGGGAAAGGATCAACTCATATTAGCTTTCCTAATTAGTCAGACAAGGACGTCCCATTCCACCCTTGTGATAGCATGGTTATCTCAAGTTAAGCACCATATTCTAGTTAACACATAATCTTATCATGAACATTAAATAATCCATGGACCATGGGAGGGGGGAGTTGTTACGGAGATCCGATGCCTGCACTCGCGTTGAAGAAGAGGCTGACCCTCCCCCGTATCGACCCGTCGGTGAGATAAGGCGATGAGTGGGGGGAGTTATGAATTTATAAATCAAAGAAGTTATAAATTTATGAAGTTTTAGGATTTAACTTCTATATTAAAATTCATTTTCGGGTTTATTTTATTAACCCTGAGTTCTTATTTGGACCGTGGGTACCATTATACCAAAGACCTAGAGTTATTTCATAAATTCTCAGGACATAAATTAATTCCTTCCCTTCACGCATGGGATGACGGGTTGGTTTCAAAATTACTGAGGGGCTCTTATTTTAAAATGGTCGGCCAAAGGGGTACTTTTATTTCCCCGCCCTTAGATCTCAAACCTACGGCGCAAATTAGACGCAAGTCTACATGAAGGCGGGAGGGCCTCACGAGCGGCGATTGCGGAGTTCGGCAGCGCGAGAGGAGCAAGGCGAGCGCGCTGGAAACAAGTTTCGGTGGCGCTAGAGCTCACAAGGTGTGGTTTCCACCCACATGACATACGATGCTTGACCGTCGAATGTCGTGCTTTAAAGGAGTAGATATTTAGGAGAACCTATCCAGACAACCTCATCTAGAGATCCACGACTGGTGAACCGCTCCCGAATTCTCAGCTTTGCATTCGCTCGTGGCCGCCGCCCCGCCTGGGACGTCGAGCACCCAAATACCACCTACTGTGAGAGCTCCCTCACCTACACGGAAGCACACACTAGAAGAAGAAGAAGGCGAGGAACATGGTGCCACCTGTTGCTTCTCTCTCCCTCGTCTGTTGTATCCACTTACCCACCTCAGGCCCTTGTTGCGATTCCTCTATCGTAATGTCCGGCCAATGCCGCATGGGACCAGGCCATGGTCAGCCCCACATGTCAGCTAGAGCCGGCCGCCAATGTCCCAGGATGTTACGGCAAAGGATCTGTATGTAGCCTGATGCAACAGCGGCGACGGGGGCACACACCCGGAGCCCAAACGAGGTAAACTGATTGACGTGGGGTGGGAGCAGATTAGAAGGGCAGTCCGATTCGAGCCTAGGTTTTACTCTGCTTTTGATGGTGTGTCGCGCAACCGACAACAAGACCAAGGCCGTCCTTGATGCCTTCGCGAAGGCGCCCATGGAGCGAGCCGAGTCGGTGGTGGGCGAGGTATTCAGCATCATCGGGGCAGTGGCAGATCGAGCAGCAGAAACAGGTCTGGGAGTTCTAGGTACCGCAGGACACAATCTTGGCTCTAGATGAGCACTCATAATATTTTGTTTTCCATGTCAATTAGCCAATGAACTCTCTAATAATTGGCATATCGATGATGTGTTATTATCATGTTTAACTTACATGTGTTTGCGTTCTAAAATACCAAAGCTGTTAAACGAAAGATGTGCAACAAGGAATCAACATTGAACTCCATGTGTAAGTGTGATAGCCTACCAAGTGTAGAAGTAGATAGGTTCCAACAGCATAGGTGTAGCTAAACGTATGCTGAAATTTGGCAGAAAAGAAATGGTTCTAGCATTCATTTTTGGGAGAACTATATGGTATAGACTAAAGAGTTCAGATGCTCAAGGTAGAGGGTGGCTGTTTTTTTGGAGGTATAACATAAATAAACAATTTTGTGTCATTATTGATAAATGCATTACACATAGTGAAAATACCATTGCGGACCTTTATTTCATTCTTTATTTTTCAATAACCCTCACTGTACATCACATGCTACTGAATTCTCTTATATATATGCTACTGAATCTTCAACAACAGTTGTGATGACTACACCTATGTCATCTCCCCTTGCTATTCCCACACAGAAAGAATAGTTCTAGCCTTCTTGGTACATATAGGAGGAAGTAGATGTTGTTGTTTCTACAGCCAAAAAACTTTAGTTATCTTTCACATGAGATATGTGCTAGCGAAAAATCTAGCATTTCAGTTAAAAATCTAATGTACAAATTTTCATATGAATGGCATGATATATAGTAGTTCACTTTAGTATCCTTAGGAAGAACCTTTGCATCTAGAGTGTTTGGGTATACGTAATATGTTATATGCCATTCTTAAGAAATACAGCTTCAAAAATCTTGGTAACAATATAATATTAGTATGCCTTGATTTACGCTATTTACTACATTTTATAACTTTGACTAAATACTTCATTGCAAAAGCTTTAACGGAGATTTGTGAAACAATAGTTTAATCAACAAAATAATGAATTAATGTTTAATTTGTATCAAATGCCACACGCAGTGGTACTGTTTCATCAAGGACTTCTATTCTTTTAGGGACAATATGCAAGTGTACTAGATTGTGCAAGCAATTTTTAATTACTTTGATGTGTGGATTCATGCTTACACTCTACATCATTCCTGATTCTATCATATTGTCTCTCAAGTTGATTCTTATATGACACTGTATAATGCATTATTTAATGCAGATAGCCACTAGTTATATGTGCAAGTTGTAGTTGATGAAGTGGCAATGTGGTCTCAGTCCCTGATAAGCTAAAATTTCACCAAAACCTAGACATGTAGATCAAGTGCAAGTAACTATATCATAAAAATGCAATTATCTTGTTATTGTTGTCATGTTATTGCTAGTTTTGGAATATATTTTGGGCAAGAAGGAGGATGGCCAAACTATGTACTCTGCTTCTTCCTTTTCAGCAAACTACCTTTAGAGGCATATTTGAGAAAAAAGGCTTAGAGTTTATGGCACTTGCATACATGGGAATGAGTAAATTGACCATGTAAAGTTGTAAACATTTTTAACAAATTGCCGAGTTATGTAGAAACATGGACCTTTAGAATTCTGTATTTCTGCTAGGAAACCATATGCTTAGGTGATTCTTCAGAGGCCATCTCTATCTGTTCATAGCCCTTGATAAACTTGTTGTACCATTTAGCGGACAATTTGGGTGTTCGCTTTAGTGACTTGAAATTCACATGAAAAAGTCCATACTTTATGGTGTAACCAGAGATCCATTCGAAGCTATCCATCAAAGACCAGACAAAATAACCTCTCACATCTGCTCCTTTCCTGCACAGAAGTAGTAAGGTTTTATTATTACCTGGCTATAGAGCAGTTTACATGAAAAGATAATTGAGGCATCCAACAACCTTATTGCAAAACTCAAGTAAGTGAGGTAGTCACAAATGTAAGTTGACCTTTCAGTATCATTAATTATTTCTTCTACTGTAGTGCTGATATTGGGTATTTGGGCATAACCTGAAAGACCAAAAAGGGAGACCAAAAGATACATACAAATAAAATTATGGTGCCAGGGACTACAAGTGTAATATATGTAAAGATGCATAGAAGTGAATCATTGTTCTGTACGAGGCATATATTGCGTAGCTAATATGTAGATTTTACCAAACCTAGTAACCCACCATTTTCTGTGATGTACAAAGGTATGTTATTATATCTCTCCTTTAAATACATGACCAATTTCTCCATAGAGCTTGGAACGACATAGGTGTTTGCATCCTGTGTCTGCAATATTAGTTTAGTTGTGTTAGCTTGTGTAGAATCAATTGGAAATAGGATTCTTGTTGAATAGAATAATGCAATATGCAGTGCCGATTTTACCGGTTTTCCAATGGGTATCCCATTTCGTTCTGTTGATTCAGAAACTAAAGCTTCAGATGTGTAGGGGTCAATATCACATAGAGAATATATGCAATCCTTGACATAGAATGTTTGGTAGTGATTTACTCCGATGAAGTCAATTTGGTTCTTCATTAGTTTCTCCTCTCCCGCTGTGAATTTCGGCAAGTTCGGGCCTAAGATTTGGCGCATTTGATGAGGATAGTCACCAAAGAACAAGGGATCTAGGAACCTACTTCATCATATATCATCAAGTGAGCATTCAATCGTGAAGACCAAAACTTCAGTTCCAATAGTAAAATACTAGTATGATGGAGGGTTACTGGATCAACTAATACCATGGAGCTTCAAAAGACAGAGCTCGGCTTACTGCCAAGTGGTCCTCTGTGATATTCCTTAGTGGTTCATACCATCTCATATGTATTGTAATTCCAACTGAGCCACCTTGCTTGGACTAAGAAGGATGAATAACAAGAAAAACAACTTATACAACTTCCATAAGGATTTAAGAACAAGCACACGTTTAGTCCCCACTCCCTTTTGATCCAAATGTATCTTTTGTACCTTGTAATTCTTTCTATAGATGTTGTTCGTCTTTGCATGAGCTAATATCATGTTATGCGCTGCAATGTAGGGCTCAGTTGATGAATTCCCATAATCACATTTCCCATATGGCTCAGAACAGCGGTTCGGGGGGAATCCCCCGATGAAGTATTCAAGCTTTGCCAAAAGATTTGGCTCATTGAATGTGACCCAGTGCTTTACTCGGTCACCAAACATCTTGAAGCAAAGCTCAGCAAAGTAGGTGAAGTCCTCCCTAGACAGAAATGTAGAAACAACCACACATGAACTTATTGCATCTTTGTAGATAAAGCTATAAAATAGGTGGCTTACTGAATCTCTGGGTTCAACCAAGAGTTATATCTTTCTTGGAGTTCCTCGGGTATGTCATAGTGGTTGATCGTCACCAATGGTTGTATCCCTGCTCCAAGCATATCCAATGCCGGGCCTAGATTAGAGAGACTGAACTAATAGGCTTGCCCACATAATAACAGAACAAAGAATGCATACCTTTTTCCAGCAGTCCATTGATGAGGTTATTATAGAATTTAATGCCTGCCTGATTAATACCTCCAAACCGACCCTCTGACCAGGGATATTTGAAAGGTATAAGCATATAATTTAAGTTAAAAGTTGATACTACAGAAGGATGTTGTTGAGTTGGGAGATGGGCCAGAAGGCATTGGCCGTTGGTGTAACTCATGAGATTCTGAGAACGAGCTCACTTGGAAGAATTCTCGACCAGGACAATGAGAATTTGTAGGAGGTGAGGCCAATCGAATGCATCATTTCAATGTCGTCCTGCCAATGCTGACTTTGAGTGAAATTTTAGTTTCTAGAGGGAATTGACGACAAAATGTCTTTTTGTTTTTTGTGATGCTTACCTTGTATCGATGATAATGGTCAGTGGCCATGTCGCCATTGCTTCCATCATCAATATTTCCTGATTGTGTTAATAGCCAAGATAAATACAGGCAACAAAATCAAGCACGTCCGTGATTTTCAAAGCGCACATGTTTGTAGTGTACGGATGGTAGTCACACTACCACATCTATCCATGGACTTCACCCCCACTTTATGTGGGTATTGGTGTCAAATTCTAGTCGTACTCGTATATCTATAACCGAGTCAACCCGTGAAATGATGGATTAGGATTGGGTGTGAATTTTTAGCTGTTGGTGTCCAATGGACTGGCCTAAGGGTGCGTTTGGTTTAACTATGAGCTTTGAAAAAACTGTTGTGAGTTTGAAAGGGAAATGTGCCCTTGGGCCATTTCTAAGTATTTTGGTGATTGAGTGCCAACACATGTGTTTAATTATGAATTTGTGTACATGGATGAACAAGGTGCAAATCATGAGATAAAGGTATGTTTCTAAGCCTTAGTACATTGGTTTTATGGACTAACATATTTGTCTAAGTGTTAGAAACAGAAAGAAGAAAAAGAGAAAAGGGAAGAGAAAGCTCGGTCTGGAGCACCGGACTGTCCGGTGTGCACCGGACAGTGTCCGGTGCGCCAGGCTGACTCGGCTCGAACTGGCCGCTCTCGGGAATTCGCCGACGGCGTACGGCTAAAATTCACCGGACTGTCCGGTGTGCACCGGACTGTCCGGTGAGCCAACGGTCGGCCAGGGCCAACGGTCGGCCGCGCAATCCGCGCGGGACACGTGGCCGAGCCAACGGTCGGAAGACGGCACCGGACTGTCCGGTGTGCACCGGACTGTCCGGTGCGCCAACGGCTCGCAGATCCACGGCAGTCTTCCAACGGTCGGAAGCACTAAAAAAAGGAAACAAATCGGGCACCGGACAGTGTCCGGTGTGCACCGGACTGTCCGGTGCCCCCGACGACAGAAGGCCAGGATAGCCTTCCAGAATTGCTCTCAACGGCTCCTAGCTGCCTTGGGGCTATAAAAGGAGCCCCTAGGCGCATGGAGGAGACACACAAGCAACTCTTGAGCATTCTTGATCATCCACACAAGTTCTTTGCGCATTCGTTTGTGATTCTAAGTGATTCGAGCTCTGTTCTAGTGTGAACTCTGAGATAGTCATTCGAGCTCGAGTCTTGGCCGTGTGTGTGCGCTTTTGTTGTGGATTTGTGTGTGTTGCTTCCCTCCCTTACTCTGTGCTTTCTTTGTGATCATACACTTGTAAGGGCAAGAGACTCCAATTTGTGGAGATTCCTTGCAAACGGGATAGTGAAAGGAACAACAAAACAACGTGGTATTCAAGTGGGTCTTTGGACCGCTTGAGAGGGGTTGATTGCAACCCTCGTCCGTTGGGACGCCACAACGTGGAAGTAGGCAAGCATTGGCTTGGCCGAACCACGGGATAAACCACCGTGTCACCTCTGTCTTGATCTCTTGTGGTATTGTGTTTTGTTGAGACTTCACCTTAGCCACTTGGCAATAATCGTGCTAACACTTAACAAGTTTGTGGCTTAAGTTTGAAGTTTTTACAGGATCACCTATTCACCCCCCCCCTCTAGGTGCTCTCAATTGGTATCAGAGCCGTTCTATTCACAAAGGGACTAACCGCCCGAATAGATGGATCCTAAGGGGAAGGGTATAGTGATCAACGACAAAGAGAAGGAGACCTTCGTCAATGAGCCGAAGGACGACAAGCCTACCGACTCCGGCTCGGGTCAAAGACGAAAGGAAGGGAAGAAGAAGAAGACCAGGCGCATCAAGGAGATCATCTACTACGACAGCGACGAGTCTACTTCTTCCCAAAAGGATGAGGACAACAACGACTACGAGAGGAGAAAACCGGTTAATTCGAACTTTTCCTTTGATTACTCTCGTATTCCGCAAAGTTCACATTCTCATTTGCTCTCCATTCCACTTGGCAAGCCCCCACACTTTGATGGAGAGGACTACGGATTTTGGAGTCACAAAATGCGTAGTCACCTATTCTCTCTCCATCCTAGTATATGGGAGATTGTAGAGAGTGGAATGCACTTTGATAGTTCGGATAGTCCCATGTTCATTAATGAACAAATTCATAAAAATGCACAAGCTACTACTGTTCTTCTAGCTTCCTTGTGCAGGGATGAATATCATAAGGTGAGCGGCTTGGACAACGCCAAGCAAATCTGGGACACCCTCAAGATTTCTCATGAGGGGAACGACGTCACCTTACTCACCAAGATGGAGTTGGTGGAGGGCGAGCTTGGACGGTTCGCAATGATAAGGGGCGAGGAGCCAACGCAAACGTACAACCGGCTCAAGACCCTTATCAACAAGATAAGAAGCTACGGGAGCACGCGATGGACGGACCACGACGTCGTCCGCCTAATGCTCAGGTCCTTTACCGTACTTGATCCTCATCTCGTGAACAATATTCGTGAGAATCCCAGGTACACGATGATGACGCCCGAGAAAGTACTTGGAAAATTCGTGAGCGGGCGGATGATGATCAAGGAGGCAAGATACGTCGACGACGCGTTGAACGGACCACTCCACGAGCCTCAACCCATTGCTCTAAAGGCAACGAGGAGCAAGGAGTCGCTACCTAGCAAGGTGGCGCAAGTTGAGGCGGCTGGCCTTAATGATGAAGAGATGGCTCTCATCATTAAAAGATTCAAGACGGCGCTAAATGGTCGCAAGGGGCAGCCAAGCAAGACCAAGACCAAGGGAAAGCGCTCGTGCTTCAAATGCGGTAAGCTTGGTCATTTTATTGCTAACTGTCCCGATAATGAAAGTGACCAGGAAAAGGGGAACAAGAGAGAGAAGAAGAAGGCATACAAGAAGGCAAAGGGCGAGGCGCATCTAGGAAAGGAGTGGGACTCGGATTGCTCCTCCTCCGACTCCGACAATGAAGGACTCGCCGCCACTGCCTTCAACAAATCGGCTCTCTTCCCCAACGAGCGTCTCACTTGTCTTATGGCAAGAGAGAAGAAGGTAAGTACTAAAGACTCCACTTATGCTTCTTCTAGTGATAGTGAGTCTAGTGATGATGATATAGATTATTCTTGCTTGTTCAAGGGCTTAGATAGATCTAAGATAGATAAAATCAATGAATTGATTGATGCATTGAATGAAAAGGATAGGCTTTTAGAAAAGCAAGAAGATTTATTGTATGATGAACATGATAAGTTTGTGGAGGCACAAAAATCATATGCTTTAGAAGTGAAAAGAAATGAAATGCTTTCTAGTGAAATATCTTCCTGTCATGAAACCATTTCTACCTTAAGAAGTGTTAATATTGATTTAAGTGCTAAACTAGAAGTAGCTAGTAAATCAAATTCTTGTGTTGAACATGTTGAAATTTGTACTAGGTGTAAGGATTTTGATGTTAATGCTTGTAGTGAACACCTAGTTCTAATTTCCAAATTAAATGATGAAGTGGCTAGTCTTAATGCCCAACTTAAGACTAGCAAGAATGAAGTTGATAAAATAAAATTTGCAAGGGATGCCTACACGGTTGGTAGACACCCCTCAATTAAGGATGGGCTTGGCTTCAAGAGGGAAGCCAAGAACTTAACAAGCCATAAGGCTCCCGTCTTCGTCAAGGAGAAAGGGAAGGCCCCTATGGCTAATAGTGCTAAAAAGAACCATGCTTTTATGTATTATGATAGGAGACATGCTAGAAATGCTTATAATCATTTTGATTCACATGTTTATGATTCTCATGCAATGTTTGCTTCTAGTTCTTCTTATAATCATGGTAGAGATATGTGTAGGAGAAATGTTGTACATATGCCTAGGAGATATATTGCTCATGTACCTAGAAAGAATGTTATTCATGCTCCTAGGAAAGTAGTGAATGAACCTTCTACCATTTATTATGCTTGTAATGCTCCCTTTGCTATTTGTAGAAAGGGTAAGAAGGTAGTTGCTAGGAAATTAGGGGCTAGATGCAAGGGAGATAAATCTTGCATTTGGGTCCCTAAAGACATTTGTGCTAACCTTGCAGGACCCAACATGAGTTGGGTACCTAAGACCCAAGCCTAAATTTGCCTTGCAGGTTTATGCATCCGGGGGTTCAAGCTGGATTATCGACAGCGGATGCACAAACCATATGACGGGGGAGAAGAAGATGTTCACCTCCTACGTCAAGAATAAGGATTCCCAAGATTCAATTATATTCGGTGATGGGAATCAAGGCAAGGTAAAAGGGTTAGGTAAAATTGCAATTTCTAATGAGCATTCTATTTCAAATGTATTCTTAGTGGAGAGTCTTGGATATAATTTGCTATCTGTTAGTCAATTATGTCAAATGGGATATAATTGTTTATTTACAAATGTAGATGTGTCTGTCTTTAGAAGATGTGATGGTTCACTAGCTTTTAAGGGTGTACTAGACGGCAAGCTTTATTTAGTTGATTTTGCAAAAGAAGAGGCCGGTCTAGATGCATGCTTAATGGCTAAGACTTGCAT
The DNA here is from genome assembly GCA_029449295.1 of Zea luxurians. Classification (NCBI taxonomy): domain Eukaryota; kingdom Viridiplantae; phylum Streptophyta; class Magnoliopsida; order Poales; family Poaceae; genus Zea; species Zea luxurians. Next base: position 15,104,784 of record JAOPSE010000052.1, on the reverse strand, counting down.
GGGCTGGCTGTGGCATCGCCGCTTAGCACATGTGGGGATGAAGAATCTCCACAAACTTCTAAAGGGAGAACACGTGATAGGTCTAACCAATGTTTATTTCGAAAAAGATAGACCTTGTGCAGCTTGTCAGGCAGGTAAACAAGTTGGAGGAGCACATCACAGCAAGAATGTGATGACCACGTCAAGACCTCTGGAGCTGCTGCATATGGACCTCTTCGGACCCGTCGCCTATCTAAGCATAGGAGGAAGTAAGTATGGTTTAGTTATTGTTGATGACTTTTCCCGCTTCACTTGGGTGTTCTTTTTGCAGGATAAGTCTGAAACCCAAGGGACCCTCAAGCGCTTCCTCAGGAGAGCTCAAAATGAGTTTGAGCTCAAGGTGAAGAAGATAAGGAGCGACAACGGGTCCGAGTTCAAGAACCTTCAAGTGGAGGAGTTTCTTGAGGAGGAAGGGATCAAGCACGAGTTCTCCGCTCCCTACACACCACAGCAAAATGGTGTGGTAGAGAGGAAGAACAGGACGCTAATCGATATGGCGAGGACGATGCTTGGAGAGTTCAAGACCCCCGAGTGCTTTTGGTCGGAAGCCGTGAACACGGCTTGCCACGCCATCAACAGGGTCTACCTTCATCGACTCCTCAAGAAGACTTCGTATGAGCTACTAACCGGTAACAAACCCAATGTATCGTACTTTCGTGTATTTGGGAGCAAGTGCTACATTCTAGTGAAGAAGGGTAGAAATTCTAAGTTTGCTCCCAAAGCTGTAGAAGGGTTTTTATTAGGTTATGATTCAAATACAAAGGCGTATAGAGTCTTCAACAAATCATCGGGTTTAGTTGAAGTCTCTAGCGACGTTGTATTTGATGAGACTAATGGCTCTCCAAGAGAGCAAGTTGTTGATTGTGATGATGTAGATGAAGAAGATGTTCCGACGGCCGCTATACGAACCATGGCGATTGGAGACGTTCGGCCACAGGAACAGGATGAACGTGATCAACCTTCTTCCTCATCGACGGTGCATCCCCCAACTCAAGACGATGAACAGGTTCATCAAAAGGAGGCGTGTGATCAAGGGGGAGCACAAGACGATCAAGTGATGGAGGAAGAAGCGCAACCGGCACCTCCAACCCAAGTTCGAGCGATGATTCAAAGGGATCATCCCGTCGACCAAATTTTGGGTGACATTAGCAAGGGAGTAACTACTCGATCTCGATTAGTTAATTTTTGTGAGCATTACTCTTTTGTCTCCTCTATTGAGCCTTTCAGGGTAGAGGAGGCCTTGCTAGATCCGGATTGGGTGTTGGCCATGCAGGAGGAACTCAATAACTTCAAGCGCAACGAAGTTTGGACACTGGTGCCTCGTCCCAAGCAAAATGTTGTGGGAACCAAGTGGGTGTTCCGCAACAAACAGGACGAGCACGGGGTGGTGACGAGGAACAAGGCTCGACTTGTGGCAAAAGGTTATGCCCAAGTCGCAGGTTTGGACTTTGAGGAGACTTTTGCTCCTGTGGCTAGGCTAGAGTCCATTCGTATCTTGCTAGCATATGCCGCTCACCATTCTTTCAGGTTGTACCAAATGGATGTGAAGAGCGCGTTCCTCAACGGGCCAATAAAGGAGGAGGTGTACGTGGAGCAACCCCCTGGCTTCGAGGATGAGCGGTACCCCGACCACGTGTGTAAGCTCTCTAAGGCGCTCTATGGACTTAAACAAGCCCCAAGAGCATGGTATGAATGCCTTAGAGATTTCTTACTTGCTAATGCTTTCAAGGTTGGGAAAGCCGATCCAACTCTTTTTACAAAGACATGTGATGGTGATTTGTTTGTATGCCAAATTTATGTCGATGACATAATATTTGGTTCTACTAATCAAAAGTCTTGTGAAGAGTTTAGCAGGGTGATGACGCAGAAATTCGAGATGTCGATGATGGGCGAGTTGAACTACTTCCTTGGGTTCCAAGTGAAGCAACTCAAGGACGGCACCTTCATCTCCCAAACGAAGTACACGCAAGATCTGCTGAAGCGGTTTGGGATGAAGGACGCCAAGCCCGCAAAGACTCCGATGGGAACCGACGGACACACCGACCTCAACAAAGGAGGTAAGTCCGTTGATCAAAAAGCATACCGGTCAATGATAGGATCTCTACTTTATTTATGTGCTAGTAGACCGGATATTATGCTTAGCGTATGCATGTGTGCTAGATTTCAATCCGATCCTAAGGAGTGTCACTTGGTGGCGGTGAAGCGAATTCTTAGATATTTAGTCGCTACGCCCTGCTTCGGGATCTGGTATCCAAAGGGGTCTAACTTTGACTTGATTGGGTACTCAGATTCCGACTATGCTGGATGTAAGGTCGATAGGAAGAGTACATCGGGGACGTGCCAATTCTTAGGAAGGTCCCTGGTGTCATGGAACTCTAAGAAACAAACCTCCGTTGCCCTATCCACCGCTGAGGCCGAGTACGTTGCCGCAGGACAGTGTTGTGCACAACTACTTTGGATGAGGCAAACCCTCAGGGACTTTGGCTACAATCTGAGCAAAGTCCCACTCCTATGTGATAATGAGAGTGCTATCCGAATAGCGGAAAATCCCGTTGAGCACAGCCGCACAAAGCACATAGACATCCGGCATCACTTTTTGAGAGACCACCAGCAAAAGGGAGATATCGAAGTGTTTTATGTTAGCACCGAGAACCAGCTAGCCGATATCTTTACCAAGCCTTTAGATGAGAAGACCTTTTGCAGGCTGCGTAGTGAGCTAAATGTCTTAGATTCGCGGAACTTGGATTGAATTGTAGCATACATGTATTTATGCTTTTGATCATGTTCCCTTCTGCATTTTGTTGCTTATTATGGTGCTCAAGTTGTACAAACACTCCCTGGACCTCACAAGTCCGTTGCAATGTGATGCACATGTTTAGGGGGAGATGTGTTGCAACTTGACCCTTTGAGACTAACCATATGCTTGAGTTTGTTTGATTTAGTCTCAAAGGAGAATTAAAAGGGAAAAGGTGGACTTGGATCATGCAAGACTTCCACTGCACTCCGATGAGAGGGTAACTTATTCCAAGTCCATCTCTGAACTCTTATTGCCATTTGCTCTTAATTGAAGATTTTGGTGAGGCAATGGGGTTATAGGGCCACAATTGATCCCGTTTTGGTGCTTGATGCCAAAGGGGGAGAAAATAAAGGCCAAAGCAATAAATGGATCAGCTACCACTTGAGAGATTTTGAAAATAGTAGAATAGAGTTTTGGTTTGTCAAAATTCTTAAGTTGTCTCTCTTGGCTTCTTGTGGGGAGAAGTATTGATTATGGGAAAAAGGGGGAGTTTTTGAAATCCTTGATCAATCTCTTTTTGAATGACTCTCTTTATGCTTAAACATGTGTGTTTAACTTAGAGATAGAGATTTGAGTTTGATTTGCAAAAACAAACCAAGTGGTGGCAAAGGATGATCCATATATGCCAAAATTGATTCAAAATAAATTTAAGTGTTATTTGAATTGAGTTTGCACTTGTTCTAGTGGCTTTATGTTGTGTTGGCATAAATCACCAAAAAGGGGGAGATTGAAAGGGAAATGTGCCCTTGGGCCATTTCTAAGTATTTTGGTGATTGAGTGCCAACACATGTGTTTAATTATGAATTTGTGTACATGGATGAACAAGGTGCAAATCATGAGATAAAGGTATGTTTCTAAGCCTTAGTACATTGGTTTTATGGACTAACATATTTGTCTAAGTGTTAGAAACAGAAAGAAGAAAAAGAGAAAAGGGAAGAGAAAGCTCGGTCTGGAGCACCGGACTGTCCGGTGTGCACCGGACAGTGTCCGGTGCGCCAGGCTGACTCGGCTCGAACTGGCCGCTCTCGGGAATTCGCCGACGGCGTACGGCTAAAATTCACCGGACTGTCCGGTGTGCACCGGACTGTCCGGTGAGCCAACGGTCGGCCAGGGCCAACGGTCGGCCGCGCAATCCGCGCGGGACACGTGGCCGAGCCAACGGTCGGAAGACGGCACCGGACTGTCCGGTGTGCACCGGACTGTCCGGTGCGCCAACGGCTCGCAGATCCACGGCAGTCTTCCAACGGTCGGAAGCACTAAAAAAAGGAAACAAATCGGGCACCGGACAGTGTCCGGTGTGCACCGGACTGTCCGGTGCCCCCGACGACAGAAGGCCAGGATAGCCTTCCAGAATTGCTCTCAACGGCTCCTAGCTGCCTTGGGGCTATAAAAGGAGCCCCTAGGCGCATGGAGGAGACACACAAGCAACTCTTGAGCATTCTTGATCATCCACACAAGTTCTTTGCGCATTCGTTTGTGATTCTAAGTGATTCGAGCTCTGTTCTAGTGTGAACTCTGAGATAGTCATTCGAGCTCGAGTCTTGGCCGTGTGTGTGCGCTTTTGTTGTGGATTTGTGTGTGTTGCTTCCCTCCCTTACTCTGTGCTTTCTTTGTGATCATACACTTGTAAGGGCAAGAGACTCCAATTTGTGGAGATTCCTTGCAAACGGGATAGTGAAAGGAACAACAAAACAACGTGGTATTCAAGTGGGTCTTTGGACCGCTTGAGAGGGGTTGATTGCAACCCTCGTCCGTTGGGACGCCACAACGTGGAAGTAGGCAAGCATTGGCTTGGCCGAACCACGGGATAAACCACCGTGTCACCTCTGTCTTGATCTCTTGTGGTATTGTGTTTTGTTGAGACTTCACCTTAGCCACTTGGCAATAATCGTGCTAACACTTAACAAGTTTGTGGCTTAAGTTTGAAGTTTTTACAGGATCACCTATTCACCCCCCCCTCTAGGTGCTCTCAGAGTTGTCTGCTGAAAAAAAGTTATTTTAAGAAAAAAGTTGAAAGTCATTTGATTCAAATTCTTGTGAGTTGATCACTGTAAAAAATTGTATATTATTTGTATGCACTCTGTTTAACTATATCTCTTAATCCATATACCTAATTAAAAAAATTGATTTCACATTTGTGTTCCTAATATTTTTACAAATAAATAATTTTTAATTCCATTTCTAATAAATTTGTATTAAATTTTTTATTTCAAATATTATAACACTTAGTCATTTTAATCCTATTTTAGTTTCAATTTATTGTGTCTGTTTATTTATATGACGAACTTCGATAAGCAATAAAAGAAGGGTCCAAGCTGCTTTCAAATTTGTACTATAGAAAAGTTGATTTTCAAAGTAGCTGTGGAAAAGTTGTACCCCTTTAGTTTAGTTTTGGTTCAAAACCAGAACCAAACATACCCTTAGAATGCTAACTTCAAGTCCTTTTCACACATGATTTTCGTTTAGAAATGTATATTGATATTGCACTATGTATTGTGTGCTTCTAAATAATTATACATGTTTTTCTTTCTATTTGTGATTTTTTAATTATTTGCAATTGTCGATCATCCCATAGGTGCCCAACATCTAGTACTATAGGTGTAGATGGGGCTTGATGTGCCCCATGTTAATGTAGGTAGATGTTTGCTCCACACTCATTGCCATGCATTACACCGGCCCATTGCCATCTCTATTGTAGCAGGGAGTGACTTTGGTTGGGTTTTCAGGATTTCAGCATAAAATGGTCATAGTTGGGTGGGCTCCACTTACCGTGGATTGAATTATAGTTACCCGGTACACTACTAGACTTGGGCCCATTTGGACAGCTTCTTGTTGCCTCCCAAAACATGACCCAAGCCCAAGAGAAGCCATGTTCTCAGCATCCGGCCATCTCAGCCCATGATGACTTCGGGCGTGGTTATGATTCTGTACCGCTCGTCCCGCCAAACATGATCAGACCTGACCTAGGTTGGCCTGCTTCTGCAGCTCCAACTCACCCTGTTTGCGTCTATGTACAAAATGAGCCCGGCCAAGACGAGATGTTGTTTACCACCCCTCAGTCACCTGCCATCACGTGAAATTTTCCTGCCTTGCACCACACGCATGCTGCGAGCAGCTGAGCCCCGAAAAAACGAACCTCAGCGCCGTTTCCAGGGAGCCAGGTGGAGCTGTCGCTTTTGCACACACGACTGTGCTCTTAAGCGGACCAGACATATAAACACGTCCAGTCCAGTTATAGCCCAGGAGCGCAGCCGGGCTGCTGGGCCACCGTGGCGTGTTCGTTCCTCATTTGCAGCCGTCCCTGCACGATACGGCGGCCGAAGGTGGCCAGCACGGCGCTGCAACGAAACACATGGGTGGTATGCGTGGGTCATGACAAGTGCTGTCGGACCAGTTCGACTCGGGCTTATAAGACTTAAAAATTTTTGACCGTACCATCAGTTCAAAAGAGTAGAAATAGTGGTTTGATCTGGATCTAAAACACGTCGTGCCTTCGTTGATCATACCGGCCAAGCTTGATCTAACTATATAAAATTCAAATATTACAACCACATACAATACATAGCTTACTAAACTAAAGATATTAAACAATATGAGAACAATTTGACAACATAAAGTTTAAATGTTATAATAATGTAAAGTCTATAACTTACTAAATTATAAGAATTAAATAATATAGGCTTAATTGGTCCGTGCTAGTCCAAGCTCGACCCACGTGTGATAGAAGCCCAACGGGTCGAAATTTAAGGCTCGGTCTAAACTTGCCTTTGGACCGTGTCAGTCTGATTTATATTATTTTATACGGTTTTATGTTTTAGACTCCTGTTTTTAGATAATATTGGTCCAAGAAGTACGGCATATATTTCAGCACTACTCATGAGTCATGACTACGCACGTGGTGAGCGGGCCGGCAAGCGCGGGCCGCGGGGGGCCACCACAACTGCACTGCACACGCGGGCGTCGCAGACGAGAGTTCCCTTGTGTGCTGGCGCGGGCCTGGTGCATGCAGCATGCTGCGGTGGTGCCACTGCCGGCTCGAGCCGTCGAGCGACGACCGAGGCTAGAGCCTGTCGTGGCTACGATGCCCGTGAGTATTGCAAACGGCCAACCGGCGGTGCAGGGAGCGGCTGCAGCACATTGCGACCGCCCCTTGGTGACCTCGTCGTGCAGTCCTCGTTCCCGTAGCTTAAGGTCTTGTTCCTTTATATCGAATTACACCCGGAATTGTTCCGGCTACTTAAAGTTTATATAAATTAGAGAAGCAATTCGGCTCGAAATCGTTTCGATCCACCAAACCGACAGAACCGAACAAGGCCTAAAGGATCAGTAACCTGGTGCAAGCTGAGCGGTTGGATGTTGCTGGACAGCTGTCAAGAGGTGAGAGCCGTCGAGAAAGCCGACTTCAGAGGATGCATAACATGCATTCATTAGCCCCTCCCGGCTCCCAGTCCCAGTTCTAGCTAACAGAAGATGCATCCATTAGCCAAAAACAGAAAGAAGACGCATTATCCTCTTAAGTAGAATAGCATATAGTACTTGTTAACACTATGATCCTGTGAACGGGAGTAGTCGATAATAGCAGCGGTGGCACGAGAAGAGGGATTGACGACGACCGCGGTGGTGTGAGGGATCGGGCGGCAAGGACGTGGGGTGAGAAGGAAGGGGGAGGAGGAGACTGAAGGCGATAGGTCACGAGAGAGAGGAGAGGAATAAGGGAAAATAATATTATCTATTAGATTTAAGTGAGTAAAAGAGGAGTTATCTAGTAATTTGCATTGTTGGTTTTGACGATGTGTTAAGTTTGGGGTAATTTGTTTGTGGATTTGGTGGAGGTTATGAATATGCAGCGATTTGGTTGAGTAGGTTTTGTAATGTTTAAACTAGTGGATTATATAGTGGTATATACTAGTACAAAAAGGCTCGGAGCGATTTATTTGTACAGATGGATTCAATTATCAACCGTCTGTGCTATTTTTAGTGGCGGTTTCTTAAGAAAATCGACACTAAAAATTATATTTTTACAGGCAATTTCTTAAGAAAATCGCATGTAAAAATCCATGATTTCTAGTGTCGGATTTCTTAAGGAACCGCCTGTAGAAATCATGGATTTCTACAATTTTTACATGAGGTTCCTTAAAAAATCCGCCACTATAAATCATGGATTTTTACAGGCGGTTTTCTTAAGAAACCGTCACTATAAATTATTTTTATCCTTAATTTTTCGAGTTTTTCAAACGATCTCGTATGACAAAATCACCAAAATAAAAGTTATAGATTTCAAAAAGTTATGAAACTTTGTAGTTGACAACCTTTTTATTTGAACTCATTTCGGTTCTCAAAACTTGAATCTAAGTATGCCAAATTTAAAATTCAAATTTTGAAAACTACCTTGGATGAAAAAAGTGTCAAAATGAAAGTTGTAGAACTTCAAAAATTATTCAACTTTGTAGTTGACAACTTTTTTATTTAAATTCATTTACAATCTCAAACAAGCAATTTATATTCAATTGGTTGTAATATGTGGACAAAAAAACTACAAACTAGACACAAAGCCTGCCATAGGTGGAGTGATAGTAGAGGGTACCCGTTTAATGTTTCTGAAAATAATTTTCACGGGCGGATTTATTAAGTCGACCGCCAGTGAAAATCAATTTTCACTGGCGGTCCTCAGTTTCCCGCCTGTAAAAAAGATGATTTTTATTGGCCCATAGCACCGACGGTTCTAAAAAATACCAGTGAAAATAGGTTTACAACCGTCACTATAGAGCTTCTTTGTACTAGTTGACATGTAAAAAATTATGAGGGTAAAAATTAGCTTAGACTACTAAATTACTGACATCAAGAACGTACTAAAAAAGTATTTAGAATAAAACAATTGAAAGCACCAAACGAAAAAGATAAGATGGTGCTGCCCTTGCTGGCCAATTTCACTGTCTAAACTGGCCGTGTTTGGGTACGCTTTTTACGTCCTCGCTTCGGAGACAAGCAGTGATGGAGAAAATCAAGATTTTACCCGCGTCATGGAGAATCTGATTATCAGTACAAATGCGGCCAACACACTAAAGCTGTGTTTGGAAGAAGCGAACCGAGCAAAATGCGTTTGGCGTGATTATTCTTGATTCTCGCTTTTCCGTCCAGCAGGCCATTATAATCGTCTCCAAACATGCCCTAAGCCGATTTGCCTGTTGTTTCTGAACCAAGTCGATTTTCAAATTAGTTTTGGATCTATTTTTTAGCATGGAAAACCTGTAGATCAATGGTTTGGACTTAGTTTCTACAGTGATGAGACCAAAACCCTCTATATAAGAGGATTAAGGCCGATTAAGGATACCTAACTGCCAGTCGTCAAAAACAATACACTGCGACTAGAACCAGGCCGAGGCCACCCAGGTTATGTGCATGCAGGCCTGCATCTCTCGGGCTAGGATAGATTGTTGCAGCTCAACCAATCGGCTCCTTACCTACTTTCTCTTTATCTTACCGTTTGTCACATCTTTCGATGAGATTTAGCGATGCTATATGCACATGTTCAGTGTTCTTTCTCAATGTATCTTTCTAAGAGATGTCCAAAAGTCTAATAGTAGACGAATATACGCCTACCGACACCTCGTTTCATTGATCTGCTACATTCTTGGTGCGATCAATGTTGTTTGCAACCACGGGCTTACTAGCCATGGGTGGTATGTGACCTAAATGGACATCAACATATGTCCAAATAATTTTAACAAAAAGCACTAAAAATATCTCCAAGAATATCATTAACTATAACAGTAGCTACTTGCACTCAAGGCGGTCAAAATTTGCGTATTTCCTTATTATTGAGTTGCTTAGATAGCTTAGAGCACCGTCAAGTGGAGCAGCCGCACCAGGCCTCCGATTTTGGAATCCCCCCCCCCCCCCCCCAAAGTAGTGTAAATGTATGATGTATGTATGGTCTTAGGTGTTAGGTCCGGTGCAGCCGCTCCACTTGCCCCTCTTTGTAGGACAGTTTTGACGTTGAGGTAAATGATCTACTATCTGAGTTGAAGGTTTTGAAGTTAAGTTTGCCTGAAAGATCAATGTCTTCTATGGAGATTTTTTAGTATGTCCGGCAAATGGATCCGTATCCAAATATTTCAATCGCTTATCGGATATTATTTACTGTGACTAGCATCGGCTGAGAGAAGCTTTTCAAAGTTGAAATTGTTGAACATCTATTTAAGGTCAACGATGTCTCAAGATCGGCTCGACGGATTGGCTGCGTTATGTATTGAGAAAAATTATTAGACGGGGTTGATAGCAACACTATTATCAATGACTTCGCATTAAGAAATCCTAGAAGAAATTTTTGAGGTAATATATACACAAAGATTTGAAGTTGTTTTGATATATTGTAGACTTTTATTATTCAAAAATTTGTTTATATATTTAGAAAAAAAGTATATATATTATAGACTTTTATTGTTCAAAAAAAATTTAAGGACCCTAATTTTTTATTTCGCCCTAGGTCCATGAAACCTTAGGACCGACCCTGAGCACCGTACGAGTGACTGAGACCTTTGGAAGCACCTTGAATATGGGTGAAGACATCCCAATTGCTCAGGCCCTTGTTGTCTTCTAGGTAAGCGCCTTCAATCTAAAATGAGATAGTCATAAGAAGGAATTAAATGGAAAGCATTAGAGGATAACGTATTCAACTAACATAATGTAGATGTGTTTGATTTAGCTTTCTGAATCAGATTTACTACCAAAAGTCTGAAATCTCAACTAAATGGATACAACAATAGAATAGGTTCCTGAAAATCTATAGATTTATCTAGTTTAATTCAGAATCACCTTCTATACCAGATTTTTGAGATTTTTATCATCCATGTTATAAGTTACCATTTTCTTATAAAATATATGGTGTTCAACTAGACATATTTTAGCTTTCCGAAAAACATATTTTAGATCTTCAGGATTTTAGAGCTGAACCAAATCCACCTTGTACCATCAGACACCGCTGGCGATAGATATGACCAGATCAGCAAAACAAAAATTGAAAAAAAAAGGTTTAGGGGGAGATCGAGCTACAGTTTCATCGAGTAAATGAGTAAGGAAAGGAAAAACGTAGAAGGACACAGACAGCCATGGCAGAGCATCGATCTGGCCGGTCTAAAGAACCGGCTTCTATCCACTTTGCGAATTATATCGAAAAAATGATGACGACACGCAGCTCAACCTAGTCTAACCTATTTAGTTGCCTGTATGCACAACTTTAACATGTTTGTCTGTATATACAACGTTAGCATATTTTCCTGAATCTCTCTCTCCAGATACAACAAGTAGCTCACAATCTGAATCGTCGTCAGATACAAATTTCATTTAGGTGTCTGATGAGAAGTTCGTATGGTGGAGGCGTGGAGCACATATTTTCTAGCTTAATGAGGCTATATAAACATGTGATTAATGTATATTAAGCTATATTAGTGTATTTTAAAGTGGATGCATATATTAAAGGTAAAGTTGGGACTATTAGAGCGTAGTTACATAATAAGTTAAATGCTATCAAACATAATTATATATCTCTTGGCAGCCAACCAAACAAGCATTATATATAGCTTGTACCATGCATCTCGTAGCCTGCTCCGTTCAGCATGAGTCTGATTCCCATATTCTACGCAGGCTATAAACTATGCAAACAACATGCACGCATGCGTTTAGAGCTAGATATAGCTTGTTGAGCTCGGCAACGGCTTCCGTACGGCCCCCTACCTGGTAAGACGACGAGCCGGCGCCGAAGAGGAAGGACGGCGGGAAGTCGCTGCGCCTGAGCCCAGTGACGGAGGAGTGGAGGAGGGGGAATAGGAGCAGGAAGAAGAGACGCGCCATGACGGCGGGCAGCCTGGGGCGTGATGATGGTTAGCCTGGTGCTGTGTATATATATATATTCGGAGAGGACGAAGAGAAAAACTTCGATCTGCAGGTTTTGTGAAGAGGTAGGTAGACTGCGCGGACGGAGAGAGCGGACACCATCCTCCCAGCAAACTCGTGGAACAATTACGGATCTAGTTACGCATTTATGAAGTTTAATATACCCCAACTCAAAATATATACCTACCACTCTACCTGATTGCTATTTCGCATACCTATCTCAAGCTAATAATTTGGGTAGCCCGCAGTACCCGTTCTGCTCAAATTAGTGGAACCCTGAAAACATCACATCACACATCACGAGAGACGAGACACACTAGCAAAAATAATAAATTCTAGAAATAGTAGCAATTTGCACTTGAAATATATTCCAACCAGCAGAGAGATGCCAAGTGAAGTATCCTGAATCAAAAGAGCAGATTTCTGTGCGTAACAATGGACTTGTTGCCAATTACTGAACTGACTGACAGGTCTAGTACACCCAGAAAGAATGCTTGCAAATGTAAAGTTGGACGGCTTGAAACCATCTTTTAGCACTTGCTGAAATAACTCTATAGCTTCATCTTCCCTATTGTTCTGCACAAAAACTGTAATTAGCGCATTTATTGGAACTAATGCTGCTTGCATCTACATGTGCCGAGCCACATAGCAAAAATAATAAATTCTAGAAACTCTAACAACAATCAGAGAGACATCTAGCCTTTAATTCTAAAAAAATGTCCACCTCTGTTATATTATATTGTCACACCTTGAAATTCCTAAATTTTAGGATGAGCATAGAAAGAGAAACTAATGCAATAATTTTTAAAATTTTACCCTGTCAAGTACGTGGACTCTAAATCGCAGCGACTGACGTGTAGAGCCCACTCACTGTTGAATAATTAGACAAATTCCAGATTAAATTCCGAATATAAATCATGACAAAATCACAAGCACTGAAGTAAAAAGTCAAATCAGATGATGCGAACTGATTAGACATACTGATAGATGGCGCGCGCCGGAATCAGCAGGGTCGACGACGTCGAAGTAGCGAAATCAGCAGGGTCGACGAGGTCAGAAGATCACGAGCAGTCGCGTGAAGACGCTTCCCAAAAACCTTATTCGGCCTCTCCTGGTGCAGGATCTAGAAGGCGAAGGGTTCCGGAGACCTGCTCTCCTGATCGCAGATGCACCTCTGCGGTCGGGATGAAGAGAACTGGAAGGCGGCTCAGCTGTGAAGAGAGGCGAAAGCGAACTGGGATGATTTGGAGGCTGACTGCCGGGCTCCTTTTATAGGACCGAGTCCGCGACCTCCGATCTTATCCGCCCACAAAAATCTCGCGATCAGTTGAGATTTTATAGCGATCGATTAGGATAAACGTAACAGCCAAGAAACCAAAAAATCAAACGGCAAAAGGTAGCCGCGCCCCCGCAAGGCGAGGGGCCGGATTTTGGCGGACCATTCACGCGCATGTCGTGCGCCCGCGCCCTTTGCCCCGCCCCGCCCCGGCCAGGCGAGGCGAGCGAGCGCGCGCGTGTGGCTCTCCACACTCTCCTCTCATCCATGACTTGGTGAGTGAGTGTGGCTTCCATATTTAAGTTAGCTCTACTCCACTAGAACTAGCAATATGGTGCTATTGGTTCCACCAATTCCCTAGCCATCCACTTGTATGGGCTTTTGAGATTTTCCTGGGATTTATTAGAATTTCTTAACTGGGTCAAGCCCATAAATCCTAACAATCCCCCACCAGATCTCAAATGCCCATCTGTAGTTTTCGCCACTGTTCACTACTGTTTAATATACTAGTTTTTCAGCAGAGACTGTTAAGTTGAACTTCCGCCTAGAACTCCAAGCTACACCAACCCACAACTTGGACAATGGACTATGCCTTGAATTGCAAGTTTTGCGTGAATAGGTTTCACTTGAAGTCATGACCAGTACTTGGCTACCAGTAGTCCCCTTCTCGTGTGGAGCATATACGTCGTACTCCAAGGTCTCTTCATGAGTGTACTAGAGATCACCCAAATCTCATAGACTGCGACGTTAGACAGTCTAACTCATATAGGTGTGTTCTTTCAAAGAATGTTCTGCAGGACAACATCTTCGCTAATACAAGCCAACCTGCCTTACAGCATTTGAGAGTATTGCATCTTTACTTAGAGAGGGTCAAAGGTTACTCTCCTCAGTTCACCAATGGCTTGTTCTTCCCAGGACCTAATTCACGGGATCTCCGATCACATAGACTGGGTTTCCACCATGGCAACTTTATTCGGGTCTCATACCCATCTCTCTCGATGCGATTTCTATCACATTACGTGGTAGTCCCTTGGTAAAAGGATCTGCCAGATTTTTATCTGTTGAAATATAAGTCACACTTATAACTCCGGAGTTTCTCAACTTTCTGACAGACTTCAATCGTCTTTTGACATTTCTTGATGACTTTGCATTATCCTTAGAACTCGTCACTTTAGCAACCACTGTCTGATTGTCACAGTTCATAAGGATAGCTGGTATTGGTTTCTCAACCACCGGCAAGTCCATCAAGAGTTCACGCAACCATTCTGCCTCAACGGTTGCTGTGTCAAGTGCAGCTAGCTCGGCTTCCATGGTTGACCTCGTCAAAATGGTATGCTTGCATGACCTCCATGATACCGCACCTCCACCAATAGTAAAGACATAACCACTGGTGGCATAAAGCTCGTCTGCATCAGATATCCAGTTCGAATCACTATATCCTTCAAGTACTGCATGCTGACCAGAATAGTGAATTCCATAACTCATTGTACCTTGCAGGTAGCGCATAACCCGCTCAAGTGCATGCCAATGATCAGTCTCGGGGTTTGACATGAACCTGCTCAATTTGCTCACAGCAAACGAGATATCGGGCCTTGTTGCACCAGCAAGATACATGAGTGAACCGACAATCTGAGAGTATCTCAATTGGTCTAAACCAATTCTCTTGTTCTTTCACAGTGTCACACTGGGATCATAAGGTGTTGGAGAAGGTTTGCACTCAGAGAAGCCAAATCGCTTCAAAACCTTTTCAACATAGTGAGATTGCGAGAGAGTAATCCCACCATCTGCCTTAATCAGCTTGATGTTTAGAATCACATCAGCTTCTCCCAGATCTTTCATATCAAAACTCTTTGATAGAAAAGACTTGACTTCATTGATCACATCAATGTTTGTGCCAAATATCAATATATCATCAACATATAAGCACAATATAACTCCTTCGCCCCCACCACAGCGATAATATACACACCTGTCTGCCTCATTAATGGCAAAGCCTGCAGACGTTAGAGTCGTGTCAAACTTCTCATGCCACTGCTTTGGTGCTTGCACACCTTGCTTTCTTGACCCTTTACTACAAATCCATCAGACTGTTCCATATAGATTTCCTCGTCCAGCTCTCCATTAAGAAAAGCTGTCTTTACATCCATCTGATGAACAAGGAGACCATACGAGGCAGCCAAGGAAAGTAGTACTCGAATAGTGGTCATTCTAGCAACAGGTGAGTAAGTATCAAAGAAGTCTTCTCCTTCTTTCTGAGTGTAGCCTTTAGCCACAAGCCTAGCCTTGTACTTTTCAATTGTACCATCAGGCTTGAGCTTCTTTTTAAACACCCACTTACAACCCACAGGTTTGCATCCATAGGGTCGATCAGTGACTTCCCATGTACCATTTGAAAGAATAGAGTCCATCTCATTATGAACTGCTTCTTTCCAATCATCTGCATCTGGAGATGCAAATGCTTCTGCAATGGTAGTAGGAGTATCGTCCACAAGGTACACAATGAAATCATCACCAAAGGATTTTTCAACCCTTTGTCTCTTGCTCCTTTTAGGAGCATCATTGTCATCCTCCTCTAGGACAATTTCATGTGGCTATTCAAAACTCTCAACAGGTGTACTATGTTCAGGAGTTATCTCAGAAGAGTATCTAGAATTGCTATGAATGTCTTTCATTGGAAATATATGTTCAAAGAAAGTAGCATCACGTGATTCCATAATAGTATCAACATACACATCAGGAACTTCAGATTTAACTACTAAAAATCTATATGCTATGCTACACGAAGCATATCCAAGAAAGACACAATCCACTGTTCTTGGACCAAGCTTGCGCTTTTTATTAATTGGTACATTGACTTTCGCCATGCACCCCCAAGTGCGCAAGTATGAAAGTGATGGTTTTCTCCCAACCCACTTCTCACAAGGGGTTTTCTCTTCTTTGCCCATAGGAATTCTATTCAGAACATGACATGAAGTCAGGACTGCCTCCCCCCACCATGCCTTAGATAAACCACAAGTGTCTAACATGGCATTCACCAGGTCAGTCAACGTACGGTTTTTCCTTTCAACAATCCCATTTTACTCGGGTGAATAGGGAGGAGTCCTCTCATGAATAATGCCATGTTCTGCACAGAAATCGTCAAAGACTTTGGGAAAGAACTCGCCACCACGATCTGATCTAAGACGTTTGATCTTTCTCTCTAGTTGGTTTTCAACTTCAGCCTTATAGATTTTAAAGTAGTCTAAAGCCTCATCTTTAGTTTTTAGCAAGTATACATAGCAAAATTGTAATACTCAAAATTGTATAAAAGGGATTCCTTATCTTATGTGCCATATTTGCATCATAAAAAGAGCATACATGAAAGTTGGAGGTGAATTAAAACAAATGATAAAAAGAATATGCATCATGTTGGAGTTTTATATGTTTGCACATTAAATAAAATAATAAGGATAATAACAATGAGATAATAATTCTAAAGGTTGGGTCAAACCCTAAATGGCGATTAGAGTTTGGAAATAAGAAAATGATGAGAAAAAGGATTTTTCTTTTAAAGGAAACCATTTATACATCCCCTGAAATAAATAACAAGGAAAATAAAACTTAAATTAGTAATATTAAAATAGTATGGTTTATATTCACCTTTGGGTTTCAATTGATACATTTGAAAAAAAAATCTGAAAACAAAAATAGAAGTATAAATTTGAATTTGGAATAGAAAATAGAAAATAAATGGGAAGGGAAGAAAAGAGAAGAGATATGAAAATATACATAAAATGTATAACTAAATATCTTCAGGCTTAGCATTTTTAATTTCAAAAATAGAGTTTATAAATGAAGATCCACAAAAGTTTGAATTAATTCAAATTGGATTTGAGAATGGAGAAAAGAAAATAGAAAATAAAAAGAAAAAGAATGAAAGCCACATGGGCCGACCTCTACTCATTTCGGCCCACTTAAACAAATACCGCGCGCGGCCCAAACTCCACGCTCGCAGGGCGCTCGGCGCGCGCCGACATCATGGGCCCACTGGCCAGCCTCTCCCTCACGCGCCAGTCACTTACAGGCGGGACCCCCGTGTCAGCCTCGCCTTGGCCTCACACGCGCGCTCGCCTGCCCTCCCTCTCTCTGGTCCGCGGGGCCCGCTCGTCAGGCCCGTCTTCCTCGCGGCGAACGGACCGCGCGGACTCCGCGAAGCTCTCCGTGGATCTCGGCCTCCGTGCAACGGCCGCGGGTCGTTCCTCGGGTATAAAGCCGAAGCTCCGCGACCCCTTCCCTCCATCCACCCGTGAGCCGTCGTCGCAGTGAGAAGGGAGAGAGAGGAAGAATTCCGCCGCCGCGGTCTGTGTTCGTGAATCCCGCGACACGCCGTCAATCGGTGCCCGCGGGTGGGCGTGGAGCATCGCCGTCGATCGGGGATGGCGCGGGGACCATCTTCGGGCGGACTTCGGACTGTTTGCACGAGCAATTCCTCACCGGAGATCTAACACCGCCGCGGGTCCGCTCCTCTCCGTGGCCAGGGCACTTCACGGTGCAATTCTCGGTATGGACCCGTACACCATGCTCGCCTCGTCCCCCTCTATGATTAGCTCGGTTCAATTTGAGTTTGGAGCTCGGGAACGGCCGATTGACGACCTCGCCGGCGTGCTCCGCCGAGCGTGCGGGGCGGCGCCGCCGGGCGCGTAGGCCCTGTTGGGGCGGAAGGCGTGCGCCGTCGGATCCTTATGGGACGGCTGCGATTAGATTTACGCGTACCGATTCGCTGAGTCGTCCTGGGCCGTTCGATCTCGATCGGGCGAATCCGGGGCGAGTCGGGGTGTTTTAAATCCGCGTCGTCGGTCGTCGATCGGACGGTTAGGATCGCGTACCGTTTCAGCGCCCTCCAGATCTAATCTGAGCCCTCGGCTGGAGATCCTGCGGCTGAGGTTTGCGGATACCCCTTCGGGGGTCTATTTTACTTAAGAGCCCCTCGGGTTTCACTGAATCAACCCGCCGTCCAGAGAACACTATTCCCTGAGTCTCGGGAATCTTGCGCCGTGAACCCTGTGCTTTCCAGAAATTGGCGCCCAGTCCAGTGATCGTTTAAATTGAATAAATAAAATAGAAAATAGATTTTTAATATGAAAATAATTGCTAAAACTTAGATAATTCATAGAAAATTCATTTTAGCTCCAAATTGAACCATTCCAATTCCTAAAATTTTGTAATAATATTCTCTATCATTTAGAATCACTGTTTTGACATGAACTCTGTTAGGAAATTAATTTATCATCTAATCCTATTATAATCACCTTAAATCTTAGGAAATTCATAACTTGAATTCTATAACTCAAAAATTAATAATTCTTTTTCCTGTGATCTTATTTTAATATGTAGATTATTAATATGTATTTTGGCATACATGTTTGGTGTAATGTTAATTTTGCCTATACAATGTTTGTTTGTATTGCTACGACTAGCAGTGAGGTCACGAGAATCTGAAGATCATCCTGGTACCTGGATTCTCAAGTCCCAGGCAAGTTGTGCCCTTGATCACTTCTTTTTACCCACTCATGTTCTAATTAATCATAATGATCTGCATAGGTTAATTTTGACGGGACCTAATAGGTTACCCTAGTTTGTCTATCTTTATACCTTGTTTACCACTGAACTTTCTGGGTAGTACTTGCTAGTGCTATATGTGGTTTTGGGTATGGAGATACACTATTCATGATTACACTTTTGTTATCAGTTGTTATTTATTGTTCATGATAAGATCATTATGTTAATTGGAACATGGAGCGACCACCCGGGAAAATAGTGCTACCACAAGGGAGGAATGGGACCCCTTGGCTGATTAATTAGGAAAGCTAGTGGAAGACTACCTTACCCGAAAGGGGCAAGGGCAGTAGGGGAGTGGTCAGTGTAGGGAGGCCCTCGGGAGGATTTTGCTGCGATGGCGGTCCTGCAAGGGATTCCTGCATTGGAACTTCCTATAAACTGTAGCGGGTTTTCGGAAGCTAGTGGAACTTTGTAAAGGCCTCGTAGTGGATCCCTAGCCATTCACCTCGGTAGTGTCTAAGGGCCTTGCAAACCCTGGCGAAATGGGATACACGACTTGTGGGTAAAGATGTGCAACCTCTGCAGAGTGTAAAACTAGTATACTAGCCGTGCTCACGGTCATGAGCAGCTCGGACCCTCACATGATTAAGTTATGGAACTTAAACTCAATTTGTCATATGCATTGCATCGCAGGTGAAGTTGTTACTTTTGTTCTACTATTTAACTGGGTTGGTATTTACTTATACTTAGTAACTGCTAATAAAATTTTGACCAACTTTAAAAGCAATGCTCAGCTCTAACCATCTTCTTTGGTAAGCCTTACACTTCACGTGAGCTCCCACCTTTGGCGAGTTCATGCACATTATTCCCCACAACTTGTTGAGCGATGAACGTATGTGAGCTCACTCTTGCTGTCTCACACCCACCCCACAGGTCAAGAGCAGGTACCGCAGGATGAGGCGCTTGGAGGATGCTGCGATGTGTTCGTGAGAGGTCTAGGTCGTCGTCTCCCAGTCAATTTTGGGTTGCTGGACCGTTGTCTCCTTATAATGTAATTATTTATTTTGTATAGAACTCCTGTTATATATAAAGATGTGACATTCGATCCTGTGCCATGATTCATCATATGTGTGAGACTTGGTCCCAGCACACCTGGTGATTATGTTTACGCCCGGGTTTTGGACCCCTAAAATCCGGGTGTTACAGAAGTGGTATCAGAGGAATGTTGACTGTAGGACGAAACCTAGATAGAACTGGACAACCCTTGTCTACTTACCTCTGCTACTCTGATTCTTTTCTAAACTTATCTTAATCTTCTTCTCATTTATTTCCGCTTTACTCTGATTATTCTTACCTTTTCTTTTCTAAGACAAATGTGGATTTCACACTTTGAAATCCTGTGCCTAAAAGTGACCTTTAGGAATAGGAGACCTACTCTCAGGAACAAAATCAAAACTATTTTTTTTTCATATTTGTATGAGTGTTTGTTCTTATGATATTTGTCTGATTTGGATTTTTGATTGAGTGTGATGGGTTGTGGAGTAATGTCCACAATTACATCTGCATATACATAATGCTTATAAAACTAACTAGACAACTAGATTATCCCTCATTAAAGTATCTAGCCTAACAATATTCATCTCAACTTAAAAGATTCTATCCTACACTCATAAGATCCATCTCATCTCAAAAGATCCTAACTTATCCTAATTAAAATATATTTAACCTAATAGATCCATCTTATCTTAAAAGATACTCTATTACTATTAATAGATTCATCTTGTCTTGAAAAGATTCTATCTCATCCTAATAGATCTAACTGACCTCAAAAGATTCTACCTTATCCTTATAGATTCATCTTGTCCTAATAAGCATATTTACCCCCACCCTAGTAACAACCATGATCTATCCTAAAATAAATAGATCTTATCTAGTTATACCATTCTGATCTAGATTCCACCAAATCTAACATGATCTAATCCAAAGTAATTAGATACAATCTAGTCTAATCTAGTCATATCCAATCTAGTCTAATCTAGTCATATCCAATCTGGTCTAAATCATATCTCATCTAATATGTTCTAATCTGGTGCGAGTTACTTAATGCTGGTACAAAGGATA
Source organism: Zea luxurians (assembly GCA_029449295.1). Lineage (NCBI taxonomy): Eukaryota > Viridiplantae > Streptophyta > Magnoliopsida > Poales > Poaceae > Zea > Zea luxurians. The sequence goes on along the minus strand of JAOPSE010000052.1, from coordinate 15,084,121 downwards.
ATTTCATACTCCTAACTCATTTAAGCCTAAATTGATGACTGGGATTAACTTGGCCATACCCAACAACTTGACCTACATAATAGGTTACATAACCTATCCCACCCATCTAGAAGCAAACGACCAAATTAGATTCTGACTAATCTCATTAAACACATAGCCATCTACTAAACTACCTGCTCTGCCTACGTGTTACATACAGACCTATCTTAACCTCTTGACCCAAACCCGGATGGAGACACCAAAGAGCAAGAAAGATAAGATCAACCTCGACATGGAAGAATAGGAGTCAAATCAGATCTCGAGATGATTCAAGATTTACCACCTTGGATGGAGTCTTCCCTTACCAAGTTCTTCTTACCATCAACTAACCTCACTTTGACCATCTCTCTTCTTACCTAACTGTGTGTCTAAACTAGAAGGTACCCATGCATTTCTAAGTACTTGCTAAATTGTATAAAAAAAGAGAGAGACCCTTAATTTTTGAATCAATTAGAAACTACAACCTCAATTACAAACCAATCTTGGTATAGTCCTTTTTCTTACAAATCTCGAGGACGAGATTATTTTTAAGGGGGGTAGGATTTGTAATACTCAAAATTGTATAAAAGGGATTCCTTATCTTATGTGCCATATTTGCATCATAAAAAGAGCATACATGAAAGTTGGAGGTGAATTAAAACAAATGATAAAAAGAATATGCATCATGTTGGAGTTTTATATGTTTGCACATTAAATAAAATAATAAGGATAATAACAATGAGATAATAATTCTAAAGGTTGGGTCAAACCCTAAATGGTGATTAGAGTTTGGAAATAAGAAAATGATGAGAAAAAGGATTTTTCTTTTAAAGGAAACCATTTATACATCCCCTGAAATAAATAACAAGGAAAATAAAACTTAAATTAGTAATATTAAAATAGTATGGTTTATATTCACCTTTGGGTTTCAATTGATACATTTGAAAAAAAAATCTGAAAACAAAAATAGAAGTATAAATTTGAATTTGGAATAGAAAATAGAAAATAAATGGGAAGGGAAGAAAAGAGAAGAGATATGAAAATATACATAAAATGTATAACTAAATATCTTCAGGCTTAGCATTTTTAATTTCAAAAATAGAGTTTATAAATGAAGATCCACAAAAGTTTGAATTAATTCAAATTGGATTTGAGAATGGAGAAAAGAAAATAGAAAATAAAAAGAAAAAGAATGAAAGCCACATGGGCCGACCTCTACTCATTTCGGCCCACTTAAACAAATACCGCGCGCGGCCCAAACTCCACGCTCGCAGGGCGCTCGGCGCGCGCCGACATCATGGGCCCACTGGCCAGCCTCTCCCTCACGCGCCAGTCACTTACAGGCGGGACCCCCGTGTCAGCCTCGCCTTGGCCTCACACGCGCGCTCGCCTGCCCTCCCTCTCTCTGGCCCGCGGGGCCCGCTCGTCAGGCCCGTCTTCCTCGCGGCGAACGGACCGCGCGGACTCCGCGAAGCTCTCCGTGGATCTCGGCCTCCGTGCAACGGCCGCGGGTCGTTCCTCGGGTATAAAGCCGAAGCTCCGCGACCCCTTCCCTCCATCCACCCGTGAGCCGTCGTCGCAGTGAGAAGGGAGAGAGAGGAAGAATTCCGCCGCCGCGGTCTGTGTTCGTGAATCCCGCGACACGCCGTCAATCGGTGCCCGCGGGTGGGCGTGGAGCATCGCCGTCGATCGGGGATGGCGCGGGGACCATCTTCGGGCGGACTTCGGACTGTTTGCACGAGCAATTCCTCACCGGAGATCTAACACCGCCGCGGGTCCGCTCCTCTCCGTGGCCAGGGCACTTCACGGTGCAATTCTCGGTATGGACCCGTACACCATGCTCGCCTCGTCCCCCTCTATGATTAGCTCGGTTCAATTTGAGTTTGGAGCTCGGGAACGGCCGATTGACGACCTCGCCGGCGTGCTCCGCCGAGCGTGCGGGGCGGCGCCGCCGGGCGCGTAGGCCCTGTTGGGGCGGAAGGCGTGCGCCGTCGGATCCTTATGGGACGGCTGCGATTAGATTTACGCGTACCGATTCGCTGAGTCGTCCTGGGCCGTTCGATCTCGATCGGGCGAATCCGGGGCGAGTCGGGGTGTTTTAAATCCGCGTCGTCGGTCGTCGATCGGACGGTTAGGATCGCGTACCGTTTCGGCGCCCTCCAGATCTAATCTGAGCCCTCGGCTGGAGATCCTGCGGCCGAGGTTTGTGGATACCCCTTCGGGGGTCTATTTTACTTAAGAGCCCCTCGGGTTTCACTGAATCAACCCGCCGTCCAGAGAACACTATTCCCTGAGTCTCGGGAATCTTGCGCCGTGAACCCTGTGCTTTCCAGAAATTGGCGCCCAGTCCAGTGATCGTTTAAATTGAATAAATAAAATAGAAAATAGATTTTTAATATGAAAATAATTGCTAAAACTTAGATAATTCATAGAAAATTCATTTTAGCTCCAAATTGAACCATTCCAATTCCTAAAATTTTGTAATAATATTCTCTATCATTTAGAATCACTGTTTTGACATGAACTCTGTTAGGAAATTAATTTATCATCTAATCCTATTATAATCACCTTAAATCTTAGGAAATTCATAACTTGAATTCTATAACTCAAAAATTAATAATTCTTTTTCCTGTGATCTTATTTTAATATGTAGATTATTAATATGTATTTTGGCATACATGTTTGGTGTAATGTTAATTTTGCCTATACAATGTTTGTTTGTATTGCTACGACTAGCAGTGAGGTCACGAGAATCTGAAGATCATCCTGGTACCTGGATTCTCAAGTCCCAGGCAAGTTGTGCCCTTGATCACTTCTTTTTACCCACTCATGTTCTAATTAATCATAATGATCTGCATAGGTTAATTTTGACGGGACCTAATAGGTTACCCTAGTTTGTCTATCTTTATACCTTGTTTACCACTGAACTTTCTGGGTAGTACTTGCTAGTGCTATATGTGGTTTTGGGTATGGAGATACACTATTCATGATTACACTTTTGTTATCAGTTGTTATTTATTGTTCATGATAAGATCATTATGTTAATTGGAACATGGAGCGACCACCCGGGAAAACAGTGCTACCACAAGGGAGGAATGGGACCCCTTGGCTGATTAATTAGGAAAGCTAGTGGAAGACTACCTTACCCGAAAGGGGCAAGGGCAGTAGGGGAGTGGTCAGTGTAGGGAGGCCCTCGGGAGGATTTTGCTGCGATGGCGGTCCTGCAAGGGATTCCTGCATTGGAACTTCCTATAAACTGTAGCGGGTTTTCAGAAGCTAGTGGAACTTTGTAAAGGCCTCGTAGTGGATCCCTAGCCATTCACCTCGGTAGTGTCTAAGGGCCTTGCAAACCCTGGCGACATGGGATACACGACTTTTGGGTAAAGATGCGCAACCTCTGCAGAGTGTAAAACTAGTATACTAGCCGTGCTCACGGTCATGAGCAGCTCGGACCCTCACATGATTAAATTATGGAACTTAAACTCAATTTGTCATATGCATTGCATCGCAGGTGAAGTTGTTACTTTTGTTCTACTATTTAACTGGGTTGGTATTTACTTATACTTAGTAACTGCTAATAAAATTTTGACCAACTTTAAAAGCAATGCTCAGCTCTAACCATCTTCTTTGGTAAGCCTTACACTTCACGTGAGCTCCCACCTTTGGCGAGTTCATGCACATTATTCCCCACAACTTGTTGAGCGATGAACGTATGTGAGCTCACTCTTGCTGTCTCACACCCACCCCACAGGTCAAGAGCAGGTACCGCAGGATGAGGCGCTTGGAGGATGCTGCGATGTGTTCGTGAGAGGTCTAGGTCGTCGTCTCCCAGTCAATTTTGGGTTGCTGGACCGTTGTCTCCTTATAATGTAATTATTTATTTTGTATAGAACTCCTGTTATATATAAAGATGTGACATTCGATCCTGTGCCATGATTCATCATATGTGTGAGACTTGGTCCCAGCACACCTGGTGATTATGTTTACGCCCGGGTTTTGGACCCCTAAAATCCGGGTGTTACAAAAATCTAGACGCATCATCAATCAATGTCATGAAGTATCTCTTACCACCCTTTGTCAACACACCATTCATCTCACAAAGATCAGAATGTATGAGTTCTAGAGGTGCCAGGTGTCTCTCCTCAGCAGCCTTGTGAGGCTTTCGAGGTTGCTTCGACTGCACACAACTATGGCACTTAGAACCTTTGACTATGGTGATATTCGGAATTAAACTCACGGTTGCAAGCCGATACATAGAGCCAAAATTAATATGACACAAACGAGAATGCCAAATACTCGTAAGATCATCAACATTAGCGCAAATATGGTTCACAGACTTATTATTGAAATCTAATAGAGAAAAGCGGAACAAGCCTCCGCAGTCATAGCCTTTACCAATAAATTGTCCAGACTTAGACACAACTAATTTATTGGACTCCAAAACTACCTTGAACCCATCTCTACACAGAAGGGTTCCGCTAACGAGATTCTTGTGTATAGAAGGGACATGATGCACGTTCTTCAGCTGCACGGTCTTTCCCGAAGTAAACTTCAGATCCACCGTGCCAGTGCCATGAACAGAAGCATGTGACCCATTCCCCATTAGGACGGAAGAATCCTTGGCACCCTGATAAGAAGAGAACAAGTTAATGTCAGAACACACATGAACTTTAGCACCAGTATCAAGCCACCAACTAGGTGATTGAAATACTGAGAAGATGAAAGGTAGATTACCATACCCTTTGTCTTCCTCATTGCTAGCGATCACTGTGTTGACATTGCCCTTTTTGCCACAGCGATCCGCTCGATCAGGACAATCCTTGGCAAAATGACCCGTCTCGCCACATGTGAAACATGTCAGTTCAGCCTTGTTCTTCTTCTTCTTGAAGTTGGTAGTTTTGTTGGGCTTGTTAGATTTTGGCTTTCCTTTGCCCTTGTTGTGGTTCCTCTGAACCATGTTGGCACTGGAGTGGCCCTCGCCTCCTTTAGATCCCGTGTCCTTAGCCCGAGCTTTCTCCTCAACATCCAGAGACGCTATCAGATTTTCAACTGATATCTCCTGTCTCTTATGTTTCAGAGATGTGGCGAAGTTCCTCCATGTAGAAGGCAACTTTACAATAATGCACCCAGCCACAAATCGGTCAGGAAGGACTATCTTAAGGTGGTCGAGCTCCTTGGCTATACACTGTATTTCATGAGCTTGCTCTACAATAGAGCGATTATCAACCATCTTATAATCATGAAAGCTCTCCATGATATACAGGTCACTGCCAGCATCTGATGCACCATACTTAGTAGTAAGTGCATCCCACAACTCTTTCCCGTCTGTGTACTGAATATTCGCATCAACCAGACGGTCAACAAGGGCGCTAAGAACGACTCCCGTAAAGATAGTATTGGCATGGTCGTACTCTTTCTCCTGTTCAGGAGTCAGTGGACCCTCAGGTCTGCCTTTACTAACATGGAAGACATTCATAGCAGTAAGCCAGAGCGTGGCCTTGACTTGCCATCTCTTAAAGTGCATACCATTGAACTTTTCTGGCTTCAGTGCGTCGGCAAAAACAGCCACAGAAAAACTAGGAAATTGTCTACAATAAGGTTTTTGGATTGTTGAATAATTAGACAAATTCCAGATTAAATTCCGAATATAAATCATGACAAAATCACAAGCACTGAAGTAAAAAGTCAAATCAGATGATGCGAACTGATTAGACATACTGATAGATGGCGCGTGCCGGAATCAGCAGGGTCAACGACGTCGAAGTAGCGAAATCAGCAGGGTTGACGAGGTCAGAAGATCACGAGCAGTCGTGTGAAGACGCTTCCCAAAAACCTTATTCGGCCTCTCCTGGTGCAGGATCTAGAAGGCAAAGGGTTCCGAAGACCTGCTCTCCTGATCGCAGATGCACCTCTGCGGTCGGGATGAAGAGAACTGGAAGGCGGCTCAGCTGTGAAGAGAGGTGAAAGCGAACTGGGATGATTTGGAGGCTGGCTGCCGGGCTCCTTTTATAGGGCCGAGTCCGCGACCCCCGATCTTATCCGCCCACAAAAATCTCGCGATCAGTTGAGATTTTATAGCGACCGGTTAGGATAAACGTAACAACCAAGAAACCAAAAAATCAAACGGCAAAAGGTAGCCGCGCCCCCGCAAGGCGAGGGGCCAGATTTTGGCGGACCATTCACGCGCATGTCGTGCGCCCGCGCCCTTCGCCCCGCCCCGCCCCGCCCCGGCCCAGCCAGGCGAGGCAAGCGAGCGCGCGCGCGTGTGGCTCTCCACACTCTCTCCTCTCATCCATGACTTGGTGAGTGAGTGTGGCTTCCATATTTAAGTTAGCTCTACTCCACTAGAACTAGCAATATGGTGCTATTGGTTCCACCAATTCCCTAGCCATCCACTTGTATGGGCTTTTGAGATTTTCCTGGGATTTATTAGAATTTCTTAACTGGGCCAAGCCCATAAATCCTAACACTCACCAGGGTCGTCTCCTATCTAGAGTCCATAGACTCAATCATCATGATTTTTAGAAGGTCTAATGTGAGGACTCTAGAAGTACATATATACCAAAGATGTTATTAAAATGGGAGAGACAAGTTTGAATACTAAACAGATAGGACAATATCCTGACATACAAGACAGAGTTCGAGGCAGATAGGACATAATTCTAAGAAACACACACTTGTAATTCTAGAGAGTTAGATTCTTATAGGATTAGGTTACCAGATTAGATCTATCATGTGACCTATCTGTATTCATCTTTGTAATGGTCCACCTCCTTGGACTATAAATAGGAGGGGTGAGGGAGCCCCAAGAACACAAACCAGAATATATCAGATCAATAGCCACCAAAACACTAGACATAGGGTGTTATATCAAGACGAAAGCCTGAACCACCCAAAATCTTGTGTCTCTTTTTTATTTTACCATCAATTATCGATCTCGCGACATACCCTGTAAATTCACTATCAAGAAATCCTCGCGAGAGGGATTTGAAGCCCAACCTTCAGAAGAGTTTGAGCAGTAGGAGTTAGTTGTAGAAGGCAAGTTATGTTCTTGGTCACGTTGCTTTGACCTATATAATATTTAATATTATGTTCTCACATATGCATTTCATTGTTAAATTAACCTGAGGGACCTATTAAGGATGCCTAGCTTTGTTTCCCATATACCTTGTTTATACCTGGTTTTATTATTATTAGGTAGACATGCTAGTGCTCTACTTGGGTTATGGGATAAAATTATCATTTTGTTCATATGGATGTTGTTTTATTGGAAACTTAGATAATGTTTTGTTCACATAAATATGGTTATATTCATGTGAATGTTGTTTTGTTAATTGTTGGACAAGATCACTATATTGAATAAGAACATGGAGGGACAACCCGACAAAACAGTACAATCACAAGAACTATTATGGCTCTAGTTTTGGCTGATTAATAGGGAAGCTAGTATGTGAAAACCTTACCCGAAAGGGCTAAGAGGTGAGGTGTTGCTCAAGTTTAGGTCGGTTCTTGGACGGATTTGCCCTGTGGTAGCTCATTAGTAAAGGGAGGCCTCTACCATCCTGTCTTCAAACATTAGCGAGTTTTCTTATATCGGTGGATCTTTATAAAAGTCTCATAGTGAATCCTGACAGATGGATAACATGACTTGTGGGTAAAGATGTACAATCTTTATAAAGTGCAAAACTGATATGTTAATTGTGCTCATGGTCATGAGAAGCTCAAATACTCACATGATTAATCTATGAAACTAAATTAAATGGACTTATAAATGGTTTGTTGTTGGTATTCTATTTATGATCTTTTATTTAATTAGGATGGTATAAATTATATGTAGTAATTGCTAATAAAATTTTGACCAACAAAATTAAAAATCTGGAATGATATAGCATCAGCCTTATCCTTGGTAAGCCTTACACTTCATTTTTTTCTTACACACTGTTGAGTAGCAACCATAAGTGTACCCATTCTTGTTGAATTTGCTGCCCAGAACATGGACAACAAGATGAGGACTAATATAAAGAGTTTGAAGAGTTTTAGGTTATCGTCGCTTCAGTCAACCTACATGGGTCTCGTTATCAAGATCGTTAGTTTCTTTTATTTAGTTATTTTTGAAAAGGCAGTCCGCGTGCCCCGAGATTAGATTAACTCAGTGATTATCCTTATATTGTGTGTGGTTATCCATCTAATCACGTGGAAGTTATTGGCTATCTCTTAGAAACAGGTCCTGACCTCTTCCCCTATAAATATAAAGGGGTACGACCGATTGGGAACCCCTGAACACATTCCAATCAAACCAATTACTTTATTTACCTTTCCTGTCCTAGGAGTAGATGTAGCGTAGTTTTAGTTGTAGCCTTCCACATATCCACCTCCACCCCTATTCGACTCTACGTCATCTAGATCCATTTTGGGTGGCCTGCCGACTCCAAGACGACCCTAGGATCTTACCCCTCCTAGGGGCAAGATCTAGTTGTCCACTCAAGACCTCTTCCTCAAATTGATATCTTAATTCCTAGGTGACTCTATGTTGTCTAGGGATGCTCCGGGTGACCTATCGACCCAGAGCACCCTAGGATCTCTTCCTCCAGGGAACGAGATCTAGATTCCAGCGAGGAGGAGGAAGACGACCCTATCGCTAGGTCGCAGACCGTCCGGCCCAGATCTGTGGACCGTCCGATGTGACACAGGGAAGGCGCCGCTCCTGCGCCCAGGTCACGGACCGTCCATGCCGTCGAAGAGGGCACCGTCAGGCGGTACACCACCTAGTGATTGACGCTACCCAAATCGGCGCCAACAGATATTTACTTATATAATAAAGTTTGTGACATTGGTTTCTATACATTAAAGTCATCATATGTGTGTAAATTGATCCTGACGCGCATATGAGATGCATTTAGGTTTGCCCTAAAATATGGGTGATACACACACATGCTATTTGGTTCCATAGGTGCCAAATACCTATTTGGCACCCAGCAGCTCAACTGTGTTCCCTCCAATCGCCATGCAGCTAGCCACTATCGGGTACTTGTGAACCAGATACCCGAAGTAGACCCATGACCTCCTTCCGGCCCATTTGTCGAGCAACCCTATGTCGGGGAGCGGACGACCAGGTCCTTTGCCGAGCAAGCCTGTGAGGCGGAGCGGACGACCAGGTCCTTTGCCGAGCAAGCCTGTGAGGCGGAGCGACCGACCAAATCCCTGTTGAGCAAGCCTGCGAGGTGGAGTGGCCAAATAAGTCTCCGATAAGCAAGCCTGTGAGACGGACCGACCGACCAAGTCCCCATCGAGCAAGCCTACGAGGCGGAGGCCCCAGTCCAATGCTACTAACCCATGTCAACTAAGATAGGACGTTGAAAGGGAATTAGGCTTACACCTATTTCCTAAATTGATTTTGGTGGTTGAATTGCCCAACACAAACATTTGGACTAACTAGTTTGCTCTAGTTTATAAGTTCTACAGGTGCCAAAGGTTCACAAAAAGCCAATGAAAAAGACCAAGAAAAGGGTTCAACAAAGAGAGCAAGGGATAACCGAAGGCACCCTGGTCTGGCACACCGGACTGTCCGGTGTGCCACCGGACAGTGTCCGGTGCACCAGGGGACTTGAAACTAAACTCATCACCTTCGGGAAAACTCAGAGGCACTCCACTATAATTCACCGGACTGTCCGGTGCTCCAAGGAGAAGCGACTCTGAACTCGCCAGCTTCGGGAATCCGCTCCGCTATAATTCACCGGACATGTCCGGTGTACACCGGACTGTCCGGTGTAACGGCGGAGCAACGGCTAGTCTACGCCAACGGTCACCTGCTACAGCATTAAATGTGCGCCAGCGCGCGCAGAGGAGCAGAGCACGCGCGGGTGGCACACCGGACAGTCTACAGTACATGTCCGGTGCACCACCGGACAGCCAGGCGACCCCACCAGTCAGAGCTCCAACGGTCGAACCCTAACGGCCGGGTGACGTGGCTGGCGCACCGGACACTGTCCGGTGGCACACCGGACAGCACCGGACTGTCCGGTGCGCCATGCGACAGCAGCCTCCACCAATGGCTAGTTTGGTGGTTGGGGCTATAAATACCCCCAACCACCCCTCATTCAAGTCATCCAAGTTTTCACACTTCTACACCTTACAAGAGCTAGGCATTCAATAGAAGACACACCAAAGTGATCAAATCCTCTCACAATTCCACACAAAGCTTTAGTGATTAGTGAGAGAGATTTGTTGTGTTCCTTTGAGCTCTTGCGCTTGGATTGCTTCTTTTCTTTCTCATTTGTTCTTGTGATCAAAACTCAATTGTAACCGAGGCAAGAGACACCAATTGTGTGGTGGTCCTTGCGGGGAAGTTTTGTTCCCGGTTGATTTGAGAAGAGAAGCTCACTCGGTCCGGGGGACCGTTTGAGAGAGGGAAAGGGTTGAAATAGACCCGGCCTTTGTGGCCTCCTCAACGGGGAGTAGGTTTGCGAGAACCGAACCTCGGTAAAACAAATCCACGTGTCTCACTCTTTATTCGCTCGCGATTTGTTTTGCGCCCTATCTCTCGGACTCATTTCTATTTCTAACGCTAACCCGGCTTGTAGTTGTGATTAACTTTGTAAATTTCAGTTTCGCCCTATTCACCCCCCCTCTAGGCGACTTTCAATTGGTATTAGAGCCCGGTGCTTCATTAGAGCCTAACCGCTCGAAGTGATGTCGGGAGATCACGCCAAGAGGGAGATGGAGACCGGCGACAAGCCCACTACAAGCCACGGGGAGACTTCATCGGAAGAGTCCCGCAATAAGAGGAAGGAGAAGAAAGACTCCTCCAACAAAGGGAAGGGGAAGGAAAAGAAATCCTCTTCCCACAAGTCGCATCGGAGAGGCGACAAGCACAAAAGGATGAGGAAAGTGGTCTACTACGAGACCAACTCTTCATCACCATCGACCTCCGACTCCGACGCGCCGTCCGTCACTTCTAAGCGCCATGAGCGCAAGAAGTATAGTAAGATTCCCCTACGCTACCCACATATTTCAAAGCGTACTCTTTTACTCTTCGTTCCATTAGGCAAACCACCGGTTTTTGACGGTGAAGATTATAACATGTGGAGTGATAAAATGAGGCATCATCTAACCTCACTCCACACAAGCATTTGGAATGTTGTTGAGTTTGGTGTACAGGTACCATCCATAGGAGATGAAGACTACGACTCGGACGAAGTGGCCCAAATCCACCACTTTAACTCCCAAGCCACCACTATACTCCTCGCCTCTCTAAGTCAAGAGGAGTATAATAAGGTGCAAGGGTTAAAAAGTGCAAAGGAAATTTGGGACGTACTCAAGACCGCGCACGAAGGAGATGAGGTGACAAAGATCACCAAGCGGGAGACGATCGAGGGGGACCTCGGTCGCTTCATGCTTCACCAAGGAGAGGATCCACAAGCCATGTACAACCGCTTGAAGACCTTGGTGAACCAAGTGCGCAACATTGGGAGCGAAAAATGGGATGACCATGAAATGGTCAAGGTTATTCTTAGATCCCTCGTTTTTCTTAACCCTACACAAGTTCAATTAATTCGAGGTGATCCTAGATATAAGCTAATGTCTCCCGAGGAGGTTATAGGAAAATTTGTGAGCTTTGAGCTAATGATTAAAGGCTCAAAGAAAATCATCGAGCAAGGCACCTCCTCGACGCCGGAGGCACAACCCGTCGCATTCAAGGCAACGGAGAAGAAGAAGGAGGAGTCTACATCAAGTAGACAACCAATCGACGCCTCCCAGCTTGACAATGAGGAAATGGCGCTTATCATCAAAAGCTTTCGCCAAATCCTCAAGCAAAGGAGGGGGAAAGATTATAAGCCCCGCTCTAAGAAAGTTTTCTACAAGTGTGGTAAGCCCGGTCACTTTATTGCCAAATGTCCTATTTCTAGTGACAGTGACAGGTGCGACGACAAGAAGGGAAGAAGAAAGGAAAAGAAGAGGTACCACGAGAAGAAGGGCGGCGATGCCCATGTGTGCCGCGAGTGGGACTCCGACGAGAGCTCCACCGACTCCTCCTCCGACGAGGACGCCGCCAACATCACCGTCACCAAAGGACTTCTCTTCCCCAACGTCGGCCACAAGTGCCTCATGGCAAAAGATGGCAAAAAGAAAAAGGTTAAATCCAAATCCTCCACTAAATATGAATCCTCTAGTGATGATAATGCTAGTGATGAGGAGGATAATTTGCGTACTCTTTTTGCCAACCTAAACATGCAACAAAAGGAAAAATTAAATGAACTAATTAGTGCCATCCATGAGAAGGATGAACTCTTGGACTCCCAAGAGGACTTCCTAATCAAGGAAAACAAAAAGCATGTTAAGGTTAAAAATGCTTATGCTCTAGAAGTTGAAAAATGTGAAAAATTAACTAGTGAGCTAAGTACATGCCATGATTTAATTGCTAACCTTAGAAATGAAAATGCTAATTTAAATGCTAAGGTTGATTCTCATGTTTGTAATGTTTCAATTCCCAATCCTAGAGATGATAATGTTAATTTACTTGCTAAGATTGATGAATTGAATATTTCTCTTGCTAGTCTTAGGATTGAAAATGAAAAATTGCTTGCTAAGGCTAAAGATTTTGAAGTTTGCAATGTTACTATTTCCAACCTTAGAAGTGAAAATGATATATTACATGCTAAGGTTGTAGAATTAAAATCTTGCAAATCCTCTACATCTACCGTTGAGCATGTCTCCATTTGCACTAGATGTAGAGATGTTGATATTGATGCTATTCATGATCATGTGGCTTTAATTAAACAACAAAATGATCATATAGCAAAATTAGATGCTAAAATTGCCGAGCATGAACTTGAGAATGAAAAATTTAAATTTGCTCGTAGTATGCTTTATAGTGGGAGACGCCCTGGCATCAAGGATGGCATTGGCTTCCAAAAGGGAGACAATGTCAAACTTAATGCCTCCCCTAAAAAATTGTCTAACTTTGTTAAGGGCAAGGCTCGCATGCCTCAGGATAACGAGGGTTACATTTTGTACCCTGTCGGTTATCCCGAGAGCAAGATTAGGAGAATTCATTCTAGGAAGTCTCACTCTGGCCCTAATCATGCTTTTATGTATAAGGGTGAGACATCTAGCTCTAGGCAACCAACCCATGCTAAGTTGCCTAAGAAGAAAACTCCTAATGCATCAAATGATCATGGCATCTCATTTAAGACTTTTGATGCATCTTATGTGCTTACTAACAAATCCGGCAAGGTAGTTGCCAAGTTTGTTGGGGGCAAACACAAGGGCTCCAAGACTTGTGTTTGGGTACCCAAAGTTCTTGTGTCTAATGCCAAAGGACCCAAAACCGTTTGGGTACCTAAAGTCAAGAACTAAAATTGTTTTGTAGGTTTATGCATCCGGGGGCTCAAGTTGGATCATCGATAGCGGGTGCACAAACCACATGACAGGGGAGAAGAAAATGTTCTCCTCTTATGAGAAAAACCAAGATCCCCAACGAGCTATCACATTCGGGGATGGAAATCAAGGTTTGGTCAAAGGTTTGGGTAAAATTGCTATTTCACCTGACCATTCCATTTCCAATGTTTTTCTTGTTGATTCATTAGATTACAATTTTGCTTTCCGTATCTCAATTATGCAAAATGGGCTACAATTGTCTATTCACTGATGTAGGTGTCACTGTCTTTAGAAGAAGTGATGATTCAATAGCATTTAAGGGAGTGTTAGAGGGTCAGCTATACTTGGTAGATTTTGATAGAGCTGAACTCGACACTTGCTTAGTTGCTAAGACTAACACGGGTTGGCTCTGGCACCACCGACTAGCCCATGTTGGAATGAAGAATCTTCATAAGCTTTTAAAGGGAGAGCACATTTTAGGATTAACAAATGTTCATTTTGAGAAAGACAGGATTTGTAGCGCATGCCAAGCCGGGAAGCAAGTTGGTGTTCATCATCCACACAAGAACATCATGACGACTGACAGGCCACTGGAGCTCCTACACATGGATCTATTCGGCCTGATAGCTTACATAAGCATCGGCGGGAGTAAGTACTGTCTAGTTATTGTGGATGATTATTCTCGCTTCACTTGGGTGTTCTTTTTACAGGAAAAATCTCAAACCCAAGAAACCTTAAAGGGATTCTTGAGACGGGCTCAAAATGAGTTCGGCTTAAGGATCAAGAAAATAAGAAGCGACAACGGGACGGAGTTCAAGAATTCACAAATTGAAGGCTTCCTTGAGGAGGAGGGCATCAAGCATGAGTTCTCTTCTCCCTACACCCCACAACAAAATGGTGTAGTGGAGAGGAAGAATAGAACTCTATTGGACATGGCAAGAACCATGCTTGATGAGTACAAGACGCCGGATCGGTTTTGGGCCGAGGCGGTTAACACCGCTTGCTACGCCATCAACCGGTTATATCTACACCGAATCCTCAAGAAGACATCATACGAACTCCTAACCGGTGAAAAGCCCAATATTTCATATTTCAGAGTCTTTGGTAGCAAATGCTTTATTCTTGTCAAAAGAGATAGAAAATCTAAATTTGCTCCTAAGACTGTAGAAGGCTTTTTACTAGGATATGATTCAAACACAAGGGCATATAGAGTCTTTAACAAGTCCTCTAAACTAGTTGAACTTTCTTGTGACGTTGTGTTTGATGAAACTAACGGCTCTCAAGTAGAGCAAGTTGATCTTGATGAGATAGGTGAAGAAGAGGCTCCATGCATCGCGCTAAGGAACATGTCCATTGGGGATGTGTGTCCTAAGGAATCTGAAGAGCCTCCAAATGCACAAGATCAACCATCCTCCAGGGCCGTACCAGAAGGGGATGCGGAGGGTGCGGCCGCACCGGGCCCCCAAAAACAGAGGGCCCCTTAGTCACTGGATGCTAGCACTTTTCCTGTTAAACATATCTATTCTAAACACAAATACGTAAATAGCGATGCGCTATCGACCAGTTTCGTTTAGATTGTTAAACTAATGTCTCAATTACTTATCGAATACTCCATCCGTTTCAAAATAATATTTGTTTTAGCTCTTGATTTTTTATGTTTATATTCAACTATATAATTGAATTCACTAAAGAAGCAAAACAGATTCTATTTTGATCTAGAGAGAGTATTATTTATTATACACATGATAGTTGCATTGACAGAGAGAAGCTTTTTAAAATTGAAATATTTTTGTAAACTATTTATGGTCAACAATAACTCAATAGAGGTTAAATAGCTTGACGATTCTATATATCAAAAAAAGTTGTTGCATGAGATTGCTCTCAATAATATAAGCGATGACTTTGTATCATAAAATGTTAGAAGATATTTTTAATGATATCAAATAACAAGTAAGTGTTTTCGGCTATATTTTACATTTGTTATCTTATAAATTTTAAAACAGTGCATAATAATTTTTATACGTCAAATATTTGATATTACATATATAATTATATATATTTGTGTGTGTGGATGGGGCCTCCATATCGGATTTCGCACTGGGCCCCCGAAAAGTCAAGAACGGCCCTGCCATCCTCCTCCACGCAAGCATCTCCAACAGCTCCAAATGAGGATGAGGCTCAAGTTGATGAAGTAGAAGATCAAAGAAATGAGCCACCTCAAGATGACGGCAATGATCAAGGGGGAGATGAAAATGATCAAGACATGGAGGATGAAGAACCAAGGCCGCCACACCCAAGAGTCCACCAAGCAATCCAACGAGATCACCCCGTCGACACCATCCTCGGCGACATTCATAAGGGGGTAACCACTAGATCTCGTGTTGCACATTTCTGTGAGCATTAATCTTTTGTTTCCTCTATTGAGCCACACAGGGTAGAGGAAGCACTACAAGATTTGGATTGGGTGGTGGCGATGCAAGAGGAGCTCAACAACTTCACTAGAAACGAGGTATGGCATTTAGTTCCACGCCCTAACCAAAATGTTGTAGGAACCAAGTGGGTCTTCCGCAACAAGCAAGACGAGCATGGTGTGGTGACAAGGAACAAAGCCCGACTTGTGGCCAAGGGATACTCCCAAGTCGAAGGTTTGGATTTTAGTGAAACCTATGCACCCGTAGCTAGGCTTGAGTCAATTCGTATATTATTAGCCTATGCTACTTACCATGGCTTCAAGCTTTATCAAATGGACGTGAAGAGTGCCTTCCTCAATGGACCAATCAAGGAAGAGGTCTATGTTGAGCAACCTCCCGGCTTTGAAGACAGTGAGTACCCTAACCATGTTTATAGGCTCTCTAAGGCGCTTTATGGGCTCAAGCAAGCCCCAAGAGCATGGTATGAATGCCTAAGAGATTTCCTTATAGCTAATGGCTTCAAAGTCGGAAAGGCCGATCCTACTTTATTTACTAAAACTCTTGACAATGATTTGTTTGTATGCCAAATTTATGTTGATGATATTATATTTGGGTCTACTAACGAATCTACATGTGAAGAATTTAGTAGGATCATGACACAAAAATTCAAGATGTCAATGATGGGGGAGTTGAAGTATTTCTTAGGATTTCAAGTAAAGCAACTCCAAGAGGGCACCTTCATTTGCCAAACGAAGTATACTCAAGACATCCTAAACAAGTTTGGAATGAAGGATGCTAAGCCCATCAAGACACCCATGGGAACCAATGGGCATCTCGACCTCGACACGGAAGGTAAATCCATCGATCAAAAGGTATACCGGTCGATGATTGGTTCATTACTTTATTTATGTGCATATTGACCGGATATTATGCTCTCCGTATGCATGTGTGCAAGATTCCAAGCCGACCCTAAGGAATCTCACCTTATGGCCGTAAAACGAATCTTGAGATATTTGGCTTATACTCCTAAGTTTGGGCTTTGGTACCCTCGGGGATCCATATTTGATTTAATTGGTTATTCGGATGCCGATTGGGCAGGGTGCAAAATCAATAGAAAGAGCACATCGGGGACTTGCCAGTTCTTGGGAAGATCCTTGGTGTCTTGGGCTTCAAAGAAGCAAAATTCGGTCGCTCTTTCTACTGCCGAAGCCGAGTATATTGCCGCAGGCCATTGTTGCGCGCAATTGCTTTGGATGAGGCAAACCCTGCGGGACTATGGTTACAAATTAACCAAAGTTCCTCTTCTATGTGATAATGAGAGTGCAATCCGCATGGCAGATAATCCCGTTGAGCATAGCCGCACTAAACACATAGCCATTCGGTATCATTTTCTTAGGGATCACCAACAAAAGGGGGATATCGAGATTGCATACATTAATACTAAAGATCAATTAGCCGATATCTTTACCAAGCCACTAGATGAACAAACTTTTACCAAACTTAGGCATGAGCTAAATATCCTTGATTCTAGAAATTTCTTTTGATGTCTTGTACACATAGCTCATAAATATACCTTTGATCATGTCTCTTTTATATATATGCTATGACTAATGTGTTTTCAAGTGAATTTCAAACCAAGTCATAGGTGTATTGAAAGGGAATTGGAGTCTTCGGCGAAGACAAAGGCTTCCACTCCACTCCATAACTCATCCTTCGCCGTCGCTCCGAGCAACTCTCCAACTTTGGTATAATCCTTCACTCATATTATTTGTTTGCCAAAGGGGGAGCAAGTAGTTTGAAAGGGCCTATATTTCATTCTAAGTATCCGTTTTTGGCGATTCATGCCAAAGGGGGAGAAAGTATTGGCCCAAAGCAAAAGGACTGCACCACCACCTAATTTTAAAACTAATGATTTTCAATTGGTATATTTCAAATTGGTATCTTATTGTGTTCTAAAGGGAAAGAAAGTAGCACTTTCAAAATTGGTATCTTAAAAACCCTCTTGAACACTAAGAGGAGAATTTTATTGAAAGGGGTGTTTTGTTTAGTCAAAGGAAAAGCATTTGAAACAGGGGGAGAAAATTTCAAATCTTGAAAATGCTTCTCAAAATATTACTCATTTACCTTTGACTATTTGCAAAAGAACTTTGAAAAGGATTTACAAAAAGAATTTGCAAAAACAAAACATGTGGTGCAAGCGTGGTCCAAAATATTAAAAATAAAGAAACAATCCATGCATATCTAGTAAGTAATATTTATTGGCTCAATTCTAAGTAACCTTTGCACTTACATTTTGCAAACTAGTTCAATTATGCACTTCTATACTTGCTTTGGTTTGTGTTGGCATCAATCACCAAAAAGGGGGAGATTGAAAGGGAATTAGGCTTACACCTATTTCCTAAATTGATTTTGGTGGTTGAATTGCCCAACACAAACATTTGGACTAACTAGTTTGCTCTAGTTTATAAGTTCTACAGGTGCCAAAGGTTCACAAAAAGCCAATGAAAAAGACCAAGAAAAGGGTTTAACAAAGAGAGCAGGGGATAACCGAAGGCACCCTGGTCTGGCACACCGGACTGTCCGGTGTGCCACCGGACAGTGTCCGGTGCACCAGGGGACTTGAAGCTAAACTCATCACCTTCGGGAAAACTCAGAGGCACTCCACTATAATTCACCGGACTGTCCGGTGTACACCGGACAGTGTCCGGTGCTCCAAGGAGAAGCGACTCTGAACTCGCCAGCTTCGGGAATCCGCTCCGCTATAATTCGCCGGATATGTCCGGTGTACACCGGACTGTCCGGTGTAACGGCGGAGCAACGGCTAGTCTGCGCCAACGGTCACCTGCTACAGCATTAAATGCGCGCCAGCGCGCGCAGAGGAGCAGAGCACGCGCGGGTGGCACACCGGACAGTCTACAGTACATGTCCGGTGCACCACCGGACAGCCAGGCGACCCCACCAGTCAGAGCTCCAACGGTCGAACCCTAACGGCCGGGTGACGTGGCTGGCGCACCGGACACTGTCCGGTGGCGCACCGGACTGTCCGGTGCACCATGCGACAGCAGCCTCCACCAACAGCTAGTTTGGTGGTTGGGGCTATAAATACCCCCAACCACCCCTCATTCAAGTCATCCAAGTTTTCACACTTCTACACCTTACAAGAGCTAGGCATTCAATACAAGACACACCAAAGTGATCAAATCCTCTCCCAATTCCACACAAAGCTTTAGTGATTAGTGAGAGAGATTTGTTGTGTTCCTTTGAGCTCTTGTGCTTGGATTGCTTCTTTTCTTTCTCATTTGTTCTTGTGATCAAAACTCAATTGTAACTGAGGCAAGAGACACCAATTGTGTGGTGGTCCTTGCGGGGAAGTTTTGTTCCCGGTTGATTTGAGAAGAGAAGCTCACTCGGTCCGGGGACCGTTTGAGAGAGGGAAAGGGTTAAAATAGACCCGGCCTTTGTGGCCTCCTCAACGGAGAGTAGGTTTGCGAGAACCGAACCTCGGTAAAACAAATCCACGTGTCTCACTCTTTATTCGCTCGTGATTTGTTTTGCGCCCTCTCTCTCGGACTCATTTCTATTTCTAACGCTAACCCGGCTTGTAGTTGTGATTAACTTTGTAAATTTCAGTTTCGCCCTATTCACCCCCCTCTAGGCGACTTTCAGACGTATCATCACCAAACCACGTCCATACATATGTGCAGCACCCTGAAGGGTAGGCCTGGGAAAAATAAATCGAAACCGAAGAATTGAACCTAATTAACCTGAATCGAAACCGAAATAACCGAAACCAAATTAACACTTGTAAATTTCGGTTCCATGTTTCAGAAAACCAAAATAACTGAGATAATTTCGGTTCTAAGCATGAGAAACCCAAATTAACCGAAAAAACTAAAATATAATAGAAGCACAATCGACCAATAGAATTTTAGGCATATCTCAATATAACCTTCCCAAATCCTAAGTATATAAGCACACAACCTCTCCAAATTAATCTATCTCCAACTCCAATCCTCCATCCGGGCATCTAATTACTTTTGCTAAACTTTAAAATTGTGTTGTTTTGTTATTTTTGCTAAACTTCACTCTATTTGGCGAGGAACCGAAACCGAACTGAAAGAACCGAAAACAATTTTTTGGTTACGCTTGTCCTGAATGCGTCGATTCTAGTTTTCTCAGAACCAAATTTTCTGAAAAAACTGAGGAAACGAACCGAACGGAACCGAAGAATCGAATGCTCAGGCCCACTAAATGAGCACCAGGAGGTTGAAAGGGAAATGTGCCCTTGGGCCATTTCTAAGTATTTTGGTGATTGTTTGCCAACACAAGTGCTTAATTGTTAATCTATGCAAAGTGATGGACAGAGTGGAAATCAAGTCTAAAGGTATGTTTCTAGACTTAGTATATTGTTTTAAGAACTAATGTATTGTGTCTAAGTGCTGGAAATAGGAGAAATCACTTTGGAATAGAGATGGGTTTGTTCAGCCAAACTCTGCGCAGTATGGGTGCACCGGACTGTCCGGTGGTGCACCGGACAGTGTCCGGTGCGCCAGGCTGGCGACTGTCAACTGGCTGCTCTCGGGAAGCGATCAACAGCGTACGGCTATAAATCACCGGACTATCCGGTGGTGCACCGGACTGTCCGGTGAGCCATTCACAGGTGAAGTCGTCGCTCTTGGGAAGTGATTAATAGCGTACGACTATAATTCACCGGACTGTCCGGTGAGGCACCGGACTGTCCGATGAACCAACGGTCAGCCAGGCCAACGGTCGGCCGAGGATTCCGCGCGTGACACGTGGCAGAGCCAACGGTCACAAGGGGGCACCGGATTGTCCGGTGTGCACCGGACAGTGTCCGGTGCGCCAACGGCTCTAGATCTCCAACGGTCGGCTGCGCCACAGAAGGAAAGAAATCCGCACCGGACAGTGTCCGGTGGTGCACCGGACTGTCCGGTGCGCCAGGCGACAGAAGGCAAGAATTGCCTTCCTGGAATGCTCTCAACGGCTCCTAGCTACCTTAGGGCTATAAAAGGGACCCCTAGGCGCATGGAGGAGGAGACCAAGCATCCTTTGAGCATTGTTGATCACTCACACTTCATTCTTGCGCACTTGTTCAACATTCTTAGTGATTTGAGCTCCGTTCTAGTGAGAACCTCGTGATATTCTTTTGAGCTCAAGTCTGGGTCTTGTGTGTGCGTATTTGCTGTGATTTTGTGTCTTGTGTGCGTTGCTCATCCCTCCCTTACTCCGTGCTTCTTTGTGAACATCAAAGTGTAAGGGCGAGAGGCTCCAAGTTGTGGAGATTCCTCGCGAGCGGGATATAGTAAACAAAGCAAAACATTGTGGTATTCAAGTGGGTCTTTGGACCGCTTGAGAGGGGTTGATTGCAACCCTCGTCCGTTGGGACGCCACAACGTGGAAGTAGGCAAGTTTTGTACTTGGCCGAACCACGGGATAAACCACTGAGTCTATCTGTGTTGATCTTCTTGTGGTTGTTGTGTTTTGCAAGAACTCCTCTCTGACCACTTGGCTTAATTATGCTAACCCCTAATCAAGCTTTGTGGATTAATTTTCAAGTTTTTACAGGATCACCTATTCACCCCCCCTCTAGGTGCTCTCAATTGGTATCGGAGCCGTTCTCTTCACGAAGGGACTAATCGCCCGAAGAGATGGATCCTAAGGGCAAGGGGATTGTGATCAATGATAAGGAGAAGGAGTCCTTCGTCAACGAGCCGAAAGATGACAAGCCTACTGACTCGAGCTCGGGCCACAAAAGAAAAGACGGGAAGAAGAAGAAAACAAGGCGCATCAAGGAGATAGTCTACTACGACAGCGACGAATCTTCCTCTTCCCAAAAGGACGACGACAACGACTACGAGAAAAAGAAAACGGTCAATTCGAACTTTTCTTTTGATTACTCTCGTATTCCGCAAAGTACCAATGCACATTTACTCTCCATTCCACTTGGTAAACCTCCTCACTTTGATGGAGAGGACTATGGATTTTGGAGTCACAAAATGCGTAGTCACTTGTTCTCTCTCCATCCAAGCATATGGGAGATAGTAGAAAGTGGAATGAAATTTGATAGCACTGATAGTCCCATGTTCATCAATGAGCAAATTCATAAAAATGCACAAGCTACTACTGTTCTTCTAGCTTCATTGTGCAGGGACGAGTACCATAAGGTGAGCGGCTTGGATAACGCCAAGCAGATTTGGGACACCCTCAAGATCTCACATGAGGGGAACGACGTCACCATGCTCACCAAGATGGAGTTGGTGGAGGGCGAACTTGGGAGATTCGCAATGATTAGGGGTGAGGAGCCAACCCAAACGTACAACCGGCTCAAGACCCTCGTCAACAAAATAAGGAGCTATGGAAGCACGCGATGGACGGACCACGATGTCATCCGCCTAATGCTAAGGTCTTTTACTGTCCTCGATCCACATCTTGTGAACAATATTCGTGAGAATCCTAGGTACACCAAGATGATGCCTGAGGAGATACTTAGAAAGTTCGTAAGCGGGCGGATGATGATCAAGGAGGCTAGATACGTTGATGATGCGTTGAATGGCCCAATCCAAGAGCCTCAAACGATTGCTCTCAAAGCAACGAGGAGCAAGGAGGCGCTACCTAGCAAGGTGGCGCAAGTTGAGGCGGTCGGGCTTAATGATAAAGAAATGGCCCTCATCATCAAGCGTTTCAAGACGGCACTAAAGGGTCGCAAGGGGCATCCCAACAAGAACAAGACAAAGGGGAAGCGCTCATGCTTCAAATGTGGTAAGATTGGTCATTTTATCGCTAATTGTCCCGATAATGATAGTGACCAGGAACAAGGGAACAAGAGGGAAAAGAAAAAGGCGTACAAGAAGGCTAAGGGCGAGGCACACCTTGGCAAGGAGTGGGACTCGGATTGTTCGTCATCTGACTTCGACAACGAAGGACTCGCCGCCACCGCCTTCAACAAATCGTTCCTCTTCCCAAACGAGCATCACACTTGCCTCATGGCAAGGGAAAAGAAGGTAAGCACTCGTGATACTAGTACTTACGCTTCCTCAAGTGATGAAGAATCTAGCAATGATGAAATAGACTATTCATGTTTGTTCAAGGGCCTAGATAGAACTAAGGTTGATAAGATTAATGAATTAATTGATGCCTTGAATGATAAGAATAGGTTATTAGAAAAGCAAGAGGATCTTTTGTACGAAGAACATGATAAGTTTGTAGAGGCACAAAAATCCCTTGCTTTAGAAATTAAAAGAAATGAAATGCTCTCTTGTGAATTGTCTACATGCCATGACTCTATTTCTAGCTTAAAGAGCATAAATGATGATTTGAATGCTAAGTTAGAAATAGCTAATAAATCAACATCTTGTGTAGAACATGTTGCAACTTGCAATAGGTGTAAAGATTTTAATGTTGATGCTTGTAGTGAACACTTAGTCTCAATTTCTAAATTGAATGATGAATTGGCTAGTCTTAATGCCCAACTTAAGACTAGCAAGAGTCAATTTGACAAACTAAATTTTGCAAGGGATGCCTACACGGTTGTGTCGGCGTTTCGAGACCGGGGGGTCCCCGAGCCGACGAGTGAGAGTGCCGCGTGCCCCAGCCCAGATGGGTCGAGCGCGTGGGCGAGCGCGAAGGGGGGAAAGAGAGCGAGAGGTCGGTGGCCGGAGCCGGGTCGTGACGAGGGAGACGGAGATTCCCGCGGCCTTTCGTGTTCGCCCCGCGCCCAGGTCGGGTGCGCTTGCAGTAGGGGGTTACAAGCGTCCGCGCGGGTGAGGGGAGCGAGCGGCCCCAAGAGAGCGCCTGCCCCTGCCCCTCGTCCCCGCGAGGCCAACCTTCTCTAAGAAGGCCCTGGTCCTTCCTTTTATAGGCGTAAGGAGAGGATCCAGGTGTACAAATGGGGGTGTAGCAAGGTGCTACGTGTCTAGCGGGGGAGAGCTAGTGCCCTAAGTACATGCCAAGGTGGCAGCCGGAGAGATCTTGGCATCCTGTTAGTGTGGCGTCGTGGCTGTCGGAGAAGCAGTGGAGCTTGGCGGAGGGACAGCTGTTGGAACAGCTGTGCCCTTGCTGACGTCCTCCTGCTTTCGTAAGAGAGCTGGGAGCCGCCGTCGTCATGAGTCCAGTGGGGTGCCATCATTGCCTATCTGGCGGAGCTAGCCAGATGGGACGCCGGTCTTGTCCTCTGCGACCTGAGTCGGCTCGGGGTAGGGTGATGATGGCGCTTCCTGTTGACGTGGCGGACTCGTGCCCTAGGTCGGGCGTCGTGGAGGCTCCTCCGAAGCCGAGGTCGAGTCTGTCCTGCATGGCCAAGGCCGAACCTGAGCTCCCGGGTCGGGCGAGGCGGAGGTCGCTCGGCAGAGGCCAGGGCGGAGTCCGAGCCCTGGGTCGGGCGAAGCGGAGTTCGTCGTCTTCTGGGGCCTTAGCCCGAGTCCGAGCCCTGGGTCGGGCGGAGCGGAGTTCGCCGTCTTCCGGGGCCTTAGCCCGAGTCCGAGCCCTGGGTCGGGCGGAGCGGAGTTCGCCGTCTTCCGGGGCCTTAGCCCGAGTCCGAGCCCTGGGTCGGGCGGAGCGGAGTTCGCCGTCTTCCGGGGCCTTAGCCCGAGTCCGAGCCCTGGGTCGGGCGGAGCTTCTTCTGGCGCTTTTGGCCAAGCCTGGCTACCCGTCAGTCTTACCTTTTGCGTTAAAGGCCCCAGTGATTTGGTCGGTCGGCGCGGTGATTTAGTCAGGGTTACTTCTTATCGAAGGCATTGCCTCGGGCGAGCCGGAGATGCGTCTGCCGTGAAAGAGGAGGCCTCGGGCGAGACGGAAACATCTCAGGGTCGGCTGCCCTCGCCCGAGGCTAGGCTCGGGCGTGGCGTGATCGAGTCGCTCGTATGGACTGATCCCTGACTTAATCAAACCCATCAGGCCTCTGCAGCTTTATGCTGATGGGGGTTACCAGCTGAGAATTAGGCGTCTTGAGGGCACCCCTAATTATGGTCCCCGACAGTAGCCCCCGAGCCTCGAAGGGAGTGTTAACACTCGCTTGGAGGCTTTCCGTCGCACTTTTTTGCAAGGGGACCAGCCTTTCTCGGTTGTACTTTGTTCCGGTGGGTGCGCGCGAGCGCACCCGCCGGGTGTAGCCCCCGAGGCCTCGGAGGAGTGGTTTCACTCCTTCGAGGTCTTAATGCCTTGCGCAATGCTTCGGCTGGTCTGGCGGTTCCCTCATGCGAACAGGCCGTAGCCCAGGTGCTCTGTCGGGGCCCAAGTTCTCGGGCTGGTATGTTGACGCTGTCAACGGTTCGGCCGGAGCCGGTTTTGCGAGAGCAGCCCCCGAGCCTCCGCACGGAGCGAGAGGACGATCAGGGACAGACTTGGCTTTTTTACATACGCCCCTACGTCGCCTTTCCGCAAGGAGGAGGGGGGGAGAGCGCCATGTTACCCTCGATGGGCACCGAACATGGTGTCTCCGGTGAGCTGCAATCGGGTAATCCGAGTGGACGTCCGTGCCCCGTTCGTTGGGGGTCGGCTAGGGGCCCGGAGGCACGCCCAAAAGTACCTGCGGGTGATCTGCCGGACCCGGTCCCCTGGCGACGGGGTCCGAGGGCTCGTTGCCTCCCTCCGATGGGATTCCGTTACAGAGTCGTTCCCGCTGGTCTCGGAAACGTCCTAGGGTACCTCGGGAGCGCAGCCCGAGCCTTGGTTATGTATCGAACATACCCCTGGTCATCCCTCGCTCGGTGTCTGAGGCGACTGTGAACCCTTCGGAGGGCCAGCCTTCGAACCCCTGATCAGTAATGGGCGCGGAGCCCGAGTAGCCTGAGGCGGTCGTGGAACCTTTCGGGGGGCCGACCTTCGAACCCCTGACCAGTAGTGGGTGTCGGGCCCACGCGATCTGAGGCGGCCGTTGAACCCTTCGGGGGGCCAGCCTTCGAACCCCTGATCAGTAAGGAGGCTCGGAGCCTAGTTCCTTCACGGGGAAGGATCCCTTTGGGGGTATCCCCCTTCCCGGTCCCTGTTGCAAGAGATAGAGAAAGAGGAAAAAGGGAAAAAGGATACGAAATTGAACGACGTGGCGTACCTTTTTTTTGGTGTGGTCGTTTTGGTGAAGGCGAAACGTCGCCAGCCGCTCCTGCTAGAAGCGTCGCCTGTCCAGCCGCGGAGTCAATGCGCCGGGGCGAGTAGTTGGCGAGGCCGCCGTTGCGCGTGCGCGAGCCGTTCGAGGTACGGGTCACGGGCACGTCGTCTTCACACTGTGAGAGGGGGTTCTCTCGCTGCCTCCGAATGGGACATGAGCTTGGCCGATGGCGTGATCGCTGCTCTTGCGTGCCTGCCACTGTCATTACTGCCGGCCCACTTTTGACCGCGTTTGACCGCTGCGTCAGGCTGGCGCTGCTAGGTCGCGCGCTGGGTCGCCTCGAGTCGCGGTATCGGTTCCGCAATCGAGGAGGTGCGGTGGTGGCGCAAGTGGTACAGCGGCTTGCATGCAGCATTCGGCGCGCCGGTTGCGCGACGCGTGGGCTTGAGCCTCCGTGCTGGCCTGTCAGGAGTCAGGGAGGCGTGTCCACTTGGCGCGGCTGCATGCCGCCCGCATGGCTGCCCACCCCCTTCGCCCATTGGTCTGGGCAAAGGTGGAGGGTCACTTGTAACCGCTGGGTGGTTGTGCGCGTTGCGCGCGGCGGTTCGGCTTCTTCTGCTTGGAGCCGGTCTGCATGACAGGCGGGTCCCAGCCCCCGCGCCGCAGGGGAGGACTTTGGAGGCGTGTTGGAGAAGACTCAGCCCATGACGGTTGGGGGCGCAAGCACGGAGAGTTGCCTTTAAAAGGAGGGCGACCCCTTTCGTAAGGCGACCATGTCTTCTTCCTCCCTTATGCATCGTGTCTTTCCGCCTTTCAAGCCCCCGGATGGGGGGAACCGCCGTCTTTTCGCTCCATCGTTGGAGGAACGCAACTCCGTGGGAGTTGGTACCTTTCAGCCATCGTTCGGCTTCAAGGATTTTCATCATGCAGCCCGGCTGCACCCCTCCACCGGCGGCCACCTAAGAGGGTGACTTCCGGCTTGATGGTGGGGGAAAGCGAGCCGGGCTGCGGCCTCTGCCCCTCCCTCAGCCTCAAGGATTTTCATCACCAGGCCAAGAGGGAGGACGAGGCGGGTCAGGGGGCTGCCTCCGTGTGGGTCGGTTGCCCTCTTCTTCCCCGTGCGTCTGGGGGAGAACGGCATCCTCCAGCTTCACGGAGACTTCCTCCAGCCATGTCGGAGGAGGCGGGTCGTCGTCGCACGGCCAGGGCGCCACGCCGCGTCCCGCGAGGGCAGTGCCCACGCCCTGGACGGCCCTGGCATGGGCGAAGACCTGCCGGCGCGTTCCGAGGCGTCGGCGGACGGAGGTGGCTTCTCTACCGATGAGATTGCCAACTCCGTCAATAGCCCTGGATCTCCGTCTCCTGGCCTGAATGGCTGCCTCTCGTCCTCGGGGGGTGAGAGTTCTTTTGCCGCCCCGCAGGCCCGCCCCTATCGAGTGGGGTTGTTCGTACCTGCGGGGGCGGAACCGGAGTTCCGTTTGTGATGGCACTTCGAGTGCCGGGTTTTTTGTTCATTTTGGCTTTCGGGGCCTGAACATGTATGTAATTACGGCACGGAGCCGTGTTTTTTCCTTATTTCCGAGCACTAAGACTCGTCTGCTGATTGTCTGAACCGCTTCACCAAGCATGAGTCGCCCCGTGTCAAGGTGACGAGTGAGGTATCCGTATCCCGGAGGCGTAGGAGACCCTCGGCTCGGTCGGACCTGTTGTACGAGGCTCCTCTAGCTTAGTTAAAGAAACCCCTCGACTGCTCTTCGACGAGCCGAGGCCGGGGGTAGCGATATCAGCATGAGCAGAGGCGGAGTTGGCTCGAGAAATAAGACCTGGTTGGCCGGAGCCTAGCCGAGTTGTCCGTTGGCAGGATCGACGTCGGAGCTGATCAGCCGAGGCTTCGGACCGGGTTGGCGCCCTCGGAAGGTGGTCGACCGAGGCCTCGGAGGTGGCCGGCCGAGCTGCCCGCTCGGGCCGGATCCGGAAAAGTCCCTGACGGCGATCGCTCGGGCGTGGTGATGACGTCGTCCTTCGGAGCGGAGGCCTTCGGACCGCGTCGCCATCCGAGGCTAGGTCGGGCCTCGCCGAAGATGCCGTCGATGCCGAGGGCGTCGCTGCCCCCTTCCAGCGTCAAGACCCGAGCCTGCAAGGTCAAATCGTCTTGTAGCATGGGCCTTGTGCGGCCGTCGAGGCCAGAACACACACCCTTGCTGCGTTATAAAGCTGCGTCTCTTTTCCTCTTGTTTCGAGTATCTGGACTTTTTGTCGGTAGCAGGGATGTTAGTGCGAGCGAGAGTTGCTTCTCGCGGGAGGTGATGAGTGAGGTATCCGTATCCCGGAGGCGTGGGAGTCCCTCGGCTCGGTCGGCCTCGCCGCTTACGCGTACTTTCACCCGTCCATGAGGCCCTGTCACCGACTCGGTCGAGAAGGCTCGAAGAATCGCTTCGACAGAAGGGCTTCCGAACGTAAAGACTTGTTCGATCCGCGGATTCACCTTATCCGAACGCGAGTTACTTATCGCAGAAGGTGATGAGTGAGGTATCCGTATCCCGGAGGCGTAGGAGTCCCTCGGCTCGGTCAGCCTTGACTGCTTACGTGTACCCCGTCGTTTCCAGGACCCACTTTTCGAAGTAGTCAAAAAGCACGGAAGATATTCTGGTAAAAGGGATTTTCTGTTCGAGGAAAATTTCGACGCAGAGGGGGTTTCCCCCCCTTTTAGCCCCCGAGGGAGGGTCGGGCTTTGCCGAGGCGAGGCCGACCCTTCCTTGTTGACTAAACTTTGCGTGGGTGTGAGGTATATAAACAACTTGGAAACATCTTAAGGGTAGAAGCGACGTAGCTGTTGGATGTTCCAAGCGTTGCCGTAGACCTCTCCTTGACTGTTGGCCAGCTTGTACGTTCCGGGCTTCAGAACTTTGGCGATGATGAACGGCCCCTCCCAGGGGGGCGTGAGCTTGTGCCTCCCTCGGGCGTCCTGCCGCAACCGAAGCACCAGGTCGCCCACCTGGAGATCTCGGGGTCGGACCCCTCGGGCGTGGTAGCGTCGCAGGGACTGCTGGTACCGCGCCGAGTGTAGTAAGGCCCTATCCCGAGCCTCGTCCAGCTGGTCCAGCGAGTCTTCTCGGCTAGCTTGGTTGCTTTCGTCGTCGTAGGCCCTTGTCCTCGGGGAGCCGTATTCCAGGTCCGTGGGTAGGACGGCCTCGGCCCCGTAGACCAGGAAGAACGGCGTGAAACCCGTGGCTCGGCTTGGCGTCGTCCTCAGGCTCCAGACCACCGAGGGGAGTTCCTTCATCCATCGCTTGCCGAACTTGTTGAGGTCGTTGTAAATCCGAGGCTTGAGCCCTTGTAGGATCATGCCGTTGGCACGTTCCACTTGCCCATTCGACATGGGATGAGCTACGGCGGCCCAGTCCACCCGGATGCTGTGATCGTCGCAAAAATCCAAGAATTTTTTGCCGGTGAACTGGGTGCCATTGTCGGTGATGATGGAGTTCGGGACCCCGAAGCGGTGGATGATGTTGGTGAAGAACGCCACTGCCTGCTTGGATCTGATGCTGTTCAGGGGTCGGACCTCGATCCACTTGGAGAATTTGTCGACAGCGACCAGCAGGTGCGTGTAGCCCCCGGGCGCCTTCTGCAGAGGGCCGACGAGGTCCAGACCCCACACAGCGAAGGGCCAGGTGATGGGTATCGTTTGCAGAGCCTGAGCGGGCAGGTGGGTCTGCTTCGCATAGAATTGGCACCCTTCGCAGGCGCGGACAATTCTAGTGGCGTCAGCCACCGCCGTCGGCCAATAGAAGCCTTGGCGGAAAGCGTTCCCGACGAGGGTTCGAGGTGCTGCATGATGGCCGCAAGCCCCCGAGTGTATTTCCCGCAGGAGTTCCTGACCTTCGGCGATGGAGATGCATCGCTGGAGGATGCCCGAGGGGCTTCGGTGGTAGAGCTCCTTCTCATCGCCCAGCAAGACGAACGACTTGGCGCGTCGCGCTACCCACCGAGCCTCGGCTCGGTCGAGGGGCAGTTCCCCTTGGCGGAGATATTGCAGGTACGGGGTTTGCCAATCTTGATCTGGCATGACCCCGTTCTGCTCCTCCTCGATGCGCAGTGCTTCGCCCTCGGGCTCCGAGGGTCCCTCGGGTTGAGCCGAGGATGGCTCGGGCTGGGCCGAGGTCACCTCGGACGGGGCCGAGGGCACCTCGGGCTCGGGCGCGTCGCCTATCTTGACGGAGGGTTGGTGCAGATCCCGGGAGAAGACGTCCGGGGGAACCGTCGTTCGCCCCGAGGCTATCTTCGCCAGCTCATCCGCAGTCTCGTTGTAGCGCCGGGCGATGTGGTTAAGCTCGAGCCCGTAGAACTTGTCTTCCAGGCGTCGAACCTCCTCATAGTAGGCCTCCATCTTCGGATCGCGGCAGTGGGAGTTCTTCATGACTTGGTCGATGACGAGCTGCGAGTCGCCGCGTGCATCGAGGCGTCGGACCCCTAGCCCGATGGCGATTCGCAATCCGTTGACCAGAGCCTCGTACTCAGCCACATTGTTAGACGCCGGGAAATGGAGGCGGAGCACGTAGCGCAGGTGCTTCCTGAGGGGCGAGACGAAGAGCAGGCCCGCGCCGGCTCCCGTCTTCATCAGCGACCCGTCGAAAAACATGGTCCAGAGCTCTGGTTGGATCGGAGCCGTTGGCAACTGGGTATCGACCCATTCGGCTACGAAATCCGCCAGTACCTGGGACTTGATGGCCTTCCGAGGGGCGAACGAGATTGCCTCGCCCATGATTTCCACCGCCCACTTTGCGATCCGTCCCGAGGCTTCTCGGCACTGGATGATCTCCCCCAGGGGGAAGAATGACACCACAGTCACCGGATGAGACTCGAAGTAATGTCGCAGCTTTCGCCTCGTCAAGATCACTGCATACAGCAGCTTCTGGACTTGTGGGTAGCGGATCTTGGTCTCGGACAGTACCTCGCTGACGAAGTAAACTGGCCTCTGAATGGGCAAAGCATGCCCCTCTTCCTGCCTTTCGACCACGATCGCGGCGCTGACCACCTGAGTGGTTGCGGCGACGTAGACCAGGAGGGCTTCTCCATCGGCTGGGGGTACCAAGATGGGCGCCTGGGTGAGGAGCGCCTTCAGGTTCCCGAGAGCTTCCTCGGCCTCGGGAGTCCAAGTGAAGCACTCGGCTTTCCTTAAGAGACGGTACAGGGGCAGGCCTCTTTCGCCGAGGCACGAGATGAAACGGCTCAAGGCCGCGAGACATCCCATGACCCTCTGTACGCCTTTTAAGTCCTTGATGGGCCCCATGTTTGTGATGGCTGCGATCTTCTCCGGGTTGGCTTCGATGCCCCGCTCGGAGACGATGAATCCCAAGAGCATACCTCGGGGCACCCCGAAGACGCACTTCTCAGGATTGAGCTTTACGCCCTTCGCCTTGAGACACCGGAATGTCAGTTCGAGGTCGGAGAGAAGGTCGGAGGCTTTCCTCGTCTTGACTACGATGTCATCGACGTAGGCCTCGACCGTGCGACCGATGTGTTCGCCGAACACATGGTTCATGCACCACTGGTACGTTGCACCCGCGTTCCTCAAACCGAACGGCATGGTGACATAACAGTACATGCCGAAGGGCGTGATGAAAGAAGTCGCGAGCTGGTCAGACTCTTTCATCTTGATCTGATGATACCCTGAGTAGGCATCGAGGAAAGACAAGGTTTCGCACCCTGCAGTGGAGTCCACGATCTGATCGATGCGAGGTAGAGGGTAGGGGACCTTCGGACATGCTTTGTTGAGACCAGTGTAGTCTACACACATCCGCCATTTCCCCCCTTTCTTCCTCACAAGTACAGGGTTGGCAAGCCATTCGGGATGGAATACCTCTTTGATGAACCCTGCCGCCATCAGCTTGTGGATCTCCTCGCCTATCACCCTGCGCCTTTCCTCGTCGAATCGGCGCAGAGGCTGTCTGACCGGCCGGGCCCCGGCCCGAATATCCAGCGAGTGCTCGGCGACATCCCTCGGTATGCCGGGCATGTCCGAGGGACTCCACGCAAAGACGTCGACGTTTGCGCGGAGAAAGTCGACGAGCACTGCTTCCTATTTGGGGTCGAGCCCGGAACCGATCCGGATCTGCTTGGAGGTGTCACCACTGGGGTCGAGAGGGACGGCCTTGACCGTCTCCGCTGGCTCGAAGTTGCCGGCGTGTCGCTTCACGTCTGGCACCTCTCGGGTGAGGCTTTCCAGGTCGGCGATGAGGGCCTCGGACTCGGCGAGGGCCTCGGCGTACTCCACGCACTCCACATCGCATTCGAACGCGTGTTTGTACGTGGGGCCGACGGTGATGACCCCGTTGGGGCCCGGCATCTTGAGCTTCAGGTAGGTGTAGTTGGGGATGGCCATGAACTTTGCGTAGCATGGCCTTCCCAGCACTGCGTGGTAGGTTCCTCGGAACCCGACCACCTCGAACGTCAAAGTCTCCCTTCGGAAGTTGGAGGGTGTTCCGAAGCAGACAGGAAGGTCGATCTGTCCGAGGGGCTGGACGCGCTTCCCGGGAACGATCCCGTGGAAGGGCGCAGCGCCTGCTCGGACGGACGACAGGTCGACGCGCAGGAGCCTGAGGGTCTCAGCGTAGATGATATTGAGGCAGCTGCACCCATCCATCAGGACCTTGGTGAGCCTGACGTCGCCGATGACGGGGTCGACGACGAGCGGGTACTTCCCTGGGCTCGGCACGTGGTCGGGGTGGTCGTCCCGGTCGAAGGTGATGGGCTTGTCGGACCAGTCTAGGTAGACGGGTGCCGCCACCTTCACCGAGCAGACCTCCCGACGCTCTTGCTTACGATGCCGAGCCGAGGCGTTCGCCGCATGCCCTCCGTAGATCATGAAGCAGTTGCGGACCTCGGGGAACTCTCCCGCTTGGCGATCTTCCCTTTTGTCGTCGTCGCGGGCCCTGCCACCCTCCGCGGGTGGCCCGGCCCGGTGGAAGTGGCGCCGAAGCATGACGCACTCTTCGAGGGTTTGCTTGACGGGCCCCTGATGGTAGGGGCACGTCTCCTTGAGTGCCTTGTCGAAGAGGTTAGCACCTCCGGGAGGCTTCCGAGGGTTCTTGTGCTCGGCGGTGGCGACAAGGTCTGCATCGGGAGCGTCGCGTTTCGCTTGCGACTTCCTCCTGCCTTTCTTCTTGGCGCCGCGCAGAGCAGACGCCTCGGGAGCATCTTCCGACGGGCGGCCCTGGGGCTGCTTGTTTTTTCGGAAGGTGGCCTCGACCGCCTCCTGACCGGAGGCGAACTTGGTGGCGATGTCCATCAGCTCGCTCGCCCTGGTGGGGGTCTTGCGACCTAACTCGCTCACCAGGTCACGGCAGGTGGTGCCGGCAAGGAACGCGCCGATGACATCGGAGTCGGTGATGTTGGGCAGCTCGGTGCGCTGCTTCGAGAATCGCCGGATGTAGTCCCGAAGAGATTCTCCTGGCAGTTGCCGACAGCTTCGGAGGTCCCAGGAATTCCCGGGGCGCACGTACGTGCCCTGGAAGTTGTCGGCGAAAGCTTGGACCAAATCCTCCCAGTTGGAAATCTGCCCCGGAGGCAGGTGCTCCAACCAAGCGCGAGCAGTGTCGGAGAGGAACAGGGGGAGGTTGCGGATGATGAGGTTATCGTCGTCCGTTCCACCCAGTTGACAGGCCAGGCGGTAGTCCGCGAGCCATAATTCCGGCCTCGTTTCCCCCGAGTACTTCGTGATAGTAGTCGGGGGTCGGAATCGGGGCGGAAACGGCGCCCGCCGAATGGCTCGGCTGAAGACCTGTGGACCGGGTGGTTCGGGCGAAGGACTCCGATCCTCCCCGCTGTCGTAGCGTCCCCCACGCCTGGGGTGATAGCCTCGGCGCACCCTTTCGTCGAGGCGTGCCCGACGGTCGCGATGAGGGTGCTCGTTGCCGAGGTGGCCCGGGGCCGCAGGCGCGGTGTTGCGCGTGCGCCCGGTGTAAACCGAGGCTTCCCGCATGAGTCGGGAAGTCGCGGCACGAGGTTCCGAGGGGTACCCCTGCCTTCGGGAGGCAGAGCTCTCGGCCCGCCGGGCCGCAGCGCCTTCCAGGAGATGCTTGAGCTCTCCCTGGATTCGCCGACCCTCGGTGGTCGATGACTCCGGCATCGCGCGGAGGAGCATCGCCGCGGCTGCCAGGTCCTGGCCGGTCCCGCCGGATGCGGGTGGCGGCCTGTCCCTGGCCTCGTTGGCGATGCGGTGCTGGAGACCCTGGGGCAGGTGACGTATTTCTCCGGCCGGGGGTTGGCTTGCCCATATCTGCCCGGCGTCCCGGCGGATTGCCTCGAGCGCTCGTGCCCCCTCGTCGAGCCCGGCCTGCGCCCCGCGGACTTGCTCGAGCTGTGGGTCGTGACCCCCCGCCGGAACGGGGACCACAGCTAGCTCCCGCGGGATGTCGGCGCGA
Organism: Zea luxurians; assembly: GCA_029449295.1. Lineage (NCBI taxonomy): Eukaryota > Viridiplantae > Streptophyta > Magnoliopsida > Poales > Poaceae > Zea > Zea luxurians. Next base: position 15,049,829 of record JAOPSE010000052.1, on the reverse strand, counting down.
GGCGCTGGCCTTGGGGGATCACCATCCTCCGGCATGCCGAGACAGCTGCCTCCAGAGGGATCCCCTAGCTCGACGTGGAAACATTCGCGGCTCGGGCCGCAGTCCTTGTCGTCAAGGCTGCGGCTGCCGTCGGAACAGTCGGAAAGGCAGTAGTCGCATGCGGTCATGAAGTCCCGCATGGCACTGGGGTTGCCAGATCCGGAGAAATCCCAGCAGATGCTGGGGTCGTCATCTTCCTCGGACCCAGAGGGTCCATAGGTCGAGACGCCCGTCAATCGGTCCCAGGGCGACCGTACACGAAACCCCAGAGGGGTTGCACTCGCCTCAACGTGAGTGTCCGCCAAAGCGAGGTCGCCAGGCGGGTTGAGGTCGAGTCGAAATGACGAAAGATGGGGAACAGTCGGTACCTTTTTGTCGACGAGGAGCGATGAAGTCACGTCGGGGGCTGACCGCGCCGTCGTCTTGGGTACGAGGGCGACGTCCTGCAGGCCCTTCGTGAGCGTGCTGGCGTCGTCCATCTGCTCGGGGTCGACGTGTTGCGGGGGGATGGCGCTCGCCTTTGCCTCGAACGCGAGGGTGACGCCTAGCGTGTCCTCCGTTGGGGCACTGGGGATGTCGATTTGCTCGACAGCCGTCGGAGCGCAGCCTCCCGCTCGGCCCCGGTTGCCCCGCCTCCTCCTCCGATGGCGAGGGAGAGGATGGGGCGAGCTCGAAAGTTGTCCTTCCCCCACGCGGGAAAGACGTCGTCGGTTCCGCCGCCGGCGGGCGGACTGTCGACCGCCATTGTCGCTGCCGCATGGCGGTGGAAGGAGTACCATGTCGTAGCCGCTGTCGAGAGACATGAACTCGAGGCTCCCGAAACGGAGCACCGTCCCGGGTTGGGGAGGTCGTTGAAGACTGCCCATCTGGAGCTTGACGGGAAACTACTCGTCAACACGCAGCAGGCCCCTACCTGGCGCGCCAACTGTCGGCGTTTCGAGACCGGGGGGTCCCCGAGCCGACGAGTGAGAGTGCCGCGTGCCCCAGCCCAGATGGGTCGAGCGCGTGGGCGAGCGCGAAGGGGGGAAAGAGAGCGAGAGGTCGGTGGCCGGAGCCGGGTCGTGACGAGGGAGACGGAGATTCCCGCGGCCTTTCGTGTTCGCCCCGCGCCCAGGTCGGGTGCGCTTGCAGTAGGGGGTTACAAGCGTCCGCGCGGGTGAGGGGAGCGAGCGGCCCCAAGAGAGCGCCTGCCCCTGCCCCTCGTCCCTGCGAGGCCAACCTTCTCTAAGAAGGCCCTGGTCCTTCCTTTTATAGGCGTAAGGAGAGGATCCAGGTGTACAAATGGGGGTGTAGCAAGGTGCTACGTGTCTAGCGGGGGAGAGCTAGTGCCCTAAGTACATGCCAAGGTGGCAGCCGGAGAGATCTTGGCATCCTGTTAGTGTGGCGTCGTGGCTGTCGGAGAAGCAGTGGAGCTTGGCGGAGGGACAGTTGTTGGAACAGCTGTGCCCTTGCTGACGTCCTCCTGCTTTCGTAAGAGAGCTGGGAGCCGCCGTCGTCATGAGTCCAGTGGGGTGCCATCATTGCCTATCTGGCGGAGCTAGCCAGATGGGACGCCGGTCTTGTCCTCTGCGACCTGAGTCGGCTCGGGGTAGGGTGATGATGGCGCTTCCTGTTGACGTGGCGGACTCGTGCCCTAGGTCGGGCGTCGTGGAGGCTCCTCCGAAGCCGAGGTCGAGTCTGTCCTGCATGGCCGAGGCCGAACCTGAGCTCCCGGGTCGGGCGAGGCGGAGGTCGCTCGGCAGAGGCCAGGGCGGAGTCCGAGCCCTGGGTCGGGCGAAGCGGAGTTCATCGTCTTCTGGGGCCTTAGCCCGAGTCCGAGCCCTGGGTCGGGCGGAGCGGAGTTCGCCGTCTTCCGGGGCCTTAGCCCGAGTCCGAGCCCTGGGTCGGGCGGAGCGGAGTTCGCCGTCTTCCGGGGCCTTAGCCCGAGTCCGAGCCCTGGGTCGGGCGGAGCGGAGTTCGCCGTCTTCCGGGGCCTTAGCCCGAGTCCGAGCCCTGGGTCGGGCGGAGCTTCTTCTGGCGCTTTTGGCCAAGCCTGGCTACCCGTCAGTCTTACCTTTTGCGTTAAAGGCCCCAGTGATTTGGTCGGTCGGCGCGGTGATTTAGTCAGGGTTACTTCTTATCGAAGGCATTGCCTCGGGCGAGCCGGAGATGCGTCTGCCGTGAAAGAGGAGGCCTCGGGCGAGACGGAAACATCTCAGGGTCGGCTGCCCTCGCCCGAGGCTAGGCTCGGGCGTGGCGTGATCGAGTCGCTCGTATGGACTGATCCCTGACTTAATCAAACCCATCAGGCCTCTGCAGCTTTATGCTGATGGGGGTTACCAGCTGAGAATTAGGCGTCTTGAGGGCACCCCTAATTATGGTCCCCGACAGGTTGTTAGACACCCCTCAATTAAGGATGGTCTTGGCTTTAAGAGGGAAGTCAAGAACTTAACAAGCCATAAGGCTTCCATCTCCGCCAAGGAGAAAGGGAAGGCCCCTATGGCTAGTAGTGCTAAAAAGAACCATGCTTTCATGTACCATGATAGGAGACATTCTAGAAATGCTTATAGAAGTTATGATGCTTTTGATTCTCATGCCATGTTTGCTTCTAGTTCTTCTATTATGCATGATAGAAATTTAGCTAGGAAAAATGCCATGCCTAGAAGAAATGTTGTTCATTTTCCTAGAAAAGTAAACAATGAACCTTCTACAATTTTTCATACTTGCAATGCTTCCTTTGCTATTTGTAGAAAGGATAAGAAGGTAATTGCTAGGAAGTTAGGGGCAAGATGCAAGGGAGATAAAACTTGCATTTGGGTCCCTAAGACCATTGTGACTAACCTTGTAGGACCCAACAAGAGTTGGGTACCTAAAACCCAAGCCTAAATTTGCCTTGCAGGTTTATGCATCTGGGGGTTCAAGCTGGATTATCGACAGCGGATGCACAAACCACATGACGGGGGAGAAGAGGATGTTCACCTCCTACGTCAAGAACAAAGATTCCCAAGACTCAATCATATTCGGTGACGGGAATCAAGGCAAGGTGAAAGGGTTAGGAAAAATAGCTATTTCATCCGAGCATTCCATTTCCAATGTGTTTTTAGTTGAGTCGCTTGGATATAACTTGTTGTCTGTGAGTCAGCTTTGTAATATGGGATCTAATTGCTTATTCACAAATGTAGATGTGTCTATCTTTAGAAGATGTGATGGTTCACTAGCTTTTAAGGGTGTACTAGACGACAAACTTTATTTAGTTGATTTTGCAAAAGAGGAGGCCGGTCTAGATGCTTGCTTAATTGCTAAGACTTGCATGGGCTGGCTGTGGCATCGTCGTCTAGCACATGTGGGGATGAAGAACCTTCACAAACTTCTAAAGGGAGAACACGTGATAGGTCTAACTAATGTGCATTTCGAAAAAGATAGACCTTGTGCAGCTTGTCAAGCAGGTAAACAAGTGGGAAGTGCTCATCACATCAAGAACGTGATGACTACATCAAGACCTCTGGAGCTGCTGCATATGAATCTCTTCGGACCCGTCGCCTACCAAAGCATCGGGGGAAGTAAGTATGGTTTAGTAATTGTTGATGATTTTTCTCGCTTCACTTGGGTATTCTTTTTGCAGGATAAATCTGAAACCCAAGGGACCCTCAAGCGCTTCCTAAGGAGAGCTCAAAATGAGTTTGAGCTCAAGGTGAAGAAGATAAGGAGCGACAATGGGTCCAAGTTCAAGAACCTTCAAGTGGAGGAGTACCTTGAGGAGGAAGGGATCAAGCACGAGTTCTCCGCTCCCTACACACCACAGCAAAATGGTGTGGTAGAGAGGAAGAACAGGACGCTCATAGACATGGCAAGGACGATGCTTGGAGAGTTCAAGACCCCCGAGCGATTTTGGTCGGAAGCCGTGAACACGGCTTGCCACGCCATCAACCGGGTCTACCTTCACTGCCTCCTCAAGAAGACTTCGTATGAGCTTCTAACCAGTAACAAACCCAATGTGTCTTACTTTCGTGTATTTGGGAGCAAATGCTATATTCTAGTGAAGAAAGGTAGAAATTCTAAGTTTGCTCCCAAAGCTGTAGAAGGGTTTTTGTTAGGTTATGACTCAAATACAAAGGCGTATAGAGTCTTCAACAAATCATCGGGTTTGGTTGAAGTCTCTAGCGACGTTGTATTTGATGAGACTAATGGCTCTCCAAAAGAGCAAGTTCTTGATCTTGATGATGTAGATGAGAATGATGTTCCAATGGACGCGATTCGTACCATGGCGATTGGAGACGTGCGACCGCAGGAACTCAAGGAGCAAGATCAACCCTCTTCCTCAACAATGGTGCATCCCCCAACTCAAGATGATGAACAGGTTCATCAAGAGGAGGCGTGTGATCAAGGGGGAGCACAAGATGATCATGTGATGGAGGAAGAAGCAAAACCGTCACCTCCAACCCAAGTTCAAGCGACGATTCAAAGGAATCATCCCGTCGACCAAATTTTGGGTGACATTAGCAAGGGAGTAACTACTCGTTCTAGATTAGTTAATTTTTGTGAGCATTACTCCTTTGTCTCTTCTATTGAGCCTTTCAGGGTAGAAGAGGCCTTGCTAGATCCGGACTGGGTGTTGGCCATGCAAGAGGAGCTCAACAATTTCAAAAGAAATGAAGTTTGGACGCTGGTGCCTCGTCCCAAGCAAAACGTTGTGGGAACCAAGTGGGTGTTCCGCAACAAACAAGACGAGCATGGGGTGGTGACAAGGAACAAGGCTCGACTTGTGGCAAAAGGTTATGCCCAAGTCGCAGGTTTGGACTTTGAGGAGACTTTTGCTCCTGTGGCTAGGCTAGAGTCCATTCGCATTTTGCTAGCATATGCCGCTCATCATTCTTTTAGGTTGTTCCAAATGGATGTGAAGAGCGCTTTCCTCAACGGGCCAATCAAGGAGGAGGTGTACATGCAGCAACCCCCTGGCTTCGAGGATGAACGGTACCCCGACCACGTATGTAAGCTCTCTAAGGCGCTCTATGGACTTAAGCAAGCCCCAAGAGCATGGTATGAATGCCTTAGAGACTTTTTAATTGCTAATGCTTTCAAGGTTGGGAAAGTCGATCTGACTTTATTCACTAAGACTTGTGATGGTGATTTATTTGTGTGCCAAATTTATGTCGATGACATAATATTTGGTTCTACTAACCAAAAGTCTTGTGAAGAGTTTAGCAGGGTGATGACTCAGAAATTCGAGATGTCGATGATGGGCGAGTTGAACTACTTCCTTGGTTTCCAAGTGAAGCAACTCAAGGACGGCACCTTCATCTCCCAAACGAAGTATACGCAAGACTTGCTAAAGCGGTTTGGAATGAAGGACGCCAAGCCCGCAAAGACTCCAATGGGAACTGACGGACACGTCGACCTCAACAAGGGAGGTAAGTCCGTTGATCAAAAAGCATACCGGTCCATGATAGGTTCTTTGCTTGTATGCTTAGTGTATGCATGTGTGCTAGATTTCAATCCGGTCCAAGGGAGTGTCACTTAGTGGCCGTGAAGCAAATTCTTAGATATTTAGTCGCTACGCCTTGCTTCGGGATCTGGTATCCAAAGGGGTCTACCTTTGACTTAATTGGATATTCAGACTCCGATTATGCTGGATGTAAGGTCGATAGGAAGAGTACATCGGGGACGTGCCAATTCCTAGGAAGGTCCCTGGTGTCGTGGAGCTCTAAGAAACAAACCTCCGTTGCCCTATCCACCGCTGAGGCCGAGTATGTTGCCGCAGGCCAGTGTTGCGCGCAACTACTTTGGATGAGGCAAACCCTCCGGGACTTTGGCTACAACCTGAGCAAAGTTCCACTCCTATGTGACAATGAGAGTGCTATCCGCATAGCGGACAATCCTGTTGAGCACAGCCGCACAAAGCACATTGACATCCAGCATCACTTTTTGAGAGACCACCAACAAAAGGGAGATATCGAAGTGTTCTATATTAGCACCGAGAACCAGCTAGCCGATATCTTTACCAAGCCTTTAGATGAGAAGACCTTTTGCAGGCTACATAGTGAGCTAAATGTCTTAGATTCGCGGAACTTGGATTGATGTGTAGCATACATGTGTCTTATGCTTTGATCATGTTCTCTTATGTATTTTGTTGTTTATTTATGGTGCTCAAGTTGTACAAACACTCCCCGGACCTCAAAAGTCCATGTGTGAATGATGCACATATTTAGGGGGAGATGTGCTACAACTTGACCCTTTGAGACTAACCATGTGTTTGAGCTTGCTTGATTTAGCCTCAAAGGAGGATTGAAAGGGAAAAGGTGAACTTGGACCATGCAAGACTTCCACTGCACTCCGATGAGAGGGTAACTCACTCCAAGTTCATCTCCATATTCTTATTGCCTTTGTACTCTTATTTGAAGATTTTGGTGAGGCAATGGGATTCTAGGGCCAAGATTGATCCCGTTTTGGTGCTTGATGCCAAAGGGGGAGAAAATAAGGCCAAAGCAAGAAATGGATCAGCTACCACTTGAGGATTTTGAAAATAGTAGAATAGAGCTTTTGTTTTGTCAAAATCCTCTTATTGTCTCTTTTTGTCAAAAGTTGGTGAGAATGTTTGATTATGGGAAAAAGGGGGAGTTTTTGGATCTTTGATCAATTTCTCGTGGAATACCTCTCTTTATGTCTCTACAAGTGAATTTGACTTAGAGATAGGAAATCGAGTTTGATTTGCAAAAACAAACCAAGTGGTGGCAAAGTATGATCCAAATATGCCAAAATTGAATCAAAACAATTTGTGTTCTTATTTGCGTTGATTTTGCACTTCGTTTAGTTGCTTTATGTTGTGTTGGCATAAATCACCAAAAAGGAGGAGATTGAAAGGGAAATGTGCCCTTGGGCCATTTCTAAGTATTTTGGTGATTGAGTGCCAACACAAGTGCTTAATTGTTAATCTATGCAAAGTGATGGACAGAGTGGACATCAAGTCTAAAGGTATGTTTCTAGACTTAGTACATTGTTTGAAGAACTAATGTATTGTGTCTAAGTGCTGGAAACAGGAGAAATCACTTTGGAATAGAGATAGGTTTGTTCAGCCAAACTCTGCGCAGTCTGGGTGCACCGGACTGTCCGGTGGTGCACCGGACAGTGTTCGGTGCGCCAGGCTGGCGACTGTCAACTGGCTGCTCTCGGGAAGCGATCAACGGCGTACGGCTATAAATCACCGGACTATCCTGTGGTGCACCGGACTGTCCGGTGAGCCATTCACAGGCGAAGTCGTCACTCTCGGGAAGTGATTAACGACGTACGGCTATAATTCACCGGACTGTCCGGTGAACCAACGGTCAGCCAGGCCAATGGTCGACCGAGGATTCCGCGCGTGACACGTGGCAGAGCCAATGGTCACAAGGGGGCACCGGATTGTCCGGTGTGCACCGGACAGTGTCCGGTGCGCCAACGGCTCTGGATCTCCAACGGTCGGCTGCGCCACAGAAGGAAAGAAATCCGCACCGGACAGTGTCCGGTGGTGCACCGGACTGTCCGGTGCGCCAGGCGACAGAAGGCAAGAATTGCCTTCCTGGAATGCTCTCAACAGCTCCTAGCTGCCTTAGGGCTATAAAAGGGACCCCTAGGCGCATGGAGGATGAGACCAAGCATCCTTTGAGCATTGTTGACCACTCACACTTCATTCTTGCGCACTTGTTCGACATTCTTAGTGATTTGAGCTCCGTTCTAGTGAGAACCTCGTGATATTCTTTTGAGCTCAAGTCTGGGTCTTGTGTGTGCGTATTTGCTGTGATTTTGTGTCTTCTGTGCGTTGCTCATCCCTCCCTTACTCCGTGCTTCTTTGTGAACATCAAAGTGTAAGGGCGAGAGGCTCCAAGTTGTGGAGATTCCTCGCGAGCGGGATATAGTAAACAAAGCAAAACACCGTGGTATTCAAGTGGGTCTTTGGACCGCTTGAGAGGGGTTGATTGAAACCCTCGTCCGTTGGGACGCCACAACGTGGAAGTAGGCAAGTTTTGTACTTGGCCGAACCATGTGATAAACCATTGAGTCTATCTGTGTTGATCTTCTTGTGGTTGTTGTGTTTTGCAAGAACTCCTCTCTGACCACTTGGCTTAATTGTGCTAACCCCTAATCAAGCTTTGTGGATTAAGTTTCAAGTTTTTACAGGATCACCTATTCACCCCCCCTCTAGGTGCTCTCAGAGGTCACCATCAACACCCCTGTATGCCCCCACGAAAGGCCCCACTACCATATGGGGCTAGTTAGTGGCAGACCTAGGATTTAGAGATAGTCTACGCGGGATTACCCTATGATCATTAATGCATGTGCCTTTGCCCTGTACATGCTATGCTGCTTTCTTGCTTCTATGTATCATGTTTGCATCTATATATTAGAATCGGTGAGGCAGCCGAGACCATCGCCTGAGGTGCCTAGGTTTTGGGTCCGATTCTGGGGTCAGACAACCTCAGTCGTGAGAGGACCTCAACATCAGGGTCTCTATAGTGAGCCGTGTATCGAGAAAGATGGGACAGTGCACCATATCGAGTGTATGCCTATACACACTGGCAGGTGACGCATGGCTTATGATGACAGGCAAAGTAGTGCCACACACGATCGCACCATGAGACTGACTCGCTGAATTTGCTACCCACTACTACAAAGACATTAGCAATGGACTCGCTATAGGGACCTGTATGACGGACAAGCAAGGCGGTATGCCATGTAGGGAGTAAGGCTACACATGACCCTACGGACAACCTCAGAGATACCATGTCAACCCAGGGCAGTAGATCTCTCTCTCTCTCTAGTAGAAAACAGGTCTCCTCTGTAGGGTTCTCCTTGTAGCTATAAAAGGGAAGGTCCCCTTCCTCCTATACACACGCACAAGTTGTAACACAGTCCTCAATCAATACTATGATCAACACTACACTAGACTAGAGCGCAAGCCTGAACTAGTATAACTCCTTGTCTCAGACCCCCTCTTTTGGAATCCTAGAGATTCATCATTCAGAGTGAGTCCGTGCTAGCATCCCCACCGAACACAAATTCTATTGTCCCCTGGTTTCCAAAACAACGACAGTCACTCTCCCTAAAAAATGGACGCATACATGTATGATTTAATGTTCCACTTAAAAATAACATATACTAAACTGAGTACCAAAATTGAAAATCAATTTCACCATTGCATTTGTCACGATGAAAGCTTCAAAACTAGATCTCACTTACATATTTATCTCAATGTTTTATCAATGTTAGTGATTGTAGTTATCAGTGTCAATCATAACATAAATACTCGGTCATTCCATCTTGTAGCCCTAGTCATTCATGAGAATTACTGAGATAACAATCATTTAGTGAGTCAGTCATTCTACAAATAACGGGCACTACAAAAAAGTAAGTGAACAAACTCAGTCATTCTAGAATACTCAGTCACCCACCTTTTTAGCCTTAGTCATTCATGAGAACAACTAAGATAAGAGTCATTAATAGGCTGTTTGGTTTTAGAAATGAGCTAGTCCATCATCTTCTCACTCCTCATTTTTTTTGTTTGGTTTGTGGAATGAAATGAGTTGATCCATCATCACCTCATTCCTCATAGTTAGTTAGTTAGTACTAATATGAGGAATGAGGTCATCCCATCAAATTTGAGGAATGGACCCATGATGCACCACCATATTTTGCAAACCAAACACCCCATAAGTGTGTTAGTCATTTTAAAAAATAGGTATTACATGAAATAAAGTGAACAAACTCAACCATTCTATGAATACCTAGTCATTTCATCTTTTAACATATGTCATTCATGACAATGACTGAGATATGAGTCATTTAGTGAGATGATTATTCAATAAAAAACAAGCTTTATATGAAAAGTAGTGAACAAACTCAGTCGTTCTATTAATACTTAGTCATTCCATGTTTTAGCCTCAGTCATTCGACTGAGAGAAGTCATTTTAGTAGATCAGTCATTCAAAAAACATGCATTACAAGAGAGTGAACAAACTCAATCATTCTATAACAACTCAGTGATTCCATTTTTTTAATTATAGGCGGCTGGACAGTCGAGGAGCGCAAGGTAAGAGGTAAGAGAAATGGGCTGAGGAGGCATCCAGTTTCGTGTATGCGTAAAGTGGATTTGCCCTCGTCGTTAGTTTGTGTATATTAAAGGCATCCAGTTTAGGAACTAAGATGTCTGTTGTAGTATATATTGCAACTTTTATTTTTTATGAAAAAATAAAAGATGATTTCAAGGACGTGGACTCTATTGCGAGAAGCTTTGACTATATAGGGTCGGACGTATAAGTTTTGCAGGAATAAATGCACAAAAAGTGACTAGGAGCATGATGTAAGCTGCACAATTCGAGCAAGAAGCCATCACAAGCTGACGATGAACAAGAGGAGACGCGCGAATGCGCGATGTAAATCTCGTTCAAGCGGGATGCCACTGCCATGAGCGAAGGGCCCAGTTTTCCTTGTCGTTCTCGAGAGAATTTTTCGTGCAATAAGACATGAACCAACTCATCAACCAATTTGGTGAGATGTGATAAAAGCCTAAATCCTTAATTTATGAGTAATTGTATTACTTATACTATGCAAGGGTACCAAATTCCTCACCTAAATAACCAGACATCTTTCTATTACAGTAGAAGATCAATCTAGGCCCTTGATTATTTAGCATGATATATTAGTTAAACAGGGTCATTGTCCCTCAAGTAAGCATTCCTTGATTCTGCCATCTTTATTCATCATTCCAGTTAGATCATCAAGCATTTTGTAGATGCTCAGAGCGTCCGGATGATGTGTGTCCTGTACAACAAATACGCTTTGTTTGTTACCCACTGTGATCCAACTACACCCTGGAAATTTCATCACCCCTTTTTCTCGCATTGCTTCTCTGGCTACTTTGGCTTCAACCCAGTTACCAGCCGCAGCATGCAAGCTTGAAAGGAACACGTACGTGGATGAGCTTTGTGGTTCCATCTCAACAAGTTTCTTTGCTGCAACTTTCCCTCTCTCTTCATCCTTGTGCATTTGACATGCTGCAAGGTATGTAGCCCAGATCACACCATCAGCTCTGAATGGTAACTGGTCAATAACTTCTTGAGCCTTTTGAAGGTGACCACCACGCCCAAGTAGATCAATGAGACATGCATAGTGATCTACTCTGGGTACTATACCATAAACTTGGCTCATAGAATCGAAGAAATGTAAGCCTTCGGAAATTAAACCAGCATGGCTACAAGCAATGAGAACACCAAGGAGTGTGACATCATCAGGCTTTATTTGTGATTCTTGCATCTTCTGGAAGAGAAGAAGTGCCTCATTTGCATAACCATTTTTCGCAAAACCAACAATCATGGAGTTCCATGGCATTATATTTTGCCTGTTTTTCAATTCCTTGAAGATTTCAAAGGAAGAAATAACATCCCCACACTTGGAGTACATGTCCATGAGGGCACTGGTTGCAGTTTCATAGGAAACAAAACCAGATTTTACAATGAGGCCATGTATCTCTTTTCCATCTGTAAGAGCTGCCATCTCAGAACAAGCTTTCAGAACACTAGTGAATGTGGCCTCATCTGAACGAACATCATAACTGCGCATTCTCCAAAACATCACCAAAGATTGAACACTGTAACCATTTTGAGCATACCCTGAAATAGTAGCTGTCCACTCAACCAGGTTTTTGTGATCTGGCACCTCCTCTAAGAGTTTGTTTGCATCCTCAAGCAATTTGCACTTCAAATATATTCCAACCAGAGAGATGCCAAGTGAAGTATCCTGATTCAAAATAGCAGATTTCAGTGTGTAACAATGGACTTGTTTACCAATTACTGAACTGACAGGTCTAGTACACCCTGAAAGAATGCTTGTAAATGTGAAGTTAGACGGCTTGAAACCATCTTTTAGCACTTGCTGAAATAACTCTATGGCTTCATCTTCTCTATTGTTCTGCACAAGACCTGTAATTAGCGCATTTATTGGAACTATGCTGCTTGCGTCTACATGTGCCAAAACCTTCCTAGAAGATTCTACATCTCCAAACTTTGAATACAGGTCAATCAGAGAGCTGCCAACAGCATGGTTTGAGCAGACATTGTACTTGATAGATGCGGAATGAATCTGCTTTCCAGTCTCAATAGCCCAAATGTTGGAACAGGCATTAATTGCAGTTGCAAAAGAAACCTCATCTAGTGCTATACCATAGAACTTCATCCTTTTAAGCATATTGATAGCTTCTCCCTCCTCTTCATTATGTGCAAGTCCAACTATAAGAGCATTCCAGGATACGCTATCCTTAACTGGAATGAGACTGAATAGTGCTTTTGCAACGTCAATTGCTCCAAGTTTTGAGTACATATCTAGCATTGCATTAGCAACAAACAAGTCTGCATCCATGCTGTTCTTGATTGTTATACAGTGTACCTGCCTACCTAAATCAAGTGAATACAAGTTAATGCACGCGCCAAGGACACTCACAAATGTAAAATCATCAGCCTCAAGATCAGCTCTCCTCATATACTGAAACATCTGAATGGTCTCTTCTTGGAGCTCATTTTGAACAAACCCATAAAGGATAGCATTCCACATGACAATGTTCTTTTCAGTGGAGAAGTCAAACACCTTCTTTGCATCAGAGATGCAGCCATGTTTCACATACAGGTTGATGAGTGAACTGCCCACAAAAACATTTGCATCTAAGCCATGCTTTACTGCCGTTGCATGTATCTGCCGACCTTCATCAAACGCTGTCATGTTGGCTGCTGCACTTAGAATGCTCGCAAAAGTGGACCTAGTTGGCATCAATCCCTGTTTCTTCATATCCTTATACAGGCCAAACACTTCACTGTCAAGACCACTTTGTGAGTAACTTGCGATGACAGCATTCCAAGCAACCGTGCTCGTCATCCGTATCCTCTTCAGTAGAGTTCTAGCGTCGCCCAATCTGCCCATGCTTGCAAGAGTGGAAATGATGGTAACACACGTTACCTGGTCTGGGACAGAGCCCATCTTCTCCATCCTGGAAAACAAAGCTAGCGCTTGCTGGTAGCGTCCAACCCGATGGTAGCCCGCAATCATGCTTGTCCAGCATATTGTGTCAGGGCAAGCAATCCCATCAAACATCCTCCTTGCATCATCGACCTCACCGCATTTGGCATACATGTCCACCAGACCCGCCTGACAGAAGACACTCGAGCAGAACCCGCTCTTCAGCACGTCACAATGCACCTGCCTGCCGTGCTCGAGGGCACCCAGCCGCGAACACGCGGACAGAACCACCGCAATGCCAAACTGGTCCGGCGTGCTACCAATGGAACACCTGATACGCTGGAACGCATCGAGAACATCCCGAGGGGACCCTGACCGAGCGTGGCAGGACAGCACCGAGCTCGCCGCCGCGCTTGACGCTGGAGCCCCGGTGCAGCAGGCCAGCGCGCGCCAGGCGTAGCCCACGCGGCCGGACCTGCCGTACAGGTCGACGAGCGTGTCGCCGAGGCGACCCCGGAGGGGCAGGCCGAGGCGCAAGATCCGTGCGTGCAGGACCCCGCATGCCCGCGCCTGATGGGTTCGGTGAAGACCTGCGTCGAACGGGTGGTGGGCGTGTCGGCACTCCCGGGAGAGCGACGCGAGGAGGGTAGTGTAGTAGGTCGTGGGGTGGAGCTTACCCGCCGCCTTCGAAGTTGCCGGAAAGAAGCGGAGAGGATGCTGCTCGGGCCACGGCTTAGGCGCAGCGCGGACGAGGGCGGCGGAAGCGGAATGCATGTGCGCACGGCCGCGGCCGCCGCATGTGCCGTCCGTTCGGTTTTTGAGTGGTCGACGGAAGAATTTTGCAAACGTGGCTTTCAGACATTTGGCACCGCCATCGCGGCAATTAAAATCGTGGCATTATAATTGTCGGTGTTTCGACCCCGGGGTCTCTGGACCGACGAGTAAATTGTCGCTGCGTGTCCCAGTCCAGATGGGTCGGCGCGAGACGGAGACACAAGGGGAAAAAAACAGTAAGGGGAACCGCGGCCTCGTGTTGTCCTGCGCCCAATGCGGATGCGCTTGCAGTAGGGGTTACAAGCGTTCGCGAGGGAGAGAGGGGGCGTGAGACTGCGCGTCAACCCGTTAAAATCGTGGCATTATAATTGTCGGTGTTTCGACCCCGGGGTCTCTGGACCGACGAGTAAATTGTCGCTGCGTGTCCCAGTCCAGATGGGTCGGCGCGAGACGGAGACACAAGGGGGAAAAACAGTAAGGGGAACCGCGGCCTCGTGTTGTCCTGCGCCCAATGCGGATGCGCTTGCAGTAGGGGTTACAAGCGTTCGCGAGGGAGAGAGAGAGGGGGCGTGAGACTGCGCGTCAACCCGTTCTCCCGCGCGGCCACCTCCTCATACGAGGGCCCTGGATCTTCCTTTTATAGACGTAAGGAGAGGATCCAGGTGTACAACGGGGGGTGTAGCAGTGTGATAACGTGTCTAGCAGAGAGGAGCCAGAGCCCTATGTACATGCCGACGTGGCTGTCGGAGAGGTGTTGGAGCCCTGTTCATGTGGCGTCGTGACTGTCGGAGGAGCGCTTGAGCCCTGTTGAAGCACAACTGTCAGGGCTGTCGGATCCTTGCTGACGTCTCCTTGCTTCCGTAAGGGGCTGAGAACCGCCGTCGTCATGGAGCACGTGGGGTGCCATCATTACTTGTTTTACCGGGGCGAGCCAGATGGGACGCCGGTCTTGTTCCCCGTAGCCTAGGCTAGCCTGGGCTAGCTAGGGGTAGGGTAATGATGGCCCCCCTTGTGGCATGGTCGGTCCGAGCGAGGTGGTGACTCCTCCGAGGTCGAGGTTGAGTCCGAGCCCGGGGGTCGGGCGAGGCGGAGACCGTCGTCCGGGGTCGAGGTTGAGCCCGAGCCCTGGGGTCGGACGAGGCGGAGACCGTCGTCCGGGGTCGAGGTTGAGCCCGAGCCCGGGGGTCGGGCGAGGCAGAGACCGTCGTCCGGGATCGAGGTTGAGCCCGAGCCCGGGGGTCAGGCGAGGCGGAGACCGCCTTCTGAGTCGAGGTTGAGTCCGAGCCCGGGTTGTCGGGTGAGGCGAAGAACGCCTTCTGAGTCGAGGTTGAGTCCGAGCCCGGGGGTCGGGCGAGGCGGAGATTCCTATGGCGCCCAAGGCTTGACTTGGCTGCTGACAGCCTCACCCTGGCAGGTGGCACAGCAGTCGGAGCAGCGCAGGCGGCACTATTTTCCTGTCAGGTCAGTCAGTGGAGGGGCGAAGTGACTGCGGTCACTTCGGCCTTGTCGACTGGAGAGCTCGCGTCAGGATAAGGTGTCAGACGATCCTTGCATTAAATGCTCCTGCGATCCGGTCGGCTGGCGAGGCGATCTGGCCAAGGTTGCTTCTCCGTGAAGCCTGCCCGAGCTGGGCCTCGGGCGAGTCGAAGGTGCGTCCGTTGCTTTGAGGAGACCCTTGAGTGGAGATCGTGTCCCTTGAGTGGACGGAGCCTTTGACCGGTATTGCGCCTCATTGCAAAGGTCTACCGTTCCTGCTCGAGGCTGGGCTCGGATGAGGCGAGATCGTGTCCCTTGAGTGGACGGAGCCTTTGACCGGTATTGCGCCCATCAGGCCTTTGCAGCTTTGTGCTGATGGGGGTTACCAGTTGAGATTAGGAGCCTTCGGGGTACCCCTAATTACGGTCCCCGACAGTAGCCCCCGAGCCTCAAAGGGAGTGTGGGTACTCGCTTGGAGGCTTTGCCACACTTTTTGCAAGGGGACCGGCCTTTCTCGGTTGCATTTTGTTCCGGTGGGTGCGCGCGAGCGCACCCGCCAGGTGTAGCCCCCGAGGCCTCGGAGGAGTGGTTTGACTCCTTCGAGGTCTTAGTGCCTTTCGTGATGGCTTCGGCCGGTCTGGTTGTTCCCTCATGCGAACTGGTCGTTGCCCGGGTGCATAGTCAGGTTCCGAGTTCTCGGGCTGGTATGTTGACGCTGTCAACGGTTTGGCCGGAGCCGGGTTCGCGAGAGCAGCCCCCGAGCCTCTGCACAGGGCGAGAGGACGGTCAAGGGCAGACTCGGCTTTTTTCATATGCCTCTGCGTCGCCTTTCCGCAAGGAGGGGGGAAAGCGCCATGTTGCCCTCGGAGGGCGCCGAACATGGTGTCTCCAGTGAGTTGCTAACGGGTGATCCGAGTGGACGTCCGTGCCCCGTTCGATAAGGGTCGGCTAGAGGCCCAGAGGCGCGCTCCAAAAGTACCTGCAGGTGATTTGCCAGACCCGGTCCCGTTCGATAGGGTCCGAGGGCTCGATGCCTCCCTCTGATGGGATTCCGTTACAGAATCGCTCCTGCTGGTCTCGGAAATGTCCTAGGGTACCTCGGGAGCGTAGCCCAAGCCTTGGTTATGTATCGAACGTACCTAGAGTCATCCCTCACTCTGCGTGCTCTGGGGCGACTGTCGAACCTAAAAGTCGCCTAGAGGGGGGTGAATAGGGCGAGACTGAAATTTACAAAATTAATCACAACTACAAGCCGGGTTAGCGTTAGAAATAATAATGACTCTGAAAGAGAGGGCGCAAAACAAATCGCAAGCGAATGAAGAGTATGACGCGCGGATTTGTTTTACCAAGGTTCGGTTCTCACGAACCTACTCCCCGTTGAGGTGGTCACAAAGACCGGGTCTCTTTCAACCCTTTCCCTCTCTCAAACGGTCCCTCGGACCGAGTGAGCTTTTCTTCTCAAATCAAACCGGGAACAAAACTTCCCCGCAAGGACCACCACACAATTGGTGTCTCTTGCCTCGGTTACAATGGAGTTTTGATCACAAGAACAAGTGAGAAAGAAAAGAAGCAATCCAAGCGCAAGAGCTCAAAAGAACACGGCAAATCTCTCTCGCTAATTACTAAAGCATTGTGTGGAATTGGAGAGGATTTGATCACTTGGGTGTGTCTAGAATTGAATGCCTAGCTCTTGTAAGTGGTTGAGAAGTGGAAAACTTGGATGACTTGAATGTGGGGGTGGTTGGGGGTATTTATAGCCCCAACCACCAAACTAGCCGTTTGGGTGGAGGCTGTCTGTTGTATGGTGCACCGGACAGTCCGGTGCACACCGGACATGTCCGGTGCGCCAGCCACGTCACCCGAACGTTAGGGTTCCAACCGTTGGAGCTCTGACTGCTGGGCCCGCCTGGATGTCTGGTGGCGCACCGGACATGTACTGTAGAGTGTCCGGTGCGCCTCTTCGCGCGTGCCTGACTTCTGCGCGCTCTGGCGCGCATTTAATGCGCCTGCAGGTGACCGTTGGCGCCGAAGTAGCCGTTGTTCCGCTGTTGCACCGGACAGTCCGGTGAATTATAGCGGAGTAGCCGTTGCGAATTCCCGAAGCTGGCGAGTTCAGAGTCGCTTCATTCCTGGAGCACCGGACACTGTCCGGTGTACACCGGACAGTCCGGTGAATTATAGCGGAGCGACTCTGCGTTTTCCCGAAGGTGAGGAGTTCAGCGTGTGGATAAACCTGGTGCACCGGACATGTCCGGTGGTACACCGGACAGTCCGGTGCGCCAGACCAGGGTGCCTTCGGTTGTCCCTTTGCTCTTTTTGTTGAACCCTTTTTTTAGTCTTTTTATTTGCTTATTGTGAACCTTTGGTACCTGTATAACTTATAGACTTGGGCAAACTAGTTAGTCCAATTATTTGTGTTGGGCAATTCAACCACCAAAATCAATTTAGGAATATAGGTGTAAGCCTAATTCCCTTTCAATCTCCCCCTTTTTGGTGATTGATGCCAACACAAACCAAAGCAAATATAGAAGTGCATAATTTGAACTAGTTTGCATATGCAAGTGCAAAGGTTACTTAGAATTGAGCCAATAAAGAATTACTTACTAGATATGCATGGATTGTTTATTTTTAACATTTTGGACCACGCTTGCACCACATGTTTTGTTTTTGCAAAATTCTTTTTGTAAATCCTTTTCAAAATCCTTTTGCAATATAGTCAAAGGTAAATGAATACGATTTTGCGAAGCATTCTCAAGTCTTGAAATTTTCTCCCCTTGTTTCAAATGCTTTTCCTTTGACTAAACAAAACTCCCCCTCAATAAATTCTCCTCTTAGTGTTCAAGAGGGTTTTAAGACATCAATTTTTGAAAATACTACTTGCTCCCCCTTTTTGAACACAATAAGATACCAATTTGAAATTCACCAATTGAAACTCATTTTAAAATTAGGGTGGTGGTGCGATCGTGTGATCCTTTTGCTTTGGGCTCATACTTTCTCCCCCTTTGGCATGAATCGCCAAAAACGGATACTTTGAGTGAGATATAAGCCCTTTGATAACCACTTTCTCCCCTTTGGCAAATAAAACATATGAGTGAAGATTATACCAAATACGGAGAGATGCCCGGAGTGACGGCGAAGGATGAGTAGTAGAGTGGAGTGGAAGCCTTTGTCTTCGCCGAAGACTCCAATTCCCTTTCAATACACCTATGACTTGGTTTCAAATTCACTTGAAAACACATTAGTCATAGCATATAAAAAGAGACATGATCAAAGGTATACTTATGAGCTATGTGTGCAAATTAGCAAAAGAAATTTCTAGAATCAAGAATATTGAGCTCATGCCTAAGTTTGGTAAAAGTTTGTTCATCTAGTGGCTTGGTAAAGATATCGGCTAATTGATCTTTAGTATTAATATATGCAATCTCGATATCCCCCTTTTGTTGGTGATCCCTAAGAAAATGATACCGAATGGCTATGTGTTTAGTGCGGCTATGTTCAACGGGATTATCCGCCATGCGGATTGCACTCTCATTATCACATAGGAGAGGAACTTTGGTTAATTTGTAACCATAGTCCCGCAGGGTTTGCCTCATCCAAAGCAATTGCGCGCAACAGTGGCCTGCGGCAATATACTCGGCTTCGGCGGTAGAAAGAGCGACCGAATTTTGCTTCTTGGAAGCCCAAGACACCAAGGATCTTCCCAAGAACTGGCAAGTCCCCGATGTGCTCTTTCTATTAATCTTGCACCCCGCCCAATCAGCATCGGAATAACCAATTAAATCAAATGTGGATCCCCGAGGGTACCAAAGCCCAAACTTAGGAGTATAAGACAAATATCTCAAGATTCGTTTTACGGCCGTAAGATGAGATTCCTTAGGGTCGGCTTAGAATCTTGCACACATGCATACGGAAAGCATAATGTCCGGTCGAGATGCACATAAATAAAGTAATGAACCTATCATCGACCGGTATACCTTTTGATCGACGGATTTACCTCCCGTGTCGAGGTCGAGATGCCCATTGGTTCCCATGGGTGTCTTGATGGGCTTGGCATCCTTCATTCCAAACTTGGTTAGAATGTCTTGAGTATACTTCTTTTGGCTAATGAAGGTGCCTTCTTGGAGTTGCTTCACTTGAAATCCTAAGAAATACTTCAACTCCCCCATCATTGACATCTAGAATTTATGTGTCATGATCCTACTAAATTCTTTACATGTAGATTCGTTAGTAGACCCAAATATGATATCATCAACATAAATTTGGCATACAAACAAATCATTGTCAAGAGTTTTAGTGAATAAAGTAGGATCGGCCTTGCCGACTTTGAAGCCATTAGCAATAAGGAAATCTCTTAGGCATTCATACCATGCTCTTGGGGCTTGCTTGAGCCCATAAAGCGCCTTAGAGAGCCTATAGACATGGTTAGGGTACTCACTGTCTTCAAAGCCGGGAGGTTGCTCAACGTAGACCTCTTCCTTGATTGGTTCGTTGAGGAAGGCACTCTTCACATCCATTTGGTAAAGCTTGAAGCCATGGTAAGTAGCATAGGCCAATAATATGCGAATGGACTCAAGCCTAGCTACGGGTGCATAGGTTTCACCGAAATCCAAACCTTCGACTTGGGAGTATCCCTTGGCCACAAGTCAGGCTTTGTTCCTTGTCACCACACCATGCTCATCTTGCTTGTTGCGGAAGACCCACTTTGTTCCTACAACATTTTGATTAGGACGTGTAACAAAATGCCATACCTCATTCCTAGTGAAATTGTTGAGCTCCTCTTGCATCGCCATCACCCAATCCGAATCTTGAAGTGCTTCCTCTACCCTGTGTGGCTCAATAGAGGAAACAAACGAGTAATGCTCACAAAAATGTGCAACACGAGATCTAGTGGTTACCCCCTTATGAATGTCGCCGAGGATGGTGTCGACGGGGTGATCTCGTTGGATTGCTTGGTGGACTTTTGGGTGTGGCGGCCTTGGTTCTTCATCCTCCTTGTCTTGATCATTTGTATCTCCCCCTTGATCATTGCCGTCATCTTGAGGTGGCTCATCTCTTTGATCTACTCCTTCATCAACTTGAGTCTCATCCTCATTTTGAGTTGGTGGAGATGCTTGAGTGGAGGAGGATGGTTGATCTTGTGCATTTGGAGGCTCTTCGGATTCTTTAGGACACACATCCCCAATGGACATGTTCTTTAGCGCGATGCATGGAGCCTCTTCATCACCTATCTCATCAAGATCAACTTGCTCTACTTGAGAGCCGTTAGTCTCATCAAACACAACGTCACAAGAAACTTCAACTAGTCCTGAGGACTTGTTAAAGACTCTATATGCCCTTGTGTTTGAATCATATCATAGTAAAAAGCCTTCTACAGTCTTAGGAGCAAATTTAGATTTTCTACTTCTTTTAATAAGAATAAAGCATTTGCTACCAAAGACTCTAAAATATGAAATGTTGGGCTTTTTACCGGTAAGGAGTTCGTATGATGTCTTCTTGAGGATTCGGTGTAGGTATAACCGGTTGATGGCGTAGCAAGCGGTGTTAACCGCCTCGGCCCAAAACTGATCCGGCGTCTTGTACTCATCAAGCATGGTTCTTGCCATGTCCAATAGAGTTCTATTCTTCCTCTCCACTACACCATTTTGTTGTGGGGTGTAGGGAGAAGAGAACTCATGCTTGATACCCTCCTCCTCAAGGAAGCCTTCAATTTGAGAATTCTTGAACTCCGTCCCGTTGTCGCTTCTAATTTTCTTGATCCTTAAGCCGAACTCGTTTTGAGCCTGTCTCAAGAATTCCTTTAAGGTCTCTTGGGTTTGAGATTTTTCCTGCAAAAAGAATACCCAAGTGAAGCGAGAATAATCATCCACAATAACTAGACAGTACTTACTCCCGCCGATGCTTGTGCAAGCTATCGGGCCGAATAGATCCATGTGTAGGAGCTTCAGTGGCCTATCAGTTGTCAAGATGTTCTTGTGTGGATGATGAGTGCCAACTTGCTTCCCGGCTTGGCATGCGCTACAAATCCTGTCTTTCTCAAAATGAACATTTGTTAATCCTAAAATGTGCTCTCCCTTTAGAAGCTTATGAAGATTCTTCATTCCAACATGGGCTAGTCGGTGGTGCCAGAGCCAACCCATGTTAGTCTTAGCAATTAAGCAAGTGTCGAGTTCAGCTCTATCAAAATCTACCAAGTATAGCTGACCCTCTAACACTCCCTTAAATGCTATTGAATCATCACTTCTTCTAAAGACAGTGACACCTACATTAGTAAATAGACAGTTGTAGCCCATTTGACATAATTGGGATACGGAAAGCAAATTGTAATCTAATGAATCAACAAGAAAAACATTGGAAATGGAATGGTCAGGAGATATAGCTATTTTACCCAAACCTTTGACCAAACCTTGGTTTCCATCCCCGAATGTGATAGCTCGTTGGGAATCTTGGTTTTTCTCGTAGGAGGAGAACATCTTCTTCTCCCCCGTCATGTGGTTTGTGCACCCGCTGTCGATGATCCAACTTGAGCCCCCGGATGCATGAACCTACAAAACAAGTTTAGTTCTTGACTTTAGGTACCCAAACGGTTTTGGGTCCTTTGGCATTAGAAACAAGAACTTTGGGTACCCAAACACAAGTCTTGGAGCCCTTGTGTTTGCCCCCAACAAACTTGGCAACTACCTTGCCGGATTTGTTAGTAAGCACATAAGATGCATCAAAAGTTTTAAATGAAATGCTATGATCATTTGATGCACTAGGAGTTTTCTTCTTAGGCAACTTAGCATGGGTTGGTTGCCTAGAGCTAGATGTCTCACCCTTATTGTAACACCCTTAAAAATAAATGATAATCGTAGTACCTTAAATTAGATCAAAATATTAAAAAATATATGATCCAAAAAATACATAGTTGACACTATTAAGTTGACCAAATTTAGATTCGAAATTCTGAAACTAAAGACTTCATTAAAACCTATAAAAGAAATAAACACGAAGATCCTTAATTAATTATTGGAGGAAACCTTAAAAGTAAACATATTTTTTAATAAATATTAATCTTTTGAACAAACTTTTTATATATAAAAAAGTGTAGTGCATAATTGAACAATTGCCTACGCAAATGAACAAAGAAATCAATATAGTATATACCTATATTCGAATATATTTGCATTCATGCGGAGTTTCGGATCTGTGCATTTTAACTTGAGGATGAAATTCAAAACAGATTTGGATTTGAATTTGAAGTGAAATTGAAATAGAAATAAAACATTAAAAAAAAAGAAGAAAAGAGAGCTCGCTCAGCCATCACTAATCACATCCCAAAATGCTCTACCACGTTTTCTTTTTCTCTAGCCACAATCGCATCAACGTGGCCTCATGCTTACCTGACCAAACAAAACCAGCAACGTCTTTGTGTCTGTACACGTGGGGCCCTATCATCAGTTATCTCTTCCACGCCGTAACAAACTATTCAACAAACGTAGCGGACGCCGTATTCGCCGTATAGTTAGGAACCGAACGCTATCTCTGTGTATATAAAGCTGCTAGTGCTAGTATTCCATCAGCGAATCTACCCCATAGTTGCCGTATTGCAAAGACCGAGGAGGACACCAACACCAAGCGAGCTATGGGAGCAGAGAGATCAACATCGAGGCGATGCCGCTATTGGTCAACTCGAGCATCAATGGGTTGCTGCCACCATGGAGTTGCTAGGAAGGTCCACCAAACCACGCAAAGTTCGCGGGTCACGAAGGCCGATCTGGGATTAGCGAATCCGTCGTCGTAGCCCAGGCGCCGTTGTCAGGCTGCTGCTCTACGTGGGCACGGTTCCAATCGCCGTAATCCGCGGTAAGAGTTTCAACATGTACTTCAGGATCTTTGTAGGAGCGACTTGCACCTTTCGGGCGAGGATATGGGGTGCCGGAGAAACGTGTCGACGCAAAGGTCTCTGCTTGGCTGTTGGACGTGGGTGAAGATAGAAGATGGCCACATCTAGATCCCATATTTTACATTTATTTGACCCTAATTCTTTATGTGACCTCGATATAACCATTCAGATCACGTCATGTCACCTATTTCTATATATGGCCCTACTAATTTATTAAAAATATGATATATTTTAGGTTAAATAATTTGTTTTAATCTGTTCAAGTTGCATTAAGTTCATATTAATTTTGCGTACTTAGTAATAACATTATTTTAATTATGCCACATGTTTTAATTAATTAATTGATTGATTATTTGTAAGTTAATGTTAATTAGCTAGGTAATCTAGTTAATCTACGCATTTTATAAATAATAGTTAAAGTGATTAATACCAACTCAAATATTTTAATTTTATACCTGCTTAGTTTCAATGTAATATCTGTTAGATCCCGTCTATTAGATTTATTGTGCCTGAAATGTCGTTTAATCCATAAATTCTTCGTTTTAACTTCGATCTCGAACCCACGATCTCGTAGCGACGCGTAGAATATTATTACGCAGTTTATGCTTATGTTTGGTGTGATGTTAATTTTGCATATACTATGTTTGTTTGTATTGCTACGAATAGCAGTGAGGTCACGAGAATCTGAAGATCATCTTGGTACCTGGAACCTCAAGTCCCAGGCAAGTTGTGCCCTTGATCACTTCTTTTTACCCACTCATGTTCTAATTAATCATGATGATCTGCATAGGTTAATTTTGATGGGACCCAATAGGATACCCTAGTTTGACTATCTTTATACCTTGTTCACCACTGAATTTCTGGGTAGTACCTGCTATTGCTTTATGTGGTTTTGGGTATAGAGATAGATATTATTCATGATTATCTTTTATTATTAGTTATTATTTACTGTTCATGATAAGATCATTATGTTAATTGGAACATGGAGAACCACCCGGGAAAACAGTGCTACCACAAGGGTTTAATGGGACGCCCTTGGCCAACTAACTAGGAAAGCTAGTGGAAGACTACCTTACCCGAAAGGGGCAAGGGCAGTAGGGGAGTGGTCAGTGTAGGGAGGCCCTTGGGATGATTTTGCTGCGATGGCGGTCATGCGAGGGATTCATGCATTGGAGCTTCCTATAAACTGTAGCGGGTTTTCTGAAGCTAGTGGAACTTTGTAAAGTCCTCGTAGTGTTACCCTGCCTCGCCTCCTCGGTAGAGGTGTATGGGATTGGCCGTCTCTTGGCAGATGGGTAACACGACTTGTGGGTAAAGATGCGCAACCTCTGCAGAGTGTAAAACTGGTATACTAGCCGTGCTCACGGTCATGAGCAGCTCGGACACTCACATGATTAATTTATGGAACTAAATTCAATTTGTCATATGCATTGCATCGCAGGTGATGTTGTTATTTTTGTTCTACTACTTAATTGGGTTTGGTATTTACTTATACTTAGTAATTGCTAATAAAATTTTGACCAACTTTAAAAGCAATGCTCAGCTTCAACCATCCTCTTTGGTAAGCCTTACACTTCACGTGAGCTCCCACCTTTGGCGAGTTCATGCACATTATTCCCCATAACTTGTTGAGCTATGAATATATGTGAGCTCACTCTTGCTGTCTCACACCCCCCCACAGGTCAAGAACAGGTACCACATGATGAGGCGCATGGAGGATGCTGCGATGTGTTCGTGAGGGATCTAGGCCGTCGTCTCCCAGTCAACTTTGGGTTGCTGGACCGTTGTCTCCTTATAATGTAATTATTTATTTATTTTGTACAGAACTCTTGTTATGTAGTAAAGATGTGACATTCGATCCTGTGCCATGATTCATCATATGTGTGAGACTTGGTCCCAGCACACCTGGTGATTGTTCGCGCCCGGGCTTCGGACCCCTAAAATCCGGGTGTGACACTTATACATAAAAGCATGATTGGGGCCAGAGTGAGACTTCCTAGAATGAATTCTCCTAATTTTGCTCTCGGGATAACCGGCAGGGTACAAAATGTAACCCTCGTTATCCTGAGGCATGGGAGCCTTGCCCTTAACAAAGTTAGACAATTTCTTAGGAGGGGCACTAAGTTTGACATTGTCTCCCCTTTGGAAGCCAATGCCATCCTTGATGCCAGGGCGTCTCCCATTATAAAGCATACTACGAGCAAATTTAAATTTCTCATTTTCAAGTTCATGCTCGGCAATTTTAGCATCTAATGTTGCTATATGATCATTTTGTTGTTTAATTAAAGCCACATGATCATGAATAGCATCAATATCAACATCTCTACATCTAGTGCAAATAGAAACATGCTCAACGGTAGATGTAGAGGGTTTGCAAGATTTTAATTCTACAACCTTAGCATGTAATATGTCATTCTCACTTCTAAGGTTAGAAATAGTAATATTGCAAACATCAAAATCTTTAGCCTTAGCAATTAATTTCTCGTTTTCAATCCTAAGGCTAACAAGAGAATCATTCAATTCTTTAATCTTAGCATGTAAATCAACATTATCATTTCTAAGATTGGGAATTGAAACATCACAAACATTTGAATCAACCTTAGCTAACAAATTAGCATTCTCATTTCTAAGGTTGTCAATGGTCTCATGGCAAGTGCTTAGCTCACTAGATAGTTTTTCACATTTTTCTACTTCTAGAGCGTAAGCATTTTTAACCTTCACATGCTTTTTATTTTCTTTAATAAGGAAGTCCTCTTGAGAGTCCAAAAGATCATCCTTCTCATGAATAGCACTAATCAATTCATTTAATTTTTCCTTTTGTTGCATGTTTAGGTTGGCAAAAAGAATGCGTAAGTTATCTTCCTCATTGCTAGCATCATCCTCATCACTAGAGGTTTCATATTTAGTGGAGGATCTTGATTTTACCTTCTTCTTTTTGCCGTCCTTGGCCATAAGGCACTTGTGGCCAACGTTGGGGAAGAGAAGTCCCTTGGTGACGACGATGTTGGCGGCGTCCTTGTCGGAGGAGGAGTCAGTGAAGCTCTCGTCAGAGTCCCACTCACGGCACACGTGGGCATCGCTGCCCTTCTTCTTGTAGTGTCTCTTCTTCTCCTTTCTTCTCCCCTTCTTGTCGTCGCCCCTGTCACTATCACTAGATAATGGACATTTAGCAATGAAATGACCGGGCTTACCACATTTGTAGCATACTTTCTTGGAGCGGGGCTTGTAATCTTTCCCCCTCCTTTGCTTGAGGATTTGGCGGAAACTCTTGATGATGAGCGCCATTTCCTCGTTGTCGAGCTTGGAGGCGTCGATGGGTGTTCGACTTGGGGTAGATTCCTCCTTCTTTTCTTCTGTCGCCTTGAATGCGACCGGTTGTGCCTCGGGTGTGGAGGAGGTGCCTTGCTCGATGATTTTCTTTGAGCCTTTAATCATTAGCTCAAAGCTCACGAATTTTCCTATTACTTCCTCGGGAGACATTAGCTTATATCTAGGATCACCTCGAATTAATTGAACTTGTGTAGTATTAAGAAATACGAGGGATCTAAGAATAACCTTGACCATCTCATGGTCATCCCATTTTTCGCTCCCGAGGTTGCGCACTTGATTCACCAAGGTCTTCAAGCGGTTGTACATAGCTTGTGGATCCTCCCCTTGGTGTAGCATGAAGTGACCGAGCTCCCCCTCGATCGTCTCTCGCTTGGTGATCTTTGTCACCTCGTCTCCTTCGTGCGCGGTCTTGAGTACATCCCAAATCTCCTTCGCACTTTTTAACCCTTGCACCTTATTATACTCCTCTCGACTTAGAGAGGCGAGGAGTATAGTGGTGGCTTGGGAGTTAAAGTGGTGAATTTGGGCCACCTCGTCTGAGTCATAGTCTTCATCCCCTACGGATGGTACCTGTACACCAAACTCAACAACATTCCATATGCTTGTGTGGAGTGAGGTTAGATGGTGCCTCATTTTGTCACTCCACATATTATAATCTTCACCGTCAAAAACCGGTGGTTTGCCTAATGGAACGGAGAGTAACGGAGTACGCTTTGAAATGTGGGGGTAGCGTAGGGGGATCTTACTGTACTTCTTGCGCTCTTGGCGCTTAGAAGTTACGGACGGCGCATCGGAGTCGAAGGTCGATGGTGATGAAGAGTCGGTCTCGTAGTAGACCACTTTCCTCATCCTCTTGTGCTTGTCGCCTCTCCGATGCGACTTGTGGGAAGATGATTTCTTCTCCTTCCCCTTCCCTTTGTTGGAGGAGTTTTTCTTCTCCTTCTTCTTGTTGCGGGACTCTTCCGATGAAGTCGACCCGTGGCTTGTAGTGGGCTTGTCGCCGGTCTCCATCTCCTTCTTGGCGTGATCTCCCGACATCACTTCGAGCGGTTAGGCTCTAATGAAGCACCGGGCTCCGATACCAATTGAAAGTCGCCTAGAAGGGGGTGAATAGGGTGAGACTGAAATTTACAAAATTAATCACAACTACAAGCCGGGTTAGCGTTAGAAATAATAATGAGTCCGAAAGAGAGGGCGCAAAACAAATCGCAAGCGAATGAAGAGTATGACGCGCGGATTTGTTTTACCAAGGTTCGGTTCTCGCGAACCTACTCCCCGTTGAGGTGGTCACAAAGACCGGGTCTCTTTCAACCCTTTCCCTCTCTCAAACGGTCCCTCGGACCGAGTGAGCTTTTCTTCTCAAATCAAACCGGGAACAAAACTTCCCCGCAAGGACCACCAAACAATTGGTGTCTCTTGCCTCGGTTACAATGGAGTTTTGATCACAAGAACAAGTGATAAAGAAAAGAAGCAATCCAAGCGCAAGAGCTCAAAAGAACACGACAAATCTCTCTCGCTAATTACTAAAGCCTTGTGTGGAATTGGAGAGGATTTGATCACTTGGGTGTGTCTAGAATTGAATGCCTAGCTCTTGTAAGTGGTTGAGAAGTGGAAAACTTGGATGACTTGAATGTGGGGTGGTTGGGGGTATTTATAGCCCCAACCACCAAACTAGCCGTTTGGGTGGAGGCTGTCTGTCGTATGGTGCACCGGACAGTCCTGTGCACACCGGACATGTCCGGTGCGCCAGCCACGTCACCCGAACGTTAGGGTTCCGACCGTTGGAGCTCTGACTGCTGGGCCCGCCTGGATGTCCGGTGGCGCACCGGACATGTACTGTAGAGTGTCCGGTGCGCCTCTTCACGCGTGCCTGACTTCTGCGCGCTCTGGCGCGCAATTAATGCGCCTGTAGGTGACCGTTGGCGCCGAAGTAGCCGTTGTTCCGCTGTTGCACCGGACAGTCCGGTGTACACCGGACATGTCCGGTGAATTATAGCGGAGTAGCCGTTGCGAATTCCCGAAGCTGGCGAGTTCAGAGTCGCTTCATTCCTGGAGCACCGGACACTGTCCGGTGTACACCGGATAGTCCGGTGAATTATAGCGGAGCGACTCTGCGTTTTCCCGAAGGTGAGGAGTTCAGCGTGTGGAGAAACCTGGTGCACCGGACATGTCCGGTGGTACACCGGACAGTCCGGTGCGCCAGACCAGGGTGCCTTCGGTTGTCCCTTTGCTCTTTTTGTTGAACCCTTTTCTTGGTCTTTTTATTTGCTTATTGTGAACCTTTGGTACCTGTATAACTTATAGACTTGGGCAAACTAGTTAGTCCAATTATTTGTGTTGGGCAATTCAACCACCAAAATCAATTTAGGAATATAGGTGTAAGCCTAATTCCCTTTCAGAACCCGTCGGGGGGCCAGCCTACGAACCCCTGATCAGTAGTGGGCGCGGAGCCCGAGTGGCCTGAGGCGGCTGTCGAACCCTTCCGAGGGGCCAGCCTTCGAACCTCTGACCAGCTGTGGGCGCGGAGCCCGAGTGCTCTGAGGCGGCTGTCGAACCCTTCCGAGGGGCCAGCCTTCGAACCTCTGATCAGTAGGGAGGCTTGGGGCCCACTTCCTTCGCAGAGAAGGATCCCTTTCGGAGTATCCCCTTTCCTGGTCCCTGTAGCAAGAGAGAGAAAGGAGAAGAAGAAAAGGGTACGAAATTGAACGACGTGGCGCACCTTTTTTGACACGGTCATTATGGTGGAGGTGAAGCGTCGCCCGCTTCTCCTACCAAAGGTGTCGCCTGTCCTGCCGCAGAGTTAATGCGACGGGACGAGTGGTTTGCGGGGCAGCCGTTGCGCGGGTCGTTCGAGGAACGGAACACGGGCGCGTCGTCTTCACGTCGTGGGAGAGGGCTCTCTTCGCTGTTCCAGGAGGGGACGTGAGCCTGCAGATGATTTGACTGCTGCTTCCGCCTGCCTGCCACCGCCATTACTGCCGGCCCACTTCTGGCCATATTGACTGTCGCGCCTTCTCCTGCGGCTGACCGACCCATGACCGGCGTGCCTAGTTGGCACTACTGGGCCATGCGCAGGGCTGCCTCGAGTTGTGGCACCGGTTCCGTAGTCGAGAAGGCACGGTGCTAGCGCAAGTGGCGCTGCAGTTTTTTGCACGTAGTAACCGGCGCGTCGGTTACATGACATGTGGGCCTGGGCCTCCATGCTGGACACGTCGAAGTCGAAAGGGTGCGCCCCCTTGGTGCAGTTGCATGCCGCCTGCATGGTGGTCCGCCCTTTCACCCGTTGGTTTGGGCAAAGACGGAGGAACGCTTGTAACCGCTGGGCGGTTACACGCTCCGCACGCGGCAGTTTGGCTTCTTCTGTCCTAGGGCAGCTTGCATGTCGTGTGGGGCCCAGCCCCAGTGCCATAGGGGGAGGACCTTGGAGCGTGTTGGTGAAGGCTCAGTCCACGATGGCTGAGGATGCGAGCGGGGAGAGTCGCCTTTTTAAAAAGGGATCGACCTCCTGGGTGGTAGCCATGCCTTCGCATTTTCCTCATGCATCGCGCTCTTCCGCCTTTCGAGCCCCCGGATGGGGAGCACCCATGTTGTCTTCGTCTTGTTGTGGAAGGAGCGCAACCTCGTGGAGGTTGGTACCTTTCAGCCATCGCTCGGCTTCAAGGATTTTCGTCGTGCAGCCCGGCTGCATTCCCTTGCCGATGGTCACCCAAGACGGTGACCACCAGTTCGATGGTGAGGAGAAGCAAGCCGGGCTGCGGCCTCTGCCCCGCCCTCAGCTTCAAGGATCTTTGTCATCCTTGCTGGGGCGGAGGGCGAGGCGAGCCGGGGCCTGCCTCGGCGTGGTCTAGCGTCCCGCTTCTTCCTCTAGCTTCTGGGGGTGGAAACCATCCTCCAGCTCTGCGGAGGAAGGCGAACTGCTGCTGCCCTGTGCGGAAGGTGACGAGTGAGGTATCCGTATCCCGGAGGCGTAGGAATCCCTTGGCTCGGTCGGCCTTGCCGCTCGAGGTTTCTCTCGCTTAGTGAAGGAACCCTCGGCTGCTCTGGCCAGGTCGTTCACTAGTGGGACCAACCCTGGAGTCGGGCTGCCAAGGCCATGAGCCGGGCTGGTGTCCTCGGGGGACAGCTGGCTGAGGCTACGGAGCGGCCGGTCCGGCCGTCTGCTTGGGCCGGGTTCCCGGAGGAGACCCTGGCGATGATGGCTCAGGCGCGGTGCTGACATCTTCCTTCGAGTTGGAGATCCTCCGACCATGTTTGCTGTCCGAGGCCGGGTCGGATTCCGCCGAAGGTGGAGTCGATGCCGAGGGTGCTGCTGCTCCCCCTACTGACGTCTGAACCTGCAGGAACAGTTTGTCTGTAGTGTGCGTATGTTTTTTGTGGCCGCCGAGGCCAAAACATACCGTCGTTGTGTTGTAAAGCTACGTTTCTTTTCCCTTTGTTTCGAGTATCAGGACTTGTTCGTCGGTAACAGAATTGTTTATCCGAGCGAGAGTTACTTATCGCAGAAGGTGATGAGTGAGGTATCCGTATCCCGGAGGCGTAGGAGTCCCTCGGCTCGGTCGGCCTTGCCTGCTTATGTGTACTCTTACTCGTCCGTAGGATTCTGTTATCGATATAGTCGAGATGGCACGAAAAATCGTTTCGGCCAAAAAAGTTTTCGAGCATTAAGACTTGTTCGGTCAGCGGAATCCCTTATCCGAGCGTGAGTTACTTATCGCAGAAGGTGATGAGTGAGGTATCCGTATCCCGGAGGTGTAGGAGTCCCTCGGCTCGGTCGGCCTTGCCTTCTTACATGTACTCCGTCGTTTTCAGGTTTCCACTATCAAAGTAGTCGAAAAGCACGAAAGATGTTCTGGCAGAAAGACTTTTTCCGAGGAAAATTTTGATGCAGAGGGGGTTCCCCCCTTCTAGCCCCCGAGGGAGGGTCGGGCTTTGCCGAGGCAAGGCTGACCCTTCCTTGATGGTTAGACTTTGCTTGTGTATGTAAACGAGGTACATGAACGACTTGAAAACATCTTAAGGGTAGAAGCGACGTAGCTGTCGGATGTTCCAAGCGTTGCTGTAGACCTCACCTTGACTGTTGGCCATCTTGTATGTTCCGGGCTTAGAATCTTGGCGATGATGAACGGCCCTTCCCAGGGAGGCGTGAGCTTGTGGCGCCCTCGGGCGTCTTGTCGTAGCCGAAGCACCAAGTCGCCCACCTGGAGGTCTCGGGACCGAACCCCTCGGGCGTGGTAGCGTCACAGAGACTGCTGATACCATGCCGAGTGTAGCAAGGCCATGTCCCGAGCCTCTTCCAGCTGGTCAAGTGAGTCTTCTCGGTTTGTTTAGTTGCTTCGGGCGTCGTATGCCCTCGTCCTCGGGGAGCCGTATTCTAAGTCTGCGGGCAAGATAGCCTCGGCCCCATAGACTAGAAAAAACGGCGTGAAGCTCGTGGCTCGGCTTGGCTTCGTCCTCAAGCTCTAGGCCTGTCGAACTTGTTGAGGTCGTTGTAGATCCTCGGCTTGAGTCCCTGTAGAATCATGCCGTTGGCACGCTCTACCTGCCCATTCGTCATGGGGTGAGCTATGGCGGCCCAGTCGACCCGGATGTGGTGGTCCTTGCAGAAGTCCAGGAACTTTCTGCCAGTGAACTGGGTGCCGTTGTCGGTGATGATGGAGTTCGGGACCCCGAAGCGATGGATGATGTTGGTGAAGAACGCCACCGCCTGGTCGGACCTGATGCTGTTTAGGGGTCGGACCTCAATCCACTTGGAGAATTTGTCGATGGCGACTAGCAGGTGCGTGAAGCCCCCGGGTGCCTTCTGCAAGGGACCGACGAGGTCCAGACCCCACACAGCAAACGACCAGGTGATGGGTATTGTTTGTAGAGCCTGAGCGGGCAGGTGGGTCTGCCTTGCATAGAATTGACACCCTTGGCAGGTGCGTACAATCCTAGTGGCGTCGGCCACCGCGGTTGGCCAGTAGAAACCCTGTCGGAAGGCGTTTCCCACGAGGGCCCGAGGTGCTGCGTGGTGACCGCAAGCCCCCGAGTGTATTTCTCGCAATAACTCCTGACCTTCGGCGATGGATATGCACCGCTGGAGGATGCCTGAGGGGCTGCGGTGGTAGAGCTCCTTTTCGTCACCCAGCAAGACGAACGACTTGGCGCGCCGCGCCAGTCGCCGAGCTTCGGCTCTGTCGAGGGGTAGCTCTCCTCGGTGGAGATATTGCAGGTATGGGGTCTGCCAGTTTTGATTAGGCGTGACCCCATTCTGCTCTTCCTCGATGCGCAGTGCCTCACCCTCGGGGGCCGAGGGTGCCTCGGGCGGGGCCGAGGCTGCCTCGGGCTGAGCTGAGGGTGCCTCGGGCTAGGCCGAGGGCGCCTCGGGTAGAGCCGAGGCCTTCTCGGGCTCGGGCGTGTCGTTGGTCTTGACGGAGGGTTGATGTAGGTCTTGGGAGAAGACGTCCGGAGGGACCGTTGTTCGCCCCGAGGCTATCTTAGCCAGCTCGTCTGCAGTCTCGTTGTATCGTCGAGCAACGTGGTTGAGCTCGAGTCCATAGAACTTGTCCTCCAGGCGCCGAACCTCGTCGCAGTAGGCTTCCATCTTCGGGTTGCGGCAGTGGGAGTTCTTCATGACTTGGTCGATGACAAGCTGCGAGTCACCACGAGTGTTGAGGCACCGAACCCCTAGCTCAATGGCGATGTGCAACCCGTTAACTAGAGCCTCATACTCGGCCATGTTGTTGGACGCCGGGAAATGGAGGCGCAACACGTAGCGGAGGTGCTTCCCGAGGGGTGAGATGAAGAGCAGGCCCGCGCCCGCTCCTGTTTTCATCAGCAACCCGTCGAAAAACATGGTCCAGAGTTCCGGTTGGATCAGAGCTATTGGAAGCTGGGTGTCGACCCATTCAGCCACAAAGTCTGCCAAGACTTGGGACTTGATGGCCTTCCGAGGGGCGAACGAGATCGTCTCGCCCATGATCTCCACCGCCCACTTTGCAATCCTACCCGAGGCCTCTCGGCACTGGATGATCTCCCCCAGGGGGGAAGGATGACACCACAGTCACCGGATGAGACTCGAAGTAGTGTCGCAACTTTCGTCGTGTTAGAATCACCGCGTATAGTAGCTTCTGAATTTGCGGGTAGCGGATTTTGGTCTCGAACAGTACCTCACTGATGAAGTAGACCGGCCTCTGGACGGGCAATGTGTGCCCTTCTTCTCGTCTCTCAACCACGATCACGGCGCTGACCACCTGAGTGGTAGCGGCGACGTAGATCAAGAGGGCTTCTCCAGCAGCGGGGGGCACCAAGATGGGCGCGCTTGTAAGGAGCGCCTTCAAGTTCCCGAGGGCTTCCTCGGCCTCGGGGGTCCAAGTGAAGCGCTCGGCCTTCCTTAAGAGGCGATACAGGGGCAGGCCTCTTTCGCCGAGGCGCGAGATGAAGCAGCTCAGAGCCGCAAGGCATCCCATGACCCTCTGTACTCCTTTCAAGTCCTTGATGGGCCCCATGTTGGTGATGGCCGCGATTTTATTCGGGTTGGCCTCGATGCCTCGCTCGGAGACGATGAATCCCAGGAGCATGCCTCAGGGGACTCCGAAGACACACTTCTCAGGATTGATTTTTACGCCTTTCTCTTTGAGACACTTGAATATCGTTTCAAGGTCGGAGAGGAGGTCGGAGGCTTTCCTCATCTTGACTACGATGTCATCGACATAAGCCTCGACCGTTCGGCCAATGTGCTGTCCGAACACGTGGTTCATGCACCTTTGGTATGTCGCACCCGCATTCCTCAAACCAAATGGCATAGTAATGTAGCAGTACATGCCAAAAGGTGTGATGAAAGAAGTCGCGAGCTGGTCGGATTCTGTTATCCTGATTTGGTGATACCCTGAGTAGGCATCGAGGAATGACAGGGTTTCGCACCCAGCAGTGGAATCCACAATTTGATCGATGCGAGGCAGAGGGTAGGGAACCATCAGACATGCTTTGTTTAGACCAGTGTAGTCTACACACATCCGCCATTTCCCACCTTTCTTTTTCACAAGCACAGGGTTGGCTAGCCATTCAGGATGGAATACCTTTTTGATTAACCCTGCAGCCATCAGCTTGTGGATCTCCTCGCCTATGGCTATGCACTTTTCTTCGTCGAATCGGCGCAGAGGCTGCTTCACGGGTCGGGCTCCAGCTCGGATATCCAGTGAGTGCTCGGCGACATCCCTCGGTATGCCTAGCATGTCCAAG
Source organism: Zea luxurians (assembly GCA_029449295.1). NCBI lineage: Eukaryota > Viridiplantae > Streptophyta > Magnoliopsida > Poales > Poaceae > Zea > Zea luxurians. Next base: position 15,015,154 of record JAOPSE010000052.1, on the reverse strand, counting down.
GGACTCCACACAAAAACCTCGGCGTTTGTGCGGAGAAAGTCGACGAGCACTGCTTCCTATTTGGGGTCGAGCTCGGAGCCGATCTGGATCTGCTTGGAGGTGTCGTTGCTGGGGTCGAGAGGGACGGACTTAACCGCCTCTGCTGGTTCGAAGTTGCCGGCGTGGCGCTTCGTATCTGGCGCCTCCTTGGGGAGGCTCTCCAGGTCGGTGATGAGGGCCTCGGATTCGGCGAGGGCCTCGGTGTATTCCACGCACTCCACGTCGCATTCGTATGCGTGTCGGTACGTGGGGCCGACGGTGATGACCCCATTGGGGCCCGACATCTTGCGCTTGAGGTAGGTGTAGTTGAGGACGGCCATGAACTTGGCGTAGCATGGTCTCCCCAGCACCGCGTGGTAGGTTCCTCGGAACCCGACCACCTCGAACGTGAGGGTTTCCTTTCGGAAGTTGGAGGGGGTCCCAAAGCAGACGGGCAGATCGAGTTTCTAAGGGGCTGGACGTGCTTCCTGGGAATGATCCCGTGAAAGGGCGCCGCGCTGGCCCGGATCGAGGACAGATCGATCTGCAGGAGCCTGAGGGTGTCGGCGTAGATGATGTTGAGGCTGTTGCCTCCGTCCATGAGGACCTTGGTAAGCCTGACGTTGCCGATGACGGGATCAACAACGAGCGGGTACTTCCCCGGGCTCGGCACGCGGTCAGGGTGGTCGCCTTGGTCGAAGGTGATGGGCTTGTCGGACCAGTCTAGGTAGACTGGCGCCGCCACCTTCACCGAGTAGACCTCCCAGCGCTCTTGCTTGCGGTGCCGAGCCGAGGCGTTCACCACTTGCCCACCGTAGATCATGAAGCAGTCATGGACCTCGGGGAACTCCTCTGCCTTGTGGGCTTCCTTCTTATCGTTGTCGGGGGCCCTACCACCTTCCGCCGGGGGCCCGACCTTGTGGAAGTAGCGCCGAAGCATGACGCACTCCTCAAGGGTGTGCTTGACGGGACCCTGATGGTAGGGGCACGACTCCTTGAGTATCTTGTCGAACAAGTTGGCGCCTTCGGGAGGCTTCCGAGGGTTCTTGTGCTCGGCGGCGGCGACAAGGTCTGCGTCGGCTGCGTCGCGTTTCTCTTGCGACTTCTTCTTGCCCTTTTTCCTCGTGCTGTGCTGAGCGGACGCCTCGGGGACGTCATCCGGCTGGCGCCCCTGAGGATGCTTGTCCTTCTGGAAGATGGCCTCGACCGCCTCTTGGCCAGAGGTGAACTTGGTGGCGATGTCCATCAGCTCGCTCGCCCTGGTGGGAGTCTTGCGACCCAGCTTGCTCACCAGGTCGCGGCAAGTGGTGCCAGCGAGGAACGCGCTGATGACATCTGAGTCGGTGATGTTGGGCAGCTCGGTGCGCTGCTTCGAGAATCGCCGGATGTAATCCCGCAGGGATTCTCCCGGCTGCTGGCGGCAGCTTCGGAGATCCCAGGAGTTCCCAGGCGCGCACGTATGTGCCCTGGAAGTTGCCGGCGAAGGCTTTGACCAGGTCGTCCCAGTTGGAGATCTGCGCGGGACGCAGATGCTCCAGCCAGGCTCGAGCGGCATCAGAGAGGAACAGGGGGAGGTTGCAGCTGATGAGGTTGTCATCGTCCGTTCCACCCAGCTGGCAGGCTAGCCTGTAGTCCGCGAGCCATAGTTCCAGCCTCGTCTCCCCTGAGTACTTGGTGATGGTAGTCGGGGCCCAGAACCGGGTCGGGAACGGCGCCCGTCGTATGGCCCGGCTGAAAGCTTGCAGACCGGGTGGTTCGGGCGAAGGGCTCCGATCCTTCCCGCTGTCATAGCGTCCCCCACGTCTGGGGTGGTAGCCTCGGCGCACCCTCTCGTCGAGGTGGGCTCGACGGTCGTGGCGATGGTGCTCGTTGCCGAGGCGGCCTGGGGCTGCAGGTGCTGTGTCCCGCGTGCGACCGGTGTGGACCGAGGCTTCCCGCATGAATCAGGAAGTCACGACGCGATGCTCCGGGGGGTACCCCTGCCTCCGGGAGGCAGAGCTTTCGGCCCGTCGGACCGCGGCATCCTCCAGGAGATTCTTGAGCTCTCCCTGGAAACGCCGCCCCTCGGTGGTGGATGGTTTCGGCATCGCCCGGAGTAGTATTGCTGCTGCAGCCAGGTTCTGGCTGACCCCACTGGAAACCAGGGGCAGCCTTGCCCTGGCATCGTCGGCGATGCGGTGTTGGACGTCTTGGGGCAGATGACGCGCTTCTCCGGCCGGTGCTCGGCCTGCCCGCTCCTGCCCGATGTTCTGCCGGAGCTGCACAAATTGTCCTGCTTCCTCGTCTAGCCTGGCCTGCATCTCGCGGATTTGCTCGAGCTGTGTGTCCTAACCCCCTGCAGGGACTGGGACCACAGCTAGCTCCCGAAGGATGTCAACGTGAGGCGCAAGCCTAGAGGGATCGCCGTCCTCCGGCATACCAAGGTGGTTGCCTTCGTCGAGACCCTCTAGATCGACGTGGAAACATTCGTGACTTGGGCCACAGTCCTCATCGCCGAGGCTGTGGCAATCATCGGAGTAATCGGAGAGGCAGTAGTCACATGCGGTCATGAAGTCCCGCATGGCACTGGGTTATCGAGCCCGGAGAAATCCCAACCAGAGTCGGGCTCGTCATCTTCCTCGAAACCCGAGGGCCCGTAGGTCGAGACGGTCGTAAATCTGTCCTAGGTTGACCACATATGGTACCCCGGAAGGTTCAGATATGCCTTTATGAAAGCGTCCACCGAAGCGGGGTTGCTTGGTGGGTCGAAGCTGAATCTGAAAGGCATAGGATGGGAAACTGTCGGTACCTCTTGATCGACGGACGGTGACGAAGTCGCGTCGGGGACGGACTGCACCGTTATCTCAGGTACGAGGCTAACGCCCAGCAAGTCCTTCGCGAGCGTGCTGGCGTCGTTCGCCTGCTTGGGGTTGGCGTGTCGCGGGAAAACGACGCTCGTCTTCGTCTCAGACGCGAGGTCAACACCCGACGTGTCCCCCGCTGGGGCGCCGGCACCGTCGACTCGCTCGACAGCCGACGAGGCGCCGCCTCCTGCTTGGCCATGGTTGCCCCGCCTCCTTTCCCATCGACGAGGAAGGTGACGGGACAGACTCGGATGCTGTTCTTCCGCCACGCGGGGAAGACGTCATCGATTCCGCCGTCGGCGGGTGGGCTGACGGTCGCCATTGTCGTTGTCGCGCGGCGGAGGAAGGAGTATCATGTCGTAGCTGCCGTCGAGGGACATGAACTCGAGACTCCCGAAATGGAGCTTCGTCCCGGGTTGGAGAGGTTGCTGGAGACTCCCCATCTAGAGCTTGATGGGAAGCTGTTCGTCAACACGCAGCAGGCCCCTACTTGGCGCGCCAACTGTCGACGTTTTGACCCCGGGGGGTCCCTGGACCGACGAGTAAATTGTCGCTGCGTGTCCCAGCTATGGGTCGGCGCGAGACGGAGACACAAGGGGGGAAAACAGTAAGGGGAACCGCGGCCTCGTGTTGTCTTGCGCCTAGGGCGGATGCGCTTGCAGTAGGGGGTTACAAGCGTTCGCGAGGGAGAGAGAGAGAGGGGGCGTGAGACTGCGCGTCAGCCAGTTCTCCCGCGCGGCCACCTCCTCGTACGAGGGCCCTGGACCTTCCTTTTATAGACGTAAGGAGAGGGTCCAGGTGTACAACGGGGGTGTAGCAGTGTGCTAACGTGTCTAGCAGAGAGGAGCCAGAGCCCTATGTACATGACGACATGGCTGTCGGAGAGGTGTTGGAGCCCTGTTCATGTGGCGTCGTGGCCGTCGGAGGAGCGCTTGAGCCCTGTAGAAGCACAACTGTCGAGGCTGTCGGATCCTTACTGACGTCTCCTTGTGTCGGGGACCATAATTAGGGGTACCCTCAAGACGCCTAATTCTCAGCTGGTAACCCCCATTAGCATAAAGCTGCAGAGGCCTGATGGGTGTGATTAAGTCAGGGATCAGTCCATACGAGCGACTCGATCACGCCTCGCCCGAGCCTAGCCTCGGGCAAGGGCAGCCGACCATGAGATGTTTCCGTCTCGCCCGAGGCCCCCTTTTAACGGCAGACGCATCTCCGGCTCGCCCGAGGCCTTGCCTTCGCTAAGAAGCAACCCTGACTAAATCGCCGCGCCGACCGACTGAAAGGGAATAAGGCTTACACCTAGTTCCTAAATAATTTTGGTGGTTGAATTGCCCAACACAAATATTGGACTAACTAGTTTGCTCTAGTGTATAAGTTATACAGGTGCAAAAGGTTCACACTCAGCCAATAAAAAGATCAAGTTTTGGATTCAACAAAGGAGCAAAGAGGCAACCGAAGGCACCTCTGGCTGGTGGCACCGGACTGTCCGGTGTACACCGGACAGTGTCCGGTGCGCCCAGAGGACTCCAACTCGAACTCTTCGCCTTCGGGAATTCTCGGAAGCCACCGCGCTATAATTCACCGGACTGTCCGGTGTACACCGGACAGTGTCCGGTGCTCAAGGAAGCGCGGCCTCCTCAACTCGCCAGCCTCGGGTTCACGCGGCAGCTGCTCCGCTATAATTCACCGGACATGTCCGGTGTGCACCGGACTGTCCGGTGTACCAGCGGGGCAACGGCTATTTCGGCGCCAACGGCTACCTGCGGTGCATTTAATGCGCGCGTAGCGCGCGCAGACGTCAGGCATGCCCATACTGGCGCACCGGACAATGAACAGTTGTTGTCCGGTGTGCACCGGACACCCAGGCGGGCCCAGAAGTTAGAAGCTCCAACGGTCAGAATCCAACGGCATTGATGACGTGGCAGGGGCACCGGACTGTCCGGTGTGCACCGGACTGTCCGGTGCGCCATCGAACAGACGCCTCCAGCCAACGGTCAAGTTTGGTGGTTGGGGCTATAAATACCCCAACCACCCCACCATTCATTGCATCCAAGTTTTCCAACCTCCAACCACTTACAAGAGCTAGGCATTCAATTCTAGACACACTAAAAGAGATCAAATCCTCTCCAATTCCACTCAAGCCTTTAGTGACTAGCGAGAGAGATTTGCCGTGTTCTTTTGAGCTCTTGCACTTGGATCGCTTTCTTTCTTTCTCACTTGTTCTTGTGATCAAAACTCAATTGTAACCAAGGCAAGAGGCACCAATTGTGTGGTGGCCCTTGCGGGGAAGTTTTGTTCCCGTTTGATTGAGAAGAAGAAAAGCTCACTCGGTCCGAGGGACCGTTTGAGAGAGGGAAGGGTTGAAAGAGACCCGGCCTTTGTGGCCTCCTCAACGGGGAGTAGGTTTGAGAGAACCGAACCTCGGTAAAACAAATCCGCGTGTCCCACTTCATTATTTGCTTGCGATTTGTTTTGCGCCCTCTCTCGCGGACTCTATTTTATTTCTAACGCTAACCCGGCTTGTAGTTGTGATTATTTTTGAGATTTTCAATTTCGCCCTATTCACCCCCCCCTCTAGGCGACTTTCAATTGGTATCAGAGCCCGGTGCTTCATTAGAGCCTAACCGCTCGAAGTGATGTCGGGAGATCACACCAAGAGGGAGATGGAGACCGGCGACAACAAGCCCACTACAAGCCAAGGGAGCACTTCATCGGAAGAGTCCCGCACAAAGAGAAGGGAGAAGAAGAAGAACTCCTCCAAGCGGAAGGAGAAAAGATCTTCCTCTTCTCACCACAAGGAGAAGAAGGAAAAATCTTCTTCTCACAAGCCGCATCGGAGTGGGGACAAGCACAAGAAGATGAGGAAGGTGGTCTACTACGAGACCGACACTTCGTCAACATCCACCTCCGACTCCGATGCACCGTCCGTAACTTCTAAGCGCCAAGAGCGCAAGAAGTTTAGTAAGATCCCCTTAAACTATCCCCGTACATCTAGACATACTCCATTACTTTCCGTTCCATTAGGCAAACCGCCAACTTTTGACGGCGAAGATTATGCTAGGTGGAGTGATTTAATGAAATTTCATCTAACCTCACTCCACAAAAGTATATGGAATGTTGTTGAGTTTGGAGTACAGGTACCATCAATAGGGGATGAGGATTACGACACGGACGAAGTGGCCCAAATCGAGCACTTCAACTCCCAAGCCGCAACCATTCTCCTTGCCTCTCTAAGCAAGGAGGAATACAACAAAGTGCAAGGGTTGAAGAACGCAAAGGAGATTTGGGACCTACTCAAGACGGCACACGAGGGTGATGAACTCACCAAGATCACCAAGCGGGAAACGATCGAGGGGGAGCTCGGTCGCTTTCGTCTTCGCCAAGGGGAGGAGCCACAAGACATGTACAATCGGCTCAAGACCTTGGTGAACCAAGTGCGCAACCTCGGGAGCAAAAAATGGGATGACCACGAGGTGGTTAAGGTTATTTTAAGAGCACTTATTTTCCTTAACCCCACTCAAGTTCAATTAATTCGTGGTAATCCTAGATATCCTCTAATGACCCCCGAGGAAGTTATCGGGAATTTTGTAAGCTTTGAATGCATGATTAAGGGCTCAAAGAAGATCAACGAGCTTGACGAACCTTCCACATCCGAGGCGCAACCGGTGGCCTTCAAGGCAACGGAGGAGAAGAAGGAGGAGTCTACACCAAGTAGACAACCAATTGACGCCTCCAAGCTCGACAATGAGGAGATGACCTTAATCATCAAAAGCTTTCGGCAAATCCTCAAGCAACGGAAGGGGAAGGACTACAAACCCCGTTCCAAGAAGGTTTGCTACAAGTGTGGTAAGCCCGGTCACTTTATTGCAAAATGTCCTATGTCTAGTGACAGTGACAGGGGCGACGACAAGAAGGGCAAGAGGAGAGAAAAGAAGAGGTACCACAAGAAGAAGGGCGGCGATGCCCACGTGTGCCGCGAGTGGGACTCCGACGAGAGCTCCACCGAGTCCTCCTCCGACGAGGACGCCGCCAACATCGCCGTCACCAAGGGGCTTCTCTTCCCCAACGTCGGCCACAAGTGTCTCATGGCCAAGGACGGCAAAAAGAAGGTAAAATCAAGGTCCTCTACTAAATATGAAACATCTAGTGATGAGGATGATGATAAAAATGAGGAGGATAACTTGCGCATTCTTTTTGCCAACCTTAACATGGAACAAAAAGAAAAATTAAATGAGCTAATTAGTGCTATCCATGAAAAGGATGATCTCTTGGACTCCCAAGAGGATTTCCTAATCAAGGAAAACAAGAAACATGTTAAGGTTAAAAATGCTTATGCTCTAGAAGTAGAAAAATGTAACAAATTATCTAGTGAGCTAAGCACATGCCATGACACTATTGCCAACCTTAGAAATGAAAATGCTAATTTAATTGCTAAGGTTGATTCTCATGTTTGTATTGATTCAACTTCCTGTCCTAGAAATGATAATGTTGATTTGCTTGCTAGGATTGATGAGTTGAATAAGTCTCTTGCTAGCCTTAAGATTGAGAATGAAAAATTGCTTGCTAAGGCTAAGAATCTTGATGTTTGCAATGCCACTATTTCCGACCTTAGAACTAAAAATGATTTATTACATGCTAAGGTTATTGAACTAAAATCTTGCAAACCCTCTACATCTAATGTTGAACATGTTTCTATTTGTACTAGATGTAGAGATATTAATGTTGATGCTATCCATGATCACCTTGCCTTAATTAAAAAACAAAATGATCACATAGCACAACTTAATGCTAAGATTAGTGAGCATGACTTAGAAAATGAAAAATTTAAGTTTGCTAGAAGCATGCTCTATAATGGGAGACGCCCTGGCATTAAGGACGGCATTGGTTTCCAAAGGGGAGACAATGTCAAACTTAATGCCCCTCCAAAGAATTTATCCAACTTTGTTAAGGGCAAGGCTCCCATGCCTCAGGATAACGAGGGTTACATTTTGTACCCTGCCGGTTATCCCGAGAGCAAAATCAAGAAAATTCATTCTAGGAAGTCTCACTCTGGCCCCAATCATGCTTTTATGTATAAGGGTGAGACATCTAGTTCTAGGCAACCAACCCGTGCTAAGTTGCCTAGAAAGAAAATTCCTAATGCGTCAAATGATCATGTTATTTCATTTAAAACTTTTGATGCTTCTTATGTGCTTACTAGTAAATCCGGCAAGGTAGTTGCCAAAATTGTTGGGGGCAAACACAAGGGCTCCAAGACTTGTGTTTGGGTACCCAAAGTTCTTGTTTCTAATGCCAAAGGACCCAAAACCGTTTGGGTACCTAAAATCAAGAACTAAAATTGTTTTGTAGGTTTATGCATCCGGGGGCTCAAGTTGGATACTCGACAGCGGGTGCACAAACCACATGACAGGGGAGAAAAAGATGTTCTCCTCTTATGAGAAAAACCAAGATCCCCAACGAGCTATTACATTCGGGGATGGAAATCAAGGTTTGGTCAAAGGTTTGGGTAAAATTGCTATATCACCTGACCACACGATTTCCAATGTCTTTCTTGTAGATTCTTTAGATTACAATTTGCTTTCCGTATCCCAATTATGTCAAATGGGCTACAACTGTCTTTTTACTGATATAGGTGTTACTGTCTTTAGAAGAAGTGATGATTCAGTAGCATTTAAGGGAGTGTTAGAGGGTCAGCTATACTTGGTAGATTTTGATAGAGCTGAACTCGACACTTGCTTGGTTGCTAAGACTAACTTGGGTTGGCTCTGGCACCGCCGACTAGCCCATGTTGGAATGAAGAATCTTCACAAGCTTCTAAAGGGAGAACACATTTTAGGACTAACCAATGTTCATTTTGAGAAAGACAGGATTTGTAGCGCATGCCAAGCCGGGAAGCAAGTTGGCACTCATCATCCACACAAGAACATCATGACGAGTGACAGGCCACTGGAGCTCCTACACATGGATTTATTCGGCCCGATTGCTTACATAAGCATCGGCGGAAGTAAGTACTGTCTAGTTATTGTGGATGATTATTCTCGCTTCACTTGGGTGTTCTTTTTACAGGACAAATCTTATACCCAAGAGACCTTAAAGGGATTCTTGAGACGGGCTCAAAATGAGTTCGGCGTAAGGATCAAGAAAATTAGAAGCGACAATGGAACGGAGTTCAAGAACTCTCAAATCGAAGGCTTCCTTGAGGAGGAGGGCATCAAGCATGAGTTCTCTTCTCCCTACACTCCACAACAAAATGGTGTAGTGGAGAGGAAGAATCGAACTCTATTGGACATGGCAAGAACCATGCTTGATGAGTACAAGACACCGGATCGGTTTTGGGCCGAGGCGGTCAACACCGCCTGCTACGCCATCAACCGGTTATATCTTCACCGAATCCTCAAGAAGACATCTTATGAACTCCTAACCGGTAAAAAGCCAAATATTTCATATTTTAGAGTTTTTGGTAGCAAATGTTTTATTCTTGTCAAAAGAGGTAGAAAATCTAAATTTGCTCCTAAAACTGTAGAAGGCTTTTTACTAGGATATGACTCAAACACAAGGGCATATAGAGTCTTTAACAAGTCCTCAGGACTTGTTGAAGTTTCTTGTGACGTTGTGTTTGATGAGACTAATGGCTCTCAAGTAGAGCAAGTTGATCTTGATGAGATAGGTGAAGAACAGGCTCCATGCGTAGCGCTAAGGAACATGTCCATTGGGGATGTGTGTCCTAAGGAATCCGAAGAGCCTCCACATGCACAAGATCAACCATCCTCCTCCATGCAAGCATCTCCACCAACTCAAATTGAGGATGAGGCTCAAGATGTTGAACAAGAAGATCAAGAAGATGAGCCACCTCAAATCAACGGCAACGATCAAGGGAGAGATGTAAATGATGAAGACAAGGAGGATGAACAACCAAGGCCGCCACACCCAAGAGTCCACCAAGCAATACAACGAGATCACCCCGTCGACACCATCCTCGGCGACATTCACAAGGGGGTAACTACTCGATCTCGTGTTGCACACTTGTAATACCCAAAATGTATACAGTGAAACTATATTGAATATCCTTATTTTATGTGCCATATGTGCATCATAAAAAGAGCATACATATATAGAGAGATGAATTAAAACAAAGGATAAAAAAATCTGCATCATGTTGGAGTTATGTGTTTGTGCATTAAATAAAACAATAAGGTAACAATAATAAGATAATAATTCTTAGAAGTGGAATTAAACCCTAAATTTAAAATTAGGGTTTTTGAAAATGAGAAGAAGAGAAATGATATAAAAAAATAATATAATTATATTTCCAAAGATGGTATCCTAAATTCCACAATATTAATTGAGAATAAATTAGGCACAAGTTTGAATTCAAATTGAATTTGGGAATAGTGAAAGAGAAATAGAGAATAAAATGGAAAAGAATAAATGGCTATTTGGGCCTCAGACCCCCCCCCATTCCGGCCCATCTCCCGTTTTCTCTCTTCGGCATGCGTGGCTCACCCACCTGGTCCGCACATGCGCTTCAACTCGCTTCCATGTGGGCCTCACCTGACCAGAACTGCAGTCCACGCGCCATCTCGGTCTCCTGCATTCGCGCTCACGGCGTGTCTCGGCCACTCACTGCCTGGTGGGTCACTTTGACCAGACTCTGGGTCCTTGCGTGCGAGGACGTGGGTGGTGACCGATGCCGGGCCCCACCAGTCAGATTTATCTCCTCCCTTCCCTATCTTTTCTCCGCTTCGCGCGCTAACGGATGACGGACTCGCCCGCAGGCTGGTCTTCTCCGCGCTGCTACTCCGCAGTCTGGGCCCTTCCGTTCCGCCCGCATCGGCCGGGGCTGTTGCGCCATCGCCTGGTGCCGTTGAAGCCGTCAAAGTCACGCGCCGAAGTCGAACCCGTTGCAACCAACCGAGCGCCATGCGTGGACTGCCTCCACACGCGGCAACTTAAGTACCGCCGCAGTGCCAAACTTACCGGCCTGGTGGGAGGGGGGAGCTCGGGATTCGCCGTGGGTGTTGGGGTCGCCACCGTCGCCTCACCTCCGTTCGTTGCTCTAGGCGGTCGGGTGGTCGCCGCAGGAGTCGGGAACCCAGAGTGGAGCTCGGACCGGTCACCGCTGCCGTCGGGATTCTTCTGCGACTGCGCTCGGCGGTGGGTGAAATCGCAGAGGCGTTGTTCGAGTGGTCATCGGTAAGCGTTTCCCTCGCTCGCACCTGCTCGGCGTATCATCATTAGCGTAGCGTGCATACCACTGTTGAAGCCGATTGCTAGCTCGTCGTGGCGGGGCGCGGCGTTACCATTCTTCGGTGTTGATCTGAGAGCGTTAGCGATGGCGGTCGGTAGTGGGGAGCCAGTGGCAAGGGCCGTGCGGGGATCCTCGACGTGCGCGCTCGCCGGCAAGCGGCCGCGCGGGGTGGCCAGGTCCATTTTGTTCTGAGTCTGTGGCGCTCGGTTGCGGCGGTGTAGCTGAGAAAAGAAATCGAAGAGAGAGAGAACCGTGAGGTAGAAGACGCGGGCGCGTTCGTTGATCTGGAAGTGGACGATACTGGTTAGGGCGGGGGATCGCTGGGCGCTGCGTCGTTGATCAAACCGCAGACGGCTCGGATCGGGTCAGGCGTACCTGTCCGGCTAAATGGCATCGTGACCGTTGGATCGGTTCCGGACGTCTAGGATTAGATCTAGGGGTAAGCGGATGAGAACCGTGGATGTTAGATCGGGCGGCCAGTAATTATCGGTACCCCTTCACTTTACCAGTTTGCAGAAGAGACCCTAGAAAACCTAGGAATCAACCCGCCGTCCAATGCTGCAACCCTCTGTGTCTGTGGAAACTTGCGCCAGAGCCCCTGACCTTTCTGTAAAATGAGGCCCAGTCCAGAGGTGCTTAAAAAAACAGAGAAATAATTATAGAAATTCATTTTTAATACAAAAACAAATCTAGAAACTTGTAAAATGCATAGAAAATTCATTTTGACTCCAAATTTAGCCATTCCAATTTCTAAAATTTTGTAATAATATTCTCTATCATTTAGTGTCTCTGTTTTGACATGAAAACAGTAAGAAAATTTATTTCTCATCTAATCCTATTTTAATCACATTAAACCTTAGGAAATTCATAACTTGAATTCTATAACTCCAAATTTAATGGTTCCAGTTTCTATGATTTCATTTTAATGTGTAGATTTTTACTGTATATTTTATTCATCTGTTTGGTGTGATGTTGATTTTGGCTATACTATGTATGTATTGTGTTGATGCGAGTAGACGAACAAGCCACTGTGGAAACTGAGGTTCAACAAGTAGAGATAGCTGAGCAGGAGCTCATTGAAGGCAAGTTGTGCCCTTGATCACTTCTTTTACCCATTCATGTTCTTATTATTCATAATGATCTGCATAGGATAATTTTGTTGGGACCCAATAGGATACCCTAGATTTTGACTATCTTTATACCTTGCTTCACCACTGGTTTTACTACTAAAGTTTTGGGTAGTACATGCTATTGCTTTATGTGGATTTGGGTATAGAGATATTCATCACTTATTGTTATACTATTTATTGTTATCTGTTTTATTATTCCTTGTTCATGTTAAGATCATTATGTTAATGGGAACATGGAGAACCACCCGGGAAAACAGTGCTACCACAAGGGTTTAATGGGACGCCCTTGGCTGATTAACTAGGAAAGCTAGGGGAGGGCTACCTTACCCGAAAGGGGCAAGGGCAGTAGGGGAGAGGTCAGTGTAGGGAGGTCCCTGGTTGATTTTGCTGCGATGGCGGTCAGCCAGGAACCCTGCCCTGGATCTTCCTATAAACTATAGCGGGTAGTCTGAAGCTAGTGGAACTTTGTAAAGGCCTCGTAGTGTTACCCTGCCTCGCCTCCTCGGTAGAGGTGTATGGGATTGGCCATCTCTTGGCAGATGGGTAACATGACTTGTGGGTAAAGATGCGCAACCTCTGCAGAGTGTAAAACTAGTATACTAGCCGTGCTCACGGTCATGAGCGGCTCGGACACTCACATGATTAATTTATGGAACTTAAACTTAATCTGTCATTTCATTGCATTTGGGATTATTTTATTACTTTTACTTATTATTACTATGGTTTGGTATTTACTTACACTTAGTAACTGCTAATAAAATTTTGACCAACTTATAAAAGCAATGCTCAGCTTTAACCTCTATTGTTGATCAGCCTTACACTTCATGAACTCCCACCTTTGTGAGTTCATGTCACATTATTCCCCACAACTTGTTGAGCGATGAACGTATGTGAGCTCACTCTTGCTGTCTCACACCCCCCCCCCACAGGAGAAGAACAGGTGGTTTCAAGTGGAGTCAAGTACCGAGGCATCCGACTTGATCTAGGTGGCGTTTCTCAGTCGACATTGGCGCCGACGATCCTTAGTTCGTTTTATGGTTATACTTTTATTTTGTAATAAGTCTTCCGCTATGTAATAATTACTCTGATGTTTTATGACATTTATCTCTATACACTCTGTTATTATATATGTTGTCTTCTTGGCGCATGTATGAGATGCACCCGGCTTTGTTCTTTAAACCGGGTGTTACAGAAGTGGTATCAGAGGAAATGTTGACTGTAGGACGAAACCTAGATAGAAATGGACAAAACCCTTACCTACTTATCTTATTCTGATTCATCCTATACTTACCTTACTCTGATTCTTTCTGCACTCATCTTGATCCTGTCTCACCTTCTACTGTTCTACTCTGATCATTCTTATCTTTTCTACTCTTAGACAAGATGGATTTCACACCTTGGAATCCCTACCCCTATGACATTTTTAAGAGATAGGAAGCCTAAGACAAAACTAAAATTATTTTCTCTATTAAAAATGTTGGTTGATTGTTCTGATGATCAATGTCTGATTTGCTTCTTTGATTGATTGAAATATTATATGGACATCTTAGCATGTGCCAGCATAAGGTGATAAATTAGCTATGGTAGGTAAAACATTAAACTGCTTAGCTAGTAAGTTCCCCAAAGTAACATGAGTTGTAATTACTGCCTTGTCTACTGCTCTCTCTTACCTTATGTATCTAACTCAGATGGTCAATACCAGGAAAGGAAAGATTGTCACGCAACAGCAAACAGAAATGAATCCTCCAAATCCTCCACCTGTTGAAACCGATCAAGTGATTGCAACCCAAAGGCTGGTAATACAACAATTGACAGACATGATGACCGAAATGCAAAACCAGATAAGACAAGAACGCGAGGAAATACGTCAGGCCCGTCTGGAGATACATCAAGAAATAAGGCAATCACGGTTGGAAAGACAACAACAAGAGCAACCACCATCTCCACCACCACCAGCTCCACCAAGCTACATAAACATATATGTAAATTACTACTATTTGTAAGATCTACATGTTCCTTTAGTTAGTATTCGGTATGATACCATTTTAGGAGGAATAAAAAGGTCTATTTGTCCCCATGTGTTGCTAATAAAATTATGCGTCATGCTGAGATTTTGGGTTTGTGCAAATGTGTTGGACAATATGCGAAAACCCATGAGAGTAATTACACCTAAAGGGCCTGTTGTGGTGAATCAAATGACACGTAGATTGACATTGGCCATTATGGGTAGAGAATTTGGAGTTACTGCTATAATATTGGAGCCAAGCAGTATAGATCTGATCCTTGGTATGTCACGGTTAAGAAAGGTAAAGACAGTTTATACACTATGCTAAAGGAACCGTAGGACTCACCAGTTCTAAAGGACAAAGATTTGAAGTTGAAATTGCCGTAACTACCACCATCAGACTAGCGGCATTCTTAGTAGATGAGAAGTTTTTGGGTGACAACATCCGGGTGGTTAAGGATTTTTCGGAATGTCTTTCTAGAAGAGTTACTAGGGATGCCACCAGATACGGAAGTTGAGTTGTCATAGATCCCTTACGTGGAACTGCTCCAATTTCTAAACGGCCATATAGGATGTCTGTAGAAGAGTTAAAAGAACTCAAGAAGCACTTAACGGAGTTGCAAGAGGCTGAGTACAATGTCCGAGTCTTCACCTTGGAGAGCACCAGTTTTGTTTGTAAAGAAGAAAGATGGATTGCAAGGGATGTGTGCTCATGCGAGAAGGATCTCAACCTTAGGCAACGCCGTTGGTTGGAGCTTATTAAGGATTACGATTTGGAAATTCACTATCACCCGGGCAAGGCAAATTTGGTTACAGATGCCTTGAGTCGAAAGGAGCATGTTCATTTAGCTGTGGTTGCCCAGCTACTCGATGAGATTGTTGAGGATTTCAGGAGACTTAACCTGGGGATAGTTGCTCACACTAAAGGAGTTATTATTGATGTGGAAACTACTTTGGAGCAAGAGATCCGCAAAGGACAAATTGGTGATGCTAAGATACAAGAGATTAAGGATCTGATTACTGAAGATCGAGTTCCGGAATTTACGGAAGATGAGCAAGGTGCCATATGGTTCAAGGACAAGATATGTGTCCCCGAGATTGAAAGCCTTCGTGAGACTATTCGAAAGGAGGCCCATGACTCGGATTATTCTATTCATCCTGGTAGTACTGAGATGTATCAGGATTTGAAGCGGAAGTATTGATGGTATGGATGAAAGAGAGACGTGGCTACACATGTGGCTATGTGCGATGTGTGTCAAAGAGTTAAGGCAGAACACCAAAGACCAACTGGACTACTACACCCATTAAAGCTACCCGAGTGGAAGTAAGAAGAGATTGATATGGATTTTATTACTGGATTGCCTCGCACCTCTAAAGGATATGATTCTATAGGGGTTCTTGTGGATAGACTGACCAAAGTGGCTCATTTCAATCCGATCAAGACTACTTGTAAGTGAACTCAATTGGCTGAGTTATGAATGGCTCGGATTGTGTCTCAACATGGGTACCGAAGAAGGTCATTTTGGATAGAGGATCACAGTTTACCTCCAGATTTTGGAAAAGTTTTCATGAGAATATGGATTTGAAGTGGAATTTTAGTTCGGCCATCCTCAGACCGAAAGGACTAATCAAGTATTGGAAGATATGTTGAGAGTTCGTGTCCTTCAGCATGGTGGTAGTTGGGACAAGAGTCTACCGTATGCTGTGTTCTCATAATAGTTACCAGGCTAGTCTGAAGATGTCACCGTTCGAGGCTCTATATGGTAGGAAGTGCAGGACTCCTCTATATTGGATCAGACTAGAGGAAGACAGTTCTTTTGGGCCTGAACTTATTCAAGAGGCAGAAGAACAAGTCCGTATAATCAAGGATAACTTGAGGGTAGCTCAAACTAGGCAAAAGAGCTATGCTGATAATAGAAGGAGACCATTGGAATTTGAAGAAAGATATTATGTGTATGTCAAGGTGTCACCACTTCGTGGAATGAGGAGATTTAAAGTTAAGGGCAAATTGTCCCCTCGCTATACTGGACCATTCTGAGTTTTAGGCAAGTTGGAGAGTTGGCCTAGCAACTCGAGCTACCTAATAATCCATCTGATGTGCATAATGTGTTCCATGTGTATCAACTTAAGAAGTGTCTCCGTGTTCCTAAGGAATAGTTACCAATGGAAGAGCTCAGTGTTCAGGGTAATTTGACTTACACGGAGTATCCTATCCAAATTCTTGACACTTTGACTCGAGTTGCAAGAAATAAGGTTATAAAGATTTGCAAAAGTACAATGGAGTCACCATAATGAGGACGAAGATACTTGGGAAAGAGAAGAAGAGCTTCGCATAGATTTTCCCCCACCTTTTCCCTCGTTCCTCCTAAATCTCGAGGACGAGATTATTTTTAAGGGGGGTAGGACTTGTAATACCCAAAATGTATACAGTGAAACTATATTGAATATCCTTATTTTATGTGCCATATGTGCATCATAAAAAGAGCATACATATATAGAGAGATGAATTAAAACAAAGGATAAAAAAATCTGCATCATGTTGGAGTTATGTGTTTGTGCATTAAATAAAACAATAAGGTAACAATAATAAGATAATAATTCTTAGAAGTGGAATTAAACCCTAAATTTAAAATTAGGGTTTTTGAAAATGAGAAGAAGAGAAATGATATAAAAAAATAATATAATTATATTTCCAAAGATGGTATCCTAAATTCCACAATATTAATTGAGAATAAATTAGGCACAAGTTTGAATTCAAATTGAATTTGGGAATAGTGAAAGAGAAATAGAGAATAAAATGGAAAAGAATAAATGGCTATTTGGGCCTCAGACCCCCCCCCCATTCCGGCCCATCTCCTGTTTTCTCTCTTCGGCATGCGTGGCTCACCCACCTGGTCCGCGCATGCGCTTCAACTCGCTTCCATGTGGGCCTCACCTGACCAGAACTGCAGTCCACGTGCCATCTCGGTCTCCTGCATTCGCGCTCACGGCGTGTCTCGGTCACTCACTGCCTGGTGGGTCACTTTGACCAGACTCTGGGTCCTTGCGTGCGAGGACGTGGGTGGTGACCGATGCCGGGCCCCACCAGTCAGATTTATCTCCTCCCTTCCCTATCTTTTCTCCGCTTCGCGCGCTAACGGATGACGGACTCGCCCGCAGGCTGGTCTTCTCCGCGCTGCTACTCCGCAGTCTGGGCCCTTCCGTTCCGCCCGCATCGGCCGGGGCTGTTGCGCCATCGCCTGGTGCCGTTGAAGCCGTCAAAGTCACGCGCCGAAGTCGAACCCGTTGCAACCAACCGAGCGCCATGCGTGGACTGCCTCCACACGCGGCAACTTAAGTACCGCCGCCGTGCCAAACTTACCGGCCTGGTGGGAGGGGGGAGCTCGGGATTCGCCGTGGGTGTTGGGGTCGCCACCGTCGCCTCACCTCCGTTCGTTGCTCTAGGCGGTCGGGTGGTCGCCGCAGGAGTCGGGAACCCAGAGTGGAGCTCGGACCGGTCACCGCTGCAGTCGGGATTCTTCTGCGACTGCGCTCGGCGGTGGGTGAAATCGCGGAGGCGTTGTTCGAGTGGTCATCGGTAAGCGTTTCCCCTCGCTCGCACCTGCTCGGCGTATCATCATTAGCGTAGCGTGCATACCACTGTTGAAGCCGATTGCTAGCTCGTCGTGGCGGGGCGCGGCGTTACCATTCTTCGGTGTTGATCTGAGAGCGTTAGCGATGGCGGTCGGTAGTGGGGAGCCAGTGGCAAGGGCCGTGCGGGGATCCTCGACGTGCGCGCTCGCCGGCAAGCGGCCGCGCGGGGTGGCCAGGTCCATTTTGTTCTGAGTCTGTGGCGCTCGGTTGCGGCGGTGTAGCTGAGAAAAGAAATCGAAGAGAGAGAGAACCGTGAGGTAGAAGACGCGGGCGCGTTCGTTGATCTGGAAGTGGACGATACTGGTTAGGGCGGGGGATCGCTGGGCGCTGCGTCGTTGATCAAACCGCAGACGGCTCGGATCGGGTCAGGCGTACCTGTCCGGCTAAATGGCATCGTGACCGTTGGATCGGTTCCGGACGTCTAAGATTAGATCTAGGGGGTAAGCGGATGAGAACCGTGGATGTTAGATCGGGCGGCCAGTAATTATCGGTACCCCTTCACTTTACCAGTTTGCAGAAGAGACCCTAGAAAACCTAGGAATCAACCCGCCGTCCAATGCTGCAACCCTCTGTGTCTGTGGAAACTTGCGCCAGAGCCCCTGACCTTTCTGTAAAATGAGGCCCAGTCCAGAGGTGCTTAAAAAAACAGAGAAATAATTATAGAAATTCATTTTTAATACAAAAACAAATCTAGAAACTTGTAAAATGCATAGAAAATTCATTTTGACTCCAAATTTAGCCATTCCAATTTCTAAAATTTTGTAATAATATTCTCTATCATTTAGTGTCTCTGTTTTGACATGAAAACAGTAAGAAAATTTATTTCTCATCTAATCCTATTTTAATCACATTAAACCTTAGGAAATTCATAACTTGAATTCTATAACTCCAAATTTAATGGTTCCAGTTTCTATGATTTCATTTTAATGTGTAGATTTTTACTGTATATTTTATTCATCTGTTTGGTGTGATGTTGATTTTGGCTATACTATGTATGTATTGTGTTGATGCGAGTAGACGAACAAGCCACTGTGGAAACTGAGGTTCAACAAGTAGAGATAGCTGAGCAGGAGCTCATTGAAGGCAAGTTGTGCCCTTGATCACTTCTTTTACCCATTCATGTTCTTATTATTCATAATGATCTGCATAGGATAATTTTGTTGGGACCCAATAGGATACCCTAGATTTTGACTATCTTTATACCTTGCTTCACCACTGGTTTTACTACTAAAGTTTTGGGTAGTACATGCTATTGCTTTATGTGGATTTGGGTATAGAGATATTCATCACTTATTGTTATACTATTTATTGTTATCTGTTTTATTATTCCTTGTTCATGTTAAGATCATTATGTTAATGGGAACATGGAGAACCACCCGGGAAAACAGTGCTACCACAAGGGTTTAATGGGACGCCCTTGGCTGATTAACTAGGAAAGCTAGGGGAGGGCTACCTTACCCGAAAGGGGCAAGGGCAGTAGGGGAGAGGTCAGTGTAGGGAGGTCCCTGGTTGATTTTGCTGCGATGGCGGTCAGCCAGGAACCCTGCCCTGGATCTTCCTATAAACTGTAGCGGGTAGTCTGAAGCTAGTGGAACTTTGTAAAGGCCTCGTAGTGTTACCCTGCCTCGCCTCCTCGGTAGAGGTGTATGGGATTGGCCATCTCTTGGCAGATGGGTAACATGACTTGTGGGTAAAGATGCGCAACCTCTGCAGAGTGTAAAACTAGTATACTAGCCGTGCTCACGGTCATGAGCGGCTCGGACACTCACATGATTAATTTATGGAACTTAAACTTAATCTGTCATTTCATTGCATTTGGGATTATTTTATTACTTTTACTTATTATTACTATGGTTTGGTATTTACTTACACTTAGTAACTGCTAATAAAATTTTGACCAACTTATAAAAGCAATGCTCAGCTTTAACCTCTATTGTTGATCAGCCTTACACTTCATGAACTCCCACCTTTGTGAGTTCATGTCACATTATTCCCCACAACTTGTTGAGCGATGAACGTATGTGAGCTCACTCTTGCTGTCTCACACCCCCCCACAGGAGAAGAACAGGTGGTTTCAAGTGGAGTCAAGTACCGAGGCATCCGACTTGATCTAGGTGGCGTTTCTCAGTCGACATTGGCGCCGACGATCCTTAGTTCGTTTTATGGTTATACTTTTATTTTGTAATAAGTCTTCCGCTATGTAATAATTACTCTGATGTTTTATGACATTTATCTCTATACACTCTGTTATTATATATGTTGTCTTCTTGGCGCATGTATGAGATGCACCCGGCTTTGTTCTTTAAACCGGGTGTTACAACACTTTTGTGAACATTACTCTTTTGTTTCCTCTATTGAGCCACACAGGGTAGAGGAAGCACTTCAAGATTCGGATTGGGTGATGGCGATGCAAGAGGAGCTCAACAATTTCACAAGGAATGAGGTATGGCATTTAGTTCCACGTCCTAATCAAAATGTTGTAGGAACCAAGTGGGTCTTCCGCAACAAGCAAGACGAGCATGGTGTGGTGACAAGGAACAAAGCTCGACTCGTGGCCAAGGGGTATTCACAAGTCGAAGGTTTGGATTTTGGTGAAACCTATGCACCCGTAGCTAGGCTTGAGTCAATTCGCATATTATTGGCCTATGCTACTTACCATGGCTTCAAGCTTTATCAAATGGACGTGAAGAGTGCCTTCCTCAATGGACCAATCAAGGAGGAGGTCTATGTTGAGCAACCTCCCGGCTTTGAAGATAGTAAGTACCCTAACCATGTTTATAGGCTCTCTAAGGCGCTTTATGGGCTCAAGCAAGCCCCAAGAGCATGGTATGAATGCCTTAGAGATTTCCTTATTGCTAACGGCTTCAAAGTCGGCAAAGCCGATCCTACTTTATTCACCAAAACACTTGATAATGATTTGTTTGTATGCCAAATTTATGTTGATGATGTTATATTTGGGTCTACTAACAAATCTACATGTGAAGAATTTAGTAGGATCATGACACAAAAATTCGAGATGTCCATGATGGGGGAGTTGAAATATTTCTTAGGATTTCAAGTCAAGCAACTCCAAGAGGGCACTTTCATTAGCCAAACGAAGTATACTCAAGACATTCTAAGCAAGTTTGGAATGAAGGATGCCAAGCCCATCAAGACTCCCATGGGAACAAATGGGCATCTCGACCTCGACACGGGAGGTAAGTCCGTGGATCAAAAGGTATACCGGTCGATGATTGGTTCATTGCTTTATTTATGTGCATCTCGACCGGACATTATGCTTTCTGTCTGCATGTGTGCAAGATTCCAAGCCGACCCTAAGGAATCACACCTTACGGCCGTAAAACGAATCTTGAGATATTTGGCTTATACTCCTAAGTTTGGGCTTTGGTACCCTCGGGGATCCACATTTGATTTGATTGGTTATTCGGATGCCGATTGGGCAGGGTGTAAGATTAATAGGAAGAGCACATCGGGGACTTGCCAGTTCTTGGGAAGGTCCTTGGTGTCATGGGCTTCAAAGATGCAAAATTCGGTCGCTCTTTCTACCGCCGAAGCCGAGTATATTGCCGCAGGCCATTGTTGCGCGCAATTGCTTTGGATGAGGCAAACCCTGCGGGACTACGGTTACAAATTAACCAAAGTTCCTCTTCTATGTGATAATGAGAGTGCAATCCGCATGGCGGATAATCCCGTTGAGCATAGCCGCACTAAACACATAGCCATTCGGTATCATTTTCTTCGGGATCACCAACAAAAGGGGGATATCGAGATTTCATACATTAACACTAAAGATCAATTAGCCGATATCTTTACCAAGCCACTTGATGAACAATCTTTTACCAGACTTAGGCATGAGCTCAATATTCTTGATTCTAGGAATTTCTTTTGCTAAACTTGCACACATAGCTCACATGTATACCTTTGATCATATCTCTTTTATATATATGACTAATGTGTTTTCAAGTGTATTTCAAACCAAGTCATAGGTATATTGAAAGGGAATTGGAGTCTTCGGCGAAGACAAGGCTTCCACTCCACTCTACTACTCATCCTTCGCCATCGCTCCGCATCATCTCTCCAACTTTGGTATAATCTTCACTCATTCATTTTATGACCAAAGGGGGAGAAAGCACTTCATTGGGCTCTAATGATTCCGTTTTTGGCGATTCATGCCAAAGGGGGAGAAAATATGAGCCCAAAGCAAAAGGACCGCACCCGCACCACCACCCCTAATTTTTAAATTTGATGATTTTCAATTGGTAAATTTCAAAATTGGTATCTCTTTGTGTTCTAAAGGGGGAGCAAGTAGTATTTTCAAAATTGATGTCTTAAAACCCTCTTGAACACTAAGAGGAGACTTTATTTGAGGGGGAGTTTTGTTTAGTCAAGGGAAAAGCATTTGGGACAAAGGGAGAAAATTTCTAAACTTGAAAATGCTTTGCAAAATCTTATTCATTTACCTTTGACTATCTTGCAAAAGGACTTTGAAAAGAATTTACAAAAGAATTTGCAAAAACAAAACTTGTGGTGTAAGCGTGGTCCAATATGTCAAAAACAAAGAAAACAATCCATGCGCATCATGTAAGTATTTATTGGCTCAATTCCAAGCAACCTTTGCACTTACATTATGCAAACTAGTTCAATTATATATGCTTTGGTTTGTGTTGGCATCAATCACCAAAAAGGGGGAGATTGAAAGGGAATAAGGCTTACACCTAGTTCCTAAATAATTTTGGTGGTTGAATTGCCCAACACAAATATTGGACTAACTAGTTTGCTCTAGTGTATAAGTTATACAGGTGCAAAAGGTTCACACTCAGCCAATAAAAAGATCAAGTTTTGGATTCAACAAAGGAGCAAAGAGGCAACCGAAGGCACCTCTGGCTGGTGGCACCGGACTGTACGGTGTACACCGGACAGTGTCCGGTGCGCCCAGAGGACTCCAACTCGAACTCTTCGCCTTCGGGAATTCTCGGAAGCCGGCGCGCTATAATTCACCGGACTATCCGGTGTACACCGGACAGTGTCCGGTGCTCAAGGAAGCGCGGCCTCCTCAACTCGCCAGCCTCGGGTTCGCGCGGCAGCTGCTCCGCTATAATTCACCGGACATGTCCGGTGTGCACCGGACTGTCCGGTGTACCAGCGGGGCAACGGCTATTTCGGCGCCAACGGCTACCTGCGGTGCATTTAATGCGCGCGCAGCGCGCGCAGACGTCAGGCATGCCCATACCGGCGCACCGGACAATGAACAGTTGTTGTCCGGTGTGCACCGGACACCCAGGCGGGCCCAGAAGTCAGAAGCTCCAACGGTCAGAATCCAACGGCATTGATGACGTGGCAGGGGCACCAGACTGTCCGGTGTGCACCGGACTGTCCGGTGCGCCATCGAACAGACGCCTCCAGCCAACGGTCAAGTTTGGTGGTTGGGGCTATAAATACCCCAACCACCCCACCATTCATTGCATCCAAGTTTTCCAACCTCCAACCACTTACAAGAGCTAGGCATTCAATTCTAGACACACTAAAAGAGATCAAATCCTCTCCAATTCCACTCAAGCCTTTAGTGACTAGCTAGAGAGATTTGCCGTGTTCTTTTGAGCTCTTGCACTTGGATCGCTTTCTTTCTTTCTCACTTGTTCTTGTGATCAAAACTCAATTGTAACCAAGGCAAGAGGCACCAATTGTGTGGTGGCCCTTGCGGGGAAGTTTTGTTCCCATTTGATTGAGAAGAAGAAAAGCTCACTCGGTCCGAGGGACCGTTTGAGAGAGGGAAGGGTTGAAAGAGACCCGGCCTTTGTGGCCTCCTCAACGGGGAGTAGGTTTGAGAGAACCGAACCTCGGTAAAACAAATCCGCGTGTCCCACTTCATTATTTGCTTGCGATTTGTTTTGCGCCCTCTCTCGCGGACTCTATTTTATTTCTAACGCTAACCCGGCTTGTAGTTGTGATTATTTTTGAGATTTTCAGTTTCGCCCTATTCACCCCCCCCTCTAGGCGACTTTCACCGACCGAGTCGCAGGGGCATTTAACGCAAAGGTAGCCTGACACCTTTATCCTGACGCGCGCCCCCCGGCAGAGCCGAAGTGACCGCCGTCACTTTGCCGCTCCACTGACCGGTCTGACAGAAGGACAGCGCCGCCTGCGCCATTCCGACTGCAGTGCCACTTGATAGAGTGAGACTGACAGGCAGTCAGGCCTTGCCAAAGGCGCCATAGGAAGCTCCGCCCGACCCAGGGCTCGGACTCGGGCCAAGGCCCCGGAAGACGGCGAACTCCGCTCCGCCCGACCCAGGGCTCGGACTCGGGCTAAGGCCCCGGAAGACGGCGAACTCCGCCCGACCCAGGGCTCGGACTCGGGCTAAGGCCCCGGAAGACGGCGAACTCCGCTCCGCCCGACCCAGGGCTCGGACTCGGGCTAAGGCCCCGGAAGACGGCAAACTCTGCCCGACCCAGGGCTCGGACTCGGGCTAAGGCCCCGGAAGACGGCGAACTCCGCTCCGCCCGACCCAGGGCTCGGACTCGGGCTAAGGCCCCGGAAGACGGCGAACTCCGCCCGACCTAGGGCTCGGACTCGGGCTAAGGCCCCGGAAGACGGCGAACTCCGCTCCGCCCGACCCAGGGCTCGGACTCGGGCTAGGCCCTGGAAGACGACGAACTCCGCTCCGCCCGACCCCAGGGGTCGGACTCCGCCCTGGCCTCTGCCGAACGACCACCGCCTCGCCCGACCCAGGAGCTCGGGCTCGGCCTCGGCCATGCAGGACAGACTCGACCTCGGCTTCGGAGGAGCCTCCACGTCGCCCGACCTAGGACACAAGTCTGCCACGTCGACAGGAAGCGCCATCATCACCCTACCCCGAGCCGACTCGGGCCGCAGGGAACAAGACCGACGTCCCATCTGGCTAGCTCCGCCAGATAGGCAATGATGGCGCCCCGCTAGACCCATGACGACAGCGGCTCTCAGCTCCCTTACGGAAGCAGGGGGACGTCAGCAAGGGCCCAACCGCTCCGACAGCTGTCCCTCCACCAGGCTCCGTTGCTCCTCCGACAGCCACGACACCACACCAGCTGGGTGCCAAGATCTCTCCGGCTGCCACACAGGCATGTACTTAGGGCGCTAGCTCACCCCCGCTAGACACGTAGCACCTTGCTACACCCCCATTGTACACCTGGATCCTCTCCTTACGCCTATAAAAGGAAGGACCAGGGCCTTCTTAGAGAAGGTTGGCCGCGCGGGGACGAGGACGGGGCAGGCGCTCTCTTGGGGCCGCTCGCTTCCCTCACCCGCGTGGACGCTTGTAACCCCCTACTGCAAGCGCACCCGACCTGGGCGCGGGTCGAACACGAAGGCCGCGAGATTCCCACCTCTCTCACGACTCGTCTTCGGCCACCTCGCTTTTCCCCCCTTCGCGCTCGCCCACGCGCTCGACCCATCTGGGCTGGGGCACGCGGCACACTCACTCGTCGGCTTAGGGACCCCCCGGTCTCGAAACGCCGAAAGTTGGCGCGCCAGGTAGGGGCCTGCTGCGTGTTGACGAGCAGCTTCCCGTCAAGCTCCAGATGGGCAGTCTCCAACGACCTCTCCAACCCGGGACGGTGCTCCATTTCGGGAGTCTCAAGTTCATGTCTCTCGACGGCAGCTACGACATGATACTCCTTCCACCGCCGCGCGACGACGACAATGGCGGCCGACAGCCCGCCCACCGGTGGCGGAATCGACGACGTCTTCCCCGCGTGGTGGAAGAACAACATTCGAGCTCGCCCCGTCCTCTCCCCCGCCATCGGAGGAGGAGGCGGGGCAACCAGGGCCGAGCGGGAGGCCGCGCTCCGTCGGCTGTCGAGCGAACCGACGTCCCCAGCGCCCCAACGAAGGGCGCGTCGGGCGTCAACCTCGTGTTTGAGACGAAGGCGAGCGCCGTCCCCCGCGACACGCCAATCCCGAGCAAGTGGACGATGCCAGCACGCTCGCGGAGGGCCTGCAGGACGTCGCCCTCGTACCCAAGACGACGGCGCAATCAGTCCCCGACGTGACTGTGTCGCTCCTCGTCGACCAAAAGGTACCGACTGATTCCCATCCTACGTCATTTTGACTCGGCCTCAACCCGCCTAGCGACCTCGCTTTGGCGGGCGCTCACATTGAGGCGAGTGCAACCCCACTGGGGTTTCGTGTGCGGTCGCCTTGGGACCGATTGACGGACGTCTCGACCTACGGGCCCTCTGGGTCCGAGGAAGATGACGATCCCAGCATCTGCTGGGATTTCTCTGGATTTGGCAACCCCAGTGCCATGCGGGACTTTATGACCGCATGTGACTACTGCCTCTCCGACTGTTCCGACGGCAGCCACAGCCTTGACGACAAGGACTGCGGCCCGAGCCGCGAATGTTTCCACGTCGAGCTAGGGGATCCCTCCGAAGGCAACCATCTCGGCATGCCGGAGGACGGTGATCTCCCTAGGCCGGTGCCTCGCGCCGACATCCCGCGGGAGCTAGCTGTGGTCCCCGTTCCGGCGGGGGGTCACGACCCACAGCTCGAGCAAGTCCGTGGGGCGCAGGCCGGGCTCGACGAGGGAGCAGGAGCGCTCGAGTCGATCCGCCGGGACGTCGGACAGGTATGGGCGGGCCAACCCTCGGCCAGAGAAACACGTCATCTGCCCCAGGGTTTCCAGCACCACGTCGCCAACGATGTCAGGGACAAGCCGCCACCGGCATCCAGCGGGGTCGGTCAGAACCTGGCAGCCGCAGCGATGCTCCTCCGCTCGATGCCGGAGCCATCAACCACCGAGGGTCGGCGAATCCAGGGGGAGCTCAAGAATTTCCTGGAAGGCGCTGCGGCCCGGCGGGCCGAGAGCTCTGCCTCCCGAAGGCATGGGTACCCCTCGGAACCTCATGCCGCGACTTCCCGATTCATGCGGGAGGCCTCGGTCTACATCGGGCGCAAGCGCAACACCGCGCCTGCGGCCCCGGGCCACCTCGGCAACGAGCACCATCGTCGCGACCGTCGGGCCCACCTCGACGAAAGGGTGCGCCGAGGCTACCACCCCAGGCGTGGGGGACGCTACGACAGTGGGGAGGATCGGAGTCCCTCGCCCGAACCACCCGGTCCGCAGGCCTTCAGCCGGGCCATCCGGCGGGCGCCGTTTCCGGCCCGTTTCTGACCCCCGACTACTATCACAAAGTACTCGGGGGAGACGAAACCGGAATTGTGGCTCGCAGACTACCGCCTGGCCTGCCAACTGGGTGGAACGGACGACGACAACCTCATCATCCGCAACCTCCCCCTGTTCCTCTCCGACACTGCTCGCGCCTGGTTGGAGCACCTGCCTCCGGGGCAGATCTCCAACTGGGAGGATTTGGTCCAAGCCTTCGTCGGCAACTTCCAGGGCACGTACGTGCGCCCCGGGAATTCCTGGGACCTCCGAAGCTGCCGGCAACAGCCGGGAGAGTCTCTTCGGGACTACATCCGGCGATTCTCGAAGCAGCGCACCGAGCTGCCCAACATCACCGACTCCGATGTCATCGGCGCGTTCCTTGCCGGCACCACATGTCGTGACCTGGTGAGCAAGCTGGGTCGCAAGACCCCCACCAGGGCGAGCGAGCTGATGGACATCGCCACCAAGTTCGCCTCTGGCCAGGAGGCGGTCGAGGCCATCTTCCGAAAGGACAAGCAGCCCCAGGGCCACCCGTCGGAAGATGCTCCCGAGGCGTCTACTCCGCGCGGCGCCAAGAAGAAAGGCAAGAAGAAGTCGCAAGCGAAACGCGACGCCGCCGACGCTGACCTTGTCGCCGCCGCCGAGTACAAGAACCCTCGGAAGCCCCCCGGAGGTGCTAACCTCTTTGACAAGATGCTCAAGGAGATGTGCCCTTACCATCAGGGGCCCGTCAAGCACACCCTCGAGGAGTGCGTCATGCTTCGGCGCCACTTCCACCGGGCCGGGCCACCCGCAGAGGGTGGCAGGGCCCGCGACGACGACAAAAAGGAAGATCACCAAGCAGGAGAGTTCCCCGAGGTCCGCGACTGCTTCATGATCTACGGAGGGCATGCGGCGAATGCCTCGGCTCGGCATTGCAAGCGAGAGCGTCGGGAGGTCTGCTCGATGAAGGTGGCGGCGCCAGTCTACCTAGACTGGTCCGACAAGCCCATCACCTTCGACCAAGCTGACCACCCCGACCACGTGCCGAGCCCGGGGAAATACCCGCTCGTCGTCGATCCCATCATCGGCGACGTCAGGCTCACCAAGGTCCTGTTGGATGGGGGTAGCTGCCTCAACATCATCTACGCCGAGACCCTCAGGCTCCTGCGCGTTGATCTGTCCTCCGTCCGAGCAGGAGCTGCGCCCTTCCATGGGATCATTCCTGGGAAGCGCGTCCAGCCCCTCGGACGGCTCGACCTTCCTGTCTGCTTCGGAATGCCCTCCAACTTCCGAAGGGAGATTCTGACGTTAGAGGTGGTCGGGTTCTGAGGGACCTACCACGCGGTATTGGGGAGGCCATGCTACGCGAAGTTCATGGCCGTCCCCAACTACACCTACCTGAAGCTTAAGATGCCGGGCCCCAACGGGGTCATCACCGTCGGCCCCACGTACAAACACGCGTTCGAATGCGACGTGGAGTGTGTGGAGTACGCCGAGGCCCTCGCCGAGTCCGAGGCCCTCATCGCCGACCTGGAAAACCTCTCCCGAGAGGTGCCAGACGTGAAGCGACACGCCGGCAATTTCGAGCCAGCGGAGACGGTTAAGGCCGTCTCTCTCGACCCCAGTGGCGACACCTCCAAGCAGGTCCGGATCGGTTCCGGGCTCGACCCCAAATAGGAAGCAGTGCTCGTCGACTTTCTCCGCGCAAACGCCGACGTCTTTGCGTGGAGTCCCTCGGACATGCCCGACATACCGAGGGATGTCGCCGAGCACTGGCTGGATATTCGGGCCGGAGCCCGACCGGTCAGGCAGCCTCTGCGCCGATTCGACGAGGAGAAGCGCAGAGTGATAGGTGAGGAGATCCACAAGCTGATGGCAGCAGGGTTCATCAAAGAGGTATTCCATCCCGAATGGCTTGCCAACCCTGTGCTTGTGAGAAAGAAAGGGGGAAATGGCGGATGTGTGTAGACTACACTGGTCTCAACAAAGCATGTCCGAAGGTTCCCTACCCTCTACCTCGCATCGATCAAATCGTGGATTCCACTGCTGGGTGCGAAACCCTGTCTTTCCTCGATGCCTACTCAGGGTATCATCAAATCAAGATGAAAGAGTCCGATCAGCTCGCGACTTCTTTCATCACGCCCTTCGGCATGTACTGCTATGTCACCATGCCGTTCGGTTTGAGGAACGCGGGTGCGACGTACCAGCGGTGCATGAACCATGTGTTCGGCGAACACATCGGTCGCACGGTCGAGGCCTATGTCGATGACATCGTAGTCAAGACAAGGAAAGCCTCCGACCTCCTCTCCGACCTTGAAGTGACATTCTGGTGTCTCAAGGCAAAGGACGTCAAGATCAATCCCGAGAAGTGTGTCTTCGGGGTGCCCCGAGGCATGCTCCTGGGGTTCATCGTCTCCGAGCGGGGCATCGAAGCCAACCCAGAGAAAATCGCAGCCATCACCAGCATGGGGCCCATCAAGGACTTAAAAGGCGTACAGAGGGTCATGGGATGTCTCGTGGCCTTGAGCCGTTTCATCTCACGCCTTGGCGAAAGAGGCCTGCCTCTGTACCGCCTCTTAAGGAAGGCCGAGTGCTTCACTTGGACCCCCGAGGCCGAGGAAGCTCTCGGGAACCTGAAGGCGCTCCTCACCCAGGCGCCTATCTTGGTACCCCCAGCTGATGGAGAAGCCCTCTTGGTCTACGTCGCCGCGACCACTCAGGTGGTTAGCGCCGCGATTGTGGTCGAAAGGCAAGAAGAGGGGCATGCATTGCCCGTTCAGAGGCCAGTTTACTTCGTCAGCGAGGTGCTGTCCGAAACCAAGGTCTGCTACCCACAAGTTCAGAAGCTACTGTATGCAGTAATCCTGACGAGGCGAAAGTTGCGACATTACTTCGAGTCTCATCCGGTAACTGTGGTGTCATCCTTCCCCCTGGGGGAGATCAACCAGTGCCGAGAGGCCTCGGGCAGGATCGCAAAGTGGGCGGTGGAAATCATGGGCGAGACAATCTCGTTCGCCCCTCGGAAGGCCATCAAGTCCCAGGTACTGGCGGACTTCGTAGCCGAATGGGTCGACACCCAGCTGCCAACGGCTCCGATCCAACCAGAGCTCTGGACCATGTTTTTCGACGGGTCGCTGATGAAGACGGGAGCCGGCGCGGGCCTGCTCTTCGTCTCGCCCCTCGGGAAACACCTACGCTACGTGCTGTGTCTCCATTTCCCGGCGTCCAACAATGTGGCTGAGTACGAAGCTCTGATCAACGGATTGCGAATCGCCATCGAGCTAGGGGTCCGACGCCTCGACGCTCGCGGCGACTCGCAGCTCGTCATCGACCAAGTCATGAAGAACTCCCACTGCCGCGACCCGAAGATGGAGGCCTACTGCGATGAGGTTCGGCGCCTGGAAGACAAGTTCTACGGGCTCGAGCTTAACCACATCGCCCGGCGCTACAACGAGACTGCGGACGAGTTGGCAAAGATAGCCTCGGGGCGGACCACGGTTCCCCCGAACGTCTTCTCCCGGGATCTGCACCAACCCTCCGTCAAGATCGACGACACGCCCGAGTCCGAGGTACCCTCGGCCCAGCCCGAGGCGTCCTCGGTTCAGTCCGAGGTACCCTCGGCCCAGCCCGAGGCGTCCTCGGTTCAGTCCGAGGTACCCTCGGCCCATCCCGAGGCGTCCTCGGTTCAGCCCGAGGTACCCTCGGCCCCAGAGGGCGAGGCGCTGCGCATCGAGGAGGAGCGGAGCGAGGTCACGCCTGATCGAGATTGGCAGACCCCGTACCTGCACTATCTCCGCCAAG
Source organism: Zea luxurians (assembly GCA_029449295.1). Lineage (NCBI taxonomy): Eukaryota > Viridiplantae > Streptophyta > Magnoliopsida > Poales > Poaceae > Zea > Zea luxurians. The sequence goes on along the minus strand of JAOPSE010000052.1, from coordinate 14,984,349 downwards.
GAGAGCTACCCCTCGACCAAGCCGAGGCTCGGCGGGTAGCGCGACGCGCCAAGTCGTTCGTCCTGCTGGGCGATGAGAAGGAGCTTTACCACCGCAGCCCCTCGGGCATCCTCCAGCGATGCATCTCCATCGCCGAAGGTCAGGAACTCCTGCAAGAGATACACTCGGGGGCTTGCGGCCATCATGCAGCGCCCCGAGCCCTCGTCGGGAACGCTTTCCGGCAAGGCTTCTACTGGCCGACGGCGGTGGCTGACGCCACTAGAATCGTCCGCACCTGCGAAGGGTGTCAATTCTATGCGAAGCAGACCCACCTGCCCGCTCAGGCTCTGCAGACGATACCCATCACCTGGCCCTTCGCTGTGTGGGGTCTGGACCTCGTCGGCCCTCTGCAGAAGGCGCCCGGGGGCTACACGCACCTGCTGGTCGCCGTCGACAAATTCTCCAAGTGGATCGAGGTCCGACCCCTGAACAGCATCAGGTCCGAGCAGGCGGTGGCGTTCTTCACCAACATCATCCATCGCTTCGGGGTCCCAAACTTCATCATCACCGACAACGGCACCCAGTTCACCGGCAGAAAATTCTTGGATTTTTGCGAGGATCACCACATCCGGGTGGACTGGGCTGCCGTAGCTCATCCCATGTCGAATGGGCAAGTAGAGCGTGCCAACGGCATGATTCTACAAGGGCTCAAGCCTCGGATTTACAACGACCTCAACAAATTCGGCAAACGATGGATGAAGGAACACCCCTCGGTGGTCTGGAGCCTGAGGACAACGCCGAGCCGAGCCACGGGTTTCACGCCGTTCTTCCTGGTCTACGGGGCCGAGGCCGTCTTGCCCACTGACCTGGAATACGGCTCCCCGAGGACGAGGGCCTACGACGAACAAAGCAACCAAGCTAGCTGAGAAGACTCGCTGGACCAGCTGGAAGAGGCTCGGGACAGGGCCTTACTACACTCGGCGCGGTATCAGCAGTCCCTGCGACGCTACCACGCCCGAGGGGTCCGACCCCGAGACCTCCAGGTGGGCGACCTGGTGCTTCGACTGCGGCAAGACGCCCGAGGGAGGCACAAGCTCATGCCCCCCTGGGAGGGGCCATTCGTCATCGCCAAAGTTCTGAAGCCCGGAACGTACAAGCTGGCCAACAGTCAAGGCGAGGTCTACGGCAACGCTTGGAACATCCAACAGCTACGTCGCTTCTACCCTTAAGATGTTTCCAAGTTGTTCATATACCCCGCACCCACGCAAAGTTTAGTCAACAAGGAAGGGTCGGCCTTGCCTCGGCAAAGCCCGACCCTCCCTCGGGGGCTAAAAGGGGGGAAACCCCCTCTGCGTCAAAATTTTCCTCGAAAAAAAATCTCTTCTACCAGAATATCTTTCGTGCTTTTTGACTACTTCGAAAAGTGGGTCCTGGAAACGGTGGAGTACACGTAAGCAGCCAAGGCTGACCGAGCCGAGGGACTCCTACGCCTCCGGGATACGGATACCTCACTCATCACCTTCTGCGATAAGTAACTCGCGTTCGGATAAAGTGACTCCGCGGATCGAACAAGTCTTTACGTTCGTTAGCCCTTCTGCAGAAGCGATCCTTCGAGCCTTCTCGACCGAGTCGGTGACAGGGCCTCATGGACGGGTGAAAGTACGCGTAAGCGGCAAGGCCGACCGAGCCGAGGGACTCCCACGCCTCCGGGATACGGATACCTCACTCATCACCTTCCGCGAGAAGCAACTCTCGCTCGAACAAACATCCCTGTTACCGACAAAAAGTCCAGATACTCGAAACAAGAGGAAAAGAGACGCAGCTTTACAACGCAGCGAGGGTGTGTGTTCTGGCCTCGACGGCCGCACGAGGCGCACGCTACAAGACAATCTGATCCTGCAGGCTCGGGTCTTGACGTTGGAAGAGGGCAGCAACACCCTCAGCATCGACGGCACCTTCGGCGAGGCCCGACCTAGCCTCGGACGGCGACGTGGTCCGAGGTTCTCCGCTCCGAAGGACGACGTCATCACCACGCCCGGGCAATCGCTGCCAGGGACCTCTCTGGGAATCCGGCCCGAGCAGGCGGCTCAGCCGGTCACCCCTGGGGCCTCGGCCAACCATCTTCCGAGGGCGCCAGCCCGGTCTGAAGCCTCGGCTGATCAACTCCAACGTCGATCCTGCCAATGGACAACCCGGCTAGGCTCCGGCCAACCAGGTTTCATTTTCGAGCCAACTCCGCCTCTGTTCATACTGATATCGCTACCCCTAGCCTCGGCTCGTCGAAGAGCGGCCGAGGGGTCTCTTTAACTAAGCTAGAGGAGCCTCGGACAGCAGGGCCGACCGAGCCGAGGGACTCCTACGCCTCCGGGATACGGATACCTCACTCGTCACCTTGACATGGGGCGACTCATGCTTGGTGAAGCGGTTCAGATAGTCAACAGACGAGTCTTAGTGCTCAAGAATGAGGAAAAAATACGGCTCCGTGCCGACGTTACATACATGTTCAGGCCCCAAAAGCCGTAATGAACAGAAAATCCTGGCATTCGAAGTGCCATTACAAACGGAACTCCGGTTCCCCCTCCGCAGGTACGAACAACCCCACTCCATAGGGGTGAGCCTGCGGAGCAACAGAAGACCGACGAACGGCATGTCATCGCCCGCCCCGACAGCGGCGGCGATGAAGACTTCTGTCCCGGGGGGCCGAACAGCAGCAGTGATGACCTCGGGGCGGATGCTGCTGCTAGGAGGCCCCCGCACATGCCCGAACTCGAGAGGCAAGGACGGGCAGAAGGCCGTAGAGTTGGAGGTCGGTCCGTGGCCAGCCCTGGCTATCGCGCCGGCGGAAGAACCTCTTCCAGCTGCCGTGGCAGACACCGGCGCCGCGAGCGGCTCCGAAGCCACTCGCGTCCGAAGGCCAGGCACGCTGCAGATGCCAGCGCCACGGACGACGAACGCTCCTCCCTCCGATCACTGAGTAAAGGAGCGGGCCGCCGCCCACGCGGGGGCCGACCTCAACTCGGCACACTCCCCTCCCCAGCCCTGGTGATGAAAATCCTTGAGGCTGAGGGAGGGGCAGAGGCCGCAGCCCGGCTCGCTTTCCCCCACCATCAAGCCGGAGGTCACCATCTTGGGTGACCGCCGGTGGAGGGGTGCAACCGGGCTGCATGATGAAAATCTTTGAAGCCGAACGATGGCTGAAAGGTACCAACTCCCACGGAGTTGCGTTCCTCCAACGATGAGGCGAAAAGACGGCGGTTTCCCCATCCGGGGGCTTGGAAGGTGGAAAGACACGGTGCATCAGGGAGGAAGAAGACATGGTCGCCTTACGGAAGGGGTCGCCCTCCTTTTAAAGGCGACTCTCCCTGCTTGCGCCCCCAACCATCACGGGCTGAGTCTTCTCCAACAATGCTCCAAAGCCCTTCCCTACGGCGCGGGGGCTGGGTCCCGCATGTCATGCAGACCGGCTCCAAGCAGAAGAAGTCAAACCGCCGCGCGTGGTGCACGCAACCGCCCAGCGGTTACAAGTGACCCTCCACTTTTGCCCAGACCAACGGGCGAAAGGGGCGGGCAGCCATGCAGGCGGCATGCAATCGCGCCAAGTGGATGCGCCTCTCCGACTCCCGACACGCCAGCACGGAGGCCCGGGCCCACGCGTCGCGCGACCGGCGCGCCGGATGCTGCATGCAAGCGACTGTACCGCCTGTGCCACCACCGCGCCTCCTCGATCGCGGAACCAATACCGCGACTCGAGGCAACCCAGCGCGCGACCCAGCAGCGCCAGCCTGACGCAGCGGCCAACACGGCCAAAGGTGGGCCGGCAGTAATGACGGTGGCAGGCGCGCGGGAACAGCGGTCACGTCGTCAGCCAAGCTCACGTCCCATCCGGAGGCCGCGAGAGAACCCCCTCTCACGGCGTGAAGACAACGCGCCCGTGATCCGTTCCTCGAACGGCTCGCGCACGCGCAACGGCAGCCCCGCCAACTACTCGCCCCGTCGCATCAACTCCGCGGCTGGACAGGCGGCGCTTCTGGCAGGAGCAGCGGGCGACGCTTCGCCTTCGCCGAAACAACCGCGCCAAAAAAGGTACGCCGCGTCGTTCGGTTTCGTATCCTTTTTCCTTTTTTCCTCTTTCTCTATCTCTTGCGACAGGGACCGGGAAAGGGGGATACCCCGAAAGGGATCCTTCCCCGTGAAGGAACTAGGCTCCGAGCCTCCTTACTGATCAGGGGTTCGAAGGCTGGCCCCCCGGGGGGTTCAACAGCCGCCTCAGATCGCGTGGGCCCTACACCCACTACTGGTCAGAGGTTCGAAGGCCGGCCCCCCGAAGGGTTCCACGGCCGCCTCAGGCTACTCGGGCTCCGCGCCCATTACTGATCAGGGGTTCGAAGGCTGGCCCCCGAAGGGTTCACAGTCGCCTCAAACACCGAGCGAGGGATGACCAGGGGTACGTTCGATACATAACCGAGGCTCGGGCTGCGCTCCCGAGGTACCCTAGGACATTTCCGAGACCAGCGGGAGCGATTTTGTAACGGAATCCCATCGGAGGGAGGCATCGAGCCCTCGGACCCCGTCGCCAGGGGACCGGGTCCGGCAGATCACCCACAGGTACTTTTGGGCGTGCCTCTGGGCCCCTAGCCGACCCCCAACGAACGGGGCACGGACGTCCACTCGGATTACCCGCTTGCAGCTCACCGGAGACACCATGTTCGGTGCCCATCGAGGGTAACATGGCGCTCTCCCCCCCTCCTCCTTGCGGAAAGGCGACGTAGGGGCGTATGTAAAAAAGCCGAGTCTGTCCCTGATCGCCCTCTCGCCCTGTGCGGAGGCTCGGGGGCTGCTCTCGCAAACCTGGCTCCGGCCAAACCATTGACAGCGTCAACATACCAGCCCGAGAACTTGGGCCCCGACCGTGCACCCGGGCTACGGCCAGTTCGCATGAGGGAACCACCAGACCAGCCGAAGCATTACGCAAGGCATTAAGACCTCGAAGGAGTGAAACCACTCCTCCGAGGCCTCAGGGGCTACACCCGGCGGGTGCGCTCGCGCGCACCCACCGGAACAAAATGCAACCGAGAAAGGCTGGTCCCCTTGCAAAAAAGTGCGACGAAAGCCTCCAAGCGAGTGCAAACACTCCCTTCGAGGCTCGGGGGCTACTGTCGGGGACCATAATTAGGGGTACCCTCAAGACGCCTAATTCTCAGCTGGTAACCCCCATCAGCATAAAGCTGCACAGGCCTGATGGGTGCGATTAAGTCAGGCATCAGTCCATACGAGCGACTCGATCACGCCTCGCCCGAGCCTAGCCTCGGGCAAGGGCAGCCGACCCCGAGATGTTTCCGTCTCGCCCGAGGCCCCCTTTTAACGGCAGACGCATCTCCGGCTCGCCCGAGGCCTTGCCTTCGCTAAGAAGCAACCCTGACTAAATCGCTGCGCCAACCGACCGAGTCGCAGGGGCATTTAACGCAAAGGTAGCCTGACACCTTTATCCTGACGCGCGCCCCCCGGCAGAACCAAAGTGACCGCCGTCACTTCGTCGCTCCACTGACCGGTCTGACAGAAGGACAGCGCCGCCTGCGCCATTCCGACTGCAGTGCCACTTGACAGAGTGAGACTGACAGGCAGTCAGGCCTTGCCAAAGGTGCCATAGGAAGCTCCGCCCGACCCAGGGCTTGGACTCGGGCCAAGGCCCCGGAAGACGGCGAACTCTGCTCCGCCCGACCCAGGGCTCGGACTCGGGCTAAGGCCCCGGAAGACGGCGAACTCCGCCCGACCCAGGGCTCGGACTCGGGCTAAGGCCCCGGAAGACGGCGAACTCCGCTCCGCCCGACCCAGGGCTCGGACTCGGGCTAAGGCCCCGGAAGACGGCGAACTCCGCCCGACCCAGGGCTCGGACTCGGGCTAAGGCCCCAGAAGACGGCGAACTCTGCTCCGCCCGACCCAGGGCTCGGACTCGGGCTAAGGCCCCGGAAGACGGCGAACTCCGCCCGACCCAGGGCTCGGACTCGGGCTAAGGCCCCGGAAGACGGCAAACTCCGCTCCGCCCGACCCAGGGCTCGGACTCGGGCTAGGCCCCGGAAGACGACGAACTCCGCTCCGCCCGACCCTAGGGGTCGGACTCCGCCCTGGCCTCTGCCGAACGACCACCGCCTCGCCCGACCCAGGAGCTCGGGCTCGGCCTCGGCCATGCAGGACAGACTCGACCTCGGCTTCGGAGGAGCCTCCACGTCGCCCGACCTAGGACACAAGTCCGCCACGTCGACAGGAAGCGCCATCATCACCCTACCCCGAGCCGACTCGGGCCGCAGGGAACAAGACCGGCGTCCCATCTGGCTAGCTCCGCCAGATAGGCAATGATGGCGCCCCGCTAGACCCATGACGACGGCGGCTCTCAGCTCCCTTACGGAAGAAGGGGGACGTCAGCAAGGGCCCAACCGCTCCGATAGCTGTCCCTCCGCCAGGCTCCGTTGCTCCTCCGACAGCCACGACACCACACCAACTGGGTGCCAAGATCTCTCCGGCTGCCACACAGGCATGTACTTAGGGCGCTAGCTCACCCCCGCTAGACACGTAGCACCTTGCTACACCCCCATTGTACACCTGGATCCTCTCCTTACGCCTATAAAAGGAAGGACCAGGGCCTTCTTAGAGAAGGTTGGCCGCGCGGGGACGAGGACGGGGCAGGCGCTCTCTTGGGGCCGCTCGCTTCCCTCACCCGTGTGGACGCTTGTAACCCCCTACTGCAAGCGCACCCGACCTGGGCGCGGGTCGAACACGAAGGCCGTGGGATTCCCACCTCTCTCACGACTCGTCTCCGGCCACCTCGCTTTCCCCCCCTTCGCGCTCGCCCACGCGCTCGACCCATCTGGGCTGGGGCACATGGCACACTCACTCGTCGGCTTAGGGACCCCCCGGTCTCGAAACGCCGACACCTTGCTTCCGTAAGGGGCTGAGAACCGCCGTCGTCATGGAGCACGCGGGGTGCCATCATTACTTGTTTTACCGGGGCGAGCCAGATGGGATGCCGGTCTTGTTCCCCGTAGCCTAGGCTAGCCTGGGCTAGCTAGGGGTAGGGTAATGATGGTCCCCCTTGTGGCGTGGTCGGTCCGAGCGAGGTGGTGACTCCTCCGAGGTCGAGGTTGAGTCCGAGCCCGGGGGTCGGGTGAGGCGGAGACCGTCGTCCGGGGTCGAGGTTGAGCCCGAGCCCTAGGGTCGGGCGAGGCGGAGACCGTCGTCCGGGGTCGAGGTTGAGCCCGAGCCCGGGGGTCGGGCGAGGCGGAGACCATCGTCCGGGGTCGAGGTTGAGCCCGAGCCCGGGGGTCGGGCGAGGCGGAGAGCGCCTTCTGAGTCGAGGTTGAGTCTGAGCTCGGGGGTCGGGCGAGGCGAAGACCGCCTTCTGAGTCGAGGTTGAGTCCGAGCCCGGGGGTCGGGCGAGGCGGAGATTCCTATGGCGCCCGAGGCTTGACTTGGCTGCTGTCAGCCTCACCCTGGCAGGTGGCACAACAGTCAGAGCAGCGCAGGTGGCGCTGTTTTCCTGTCAGGTCAGTCAGTGGAGGGGCGAAGTGACTGCGGTCACTTCGGCCTTGTCGACTGGAGAGCTCACGTCAGGATAAGGTGTCAGGCGATCCTTGCATTAATTGCTCCTATGATCCGGTCGGCTAGCGAGGCGATCTGGCCAAGGTTGCTTCTCCGTGAAGCCTGCCCGAGCTGGGCCTCGGGCGAGTCGAAGGTGCGTCCGTTGCTTTGAGGAGACCCTCGGGCGAGGCGCAAATCTGCCTTGGTCTACCGTTCCTGCTCGAGGCTGGGCTCGGATGAGGCAAGATCGTGTCCCTTGAGTGGACGGAGCCTTTGACCGGTATTGCGCCCATCAGGCCTTTGCATCTTTGTGCTGATGGGGGTTACCAGCTGAGATTAGGAGCCTTGGGGGTACCCCTAATTACGGTCCCCGACAATAATTCTTCACGGTTTGAACATTTAGCATCCATCCCGCTTAATGGTCATTAGCACATTTGCTCTTATCTTCGTGCCCTCGCGCCGTTACTCCCCTGGGCGCCGTCATCCTATGACATTCTCTATTCTCTTCCATGGTCACACTGCTCTTCTTCAGTCTCTCTGTTCTTTCACTGGTCGTCGTCTTCCTCCCTCCTTCCTCCCTCGGCTCTGTTTGTCACTGGATCCGCCTTCCTCCCCTGTCCTTCACCGGATCTCGCCCTTCCCTCGCTGAGCAGGTTCCCCCCCCAGGCGAATCCAACGCCTGTGGTCCATTGCCGCCCCGCTGACGCTGGTGAGATCTCTTACTTCTGTAACCCTAGGGTTTGCAGACTAGGCGGCCGTCATGGAACCTGTCGCGGAGCTATGTGCCTAGAAGCTGTCTGCGGCCGTTGATGTAGCCCGTGACACAATAAATGCTTCTGTTACTGCTTGTATGGTTGCTGGTGATTATTGTGCCACATTTTCCTTAGGTAACGATGTGGTTTCTACTCTTGATGTTCTTGAATCCGCTGTGGCGGCGGAAAAAGTGCTATGCGTTCTTACAAACAGGCGAGTGCAGCCATCGTTTGTGCTAAGGAGACAATGGCCAAATACTGTGAGGTTTGTATTCTCAAACTATTACTGAGCCAGGCAATGCTTGAGATATTTTTGGCATGTGATTTCTTTCACAGTTGAAGTTAGGAAATGTGAGGTGATATAATTGTTTAGCCCTGTGATTGAATTGTAGAAAGCTGATTGCAGTTTTCAGGCTTCTGATTATTTGAGATGATCAAGTTGCTTAGCCCTGTGATATTTTCTTTGAAAATAGTGAACTGTATACTACACTTATTCTTTTTATGCTGAAAAATAACTGAGGGCAATTGGCTGTTTGTGATGACAGTTGAAGTGAGGCCATGGTTGCAAAATTCTATGTTTGATGCTGTTTCATTGAAAAAATTGACCTGAGGCTTGTGTTAATGTGAGATGATCTACTTGCTTAGCCCTATGATGTTTTCTTTCAAAATAGTGAATTGTATACTACACTTGGTTTTGTTTCCTGAAAAAATACTGAGAGCATATAGCTGTTTGGAGGATTCAGATTATTGGCAGTATGGCTATTTGTCTGAAAACAGCACTGTGATGATATGTGGCAGTTTGAGGGCATATGTGCTGACCCTAAACCCTGAGTTCAGGGTATGTGCCTGTTTGTTCAGTTGAGGGCATATGGTTGTCTTCTTCAGTTATAAGTTCACTTTGGTAGTTGCCCTATGATGTTTTCTTTGAAATATTAGAACTGTGAACTACATATGATGTTTTTTAGCACAAACTTGAGGGCATATGGCTGTCTTGTTCAGTTATCAGTTCACTTTGGAAGTATGGCTATGGCTGTTTCAGCCTATTTGCTGTTGTGTTGTTGTGACCCTCAACCCTCAGTTCATGGAGATTTCTCCAGTTCATGTTCACAGCTCCCTGTTTGTTCAGTTATCAGTTGCCCTATGATGATATTTTTGAAATTTTAGAACTGTATACTACATATGATGTTTTTTTCAAAACCTGAGGGCATATGGATGTCTCAGCCTGTTTGGTTCAGTTGAGGGTATGTGCCTGTTTGTTCAGTTGTTAGTTCCACTACCTCCTCATATGGTTGTCCATAGTCTGATGTTATTTTTTTTGTAGGTGAACCAAAAACTTGCGCATGCACTCAGATATGCCATGTCTCAAATGAGTGATACAACTAAGAAACTACAAGATACTGCCTCTTTGTGCTACACGGATGAAGATGTTGTAGATGGTTTCATGATGACTCAAGTAGCTCGTTCAATGGACGAGTTAGCTGAAATGCTAGAAGTAACTTCAATTGACTGCCAGGTTTCGATGATGGATCCAACAACTATATTAGAAGCTGGCTATGGAAGTGAAGATAGTGCGGTGTGGGAGGACGTATTCCGTGACCGAGAAATAATGAATCGGCCATTAGAAGCGGAGACACTTGCTGAGCACTGTGCTAAGTGGGGGCTTAGTTACAATGAGATCTGGGATAGATCAGTGTAACATTGTCTTGTGTAGTTCTTTTGTAATGAGTTCAGTTAGATGAACTAGTATTGTAATGCGTGAGTTGCAAATTGTAAGACATCATGAACTACTTGTTGGTTCTTATCTTCTATGAAATGCTATGAAGTACCTGTTATGACTACTTGTTGGTTCATATTTCTTATGTCTTCTCTAATTGGGTTCTATTTTGTGATATTTTTATAACTAAGAGAGGTCATGACAAAATTTTTAACTAGAACAAATGCCACAATGAAGAGAGGTCATGACAAAATTTTAACTAGAACAAATGCCACAATGAAGAGAGGTCATGACAAAATTTTAACTAGAACAAATGCCACAATGTCATACAAATGCCATAATGTCATACAAATGCCATAATGTCATACAGATGCCAAAGTACGATACAAATGTCACAGAAATACCATAGTTCCATACACACACCATAGTACCATAAGAACAAACTACTTGACCATAGTACTCAGACATTCTTCTTTCTAGGTGTGATCTTTTTAACTAGGACACGAACTACACGTTCTTCTGGTGGCGAAGAAGGTCTTTCAACAAGATCTTCATTAGCTGGTATAATTGCAAGGACGTCTTCATTCTCGTGGACGCCTGGCTGTGATGACTCAGGTACATCTTTGGGGAACCAGCCTTTAGTTGAATTTTTCCTAGGCTTTCGCTTCCTGTTTTGACAGAAATTAGTTAATGTCATAAAATAGACGAGTTGGTCAAATAATTTAATACAGAATTAGTGTAACCTTTTCTTTGTGCCATTTAATGGACATTTGTAGCTTGCTTTTCTGTGGCCTAGTTCACCACAGTTGGGACACTTGAACTTGCCCCGAATGCTTTTCTTACCATTGTCATTGTTAACTTTCTTTTTTCCACTACCTCCCTCAAGGCATCCTTTCATATTATTTTTCCTCTATCGACCCACAACTCGTTTTCCAATTAGAGCACCCACTTCTTTTGCGAAAGGAACTTCTGGCCAAAATGATTTGTCACGCACAGGTGGAATCACCCTTGAGTATGTGGTGGTGAAATGAGCTACAAAATAGTAGTCATTGACAAAATCCTCCATCATGACATCCCTAAATTCTTGCGATGTTATCAAACACAATGCATGGATACATGGTTTGCCCGTGTGCTGCCACTCTTTGCAAGAACATTCCCGTAGCTGAGCATTGACAATGTGCTTCGAATGCACATCATTGTTGTCCCTAACCTCTGTAATGTAGTTGTCAGCTTTACGTAGTGATAAATGACCTAAACCTCTTGTTCTGGCGTGTAGGATATGCAGAACCGACAGTAAAATCCTTCCTTGCAACTTTTGTGCAATCCTCCTCCTGTGAAACATCTCCATAATTTCCTCCCTTATCCTATCAGCCAAATCACATACAGACAGATCCTTCCAATCCTTAATCCAATTGTTGAAAACCTCAACAATGTTGTTAGTCACGTAATCGCACTTGATATCCGTATTGAAGCCACTCCGGTACCAAAGACAGTCATGATGCTCATTTATCCAACTACTTACCCTAGGGATTTCTTGGATGCTGCTAAAATAGTGGTCGAAGACTTCTCTCCTATAAGCTCTAGCAGCTGGATACATGTACTCAGACCCACCAAACTGCTTTATGTAGTTTTGTATGAGATGCCTGAAACACTCCCTTTTCTCTGCATATGGGAAGACATTGTTCATAACATTTTTTAGACCTGTGCAAGCATCTGAACATAATGCTAGCAAAGGCAGATCCCCCACAACCTTGTGCGACTGGTTAAAAAACCATGTCTAGTTTTATGTATTTTCTGCCTCAAAAAAATCCATATGCTACTGGATACATCCAATTGTGCACATCGACACCTATTGCACAACAAAGGTGACCATTCCACCTTCCATTAAGAGTTGTGGAGTCAACACTTAGGCATGGTCGGCACCCACCCTTGAAACCAGAAATGCATGGACCGAGCGCACAAAAAAAATCGACTGAAGAAAGGACGACCCTCATCCATTTTTACATCAAGCTCGATGACACTATCTAGTGACTTTTGCATAACTGCTTCTCTCCAACGCCATAGTAGCTGAAAGCTCTCCTCCCAACTTCCAAACAATTCCTTCAAAGCTTTCTCTTTCCCATGCCAAACTGTGTCATATGCAATTATACAACCAAAAGTGTCCTGTAATGTAGTTTGTAGCTCCTTAGCACCCATATGAGGCTTCTTCATTAGTAAAGGAAGCGCACGTGCCGCAACCCAAGCTCCTGTAGGTGTAGTCGTCTTACGTCTACCACTCGACGTACAAGTATGTTTGTCATTCAATACAATTACCTGAAAATTAGTTAAAGTGTCATGAGCATATAACCACGAATAGAAAGGTACATATAAAGTACAAACAACTATATTCTCAGCTTACTTGAATTGTTGGAGCCCCTTTCCTCTCCGGTCTAGCATGAATGCTCCAAGGGCAATCTGGCCCTTTACAATACCCTCTAAATCTAGTCTTATTGGTTGCCTCAATTCCAAGCTTAAATTCTTTATTTATGGCGTATTGTCTAATTGCGAGTCTAAAGTGGTGCATTGTTGCATATAAGCTGCTGGGCTCCATAACTGGATTGTTCATATCATATATTGTCCTATTTTCACCAAGCACTGAATCAGAACACGGAATGCCTGCTCCCAATTTATCTTCACATGAATTGCTATTTCCAAAACGACAAGCACTTGAATCATCTTCCCTTCCATCATCTTGATTATCTAGTCCAAGCTGAAAATATAGTCCTTGTTTACTAGTAACATCATTTCTTCCTTCTTCGTTGTTGGTTTCTTCTACCATTATTGAATCCCAATCGATATCATGCATTCTATGGCCACTCCCCTATTCACCAAAAATAGTTATAATATAATATATAACTACTAAATTGCATACAATAAATTCAAACCACTAACCACTGTATGCTCTGTGCCATTACAAGTCAATGCCCACTCTTGTTCTTCGACAATGCATGCAGTCGTTTCATCCATGGGGGGACTGTCTCGTCGTTCGTAGTATTATTCATATTACACTGCACAAAAAATGAATGCTAAATGGGTGCTCGGCTCTAGTACACTGCACAAACAATATGCTACACACTCGACGCTAAGCTGGGCGGCTAGTGAACTGCAGAGCCTCACTTACCGCAGCTGGGCACGCTGGATCCGGTGAATGGCATGGTGAACGAACGCCGCTTGCCGCAGATCCGGGAATGCCATGGTACTCGCGCCGCATTGCGCGCTGGCGACGAACAGAACCGAGGGAGGAATCCGGCGCCGAACAGAGCCGAGGGAGGAAGCCAAGAGCCGACGACCAGTCTTGGAAGCAAGAGGGAGGAAGGAGATCTCGCGAGGAAGACGACGGCCAGTGAAAGAACAGAGAGTCTGAAGAAGAAGAAGAAGAAGACCAGTGTGACCGTGGAGAGGATGACGGTGCCCACGGAAGACCGGCATGAACGGCAGAGGATGACGGCGCCCAGGGACGAAACGGCGCGAGGGCACGACGGGAAGAGCAAATGTGCTAATGACCATTAAGCGGGATGGATGCTAAATGTTCAAACCATGAAGGATTATAATGTCACGATTTTAATTATCATGATGGCGGTGCCAAATGTCTGAAGCCCGCCGTAGACGGTGCCATGTTTGCAAAATTCTCGGTTGACGGGGGTTTTGCGCCGAGAGAGGTCTTCGGCAAGCTGCCGCGGTGCGAGTGGTGGTTCCTCTCCAGTTGTGTCACTGGCAGGTGAACCAGGTTGAAATCAGGCCCACCTGACAGTGAGCCAACTGCAGTGAGGAACAACTGGTGAACAGTACATTTGGTTGAACCCGGTGAGCATCAAACAGTTGTGAAGTGGTCATAGAGGACTACTTTTTATCCAAGTAGACAAATGGAATTTTATTGATCGCATTTACAGCAATACATGAATGAATCATATCATGTACAGGTTTGTGAACACAAGCAATATACACAGACTACCTGTAAAAGAAACAACTCGTCGCATATACAGATTCCGAACCGCTTATTCGTGGCAGCATTGAACGAAGCTTCCTGCCAACTGACACAGCAACCGCCGAGAACAGCTGAACGGAGGGGCCTGTCAGATTGGAATGAAGAACTTGCTCTCCTTGCCCTCCTTGTCCTCCCACTCCAGTTTTTCCCACCATTCAACTGAACCGCACACCTGCTTCAGTTTCCCACAGTTGTACGTGCTGCTCAGTGGGATGCTTCTCAGATTCGGGCAATCCTCCACCCGGATGGTCTCGAGGCTGGGAAAATTTCTTGGCTTGCAGATACTTCTCAGGCTCTTGACATCAGTCAGCACGATTGATCTCAGGTTCAGGAGCTCAGCATGCGCATTGTCATCGCTCTTGCACACACTTTGACCACCATCAATCCGTTTATCTTCCTGTTCTTCAGAAGGATGACCCTGACCCAGCATTGTTGTCTCTGCCTCATCACCGCTGTCTTCTTCAACAATCTTCAGCAACCCATCACAATGGGTTACGACGAGCCTCTCGAGCATTTCAAGTTTTAGGACCCATGTGATGTTCTTCAACTTGGGGCAACTCGAAATGGTCAATTTGCGGATGTGCTGAAAATGGTGGGGCGTTGGTGCAACAATGACGTTCTCCAGCACAGGAAGAACTGAGAGGGTGAGGAGCTGCAGGCCTGAATCTGATGCAGTCAGCTCGGTATCAGCAACAAGAGTGTTTAGATTATAGCATGATTCGACATACAGCTCCTCGAGTTGCACCAAGTGGTCGAGATCGGAGATTTTGATCGACTGCATTTCTCTACAGTACTTAAGATGCAGACGATATGTTGACTTTGCCAAAGGACTAGTCTTGTTCAGTTTCTTTAACACCTTCTCTGTATAAATAGTGATTCCAAGGAACATCAGTGCCTTCAGGGAATCCAGATTCAGGTCGTTGACGTCACTAATACCATAGTGACTGCGAAAGAGATTAAGAACTCTTAAATTGAGTAACCTTGAGCAGTTGTTCAAGGTATCTTCGAGTTCAGCAGTCACGCTGAGATCCAGATGCCTCAACTCTTTCAATAACCACAGCCGCTCAGGTAATAACCTAATACGTGTGTATGACAAATTGAGATGCTGTAATGCAACCAATGTCTCACATTCTGGGAGTGTTGTTATTGCAGTGTGAGAAAGATCCAGCACTTTCAAGGAGGGCATAAACTTGAAAAACCCTGAACTCAGCTTGTTCAAATTTGGGTTATTTTGGATCAACAATGTAGTGAGGTTTTCACATTCCGGTGAGAAAGGAAGCTCTTTGATATCATTAGACATGATGGAGATCCTTGTAGATTCCTTCCACTCTTCTGCTGGTGGAGCACTATCCAAAGCCATCCCTGCTTGAACGAGAAACTTTTGATCTGTCTTGTTAACCAACCAAATCCCCATATGCCTGATTACATGGTGCATTTTTACTTTTGATGACAATGAGCTACCGGTCTGCAACAAGCATGCTGAAATAAGGCTCTGAATTATCTGATCACCCTTTTGACGATCATTGAGAAGCAAACCTTCAGCCAGCCAATAATCAACTAATGGTTCCTTACTAATAGATCCATATTCTGGGAAAAGAGTGCAGTACAAAAAGCACTGTTGTTGAGTGGGTTTCAGCCTGTCATAGCTGTATTTCAGCCGATAAAACATTTCATCCACATCTTCATTGCTGAACATATTGATGTCATTAGCAGCTGAAATCCATTCTCTTGGTCCTTCCAACCCTGCCACAGCAGTCCCAATGACATTGAGTGCAAGTGGTAGACCTCCACAACTGGAGAATATTTTCCTGGCCTGGTCCTGAACAACCTTGTTGAAATTCGGTGACTCAACTGCTGCAAAAGCCTCGTTGCTCAGCTTGCTCAAGAACAGGTTCCAGGCAGCATTATCATCCAAAACCTTCATTTCAATGCGGCTCCTCTGTGCACCCATCTGGAAGCATACTTCTTGGAAACGTGATGTCAGGATCAGCTTGCTTTGGCTCTTTGCGTCCGGAGTTGGGATACCAACATCCTCCAGTCGGAATCTCTTCCTTACGTCATCAAGTAGCAATAGAAATCTTTTCCTGGCCAGTGCCTTCAATAGGAATCTGGCCCGTTTCTCAACTGTCTCTGATTCATTCCATGGCAAATTAAGCCTATCGGAGATAGTCTGCTGCATCTCCACTGTGTTCAGGGTCTCTGAATTGGATACTTCAATAAAAATAACAACCTGGAATAGACAATTTAAGGAAAGATATAAAAATGAATAGCAGTGCAAAAGTAATCTGTTGATATGATTGAAATACAAAATAGAAATATTGACCTTCCCCTCCCCCCTGATAGGTAGGGATGAAAACGGTCGGAAACGGTATTTATTCGGTAATCAGTTTTTTCTTTGATTGCGAATAAATAGGATATAGAATATACAATACAAATTTGTATTCTTGTTTTTAACATCTAGCTTGTTAAGATTCATAAAAGGTAAACCTCAAATTCATCCTACATTTTCTCAAATAATAGATATAAACTTCGGTATGGATTCGGAAACAAATTCAGTAATTTTTTCAACTTTTTGTGTTGTAGGGAGCAAATAATACATAAAACAACTTATATAATATTTTATTCATATTTGTACTAATGTGCTTGATAACATAAGAAAAGATCAACATCAAATTTTATACATATCTATTTTAAAATATTAAATTTGTTCTAACAGTTCAGATTACCACTTTCATCCCTACTGATAGGTAATGTATCCAATATAAAGAGGCGAATTATGAATCCTTACTAAAAATAGCTAAAATTTCTGGAGAATGAGGCAGCTTTATTATATTTCTACAATTGCATATGTTCCAAAATATTTTTTTAGAGGAACCCTAAAAAAAACTTGTTACACACAAAAGAGTCGCATCCATTTCATGCTGTAAAAAAGGATGGTGCTACTTTCTTCTTCCTGTCTAATATGCACAGTTCATGTAAATATAAAATATCCATAGTTTACATCTGAAGCTGCAACATCTTCAGTTTGAACCAGTACTCATGAACAACATATTAGTTGTACTATACATGTGCCATAAATGTTTGGCTATACGCGAACAGCCGCATTTGCATTTCTCTCCCATTACTGAAAGTCTGAAACTCAAAAGTTCTGCAGTTTAATTTATGGTCGTTCTGCATATCATTCTGGATAAACTACGAGTGTAAGCAACACTCAGTTCATCATTGAAGCACTCCTATATATGCAATTCAAAAGGGGAACACAAATAAACAGATTCACGTATATTCTGATGAGTAAATTGCAGCTTTGGAGCTGAGGAAGCGAAATAGTACCTGGTAGTGGTGGTCTTTCATTTCGAGATCATTGTTGAAGGCGTGCAGGAGAGTCGTCTTGCCGATGCCTCCTTGACCCCACACACCAATTATGCTCGACTCGCCCTTCTCAAGCAAATCATGGACCCGAGCCAACATGGGCTCCAACCCAACGGTCTCAGTTTGGGGTAACTGACTGACGGCCCTCGGCGGTGGCTTGAACCCAAATGTCCTGAACCGCCTTCCTTCCTCGGTCAGTTTGTTCACCTCCTCCAGCGCGTCCACAACACGCTTGCCGATCGAGGCGCGGCGACGAGCGTGAACGGTGCACTGGCAGAGGCAAGAGAACGCCGACAGACTGCTGTAATCCTCGTCGATGGTGTCCAGGCGAAGCTCGTCGACGCGCTTGAGCCACGCCTGCACCTGAGGATCACAGACGTTCAGCTTGTCCTCCTCCGCCGTGACCCGCGCCCTGACTGTCGTCTCGACGGCGCGCAGGCTGTCCCGGGCCTTTTCGAGGTCGCCACAATTCGACTTGATGCGAAGGAACGCGGCCACCTCCCGGCCCACTGCCTCGAACACGCCTGTGCTTTCCAGACAACCGCACAGGGGTTCCAGGCACGAGCTGGTCGCGCTGATGGCTTCAGCCATCGGGGACAGTGGTGAGCGTGCAGCAGGCGAACGAGGAATCTGCAAAAGATAGTTGTTGTTTGAAGCTTATAAAGGAAGCATATGCGGAGGAGGCTAGACGCCACGCGGTGCATGGCAGGAATGGGGCAACACGGCAGACGGTTGCCCGGATGGGGATTTGATTGGAAGGATTCGGGCCTTGCCAAGAAAACGTCCGCGCGCACGTTGTTCGGTGGGCTTGCGGCTTGAAAAGTCATCGAATGGGAGCAAAATGCCAGGTTGGGACAATATCAACTGACTGAGGCCGGACGCGGGAGAAAAGATCACCCTACGGCGAACCAGTTTCCTCGTCGTTTCTCGTGAAGATGAAGAGCCTACCAGAAGTGGAAGCAACGGTTGCCGTTGAGCCGCGCCGGGCTTCATTCAACAATGGCATGCGACTGTCTAAGGCGGCACGGCGGAGATGATCTGGAAGAGGCAATCCGCCAAACACCTTGCGTGCGGCGCCACTCCTCCCGCGCACGCGCACAGCTGCGTACGTGCCGAGAAGTTGCGCCGGTTTGTGGACGCCTCATGAATTGATGAGCTGGCACCCGAAGTAGATGCTGGGCAGGAAGAATCATTTCTGCCGCATGGCAGATGCCAGCACCTCCGTTGACAACTTGACACTGACATGGAATGGAACCTCATGGTCAAGAGAGTCTAGCCTCTAGCGCTGGGCCGAGCAACTTGGTTTTTTTTTAGAAGCGAGACGACGACCTGGACGAGTCGCCCGTGAGGTAAGCTAGTGGCTCCTTCGCGCCGCCGCGCGGACGCGGTGACGAGGTGCGGGTCCGGTTGGGTGTATATAGACTCTTTAGGAGTTTTTAAAAGTTTAAGTGAAAAAAAAATCAAAATACAGTTTCTTTCTGAAGAATCTGTCTCTTCACGTCTCTTCATAAATTATATAACGTGTATCTTATTTGTATTTATGATCTAAGATCTTAGAATTATACCATACAGTCTTTTAGATATCTCATATATTTAGAAAATTGAACTGGTATTTCAAGATTTTACATACCCTAATATAACAGAACAATATGGTCTACGAATCTCGTGTGAGTTTCTTCCCTTAGCATATAATATACTTTAAATGACTATAATTTTTTCATCTTTTGTAAAAAAACAATTAGACGAGTCAATCAAATTTAACCTAAAAGTCAACCAAATTATAAATTAGAACAGAGAAAGTAATACAGTCTAAGGGTCTCTTTGGATTGAAGGACTTTAGAGAAAAAATGTTGAATTTCAGTTTTATAGGGAAAACCTTATTCATATCTTTGAAATGTAGGAATGAGCCAAAGGAAAAGTGAACGAAAATTTTCTATCTTGTCGATTTCGTATGGAGAACGTAGAAAAACAAAACATTGCCTTAGACCTCTTTCCAAATTTTTATCGCGTAGGCAAATCATTACTTTAATGCTACTAATCTTTCCTATGATTCATCCAAAACACAACATTATTTTTATGACTGATAACCTAATATATTATTCTATTAAAAACCTAATATAGACGCCGGGTACTACCACGACTCCACCCTCTGCGCTGACACTCTGAACCCGCCTCACGTGTCCGACTAGTTCTCCTGCCCCATATGCTCCGCCTCGGCGCCGTGCCCTGCCGGCACCACGCCCAGCAGACCCATGTCCCCGCCACACAGGTGCAAAAAAAAAAAGCAGAGCGAGCACTTGAACTCACATTCTTTCTTCAAAAATTTAGAGCTAACCACTAAACTACATGTATCTTAGTGTTTAGAAAATAAACAATAATTATATTTGAATAAATATTTCAATACTATAATATATAACAACAGTAAAGCACGGACAGATGACTAGTGTAAGAAGAACTATGCATTCCTATTATGCAAGTTCCTGCGTTTCATCCAAAGACTTGCTTTCTCAATTTTCCGTGCTCTCACCATCTTGCATTCTAGAGGGGGGGCTAAACGTTTGTCTTTTTTTCTAATGCCTCACTTTGAATGCAACAATTTCCTCCGGTACAGGATCAACAAGATATCGTGGCCAACGTTTTGCGGACCACAGCGTCGACAGTTCGCGTTTGTTGTTGGAGCAACGCACAGCATTTGCAGCTGCAAAAAAATCTGCCTGCAACATAGGCTGACATATATATGTAGTGATGCAGATACACATCAGTGCATCTATATCTGTTGCCGTACCATCATATATTCATATTGTTCGTATCTTAAGAGGACTGCTGCCTGACTCACAGAAATATGCTCTCGCCAACTGGTGTACACGCATCGTACATGGAACTCTATTAAGAAATTGACGATTGGGATCAAATGTAGACAGATCATTGGATTTTCTAATACTTCACGTTGAGCGTCATTTTCTTTACAGGACGTTTTTGGGCTCATCATATTTGCCATTGAAGACCTTGTGGCGAAGAGATCGGTTACATTATACACTAACATACTTGTAAGACAACAGGTATTATCAGAACAAAGATTCTCCATCTTAAGTAAGTTGATTTTCTATTTGGTCGTATTATACCTAGTAGTTCGTTTCATTAGGGCTAGTTTGGGAGTTCAAAAACTGTAGGGTATTAAAAGGGCTAAAACTCCTTTTTATTCAAAATTAAATAAGGAGGGGATTTTAGCTCCTCCAATCCTGTGCGGGTGCATTTGGTTGTAATGAAAAAACAGGATGGGATATGAGATCCCTTAAATAAAGTTGTTTGATTCAAGTTCAGGGGTTTCAACAGTACTATCGCAGTGTTATCCACAGTTATCCCTCAAAATTGGAAAGACGAGAGAGAACGCCAGAGTACGTCTTTGTCCTGCCTGTCCCGAGCTGTCCTGCAACCAAACTCATCCTACTATGCGTGACAGCGTGAGATAGAAGAGGGGCGGACCTACTGAAAGGGAATTAGGCTTACACCTAGTTCCTAAATAATTTTGGTGGTTGAATTGCCCAACACAAATATTGGACTAACTAGTTTGCTCTAGTGCATAAGTTATACAGGTGCAAAAGGTTCACATTTAGCCAATAAAAAGACCAAGTGTTGGATTCAACTAAGGAGCAGCAAGGCAACCGAGGGCATCTCTGGCTGGAGGCACCGGACTGTCCGGTGTGCACCGGACAGTGTCCGGTGCGCCCAGAGGACTCCAACTCAAACTCTTCGCCCTCGGGAATTCTCGGAAGCCAGCGCGCTATAATTCACCGGACTGTCCGGTGTGCACCGGACATGTCCGGTGCGCCAAGGAAGCGCGGTCTCCGGAACTCGCCAGCCTCGGGTTCGCATGGCAGCCGCTCCGCTAAAATTCACCGGACTGTCCGGTGTGCACCGGACTGTCCGGTGTGCCAGCGGAGCAACGGCTCCCTGCGGCGCCAACGGCTCCCTGCGGAGCATTTAATGCGCGCGCAGCGCGCGCAGACGTCAGGATCGCCCATACCGGTGCACCGGACATCAAACAGTACATGTCCGGTGTGCACCGGACACCCAGGAGGGCCCAGAAGTCAGAAGCTCCAACGGTCAGAATCCAACGGCAATGGTGACGTGGCAGGGGCACCGGACTGTCCGGTGTGCACCGGACTGTCCGGTGCGCCATCGAACAGACTGCTTCCAGCAACGGTCACTTTTGGTGGTTGGGGCTATAAATACCCCAACCACCCCACATTCATTGCCATCCAAGTTTTCCAACTCTCAACCACTTACAAGAGCTAGGCATTCAATTCTAGACACATACAAAGAGATCAAATCCTCTCCCATTCCACTCAAGCCCTTAGTGACTAGCGAGAGAGATTTGCCGTGTTCTTTTGAGCTCTTGCGCTTGAATCGCTTTCTTTCTTTCTCATTTGTTCTTGAGATCATCACTCAATTGTAACCAAGGCAAGAGGCACCAATTGTGTGGTGGCCCTTGCGGGGAAGTTTTGTTCCCGGTTGATTGAGAAGAAGAGAAAGCTCACTCGATCCGTGGGATCGTTTGAGAGAGGGAAGGGTTGAAAGAGACCCGGCCTTTGTGGCCTCCTCAACGGGGAGTAGGTTTGCGAGAAACGAACCTCGGTAAAACAAATCCTCGTGTCACACTCTTATTTGCTTGCGATTTGTTTTGCGCCCTCTCTCGCGGACTCATTTCTTTATTACTAACGCTAACTCGGCTTGTAGTTGTGATTATTTTTGTAAATTTCAGTTTCGCCCTATTCACCCCCCCCCTCTAGGCGACTATCAATTGGTATCAGAGCCCGGTGCTTCATTAGAGCCTAACCGCTCGAAGTGATGTCGGGAGATCACACCAAGAGGGAGATGGAGACCGGCGACAAGCCCACTACAAGCCAAGGGAGCACTTCATCGGAAGAGTCCCGCACCAAGAGAAGGGAGAAGAAGAAGAACTCCTCCAAACGGAAGGAGAAAAGATCTTCCTCTTCTCACCACAAGGAGAAGAAGGAAAAATCTTCTTCTCACAAGCCGCATCGGAGTGGGGACAAGCACAAAAGGATGAGGAAGGTGGTCTACTACGAGACCGACACTTCATCGACATCCACCTCCGGCTCCGACGCGGCGTCCGTCACTTCTAAACGCCAAGAGCGTAAGAAGTATAGTAAGATCCCCCTACGCTACCCTCGCACTCCTAAACATACACCTTTACTTTCCGTCCCATTAGGCAAACCACCAACTTTTAATGGTGAAGATTATGCTATGTGGAGTAATTTGATGCGATTTCATCTAACCTCTCTCCACAAAAGTATATGGGATGTTGTTGAGTATGGTGTACAGGTACCATCCGTAGGGGATGAAGACTACGACACGGACGAAGTAGCCCAAATCGAGCACTTCAACTCCCAAGCCACAACCATCCTCCTTGCCTCTCTAAGCAAGGAGGAATACAACAAAGTACAAGGGTTGAAGAATGCCAAGGAGATTTGGGACCTACTCAAGACGGCGCACGAGGGTGATGAACTCACCAAGATCACCAAGCGGGAAACGATCGAGGGGGAGCTCGGTAGCTTCCGTCTTCGCCAAGGGGAGGAGCCACAAGACATGTACAACCGGCTCAAGACCTTGGTGAACCAAGTGCGCAACCTCGGAAGCGCAAAATGGGATGACCACGAAGTGGTTAAGGTTATTCTAAGAGCCCTTATTTTCCTTAACCCCACACAAGTTCAATTAATTCGTGGCAATCCTAGATATACACAAATGACCCCCGAAGAAGTCATCGGGAATTTTGTTAGTTTTGAATGCATGATTAAGGGCTCCAAGAAAATCAACGAGCTTGACGAGCCTTCCACATCCGAGGCGCAACCGGTGGCCTTCAAGGCAACGGAGGAGAAAAAGGAGGAGTCTACACCAAGTAGACAACCGATTGACGCCTCCAAGCTCGACAACGAGGAGATGGCCCTAATCATCAAGAGTTTTCGGCAAATCCTCAAGCAACGGAAGGGGAAGGATTACAAATCCCGTTCCAAGAAGGTTTGCTACAAGTGTGATAAGCCCGGTCATTTTATTGCAAAATGTCCTATGTCTAGTGATAGTGACAGGGGCGACGACAAGAAGGGCAAGAGGAAGGAGAAGAAGAGATACTACAAGAAGAAGGGCGGCGATGCCCATGTTTGTCGGGAGTGGGACTCCGACGAAAGCTCAAGCGACTCCTCCGACGACGAGGACACCGCCAACATCGCCGTCACCAAGGGCCTCCTCTTCCCCAACGTCGGCCACAAGTGCCTCATGGCCAAGGACGGCAAAAAGAAGGTAAAATCAAAGTCCTCCACTAAATATGAAACATCTAGTGATGAGGATGATGATAAAAATAAGGAGGATAATTTGCGTATTCTTTTTGCCAACCTTAACATGGAACAAAAAGAAAAATTAAATGAGCTAATTAGTGCCATCCATGAAAAGGATGATCTCTTGGACTCCCAAGAGGACTTCCTAATCAAGGAAAACAAGAAACATGTTAAGGTTAAAAATGCTTATGCTCTAGAAGTTGAAAAATGTAACAAAATATCTAGTGAGCTAAGCACATGCCATGACACTATTGCCAACCTTAGAAATGAAAATGTTAAATTAATTGCTAAGGTTGATTCTCATGTTTGCATTGATCCTAGAAATGATAATGTTGATTTGCTTGCTAGGATTGATGAGTTGAATGTTTCCATTGCTAGCCTTAGAAATGAAAATGAGAAATTAATTGCTAAGGCTAAGGATTTTGATGTTTGCAATGCTACTATTTCCGACCTTAGAACTAAAAATGATATGTTGCATGCTAAGGTTGTTGAACTTAAAACTTGCAAACCCTCTACATCTAATGTTGAGCATGTTTCCATTTGTACTAGATGTAGAGATATTAATGTTGATGCTATCCATGATCACCTAGCCTTAATTAAAAAACAAAATGATCACATAGCACAACTTAATGCTAAAATTAGAGAGCATGACTTAGAAAATGAAAAATTTAAATTGGCTAGAAGCATGCTCTATAATGGGAGACGCCCTGGCATTAAGGATGGCATCGGCTTCCAAAAGGGAGACAATGTCAAAATTAATGCCCCTCCAAAGAACTTATCTAACTTTGTTAAGGGCAAGGCTCCCATGCCTCAGGATAACGAGGGTTACATTTTGTACCCTGCCGGCTATCCTGAGAGCAAGATTAGGAAAATTCATTCTAGGAAGTCTCACTCTGGCCCTAATCATGCTTTTATGTATAAGGGTGAGACATCTAGATCTAGGCAACCAACCCATGCCAAGTTGCCTAGAAAGAAAACTACTAGTGCATCAAATGATCATGCCATTTCATTTAAAACTTTTGATGCATCTTATGTTTTAACTAACAAATCAGGCAAGGTAGTTGCCAAAATTGTTGGGGGCAAACACAAGGGCTCCAAGACTTGTGTTTGGGTACCCAAAGTTCTTGTATCTAATGCCAAAGGACCCAAAACCGTTTGGGTACCTAAAACAAAGAACTAAACTTGTTTTGTAGGTTTATGCATCCGGGGGCTCAAGTTGGATACTCGATAGCGGGTGCACAAACCACATGACAGGGGAGAAAAGGATGTTCTCCTCATATGAGAAAAACCAAGATCCCCAACGAGCTATCACATTCGGGGATGGAAATCAAGGTTTGGTCAAAGGTTTGGGTAAAATTGCTATTTCTCCTGACCATACTATTTCCAATGTTTTTCTTGTAGATTCTTTAGATTACAATTTGCTTTCCGTATCCCAATTATGTCAAATGGGCTACAACTGTCTTTTTACTGATACTGGTGTTACTGTCTTTAGAAGAAGTGATGATTCAATAGCTTTTAAGGGAGTGTTAGAGGGTCAGCTATACTTGGTAGATTTTGATAGAGCTGAACTCGACACTTGCTTGATTGCTAAGACTAACTTGGGCTGGCTCTGGCACCGCCGACTAGCCCATGTTGGAATGAAGAATCTTCACAAGCTTCTAAAGGGAGAACACATTTTAGGACTAACAAATGTTCATTTTGAGAAAGACAGGATTTGTAGCGCATGCCAAGCCGGGAAGCAAGTTGGTGTCCATCATCCACACAAAAACATCATGACTACCGACAGGCCACTGGAGCTCCTACACATGGATTTATTCGGCCCGATCGCTTACATAAGCATCGGCGGTAGTAAGTATTGTCTTGTAATTGTGGATGATTATTCTCGCTTCACTTGGGTGTTCTTTTTACAGGACAAATCTTATACCCAAGAGACCTTAAAGGGATTCTTGAGACGAGCTCAAAATGAGTTCACCTTAAGGATCAAGAAAATTAGAAGCGACAATGGGACAGAGTTCAAAAACGCTCAAATTGAAGGTTTCCTTGAGGAGGAGGGCATCAAGCATGAGTTCTCTTCTCCCTACACTCCACAACAAAATGGTGTAGTGGAGAGGAAGAATCGAACTCTATTGGACATGGCAAGAACCATGCTTGATGAGTACAAGACACCGGATCGGTTTTGGGCCGAGGCGGTCAACACCGCCTGCTACGCCATCAACCGGTTATATCTTCATCGAATCCTCAAGAAGACATCTTATGAACTCCTAACCGGTAAAAAGCCCAATATTTCATATTTTAGAGTTTTTGGTAGCAAATGTTTTATTCTTGTCAAAAGAGGTAGAAAATCTAAATTTGCTCCTAAAACTGTAGAAGGCTTTTTACTAGGATATGACTCAAACACAAGGGCATATAGAGTCTTTAACAAGTCCTCAGGACTTGTTGAAGTTTCTTGTGACGTTGTGTTTGATGAGACTAACGGCTCTCAAGTAGAGCAAGTTGATCTTGATGATATAGGTGAAGAACAGGCTCCATGCATAGCGCTAAGGAACATGTCCATTGGGGATGTGTATCCTAAGGAATCCGAAGAGCCTTCAAATGCACAAGATCAACCATCCTCCTCCACGCAAGTATCTCCACCAACTCAAGTTGAGGATGAGGCTCAAGATGTTGAACAAGAAGATCAAGAAGATGAGCCACCTCAAAATGAAGGCAACGATCAAGGGGGAGATGCAAATAATGAAGATAAGGAGGATGAACAACCAAGACCCGCCACACCCAAGAGTCCACCAAGCAATACAACGAGATCACCCCGTCGACACCATCCTCGGCGATATTCATAAGGGGGTAACTACTCGATCTCGTGTTGCACATTTTTGTGAACATTACTCTTTTGTTTCCTCTATTGAGCCACACAGGGTAGAGGAAGCACTTCAAGATTCGGATTGGGTGATGGCGATGCAAGAGGAGCTCAACAATTTCACGAGGAACGAGGTATGGCACTTAGTTCCACGTCCTAACCAAAATGTTGTAGGAACCAAGTGGGTCTTCCGCAACAAGCAAGACGAGCATGGTGTGGTGACTAGGAACAAAGCTCGACTCGTGGCCAAGGGGTATTCACAAGTCGAAGGTTTGGATTTTGGTGAAACCTATGCACCCGTAGCTAGGCTTGAGTCAATTCGTATATTATTGGCCTATGCTACTTACCATGGCTTCAAGCTTTATCAAATGGACGTGAAGAGTGCCTTCCTCAATGGACCAATCAAGGAGGAGGTCTATGTTGAGCAACCTCCCGGCTTTGAAGATAGTGAGTATCCTAACCATGTTTATAGGCTCTCTAAGGTGCTTTACGGGCTTAAGCAAGCCCCAAGAGCATGGTATGAATGCCTTAGAGATTTCCTTATTGCAAATGGCTTCAAAGTCGGCAAAGCCGATCCTACTTTGTTCACTAAAACTCTTGACGATGATTTGTTTGTATGCCAAATTTATGTTGATGATATCATATTTGGGTCTACTAACAAATCTACATGTGAAGAATTTAGTAGGATCATGACACAAAAATTCGAGATGTCAATGATGGGGGAGTTGAAGTATTTCCTAGGATTCCAAGTCAAGCAACTCCATGAGGGCACCTTCATTAGCCAAACGAAGTATACTCAAGATATCCTAAGCAAGTTTGGAATGAAGGATGCCAAGCCCATCAAGACACCCATGGGAACCAATGGGCATCTCGACCTCGACACGGAAGGTAAGTCCGTGGATCAAAAGGTATACCGGTCGATGATTGGTTTATTGCTTTACTTATGTGCATCTCGACCGGACATTATGCTATCCGTTTGCATGTGTGCAAGATTCCAAGCCGACCCTAAGGAATCACACCTTACGGCCGTAAAACGAATCTTGAGATATTTGGCTTATACTCCTAAGTTTGGGCTTTGGTACCCTCGGGGATCCACTTTTGATTTGATTGGGTATTCGGATGCCGATTGGGCGGGGTGTAGGATTAATAGGAAGAGCACATCGGGGACTTGCCAGTTCTTGGGAAGATCCTTGGTGTCTTGGGCTTCAAAGAAGCAAAATTCGGTCGCTCTTTCCACCGCCGAAGCCGAGTATATTGCCGCAGGTCATTGTTGCGCGCAATTGCTCTGGATGAGGCAAACCCTGCGGGACTACGGTTACAAATTAACCAAAGTCCCTTTGTTATGTGATAATGAGAGTGCAATCAAAATGGCCGACAATCCCGTCGAGCATAGCCGCACTAAGCACATAGCCATTCGGTATCATTTTCTTCGGGATCACCAACAAAAGGGGGATATCGAGATTTCATATATTAACACTAAAGATCAATTAGCTGATATCTTTACCAAGCCACTTGATGAATAATCCTTTACCAGACTTAGGCATGAGCTCAATATTCTTGATTCTAGGAATTTCTTTTGCTAGTCTTGCACACATAGCTCATAAATATACCTTTGATAATGTCTCTTTTATATATGCTA
The DNA here is from genome assembly GCA_029449295.1 of Zea luxurians. NCBI lineage: Eukaryota > Viridiplantae > Streptophyta > Magnoliopsida > Poales > Poaceae > Zea > Zea luxurians. The sequence goes on along the minus strand of JAOPSE010000052.1, from coordinate 14,956,093 downwards.
TGACTAATGTGTTTTCAAGTGAATTTCAAACCAAGTCATAGGTATATTGAAAGGGAATAGGAGTCTTCAGCGAAGACAAAGGCTTCCACTCCGTTCTACTACTCATCCTTCGCCGTCGCTCCGCATCATCTCTCCAACTTTGGTATAACCTTCACTCATTCATTTCATGACCAAAGGGGGAGAAAGTACTTCATTGAGCTCTAATGATTCCGTTTTTGGCGATTCATGCCAAAGGGGGAGAAAATATAAGCCCAAAGCAAAAGGACCGCACCACCACCCTATTTTTTAAATTTGATGATTTTATATTGGTAAATTTCAAAATTGGTATCTCTTTGTGTTCTAAAGGGGGAGCAACTAGTATTTTCAAAATTGATGTCTTAAAACCCTCTTGAACACTAAGAGGAGACCTTATTTGAGGGGGAGTTTTGTTTAGTCAAAGGAAAAGCATTTGAACAAAGGAAGAAAATTTCAAATCTTGAAAATGCTTTGCAAATCTTATTCATTTACCTTTGACTATCTTGCAAAATGACTTTGAAAAAGAATTTACAAAAGAATTTGCAAAAACAAAACTTATGGTGCAAGTGTGGTCCAATATGTCAAAAACAAAGAAAACAATCCATGCGCATCACATAAGTATTTATATTGGCTCAATTCCAAGCAACCTTTGCACTTACTTATGTAAACTAGTTCAATTATGCACTTCTATATTTGCTTTGGTTTGTGTTGGCATCAATCACCAAAAAGGGGGAGATTGAAAGGGAATTAGGCTTACACCTAGTTCCTAAATAATTTTGGTGGTTGAATTGCCCAACACAAATATTGGACTAACTAGTTTGCTCTAGTGCATAAGTTATACAGGTGCAAAAGGTTCACATTTAGCCAATAAAAAGACCAAGTGTTGGATTCAACTAAGGAGCAGCAAGGCAACCGAGGGCACCTCTGGCTGGAGGCACCGGACTGTCCGGTGTGCACCGGACAGTGTCCGGTGCGCCCAGAGGACTCCAACTCAAACTCTTCGCCCTCGGGAATTCTCGGAAGCCAGCGCGCTATAATTCACCGGACTGTCCGGTGTGCACCGGACATGTCCGGTGCGCCAAGGAAGCGCGGTCTCCGGAACTCGCCAGCCTCGGGTTCGCGTGGCAGCCGCTCCGCTAAAATTCACCGGACTGTCCGGTGTGCACCGGACTGTCCGGTGTGCACCGGACTGTCCGGTGTGCCAGCGGAGCAACGGCTCCCTGCGGCGCCAACGGCTCCCTGCGGAGCATTTAATGCGCGCGCAGCGCGCGCAGACGTCAGGATCGCCCATACCGGTGCACCGGACATCAAACAGTACATGTCCGGTGTGCACCGGACACCCAGGAGGGCCCAGAAGTCAGAAGCTCCAACGGTCAGAATCCAACGGCAATGGTGACGTGGCAGGGGCACCGGACTGTCCGGTGTGCACCGGACTGTCCGGTGCGCCATCGAACAGACTGCTTCCAGCAACGGTCACTTTTGGTGGTTGGGGCTATAAATACCCCAACCACCCCACATTCATTGCCATCCAAGTTTTCCAACTCTCAACCACTTACAAGAGCTAGGCATTCAATTCTAGACACATACAAAGAGATCAAATCCTCTCCCATTCCACTCAAGCCCTTAGTGACTAGCGAGAGAGATTTGCCGTGTTCTTTTGAGCTCTTGCGCTTGAATCGCTTTCTTTCTTTCTCATTTGTTCTTGAGATCATCACTCAATTGTAACCAAGGCAAGAGGCACCAATTGTGTGGTGGCCCTTGCGGGGAAGTTTTGTTCCCGGTTGATTGAGAAGAAGAGAAAGCTCACTCGATCCGTGGGATCGTTTGAGAGAGGGAAGGGTTGAAAGAGACCCGGCCTTTGTGGCCTCCTCAACGGGGAGTAGGTTTGCGAGAAACGAACCTCGGTAAAACAAATCCTCGTGTCACACTCTTATTTGCTTGCGATTTGTTTTGCGCCCTCTCTCGCGGACTCATTTCTTTATTACTAACGCTAACTCGGCTTGTAGTTGTGATTATTTTTGTAAATTTCAGTTTCGCCCTATTCACCCCCCTCTAGGCGACTATCACCTACGTTATGGTGAGCGGGAGTACATGCCCCCACTTAATTTTGTTGTTTTAGTGGACATTGTGTCTTATTTACTGTATCTACAAAGTTTTAGTAGTCACTATAATTTATTTAGGCTCCCACTTAAACTGGCTTTGGGCTGGGTCCGCCCCCTGATTCTAGGACGCGTTTCTTGTCGCAGCAATGCACAGCATCTGCAGTTCGGAAGCTACCGGCAAGCATAGGCTAACCCGGACGTCATATCGTCTATCCAGGGTCAGAGTTGAATGGGGTTGCTTGTGTGGCATCTTTTGTTTTTCCTTTTCCGTTGCAAAATTTTATGTGTTGAATTTCAGTCTGCGCTTCTGGTTCAAGTCGAAGACGCATCACTTTTAGCTCAGCGAACGCCGACCGGTAGCCTAACGCACTTTGCGCACAGCTCCTCTGAGGCTATGTCGAGTAGCGTGCGCAGTCGCACTGTGTCTAACTTGTCCACCCTCCAGCAGGCGTCCTAGAAGAGAAGACAGAACGCCATAGAACTCCTGCAATGGTGTATATTGCTATCAACTCCCCTTCGTTGTCTCACCGCCTGTCCTCAGATATACAGTGATCTACTAGGACAGCATAATTTAGCTTTGCTACGTAACTCTTGCCGGGTTATTGGATTGGAGCAGCACAGCTCCGGGAAACGATCCCATAAGTTATATAATCTCTTTTATTCCGAAAAGAATATTTTCAACATACAGATAATGGAGCTGCCTGCTCAGCCCTGCATCGTCATCATCCAGAGTCCAGACCCTAGCCCATTTCGTCGGTTCCCTTATTTTCTCTTGTCAGCACCAAGTGAGAGCAGCTCGAGGTTCCTGATAGCGTCGTCATGTGAAGACCTTCCGATTTTTGACAAAGACGAGGATCTGATCTCCCTTTGGGCAGTCGGTGGGCGGCTGCTGCTACTAGGGGCCAGGCGGCCCATGCGGTTCGGGTCGCTTAGATCCCCAGAAGAGCTTGGTTTGCTTGATGAAATGACAGCTCTTCTTGATGTGCTCCCGTTGCGCGACGATGATTGTGGCCTTGCTTTATCCGAATCAACAGCCTACAGAAAACAGTATGTAGCCGGTGTAAGGTCTTCTGAAATCACTGCGGACTGGTGTGTTCTCCAGAACAGCAAAACATCTTACCACCTTGGATGGCATCAGTGACTCCAGAAGACTTCTGTGCTTGGTGTGCTCTCGATTGTGACCAGAACCAGATCCAGTCCTTCTAAACAAAGCTTCAGCTGCAGAAACTAATCTGTCAGGGATGTAGCTGTGCCACTTGTTGGTACAAAAACTCGGTAACTTTCACCAACTTATTTCCTAGCTCAAAGATTTGCGGACCTGCAGTTCTATCAGTCCTTTCTGCAGAAGGGCCTGCCAACCCACTAATCTTGCCGCTAGACTAGTTGCCAAGAACAAATGCAAAATGTCAGCCCAGTGAAAAGCGCATCGGTTAATGAAGGGCTGGAAATGAATAGCATGTGCGCGTACCTGAAGTTTGCTTTTATCTCTAAACTGAGGATACTTCATAATGGTCCAGTCAAATACATAATCTAGTTGGTACCCTGCAAGTATCCAGAACAAGCCACATCGGAAATAGACGTGCAAGGAACATCAATTGTACATTTCGAATGTTTAACCATACCCTCGCGGATAAATAAGTCACGGAAGAGTCTCTTCAAATACGAGTAATCTGGTTTATCTTCGAATCGTAATGATCTACAGTAATGAAAGTATGCAGTAAACTCTGATGGATATGATTTACAGAGGACCTGTTTAGAAATTTGGCATGTTATTATCACAGGCAATTGATACCATATTATGTTGTTTGAACAGCACATAAGTGATGGGATCATGTGAGCTTTGCACTTCACTGTCCCTTAATCTAAAAATCAAGTACCTCAACTGGCGTCAGCATTTTCTTTTCACTGATCCTATCATACTTCTGCTTCTTTGTGCCAGCTTTCAGGCCTTGCCAAGGGAGACTGGGGGGTTCCAAAATGACAAGAAAATGTTATGGTGCCCAAGAATGTAGGAAATCCTAGTGAAAATAAAAGTATAGCATACCTTCCTCTTAAGAAATACATGAGCACATAACCAAGAGATTCCAGATCATCTCTTCTGCTTTGCTCTAGAAAGAAATGAAAAAAGTGCATTCAGATTTGTGGATGAATATAGCCTGCAGCTGATTGACTACAAGTTCAAGTATAGCGTTACAGGTTTTTAAAGAGTTTTTTAATTTGTTGAAAATATTTGTCTTCCCTGTGCCCTTTGGCCTATAGATTCATTTAATGCTCAGATACTGATGATACAGTAGCACATCTGTATTTATAAGCCACAAACTCACCAACTCCAAGATGGGTATTTACACTGGCATATCGTGCTGTTCCTGTGAGATTTTTGTTTTCCCTGTGGCACCACAAAGAAAATGTATTGGCTTTTAAAATAATAACACACATAAAGTAAGCCTGGGTAGAAGCTTAGAACAAAAAAAAGAACCTCCAGGAGAAAAATGTAACAGGGAATTTTCATGTCAAAAATGAAAAGCTAATGCTAATCAGTACAGCAGCATTTTTGCAATGTTTCACATTGAGTATAGTTGGCTGCCCCTGGCCTGCTTATACTAACAAACTTGACCACTTTGGTTAAAACCAGTGTAAAACATCTTCCTATTATGCCAGATACCAGGTTAACCTTTCAAGAATGACCAAATTTTGCCCACGACAAAAGGTACAATTGATCTAAAATTTAACTTTCAGATAGGTTTAGAACCAAGAACCCAGTCATGTAATAAGCTGTTAACAAGCTGTTGCATAGTACATTACAAAAAAGGTTTATGGTATGTGTGAACTATGTCAAAATGCCAATGGCATAAAAAACATTGAGTGGACAGGAATACAAACACAAAACTATGAGATCTATTTGGGATGATACACCTGAATAATCTCCCACTTTCAGGATGCTAAGTTAGAAGTAGCTTTATAATTCTATAGGCATATATTCTCCTTTACCTGTATGGTATGTGCTTATGAGTTTGGAGATCTCGATACTTCTTCGCAAGGCCATAGTCGATGACAAATACCTGTGGAGTGTGCTCAACTGTTTTCAGATGGCAACTTTGCCAGCAAGTTAATAGTCATTTCATAATAAGTAACATCATTCAACTTCACTTTTATCATTAGACATCAGATAATGGGATTCTTGAAGTGTCCCATATTCATTTTGGTTTACCATTGTTCAAATTAGTAGACACAATCACACAATGCTTCCAATAGGAAAACTGACTCTTAATGAGGTTAGCAGAAGTAGCACAAACCTGGTTTGCTTTACGTCCTAAACCCATGAGAAAATTATCAGGCTTGATGTCACGATGTAGAAACCCCCTTGTGTGCATGTATTCTACTCTACTGATCTGTATCCCACACCAAGGCATGTTATTTTTGTTGCAAAGACCAAGGAAATGCAAAGTGAAGAATTTATTGACACTACATCAGTATGTGGTTTCAACAGGTCCAAACCAAATACAAGAAAAATGTAGAACAGTAGGATAGACTCACCATCTGATCAGCAAGCATTAGTACTGTTTTAAGGGAGAACTTTCTGCTGCAGTAGTTAAATAAGTCCTCCAGACTTGGACCAAGCAGATCAATCACCATGACATTGTACTGCCCCTCCACCCCGAACCACTTAAGATGTGGAATCCCAGCTGCAAATCAGGGCAGAAAAGAAACAAATCAGTAAAATACCATTGTAATATGCTAACCAAATCCTACTGTGGTTGCACTTACTTCCACCCTGCAAAAGCATGTATAGTTTTGATTCATAGTGAAGCTGTGGATGCCGTGATGTGACTGATTCCTAATAAGAAGTTATATACGCACAAAACATATGGTGAGCAAGCAGTCCAGAATTCCTAATAGCAACTATGGCAAACAACATCGATCATCTAGCAATTAGGAAGTTGCACTGGATATATCTGGCCAAAAATATTGTTCGATGTGCCACTGTTGATATTACAGCCTTGGAGCAACATTCATCATCAGCTAACACACTAATTCAAATTAGCATATATTGACGAAACATAGCTCCAAAGAAGCTAATCCCAACTTAAAGAATAGTCCAATCAGTACAACCAAGAGATTAGTTTCTAATGACTGCTTTTCAGCGTCGAGGAGTGCTACAGGTTCATTGACTCAAATTTGTAAACCTGTCTCCGGAATAGAATTGTGTGGTACAAATGATTCATTTTACAAGGATGAAGCTGATTACAGGATCCAAATGGTCCCGCTGTTGACAACTCTGTCGCAAGAGGCATAGACACATGTGGATAACATCATTTCTGTACAGGACTACAGGAACGTTTGTGCTGTAATTGCCGAGCTCCTAATATGCAATAATGCTTGCAAGGTGAGTAGCAAGCGATTAGGCTAACTATAGATTTCAGTAACTCCAACTAAAGTTACTCCTAACACAGAACTGCTCACCAAAACATGGATAGTGTGGACACTAAAATCATGCGGAAGTTGTTAGTAGTATACCAGTTTGACAGCCACCTCCTCGCCATTCTGCACGTTCACGGCTGCACACAAATCAAACAAGCACAGTCAGAAGCACGAACACAACGAAGCACACCCGGAGAAAAAGGAAAAGTGAGCTCCACAAATCAAGGACCCGTCATCACGGGACGTACCGAGGTAAAGTTCCCCAAATGATCCACTCCCGATCTTCTTCCCGAGCTTGAACTTGCCCCCGACTACGTGCTCCATCCTGGCAGCCACACGCGCGCTCTACACTTACAACCACCAGCAGCTCCCCCACCGACAGAGCTCGCTTGCTTCCCCTACCTGGCACGCTGGCACCCTCAGATCCCAGCCAAGCGCCTCAAACAGCTCCACGAACTGACCGCATTGCCCCGGCACCGCTGGCCTCGACGGGGCCCGAGCCTAAAGCGACCGCCGAACCGACGAGCCCCGTGCCGAGCGTCGGCGACGTCCCCGCCGCAACGCGAGTCAAGCTCACGCTGGAGCCGATCGCGGGGTCCTGTCGGCGAGCGGGCCTGGGGATTCGCGGGGGGGAGAGATCCCGGGCGAGGCGATTCCTCGTCTGGATTAAATTATAGCTGGAGCATTTTTTGGAAGCCGACGCGAGTTAGGGGGTGTTTGGTTGCCCCTGCTAAAGTTTAGCCCGGGTCACATCAAGCGTTTGACTTTCAAATAGGAGTATGAAATATAGACCCAACCAACTGGACTAGATTCGTCTCGTCTTTTAATCTTCGGCTGACAAATTTGTTTTATAATCCGACTACATTTAATACCCGAAACGGAGGTTCAAACATTCGATTGGACAGGGGCTAAACTTTAGTTTGGGGTAACCAAACGGGGCCTTAAAGAGGTGTGTCGGGAGGAGGAAGACGGGGGAGTGGGTGGGAGTGGGAAAAAAATGCCGAAACGGAGGTGGCGACTGGCGAGCGGATAGGACAGCGGGGCATATGGAGGGGTGCTTTTTTGCCTTGCGATTCGCGATTCCTTCCGGTTATCCGCCGCGTGCAGTGTAGGAGAACCCTAGCTCTCCGCACAGATTTTTGGTCGTCTTTTGGTATAAGTTGTCACGTCCTTGTCGCTCGTCGTTGGCGTATAAAAAGTATGTATACGCGTACGGTGAACTCCTGCCATACGTAGAACTCAACATCTCAACCCCTCTACCGTATCCACTTCTCTTCATTTCTGGTAAGTGCAGTGCTAGGCTACTAGTATCATTAATTAACACTAGGGAGCAGGGACAGAGCCAGGATTACGATATAAGGGACCGACTAATTCATAAATACTATATTATAAAAAATATTATATAAAGTTATCAAGTTTAAGCACTCGACGTGAAATAAGAATTCTAGATCTTTATAAATTATTTTAGTCTATGAGCCCGTTTTCTAGCTAATTGATTTATTGAATTAAAGTTGTGACGCAAAAATAATACCAAAATAATAAAGACGACATAACGATAAATATCCGACTGATGAGATTCAATTTTTATATAATGACTATAGTATTCATGAGGCAGTTAACAAATTTTTGAGAGAATTAAAAAATCCAACTAGCCTCGAGGATCCATGAAAATTCGTCAACCTATGCAGGTATATGTCAAATTTGTCGTGCGTGTACCAACTATCAGGTGACAACTTTAGTTGAAATTTGTAGATTCTATTATCCACGAGGTCTAATGTAGTATGTATATAAGTTGTTGGGGCTCATTCTGCTGCTTCGCGTGATCACTTTCTTTAGACTTTGGTTGTAGGCTATGACAGAGACAAGTCAAGTGGTCAGTGGCAATCGACAACTGTCTAGCCAAATGATAGGATGAATCATAAGAGGCGAGGTTCAGGTATCAGTGTCTATAAGCGAATTAGGTTTGATGTTTCATGCATCGATTGATCATTCAACGAATATTTTATCTTATATTCCTTGTCTCTTTTAGACTTTGGTTGGCATACTACAATAGAGTTATGGATCATGTATTACCAACCATTATATTAAACATTTGATTAGTTGCGCTGCACAAAACATAGAGTATAAATATTCTCTTGTATGTGTTGTAGTCTTGGGAGGGGCCATGGCCCCTGCCGGCCCCCCTTTGACTCCGCCCCTGCTAGGGAGCATCATCATTAAGGAAAACATGTCTGGTTAGTTCAATATTTTGCAGATTTGAACCAATACTATAGTATTGAAAGTCGTAAGTTGTTTGATCGATACTCGCCAAACATAATTTCAAATATCAGTCTACCTTAAAACCTTGGTATTTTTGAAGTTTTGGATACTCCATTCAAAACCTTAGTTTCTTTCCTATTTTTTCCATGCATCTCTTGTTCTAGGGTGGGCGTTTGGGTTACTCGAAAATTTTGGGTCGGATAATTCGAATAATTCAAATTTCAGTTTTTGAGAATTGTTACCCGAAATTACAGCGGATTATATACTACTCGAAAATTCGGGTTCGGATTCAGGTATTTCTGAACTACCTGAATTGTTGTGCCAGCTTCATAAAAACACATGCACCCAACCAAATCAATATAGAAACATGTCGGTACCCTGAATCAGGGCTACCCTCTTCTACAGTATGAAGGCGCTGCACCCGTACGACGCCTCCAGGTCGCACGGAGAGTGGCACCTGACTCCACCACGTGGACAGGCCTAAGGGTACCATGTGGCGAGGAAGGATAATGCATCCCAGGAAGAACCGTCGGGTTCGGACCTCCGCAAAGGGACACCGGACCCCTGTACGTACAGGTCCGGAGCTCCAAAGAGGGCATGCCGCCCCCCCCCCCCCCGGGTGGGTCCCAGGTCCCCCCGAGTGAGGTCCGGGCCTTAGCAAGGTCCCGGGGCGGAGAGGACCTCGGCACAGGCAAGGGTCCGGTGCCGACACATGTCCAGGCCTGGCCCTACGCTCCCCGCTCAGGCGGAGACCCGCCACGGCCACGCGACTTGTGGCCCGTAACATAGGCCAACAGGCCGAGCCTTACGTAAGGCCCATACAGATGTGCAGTCTTTGCATTTATTGCGGAAAGGACGCGCCGCCTGCCACCACGCTGACGGGCGATGCGCCCTCTCATCATTTAATGCGTCCTGTCTAATCCGCCGACAGGCGGCGTCAGGGTCACCCAGCAGACGGCGCGCCTGACCAGTCTATTGGTGAACAGTGCGCCTGTGCCGAGTGGCGCACAATACTCATCATCCCTTCTACAAGAAGCTTCCCTGCGCGACGAGGATACAGAGATCTTGGGCGTCAGGACACAAGAAGATTGCTCCAGCGGCACACATTTGTGGCTCCAAGCGCTATATTCTTTATGTCCCTGGGCCCACATGTCGGGGCCCAGTACCTTTGTGCATACCCCCCTTCAACTATAAAAGGGGAGGCATGTGACGTTACACACAAGCTCAATCTTTCAGGCTCACTCAGACACTCACGAGTTCATACAAGCTCTCAAGCAATACATCACACAGTGGAGTAGGGTGTTACGCTCCGACGGCCCGAACCACTCTAAATCCTTGTGTGTTCTTGTGTTTCCATCCAGCTTCTAACTAACAAGCAAAACGTCGAGGCCCCTCCTCATCTTAGGATTTAGGGCGGGTGCACTCCGCCACCCGACCGGAGATTTCCTCTCCGACATTTGGCGCACCAGGTAGGGAACTAGGCTTTAGGTTTTTGTTTGTCTCCTTGCTCAAGCATGATGGTGCAAATCATTGAGCACCGTGCCGAGACTTCGGTGGATTTCGCGGCGGAGGAAGAAGATGCTTCCTCCACGCCGCAAGTTCCCAACCACCCCGTGCCAGGCACTGCTGCTGTGCATGCCGCTCGGCAGCACATGGCTGCGCAGACATCCCGGACTCCATTGAGGGCGACTCCGGGAGCATTGTCAGCAGCCAGGGAGTTGTTGTGACACCCTCCAAGCTCCACGGCCTCACCAGGGGCCATGAAGCAGTGGCGGGATGACGTCGACCGACTACTCGGTATGGCACATTCTACCCCGTCTAGGTCGAGGACGCAGTCATCCCGGCGTCAACACGAGGCGTCAGCATCTGTGCGCTCGCCTTCAGTAAGGGGCGCATAGACCAACGACCTCCGAGCAGAACTCAACCGCAGGCGTGCGGGAGAGGATGCCCGGATCTCTTTGGAAAGGGCGCGCGAGCGCCGTCAAAACATAGATGGTCGCAACCTCGACCAGGACTTCGCTGCGATTGTACCGCAGACACCAATGGGCACCCGGTCCCAAACGGGTGTCCCCTTGGCTAGTGTGGGTTGCGCCGCCCTCGTAGATCATCTCCACGCGGCGTCATGGCCACCCAAGTTCCGGCCGCATCTACCGGAAAAATACGACGGAACATCAAACCCGTCGGAGTTCCTGCAGGTGTACGTTACCGTCATCACGGCAGCAGGTGGAAACACCGCTATGATGGCAACATACTTTCATGTGGCCTTGTCTAGACCTACCCGGACCTGGCTCATGAACCTCACCCCGGGGTCAGTCTACTCCTGGGAAGAGCTCTGCGCATGGTTCATTGCGAACTTCGTCAATGCTTACCAGCAGCACGATGTGGAGGCCGACCTCCATGCGGTGAGGCAGGAGCCCGGGGAGACTCTCCGGAAGTTCATCTCCCGCTTCACCAAGGTGCGAAGTACTATACCTCGTATTTCTGATGCTTCCATCATCATAGCCTTCCGACAGGGAGTACGTGATGAGAAGATGCTGGAAAAATTGGCTACACATGACGTGGAAACTGTCCCCACACTCTTCGCCCTGACCGATAAATGCGCCAGAGACGCCGAGGGCCGTGCATGGCACTCGGCCCCACAAACTGGAGCTGCCCAGTCGGGTGGCTTGGGCGTCGTCCCCCAGGACGGAAAGAAGAAAAAGAAGAAGGACCGCGACTACCAGAAGCCGCGGTCCACCGCTCTAGTGGTCGCAGCCGCGACCGGGGGCCAGGGCGACCAAAACAAACGTCCACAGCCGCAGAGGGGTAACAGCGGCTCATGCCCAGTGCACCCCAACGGTCGCCACAGCGCCGCGGAGTGTCGCGAGATCATTGACCTCGCAAAACGCGTCAGTGAGCGGCGCGAGCAGTTTTCCAAAGACGGCTCCCCACCTTGCCGCCGACCTGGCAAAGAAAAGGTGGACGATGGCGAGGTGGCCACGGCTGAGCGGGATCTCGGGTATCAGTCGCCCGAAGGGGGCCTAAAGGATGTTTTTGCCGGAGGCTCCTACTCCGGTGAAGACAACTAGGCGGACCCTAGGGGGAATCCATGCTCCCCAGTCTACGGAGCTGAAGCATGCCTTCCTCCGGAAACCCTTATGGATCCCCCGCAGATCCAGGCAGCCAATAGGTACACACAGAAGTGACCACAACCAAAGACAAGGGCTCCCGTGTCAAATGCAGGTGGGGACCCAGGGTCGGGACCTAGCCCTATGACAAGTACCAAACCAAGAAGGGCTTCGTAACTCTCCCCTAGCTGGGAAGGACCCTTCAAGGTAACGGGAATACACCGACCCAGGGGCAGCCATCTAGCTATGACCGGAGGAGTGCCTTACCCCGATGCCGAAACATCTCTGTAAGTTCTATCCATAAAGCAAGTCTGAGGGTCGAATCTGCTTTTTGTAACTAGGTAACGCATACGTGTACGACAACCCGGTGGGGTCTGTCCCCGTAAACCCGGCCTATTGGTCTGCACACATGCACGACGAGTTATAAAGAGAAACTACCCCCTCAGTTGTGCTCTTGTGATAGTTCCATCTTGCTGCTCCATGGTCCTACCTTGCAGTCTTTCAGATAGTACTTTTTAGCTAACCCACCCGTACGGTTTCCATCTGTCTGACATGACGACATCCGAATTGAGCAGCCAGGCTTGCAGTTTAGGGCCCCTGATACGAAAGTAGGGAGGTCCGACAGCCTGGGGGCCGGCTCTAGAGAACGGGACCCCGTTCCATGAGGTGGTCCGGAGCCCGTGTAGCCGCTCAGCCTGTGAAAGGGAATTAGGCTTACACCTAGTTCCTAATTGATTTTGGTGGTTGAATTGCCCAACACAAATAATTGGACTAACTAGTTTGCTCTAGATTATATGTTCTACAGGTGCCAAAGGTTCATCTACAACTATACTAAATCGACTGTCCGGAATACCGTAGATTATTCCGGACAGGAGAAGCTTTTTGGAAAAACAGGCCAAGCGTGGACCGTCCGGGCCCTTGCGGCGGACCGTCCGCAACATCAGGATGACCCTCGGACAGAACCAATGCAAAAATACAAGTCTACAATACGGACCGTCCGGAGAAAAGGCAAGGACCGTCCGTGACCTTGCGCGGACCGTCCGACCTCAGGCGCGGACCGTCTGGTAGGTGAGGAACCGAAAAACCTGAAGGTGACGGGTTCGGAAAAATGAATTATAGCGTCCTCGCGGACCGTCCGGGGTGCACGACCGGACCGTCCGCGACTGACTTTATCTAACATCTGACGATGCATTAAATGCAATATAGTCGTTGATATAGCCGTTACTGCTGACCGTTGCATTTTTAGCCGTTGATCTACAGGCGCGGACCATCCGGGCCAGGCGGGCGGACCGTCCGCGGTCGGCAGAATGGAGCAACGGCTAGGAAGTGGTTGGTGGCTATAAATACAACCCCAACCACCTCCATTCACTTCATCCAAGCATTCCAACCTTCAACATTCAATACAAGAGCTAGCAATCCATTCCAAGACACATTCAAAGCCTCCATCTCTCCAAGTTTCACAATTGAGAAAAGAGATCATTAGTGATTAGTGACTTGAGAGAGCAAGTGATCCGTGTGTTATTTGTCGCTCTTGTCGCTTGGCTTTTGCAATCGTGCTTTCTTTCAATCTTTCTTGCGATCAACTCAATTGTAACCAAGGCAAGAGACACCAATTGTGTGGTGGTCCTTGCGGGGAAGTTTGTTCCCGTTTGATTGAGAAGAAGAAGCTCACTCGGTCCGAGGAACCGTTTGAGAGAGGGAAAGGGTTGAAAGAGACCCGGTCTTTGTGACCACCTCAACGAGGAGTAGGTTTGCGAGAACCGAACCTCGGTAAAACAAATCCACGTGTCACACTCCTTATTCGCTTGCGATTTGTTTTGCACCCTCTCTCGCGGACTCGATTATATTTCTAACGCTAACCCGACTTGTAGTTGTGATTACTTTTGAGAATTTTAGTTTCACCCTATTCACCCCCCCTCTAGGCGACTTTCAATTGGTATCAGAGCCTGGTGCTTCATTAGAGCCTAACCGCTCGAAGTGATGTCGGGAGATCATGCCAAGAAGGAGATGGAGACCGGCGAAAAGCCCACTACAAGCAACGAGAAAGCTCTATCGGGAGAGTCCCGCAACAAGGAGAAGAAGAAGGAGAAGAAGAAGGAAAAGAAGACTTCTTCCCACATGTCGCATCGGAGTGGCGACAAAATAAAGAAGATGAGGAAAGTGGTCTACTACGAGACCGACACTTCATCACCTTCTACCTCCGGCTCCGACGTGCCCTCCATAACCTCTAAGCGCCATGAGCGCAAGAAGTTTAGTAAGATCCCCTTACATTATCCTCGTACTTCTAGACATACTCCATTACTTTCCGTTCCATTAGGCAAACCGCCAACCTTTGACGGTGAAGATTATGCTAGGTGGAGTGATTTAATGAAATTTCATCTAACCTCACTCCACAAAAGTATATGGAATGTTGTTGAGTTTGGAGCACAGGTACCATTCGTAGGGGATGAGGATTATGATGAGGACAAGGTGGCCCAAATCGAGCACTTCAACTCCCAAGCCACAACCATACTCCTCGCCTCTCTAAGTAGGGAGGAGTACAACAAGGTGCAAGGACTAAAAAGTGCCAAGGAAGTTTGGGACGTGCTCAAGACGGCGCACGAGGGTGATGAACTCACCAAGATCACCAAGCGGGAAACGATCGAGGGGGAGCTCGGTCGCTTCCGTCTTCGCCAAGGGGAGGAGCCACAAGATATGTACAACCGGCTCAAGACCTTGGTGAATCAAGTGCGCAACCTCGGGAGCAAAAAGTGGGATGACCATGAGGTGGTTAAGGTTATTCTAAGATCTCTTATTTTCCTTAACCATACTCAAGTACAATTAATTCGTGGTAATCCAAGATATACACTAATGACTCACGAGGAAGTAATCGGGAATTTTGTGAGCTTTGAATTTATGATCAAGGGCTCATTGTCACACCCGGATTTCGGGGCACCAAGACCCGGGCGCGAACATAATCACCAGGTGTGCTGGGACCAAGTCTCACACATATGATGAATCATGGCACAGGATCGAATGTCACATCTTTACTATATAATAGGAGTTCTATACAAAATAAATAAGCAATTACATTATAAGGAGACAACGGTCCAGCAACCCAAAGTTGACTGGGAGACGATGGCCTAGACCTCTCACGAACACATCGCAGCATCCTCCATGCGCCTCATCCTGTGGTACCTGTTCTTGACCTGTGGGGGGTGTGAGACAGCAAGAGTGAGCTCACATACGTTCATCGCTCAACAAGTTGTGGGGAATAATGTGCATGAACTCGCCAAAGGTGGGAGCTCACGGGAAGTGTAAGGCTTACCAACGAAGATGGTTGAAGCTGAGCATTGCTTTTAAAGTTGGTCAAAATTTTATTAGCAATTACTAAGTGTAAGTAAATACCAACCCAATTAAATAGTAGAACAAAAGTAACAACCTCACCTGTGATGCAATGCATATGACAAATTGAATTTAGGTCCATAATTTAATCATGTGAGGGTCCGAGCTGCTCATGACCGTGAGCACGGCTAGTATACCAGTTTTACACTCTGCAGAGGTTGCGCATCTTTACCCACAAGTCATGTTACCCATCTGCCAAGGGATCGCGACTTCCCATACACCTCTACCGAGGAGGCGAGGCAGGGTAACACTACGAGGCCTTTACAAAGTTCCACTAGCTTCAGAAAACCCGCTACAGTTTATAGGAAGCTCCAATGCAGGGTTCTTGCCTGACCGCCATCGCAGCAAAATCAACCAAGGACCTCCCTACACTGACCACTCCCCTACTGCCCTTGCCCCTTTCGGGTAAGGTAGTCCTCCACTAGCTTTCCTAATTAATCAGCCAAGGGCGTCCATAAACCCTTGTGGTAGCACTGTTTTCCCGGGTGGTCGCTCCATGTTCCAATTAACATAATGATCTTATCATGAACAGTGATAATAAACAGATAATAAAAGTGTGATCATGAATAATGTATCTTCATACCCAAAACCACATAAAGCACTAGCAAGTACTACCCAAAAAGTTCAGTGGTAAACAAGGTATAAAGATAGACAAACTAGGGTAACCTATTGGGTCCCATCAAAATTAACCTATGCAGATCAATATGATTAATCAGAACATGAATGGGTAAAAAGAAGTGATCAAGGGCACAACTTGCCTGGGACTTGAGATTCCAGGTACCAACTTGCTTTTCAGATGACTCGTGACCTCACGCTAGTCGTAGCAATACAAACAAACATGGCATATACAAAATTAACATTACACCAAATATAAGTACAAACTGCATAATAATAGTCTACGCGTTGCTATAAGATCGTGGGAATAAGAATTACTAAATTCGGAGCTACGTTTACCGAGTTATGATTTTCCGAAGATCCACGTGGTTAAATATAGAATAGACTAAGTGCAACATTTTAACCTATATTTCATGACAAAACAAAGTTACCAGATGATAATAAATATTATTGTGAGACTAATGTAACTAGAATGGATCAAAACGGAGTTACGGTTATTGAATTATGAATTTCTAAAGATTTAACAATGGTGTATAAAAGAAATTAAGTACAAAATCTCATTTTAGGTTTCATAACAAAATAAAGTTTCTGAATGATAAACAATATTATTACAAGTCTAATGCAACTGAAATGAATTAATTTGGAGTTAAAATGGATTTAATATGAATTAAACAAGTCTCTTGATTTATTTTTAAACTAAAAATCATTTTCCTAACTTAATTACTTGATTTAATCAATCCCTGGGCTGCGGCCACAATTTCAGAGAAGCGCAGGGGCTACATCGAAAGGTTTCCCAGACTCAGGATTTCCCCAGTGTGGACTGCGGGTTGTTTACGAAAAAGAGAAGGGGCTCTTTTGCAAAACCGGCGCACCGAAAGGGTATCCGCGATTTCTGGTCGCCCGATCTGGTTTCAACGCTCCCGATTAGATCCTGGTGCACAAACAAGCCTGCACACACCCTGGGCCCTCCATTTCTAGATCTACGGTCACCACATGAAGCCATTAGATTCAGATCTAACGGCCCAGAACCTATCAAGGCGGGATCCTTTGTGCACCGCAGAATCATGATCAAACGACCATTGGTTAACACCTGAACCGTTTTCCAGAGATCAAATCAGAGTCGTCCATCTAGGGATCGATGGCCAGGTGGTCGTCTTCTACCCTGGGGGCTGAGCTCGGCGGTTCCCGCCGGTGAGTGGCGTGCCCGGTGCCCCGGAGCCCTATATTCCTACCGGAAGCGAGCAACGCGTAGAGAAGACAGAGGCGGACACAGGTGTAGGTTTCTCACCATGGATTCAGGCGCAGAGACAAACGCTCACGATGGAATGCGGCTCCACGGTGGCGCAGTGGTTCTGGGGAGAAATTCTCCGCTTCCTGGACCCCGATCGTACGTGCGGCAACCACTATCACGCTTCGCGATCACACGAGACTTCCCCCGACCACCCCGCGGTCACCGAGCGATCCCCGCTAGCTAGATCAACGCTGGCGATGGGGATGCTGCTATGCCCACAGCGATGGTGGCGGCGCCTGGCATGGGATAGCTGCAGACGAGGGGGAGGGTCACGGCGACGGCGGCTTATTATACCCGTGGTGAGGCGCAACGGCCCCGACCGAAGCGGGTGGGACGAACCGCGTTGGTCACGCAGGGCAGCGGCGCAAGAATCACGAACGGTTGGAGACGATAGGGATGAATCTGACTACGAGGGCCCACTGTCAGCGCGAAGGTGCTCACAACCCCGCACGGATGCGGAGAGCAGCGCATGCGAGAGGGAGCCACTGACCAACGGGGCCCACACGGCAGAGTACGCGGGCGGGGATTGCTGGGCCGCGAGTGGGAGAAGAAAGTTGGGCCACGGAACGGATGGGCCCAAGCAAAGAAGCTTTTTTCTTTCTTTTTCTTTATTTTTATCTATTTCAAATTCTTATTTCAAATCCAATTCAGACCAAGTTTGAATTCTAAAATTCAAATTTATGCATAAGCAAAACCCCAACATGATTCACAATTTCTACATAGTATTACTTTATTTATTTTATTACTATTTTATTTTGGTAATGTTTTCAACATGAAGTACAACGCATTATTGCAATACATTATTATTTTGGGTGTGTACTCAAAATAAAAATTCTCCTTTGTTTTGATAGGAACATTTTTAATTGTCTACTCTTTGTTATGATTTATTTTAACTATCGTTATTTTATTATGATCATCTACCTTTAAAAGGGTGAATTATAACGTCCAATTATTTATCAAGGGTACTTTGCTCAGATTTCGTCTACCAATCCCAAGTTTAGAATTCGGATGTTACACTCACGAAAGATCAACGAGCTTGACGGCCCCTCCACGTCCGAGGCACAACCGGTCGCATTTAAGGCGACGGAGGAAAAGAAGGAGGAATCTACACCAAGTAGACAACCAATCGACGCCTCCAAGCTCGACAATGAGGAAATGGCGCTCGTCATCAAGAGCTTCCGCTAAATCCTCAAACAAAGGAGGGGGAAAGATTACAAGCCCTGCTCCAAAAAGGTTTGCTACAAGTGTGGTAAGCCCGGTCACTTTATAGCAAAATGTCCTATTTGTAGTGACAGTGACAGGGACGATGACAAGAAGGGGAGAAGAAAGGAGAAGAAGAGGTACTACAAGAAGAAGGGCGACGATGCCCATGTCTGTCGCGAGTGAGACTCCGACGAAAGCTCAAGCGACTCCTCCGACGACGAGGACGCCGCCAACATCGCTGTCACCAAGGGACTTCTCTTCCCCAACGTCGGCCACAAGTGCCTCATGGCAAAGGACGGCAAAAAGAAGAAGGTTAAATCCAAATCCTCCACTAGATATGAGTCTTCTAGTGATGAAAATGCTAGTGATGAGGAAGATAACTTACGCACTCTTTTTGCCAACTTAAACATGCAACAAAAAGAGAAATTAAATGAGTTAATTAGTGCCATCCATGAGAAGGATGATCTCTTGGACTCCCAAGAGGACTTCCTAATCAAGGAAAACAAAAAGCATGTTAAAGTTAAAAATGCTTATTCTCTAGAAGTTGAAAAATGTGAAAAATTGTCTAGTTACACTTGCCATGAGACTATAGACAACCTTAGAAATGAAAATGCTAATTTGTTAGCTAAGGTTGACTCTATTGCTTGTAATGTTTCAATTCCCAATCTTAGAAATGGTAATGATGATTTGCTTGCTAAGATTGAAGAATTAAACATATATCTTGCTAGCCTTAGGATTGAAAATGAAAAATTGCTTGCAAAGGCTAAAGAATTAGATGTTTGCAATGCTACAATTTCCGACCTTAGAACTAAAAATGATATATTGCATGCTAAGGTTATAGAATTAAAATCTTGCAAACCCTCTACATCTATCATTGAGCACACTTCTATTTGTACTAAATGTAGAGATATTGATGTTAATGCTATACATGATCACATGGCTTTAATTAAACAACAAAATGATCATATAGCAAAATTAGATGCTAAAATTGCCAAGCATGAACTTGAGAATGAAAAATTTAAATTTGCTCGTAGTATGCTTTATAGTGGGAGACGCCCTCGCATTAAGAATGGCATTGGCTTCCAAAAGGGGGACAATGTCAAACTTAATGCCCCTCCTAAGAAATTGTCTAATTTTGTTAAGGGCAAGGCTCCCATGCCTCAGGATAACGAGGGTTACATTTTGTACCCTGTCGGCTATCCCGAGAGCAAAATTAGAAGAATTCACTCTAGGAAGTCTCACTCTGGCCCTAATCATGCTTTTATGTATAAGGGTGAGACATCTAGCTCTAGGCAACCAACCCGTGCTAAGTTGTCTAAGAAGAAAACTCCTAATGCATCAAATGATCATGACATTTCATTCAAAACTTTTGATGCATCCTATGTTTTGACTAACAAATCCGGCAAAGTAGTTGCCAAATATGTTGGGGGCAAGCACAAGGGGTCAAAGACTTGTGTTTGGGTACCCAAAGTTCTTGTGTCTAATGCCAAAGGACCCAAAACCATTTGGGTACCTAAAGTCAAGAACTAAACTTGTTTTGTAGATTAATGCATCCGGGGGCTCAAGTTGGATAATCGACAGCAGGTGCACAAACCACATGATGGGGGAGAAGAAAATGTTCTCCTCCTATGAGAAAAACCACGATCTCCAACGAGCTATCACATTCAGGGATGGAAATCAAGGTTTGGTCAAAGGATTGGGTAAAATTGCTATATCTCCTGATCATTCAATTTCCAATGTTTTTCTTGTAGATTCTTTAGATTACAATTTGCTTTCTGTATCTCAATTATGCAAAATGGGCTACAACTGTCTATTCACTGATGTAGATGTCACTGTCTTTAGAAGAAGTGATGATTCAATAGCATTTAAGGGTGTGCTAGAGGGTCAGCTATACTTGGTAGATTTTGATAGAGCTGAACTCGACACATGCTTAATTGCTAAGACTAACATGGGTTGGCTCTGGCACCGCCGACTAGCCCATGTTGGGATGAAGAATCTTCACAAGCTTCTAAAGGGAGAGCACATTTTAGGATTAACAAATGTTCATTTTGAGAAAGACAGGATTTGTAGCGCATGGCAAGCAGGGAAGCAAATGGTGCTCACCATCTACACAAGAACATCATGACGACCGACAGGCCACTGGAGCTCCTACACATGGATCTATTCGACCCGATTGCTTACATAAGCATCGGCGGGAGTAAGTACTGTCTAGTTATTGTGGATGATTATTCTCGCTTCACTTGGGTATTCTTTTTGCAGGAAAAATCTCATACCCAAGAGACCTTAAAGGGATTCTTGAGACGAGCTCAAAATGAGTTCGGCTTGAGGATCAAAAAGATTAGAAGCGACAACGGGACGGAGTTCAAGAACTCTCAAATTGAAGGCTTCCTTGAGGAGGAGGGCATCAAGCATGAGTTCTCTTCCCCCTACACTCCACAACAAAATGGTGTAGTGGAGAGGAAGAATAGAACTCTATTGGACATGGCAAGAACCATGCTTGATGAGTACAAGACTTCGGATCGGTTTTGGGCCGAGGCGGTCAACACCGCTTGCTACGCCATCAACCGGTTATATCTACACCGAATCCTCAAGAAGACTTCATACGAACTCCTAACCGGTAAAAAGCCCAATATTTCATATTTTAGAGTCTTTGGTAGCAAATGCTTTATTCTTATTAAAAGAGGTAGAAAATCCAAATTTGCTCCTAAGACAGTAGAAGGCTTTTTACTAGGATATGATTCAAACACAAGGGCATATAGAGTCTTTAACAAGTCCACTGGAAAAGTTGAAGTTTCTTGTGACGTTGTGTTTGATGAGACTAACGACTCTCAAGTAGAGCAAGTTGATCTTGATGAGATAGGTGATGAAGAGGCTCCGTGCATTGCGCTAAGGAACATGTCCATTGGGGATGTGTGTCCTAAAGAATTCGAAGAGCCTCCAAGTGCACAAGATCAACCTTCCTCCTCCACGCAAGCATCTCTACCAACTCAAAATGAGGATGGGGCTCAAGTTGATGAAGGAGAAGATCAAACAAATGAGCCACCTCAAGAGGACGACAATAATCAAGGGGGAGATGCAAATAATCAAGACAAGGGGGATGATGAACCAAGGCCGCCACACCCAAGAGTCCACCAAGCAATCCAACGAGATCACCCCGTCGACACCATCCTCGGCGACATTCATAAGGGGGTCACCACTAGATCTCGTGTTGCACATTTTTGTGAGCATTACTCTTTTGTTTCCTCTATTGAGCCACACAGGGTAGAGGAAGCACTACAAGATTCGGATTGGGTGGTGGCGATGCAAGAGGAGCTCAACAACTTCACTAGGAATGAGGTATGGCATTTAGTTCCACGTCCTAATCAAAATGTTGTAGGAACCAAATGGGTCTTCCGCAACAAGCAAGACGAGCATGGTGTGGTGACAAGGAACAAAGCCCGACTTGTGGCCAAGGGATACTCCCAAGTCGAAGGTTTGGATTTCGGTGAAACCTATGCACCCGTAGCTAGGCTTGAGTCAATTCGAATATTATTGGCCTATGCTACTTACCATGGCTTCAAGCTTTATCAAATGGACGTGAAGAGTGCCTTCCTCAATGGACCAATCAAGGAAGAGGTCTATGTTGAGCAACCTCCCGGCTTTGAAGATAGTGAGTACCCTAACCATGTTTATAAACTCTCTAAGGCGCTTTATGGGCTCAAGCAAGCCCCAAGAGCATGGTATAAATGCCTAAGAGATTTTCTTATCACTAATGGCTTCAAAGTCGGAAAAGCCGATCCTACACTCTTCACTAAAACTCTTGAAAATGACTTGTTTGTATGCCAAATTTATGTTGATGATATTATATTTGGGTCTACTAACGAGTCTACATGTGAAGAATTTAGTAGGATCATGACACAAAAGTTCGAGATGTCTATGATGGGAGAGTTGAAATATTTCTTAGGATTTCAAGTGAAGCAACTCCAAGGGGGCACCTTCCTAAGCCAAACGAAGTATACTCAAGATATTCTAAGCAAGTTTGGGATGAAGGATGCTAAACCCATCAAGACACCCATGGGAACCAATGGGCATCTCGACCTCGACGAAGGAGGTAAATCCGTCGATCAAAAGGTATACCGGTCGATGATAGGCTCTTTGCTATATCTATGTGCATCTCGACCTGATATTATGCTTTCTGTATGCATGTGTGCAAGATTCCAAGCCGACCCTAAGGAAGCTCACCTTACGGCCGTAAAACGAATCTTGAGATATTTAGTTTATACTCCTAAGTTTGGGCTTTGGTATCCTAGGGGATACACTTTTGATTTGATTGGTTATTCGGATGCCGATTGGGCGGGGTGTAAAATCAATAGGAAGAGCACATCGGGGACTTGTCAGTTCTTGGGAAGATCCTTGGTGTCTTGGGCTTCAAAGAAGCAAAATTCCGTAGCTCTTTCTACCGCCGAAGCCGAGTACATTGCCGCAGGCCATTGTTGCGCACAATTACTTTGGATGAGGCAAACCCTTAGGGACTACGGTTACAAACTAACCAAAGTCCCTCTTCTATGTGATAATGAGAGTGCAATCCGCATGGCGGATAATCCCGTTGAGCATAGCCGCACTAAGCACATAGCCATTCGGTACCACTTTTTGAGGGATCACCAACAAAAGGGAGATATCGAGATTTCGTATATTAATACTAAAGATCAATTAGCCGATATCTTTACCAAGCCTCTTGATGAACAAACCTTTAACAAACTTAGGCATGAGCTAAATATTCTTGATTCTAGGAACTTCTTTTGTTAATTTGCACACATAACTCTTTTATATACCTTTGATCATATCTCTTTCATATGCTATGACTAATGTGTCTTCAAGTCTATCTCAAACCAAGTCATAGGTGTATTGAAAGGGAATTGGAGTCTTCGGCAAAGACAAAGGCTTCCACTCCGTAACTCATCCTTCGCTGTCGCTCCGGGCAACTCTCCATCCTTGGGGGAGAGAGTCCAAAGCAAAAGGACTCCATCTTTGGTATAATCTTCACTCATTTATTTATGACCAAAGGGGAGAAAGTAATTCTAAGGGCTCTAATGACTCCGTTTTTGGCGATTCATGCCAAAGGGGGAGAAAGTATTAGCCCAAAGCAAAAGGACCGCACCACCACCTAAATTTTAAAATGATTTTCAATTGGAAATTTCAAATTGGTATTCTATTATGTTCAAAAGGGGGAGAAAGTAGTATTTCAAAATTGATATACCAAAACCCTCTTGAACACTAAGAGGAAATTTCATTTAGGGGGAGTTTTGTTTTAGTCAAAAGGAAAAAGCATTTGAAATAGGGGGAGAAGATTTCAAATCTTGAAAATGCTTCGCAAAATCTTATTCATTTAACTTTGACCATTTGCAAAAGGACTTTGAAAAGAATTTACAAAAGAATTTGCAAAAACAAAACATGTGGTGCAAGCGTGGTCCAAAATGTTAAAAATAAAAGAAACAATCCATGCATATCTTATAAGTATCTATATTGGCTCAATTCCAAGTAACCTTTGCACTTACATTAAGCAAACTAGCTCAATTATGCACTTCTACATTTGCTTTGGTTTGTGTTGGCATCAATCACCAAAAAGGGGGAGATTGAAAGGGAATTAGGCTTACACCTAGTTCCTAATTGATTTTGGTGGTTGAATTGCCCAACGCAAATAATTGGACTAACTAGTTTGCTCTAGATTATATGTTCTACAGGTGCCAAAGATTCATCTACAACTATACTAAATCGACTGTCCGGAACACCGTAGATTATTCCGGACAGGAGAAGCTTTTTGGAAAAACAGGCCAAGCGCGGACCGTCCGGGCCCTTGCGGCGGACCGTCCGCAACACCAGGATGACCCTCGGATAGAACCAATGCAAAAATACAAGTCTACACTACGGACCGTCCGGAGAAAAGGCAAGGACCATCCGTGACCTTGCGCGGACCGTCTGGCCTCAGGCGCGGACCGTCCGGTAGGTGAGGAACCGAAAAACCCGAAGGTGACGGGTTCGGAAAAATGAATTAGAGCGTCTGTCGGGGACCATAATTAGGGGTACCCTCAAGACGCCTAATTCTCAGTTGGTAACCCCCATCAGCATAAAGCTGCAGAGGCCTGATGGGTGCGATTAAGTCAGGGATCAGTCCATACGAGCGACTCGATCACGCCTCGCCCGAGCCTAGCCTCGGGCAAGGGCAGCCGACCCTGAGGTGTTTCCGTCTCGCCCGAGGCCCCCTTTTTACGGCAGACGCATCTCCGGCTCGCCCGAGGCCTTGCCTTCGTTAAGAAGCAACCCTGACTAAATCGTCGCGCCGACCGACCAAGTCGCAGGGGCATTTAACGCAAAGGTAGCCTGACACCTTTATCTTGACGCGCGCCCCCCGGCAGAGCCAAAGTGACCGCCGTCACTTTGCCGCTTCACTGACCGGTCTGACAGAAGGGCAGCACCGCCTGCGCCATCCCGACTGCAGTGCCACTTGACAGAGTGAGACTGACAGGCAGTCAGGCCTTGCCAAAGGCGCCATAGGAAGCTCCGCCTGACCCAGGGCTCGGACTCGGGCTAAGGCCCCGGAAGACGGCGAACTCCGCTCTGCCCGACCCAGGGCTCGGACTCGGGCTAAGGCCCCGGAAGACGGCGAACTCCGCTCCGCCCGACCCAGGGCTCGGACTCGGGCTAAGGCCCCGGAAGACGGCGAACTCCGCTCCGCCCGACCCAGGGCTCGGACTCGGGCTAAGGCCCCGGAAGACGGTGAACTCCGCTCCGCCCGACCCAGGACTCGGACTCGGGCTAAGGCCCCGGAAGACGGCGAACTCCGCTCCGCCCGACCCAGGGCTCGGACTCGGGCTAAGGCCCCGGAAGACGGCGAACTCCGCTCCGCCCGACCCAGGGCTCGGACTCGGGCTAAGGCCCTGGAAGACGGCGAACTCCGCTCCGCCCGACCCAGGGCTCGGACTCGGGCTAAGGCCCCAGAAGACGACGAACTCCGCTTCGCCCGACCCCAGGGGTCGGACTCTGCCCTGGCCTCTGCCGAACGACCTCCGCCTCGCCCGACCCAGGAGCTCGGGCTCGGCCTCGGCCATGGAAGACAGACTCGACCTCGGCCTCGGAGGAGCCTCCATGTCGCCCAACCTAGGGCACAAGTCCGCCACGTCAACAGGAAGCGCCATCATCACCCTACCCCGAGCCGACTCGGGCCGCAGAGAACAAGACCGACGTCCCATCTGGCTAGCTCCGCCAGATAGGCAATGATGGCGCCCCGCTAGCCCTGTGACGGCGGCGGCTCTCAGCTCCCTTACGGAAGCAGGGGGACGTCAGCAAGGACCCAACAGCTCCGACAGCTGTCCCTCCGCCAGGCTCTGTTGCTCCACCGACAGCCACGACACCACACCAGCTGGATGCCAAGATCTCTCCGGCTGAAACCTTGGCATGTACTTAGGGCGCTAGCTCTCCCCCGCTAGACACGTAGCACTCTGCTGCACCCCCATTGTACACCTGGACCCTCTCCTTACGCCTGTAAAAGGAAGGACCAGGGCCTTCTTAGAGAAGGTCGGCCGCGCGGGAACGAGGACGGGGCAGGCGCTCTCTTGGGGCCGCTCGCTTCCCTCACCCGCGTGGACGCTTGTAACCCCCTACTGCAAGCGCACCCGACCTGGGCGCGGGACGAACACGAAGGCCGCGGGATCTCCACCTCCCTCACGACTCGGCTCCGGCCACCTCGCTTTCCCCCCTTCGCGCTCACCCATGCGCTCGACCCATCTGGGCTGGGGCACGCGGCACACTCACTCGTCGGCTTAGGGACCCCCCGGTCTCGAAACACCGACAGTTGGCGCGCCAGGTAGGGGCCTGCTGCGTGTTGACGAGCAGTTTCCCGTCAAGCTCCAGATGGGCAGTCTCCAACGACCTCTCCAACCCGGGACGGTGCTCCGTTTCGGGAGTCTCGAGTTCATGTCTCTCGACGGCAGCTACGACATGATACTCCTTCCACCGCCGCGTGACGACGACAATGGCGGCCGACAGCCCGCCCGCCGGCGGCGGAATCGACGACGTCTTCCCCGCGTGGTGGAAGAACAACATTCGAGCTCGCCCCGTCCTCTCCCTCGCCATCGGAGGAGGAGGCGGGGCAACCAAGGCCGGGCGGGAGGCTGCGCTCCGTCGGCTGTCGAGCGAATCGACATCCCCAGCGCCCCAACGGAGGATGCGTCGGGCGTCAATGTGGCGGAACTGCCCGAATTATTCCAACTTAAGTGCCTCAGTCTGACCTTAGAGGCTAGACCACACTTAAATGGGAATAACCCGTCAATCCCTCGGATCTAGTCCGACACGGCCACTGACAGGATCAAGTACCACAGTCTCACTCGATGGTGAGTCACAGAGCAAATACAATAAAGCATAAAACCATGCATGGAAGAGTATTAAATTATTACATCACCATGGTCATCATCGGAGTTTTCGCAAAAATAACCATCATTGTTTTTGGAGTGCAGCGGAAAATAAACTAACGGTAAATAAATGGAGAGATGGGGAAGCCTGTCCCATCACTCCTCATGCTCCTCCTCAGCCGAGGCAGGGTCCCACTCGACAGTCCAACCCGGTGGCAGGGTGGATGGCCAAGTCACTCCAGCAACCATGTCCTCCAGAGAACCTGTAAAAATTATGCCACAAGCAAGGCTGAGTATACTAATACTCAGCTAGACTTACCCGGTGTGAGGAGTCTATACTCCTCTACCTCTAGACATGCAGCTGTTTGGCTGTGGGGTTTGGTTGCCAAAAGCACTAGCTGAGTTTCTAAATCAAGATTTTAACTTAATCCAAATTAAGTGTGACTCTCTTAAGGCTAAAAGTGTACTATCTATTCATACATAGTAGCAAGCATTATTAGCAATCAACAGTTTGTATCATCTCAACACAGTTCCACTTGTTACTCAATGTAGCAGCATGGATCAAGCAGTCTCATTAGCTGCGAGAAGCAGACGATTCGAATCGAGTTTTTATCCTTGCAAGGTAAACCTAAACACACGACATGTAGGGGCACTCCGTCCCCACACACATCAACCGTCCCCATCGATTCCCTGGCAACAGATCAGGGCTCACCGCCTTGGCGTACAATGCCCCACTGACCCCGACTGGCCGTCGTGCAGTGGCCGCACTTGTACCCACCATAACCGGAATGGGAGACTACGTCTCAGGTCGCGTGAGGAGGTATGTCTGCGGGCAGGTTCACTCAGGTACTAGGCTTACCGATTTACCATATTTCTCGGCATATGTTTAGTACGTTCAAACGCTTGACTCACGGTACCACACCTTAATCCTTAATCAACTTTTTATCCCGTGAACAACCAATCCCCATGGATTGTTGCCCACAAACCAACATCAATATGATAGGAAAGTGGATACAGCCAATTCCTGACCTCGCGCGAGTGCTAGAAAAATCACTCGACTTCTACCGAGATCCTAATTCATAAAGCAGCTACTCGACCTAGCATACTAGTATTCATCTCAATGGGGTTCCTGAGATCATGCAACTAGGGTTTCAAACAACTCCTACACTTAAGTGCACAACCAATCCTACAATCATTAAGTATAGTAAAATAGCATAATTAAACGGGTTATGCATAAAACCGGGGCTTGCCTTCCAAAGCAGTGGCAGGCAGGTCCTCTGGTGCAGGCTCTGGTGCTGGGTCGGGGGCAACCTCCTGGGCAGCTCCTTGCTCCGGCACGAGGATGTACTCTCCGTCAGCAAGATTACAGTCTATCGAAATGCAATGAACATGTATGTCATGATTATGCAAGATTTAAGAACATTAAGCTACAGAATTTAAGTCAAGAATTAACTTAGGGATCCTTGGCTACGAGGGTCTTTTAGTGGTATTTATAGACTTATTACCCTTTTAGGTTTAGGTTTTCTTTTAAGATAACATATTGGATTTGTAGTGCCTTTGTAGGTTTTAGTGGACAATTATAAAGGCCTTAGGAGGACATTTAAATTTTCACTATTCATTTTCCTTTCTTTACTTTCCATTTAGGGTTTCTAGTGTAGGTTTGAACTACGACAGTGGGTTAATAATTTCCAAAAATTTTGAAAAAAAATTACAGTGGGTTGTCACTGGCTATACTAGCTTGTTTTGATAGTTTTGAGGCTTAAAGTGTAAAAGCTAGGCTTTAAACAAAAATGACAAAAGTTAGGCAAAATGGGCCACTTTACACTACAAGTCTTTTATTAAAATGGTTTCTGACCTAATGGTTATTTTTGCTGGCCTCTAGTAGTGATAAAAAGCTCTTGTACCAAAAATGACAGAGAGCAACATGGTGGTTAATTAATGGTGAATTTCTAAACTTTGGTGCAAAAAGAGTGATTAGAACTAACTTGTCATTTGAAAAATATCAAACAACAGATTTCAGATTTTTCTTAAGTTCTTATTATCAACACATTAGTTATCCTAGGGTTTGGGGAGGTTTTACCTTAGGGGTATTTTTGTAGGGTTTTTCTAAGTTATCCCTATTTTCTTCATTTAAAAGGTATCTTGCTTATTTTACACTACAACAGGGTAGGATACATTTTTCCAGTGAACTACATTGACTAAGTATCTCAACAAAAATAGGTGTGCTCTCTGGTTCATCATTTATACCACCTTTTCTATTTTTCTTAAACTTAAGCATATTATAGAATGAGGGGTTAAAACTATCTTAATGTAATGGACAGAGAGGTTTAACATTTTTAACTAGGTTAGTGGGTAGATATAAACTTCTCCAAATTTTTCTAACCCTAGTTAAATAGTGCAACTATTTTTCTTGCTATTATTAAGCTTTTGGCCAAAACTGAAAATAAATCAGAACCTTATATTTTTCTCTAGTTCATATGGGGTTTTATATTTTTCTTAGACAGGTTACACTATTTAGAGTCTGGCAAAATTGGTTTGACTAAATTTGGACGATTTAAACAGAAGTTATGCACTTTCAAAGTTGCTGTCCAATTTTAAAAAAAGATTTAATTAAGGTTTTCTGGAAAAACCAGTTTGCACCGAGACCCCTAGGGTTAAACTGATTCAACTTTCACAGATCTACCCTCGGACCACTATTCCTGTGAGTCTTGGGCTTTACACTTAACCCCCCAGGGTTTTCTTCCTCACACCCGCGGTCCTTCTCCTAATCAGAACAGTCGCCGTAGGAAAGAAAGGACGGCGCGGCTTACCGGCGGCGAGGGAGGTCCGGCGAAGGGTGGGATCGGCTCGGGGAGGCTCTGGCGGTCACGTCGAGGTACGGCTCGCCGTCGGAGATGGCCGGAATCGCCCGGTCCACGCGTGCAGGCGGGTATCCTTGTCGGCGGCGAGTATACCGGCCAAACCACGGCGATCTGGTTCAATCCGACGGCACGGTGAGCTTCACGGGGTCACGCAGTGACTATGTGCACAAGGAATCGAAGAGTGGTGGAGTGGTTTACCCGGTCCACGAACTCCGGCGAGGTTAAGTGCTCCGGCGAGTGTGGGCTAGCTTCTCCGGCGAAGGAAACTCCGATTCCTTGCTCGGGGAGTCTCGCAGAGGGGTGCACAAGCTTCTCCAAGGGCTGGATGGGGCTGGAAACGGCTGGGCGGGTCGGTCTACGGTGGCAGGGGGACTGGGTGGCCGCGGACAGCTGCGCACGGGCCAACAACGGCGAACCAAGCTCCGGCGAGGGTCGGGTGGGTGCGGACGGGTATGGTCGAAGCTTGGGAGGGTTTTATAGGCGCGGGCGCGGACCAGGGCGCTGGCTTGCCCGTTTGGCGCGACGCGGGCACGAGGGGCGCGCGTGGGCGTGCTCTGGCGAGCTCAGAGCGCGTCGAACACGTGGCGCGTTGCTTCTGCCCGTGTTCTTCGCTCTGCTGAGCGGCCAAGCGTACGAATCTTGCCATGTCGCCTGTGTAAGATCTCTTCCCTGCACCTAGAGCTACCTAGTTCATGTGAGTTCCAAGGGAGGATACGCCCTAGGTTAGGAGATAGACAGGCGCCAAGTTTGGTTTGTCTCACTGCCCACACCGCGACAAAACCCATGTCAAAGCTTGTCAAACGTCCAAGTCCCGGTTTCAAATTTTTCCAGGGGGTGCCTTAAGTAGTATAGCACATTTTTGGTATAGAACCCAAGTGGTTTTGGCGCCATTTTCAAAGTGAACACGGCTGGACTTTGAATTAGGGCTAAAATGTGACTTAGAGAGAAATAGAGAGCTCTAGCTCTCTCTCCACTTGGAGATTTGAATTGGGGTTTCTCCAGGGGCCTTTTTGCAAAATTTCTCTCCCCTAATTGATGGTTATAATGTTGCTTAGGGTTTGGGTAAAAGTTACACATGCTTTACCCACTTGATCACTATCTTTCCCCCCCCCCCTTACTTAGGGTTTTGGAAGGTAGGGCTTTGGAGAGATCTAGGGTTCTTCTCCCCCCTATTGCCCAAGGTAGTAAGTGTGCAAGGATTTAGGGTAAGGTTCTTATGTCATGGGCAACTTGATTAGCACATGAGCCCCAAAGTTCTTATGTGCTGCCCTAAGCCTTTATCTTTTGTGATCACAGCTTCTAGTGCCAAAGTGGCTCTAGCCAGGGTAACACCTGGGTGTTACAGCCCTCCCCCCTTAAAGGAATCTCGTCCCGAGATTCAGGTAGAGTCCCTTGGAGGGGTGCTTGAAGGGGTGATGGTGGTGTTTCTCCTTTACACAAGTTGCTCTTGTTAACTGCTCTTCGAATGTCATCCTCTTTGCAACTTCAGAAGGAAGCCCTTCTTAAGTTAAATCCATAACTTAGACTATCCTTGTTATCTAAGTTTTTCTTATAATTGTATTCAAAGGGCAGGTGGGGGTGGGGTTTCGGGGTTACGTACCGGCTTCTTTGGGTAGGAAGTCGGGGAAGCGAGAGCGTAGAAAATCCTCTGTCTCCCATGTAGCTTCTTCTGCTGAATGATGACCCCATTGCACCTTATACATTTTGATTGACCTTGCCCGAGTTGATCTTTCCTTCTGATCCAGTACCTTAGCGGGGTACTCTTGGTAGGACAAGTCTGGTTCTATCTCAATGTCTGGTTCTGGTAGCACTTCAGTGGGTAGACGAACACATTTCCGCAGCTGAGATACATGGACACATTGTGAACTGCTGACATATGGGGTGGTAATTCCAATTGGTAGGCTACGGGTCCACAACTTTCCTTGATCTTATAAGGTCCAATGTAGCGAGGGGCCAACTTGCCCTTGATCCCAAATCTCTGGATACCCTTGGTTGGTGATACCTTAAGATAGACATGATCTCCCACCTCAAACTGCAGTGGCTTCCGCCTCTGGTCATGATAACTCTTTTGCCTGGCCTGAGCAGCTTCTAAGTTCTTCCTGATGACTCTAACTCTTTCCTCGGCTTCAATTACCAAATCTGGCCCAAATATTTCCCTTTCTCCTGCTTGAGACCAATTTAGCGGGGTTCTGCATCTTCTCCCATACAAAGCCTCGAAAGGTGCCATTTTCAGACTAGACTGATAGCTGTTATTGTAAGAAAACTCTGCCAAGGACAGACACTTGTCCCAGTCCTTTCCATAGTGTAGTGCACATGCTCTCAACATGTCTTCCAAAACCTGATTTACCCTTTCTGTCTGACCATCTGTTTGAGGGTGATATGCTGAGCTTCGGATTACATGGGTCCCAAGTGATTCCTGTAATTGCTCCCAAAATCGTGCCACAAAAGGTGCTCCTCGGTCAGAGACTATGGTCCTTGGTATCCCATGCAGACGAACTATCTGGTCGATGTAAATTTCCGCATACTTCTCCGTTCGGTGGGTAGTGTGCACTGGCAAGAAATGAGCCGTCTTGGTCAATCTGTCCACAATAACCCATATGGAATCATGGTGCCGGGAGGTATTGGGTAATCCCACTATGAAGTCCATGCAAATGTCTTCCCATTTCCAAGATGGTATGGGAAGGGGTTGCAAAGGGCCTGCTGCTTTCAGATGACTAGCCTTTACCCTCTGACAAGTGTCACATTCTGAAACGTATTTGGCAATTTCCCTTTTCATCCTGGTCCACCAATAAAGAGGCCTGAGATCATGGTACATTTTGTTGCTACCCGGGTGCATGGAGAACTTGGAAAGGTGAGCTTCATCCAATATCTTCTTTCTGAGCTCGGGGTCCTTGGGAACCACCAATCGGTCTTCAAACCATAAAATTCCCTTGCTGTCCTGACGGAAACACTTGTATTTCTCGGCCTTTTGCTTGATCATATCCTTGATGATCTGAACACCCTTATCCCCAAACTGTGCCTGAGCTATTTGTTCTTGCAATGTGGGCTCCACTGCAATATACCTTAATTCACCGGAAGGGACAACTTCCAGATTCAGCTTGCACAACTCATCACACAAGGTGGTGATTCTTGCATCCATGTTCATGCAATTACATTGGGCCTTTCGGCTCAAAGCATCTGCCACAACATTTGCCTTGCCAGGATGGTAATGCACCTCCAAATCATAGTCCTTGATTAATTCCAACCATCTTCTCTGCCTCATGTTGAGATCTGCCTGAGTGAAAATGTACTTGAGGCTCTTGTGATCAGTGTAAATGTTACAGTGAGCTCCCATCAAGTAGTGTCTCCATATCTTGAGGGCATGAACTACTGCTGCCAACTCCAGATCATGGGTCGGGTAGTTCTGCTCATGAGGTCTAAGGGCTCGGGAAGCATACACAATGACTCTGTTCTCTTGCATCAACACACAACCCAATCCGGTACCAGAAGCATCACAATAAACCTCAAATGGCTTGGTGTTGTCGGGCTGGGCTAGCACTGGAGCTGTTGTCAAATGTTGCCTCAGGGTGTGAAAAGCATCCTCACATTTTTGGCTCCACACAAATTTGGCTCCCTTCTTCAACAGTTCAGTCATTGGCTTGGCAATTCTAGAGAAATCCGGAATAAATCGTCGGTAATATCCTGCCAATCCCAGAAAACTCCTAATCTGCTTCACTGTAGCCGGGGGTTTCCAGTCCATCACTTCTTGCACCTTCTCAGGGTCAACTGATATCCCATCCTGAGAAATTGTGTGACCCAAGAATTTTATTTCTTTCAGCCAGAACTCACACTTGGACAACTTAGCATATAACTGATGGTCGCGAAGTCTCTGAAGCACAACATGCAGATGTTTAGTGTGCTCAGCCTCATTTTTGGAATAAACCAGAATGTCATCAATGAAGACAACCACAAACTTGTCCAGCTCTGGCATGAATACCGAGTTCATCAAGTACATGAAATAAGCCGGGGCATTGGTTAGCCCAAAAGACATCACCAAAAACTCATAGAGCCCATATCTGGTAGAGAAAGCTGTCTTGGGAATATCACTGGCACGAATCTTGATCTGATGGTATCCTGAGCGAAGGTCTATCTTGGAGAATACCTTGGCTCCTACCAACTGATCAAATAGAACATCAATGCGGGGTAACGGGTACTTGTTCTTGATAGTCACCGCATTGAGAGGGCGGTAATCGACACACATCCTCAAACTCTCATCCTTCTTCTTCACGAACAAGGCGGGACATCCCCATGGTGAAGTGCTTGGTCGAATAAATCCCTTGTCCAACAATTCTTGCAGTTGCTTCTTCAATTCCGCTAACTCTGCGGGAGGCATCCTATAAGGTCTCTTGGAGATAGGAGCAGTCCCGGGTTGCAATTCAATGGCGAACTCAATATCTCTGTCAGGTGGCATTCCTGGCAATTCTTCCGGAAAGACATCGGGGTAGTCGCAGACCACTGGGATCTGCCTTACTGGAGACTCTGCCATAACAAAGGCACAAGACTGGGTACCACCCTGGTTGGGTAAATACAAAACAGTCTCGCCATAAACAGGGGAATGAATTTCAATGGCTCTGGCTGCCATATCCAATATTGCCTGATGTTTGGCCAACCAATCAGTTCCCAAGATGATATCCACACTATCCAGTCCCAAGATAAGAAGGTCAGTTTTAATTATCAAACTACCAAACTTTATGGGCACATGCCTGCTGATTTGATTAGTGGCAATCCTGCCGCCTGGGGTTGAAATGGTAATAGCCCCATGGGTGTGGCAAAAAGGCAACTGGCACTTGACACTAAATTTGGCACTGACAAAACTATGCGATGCACCAGAATCAAAAAGAACAGTAGCAGGAAAATTTAAAACTGTAAAGATACCAGTCATGACGGGTGCTCCCTCTGGAATGTCAGCCATTGTAGTGAAGTTCAGCTTGCCCTGCCTTACTTGCACTTTCTGCCTTTTTCCCTGGTTCTGGTTAACATTCTGCCCCTGCCTCTGCTGATTCTTGGGGCAATTCTTGGCATAGTGCCCAGTACTGCCACAAGTGAAACACCGGTTATCATTAGCCTGGCGGTACTGCTGCTGCTGGTTGTTCCTCTGAGCTGGGAATTGGGCACGGTTGGGTGCCTGCTGCTGCTGCTGCTGCTGTGGTGGCCTGATCACCCACCTTCCTTGCTGCTGCTGAGGTCCCCTGCTCTGGGAGTCAGACACAATCCTGAAGCGCTGTGGCTGAGACGAGGGTCCTGCCACAGGGGTCTTCCTCTTCTTCTCCGCCTGCCGAGCCAAGATGCAGTCTTCCTGGGAGATAGCCATGTTGACCAACTCATTGTAACTGTTGGCCCTGACGGTGTTGAGACGGTCACGGAGCTTGGTGCTGAGCCCCCTCCTGAACCTGTCTCGCTTCTTCTCATCCGTATCTGCATGGTATCCGGCATACTGACACAAATCGTTGAAGACCTGGGCATATTGCAACACTGTCCTGCTGCCCTGAGTGAGTGCCAGAAACTCATTGAGCTTCCGGTCCATGATGCCAGCGGGAATATGATGCCCTCTGAAAGCGGCCTTGAATTCCCTCCACTCCACCTCTCTACCATCTGGCTGCATAGCAAGAAAATGGTCCCACCAAGTCCTTGCGGGTCCGCGAAGCTGCTGGGTGGCGAACCTAACCTTGGTGACCTCTGAGCAAGCCCCATGGAGCAATGGGAACTTGGATTCTACCACCCTCAACCACACATCTGCATCTAGTGGGTCCTCCGACCTGGTAAACAATGGTGGCTGGGTGCTGAGAAACTCCTGGTAAGTAGCAGCGACGGGGTGACGCTGATGGTCTCCACCATAATGCTGGGGTGGCGGCTGACGCTGAGCTAGCTGCCTCAGAATCTCATTCTGCTGGGCCATGAGCTCCTGCAGAGTGGGAGGCGGTGGCGGTGGAGGAACGTGCTCATTCTGACCGCGGCGCGCTCTCCCAGCCATCTGAAAAAGCCACATGGTTGCTTAATAACACATCTCCAAGCTTAAGGTTCGAACATGGTAGGGGAGTCAAAGTAATTTGATAGATTCCAAATAAAACAACGAAAACATAATCCTTCCATCCAATTTAAATTACCATTAGTCATCCCTAAACATCCAAAAGAGTTTTACTACTGGTTACATCAAGGATCAAAAGACTCAACTCTACCTAGCCTAGGACCCTAAGGGTACAAAAGCTAAGCTAGCGGCGAGGAGTCCAACTATCACCAACTTCTAATACTAGTCTGGCATCTATTGAGCGAACGAGGCGACACTAGACTCGGGGGAAGGTGGTCTCCCTGAGCCAGCGGTGTCTACACTGGAGGCAGACTCGTCGCCTCCCTCGATGTCAACGTCCTCGTCAGCCTCCGCATCATGGATCTCTTGGTGATGCATGTCCAGATGCGCATTAGCCTCTGCTAACTGCTGCTGAGTGTTGAGGAGCTGATCCTCGAGGACCTCGATGGTATTCTCCCTGGTGCCCACTAGCTCCTCCAACTCATGAATCTCGTCAGTCAGCTGCTCCACCTGTAGATCTTTCTCCACCAGCTCCTGTGATAAGTCCACCACGAGCTCCTCCCTGTTGTCCAGGGTGATCTTGGTGTCCTCCAACAATGCCATCAGGTGGGACATGGCCTCCCCACGCATCACTTGCAGACGATACAGAGCATTCATGCATCGTACGGACAAGTGAGCGGTGTGGCCCGGGTAGAGAGCCCAAATGTCCTTGGCATGCTCCACCCGGTCCTTCCACATCGGGTCGTCCTCCTTTTCCGCAGGGAACAACCCAATGGGGTGGGTAGCCAACTCCAAGGGGTGAAATCCACAGAAGGTGGTCAGCCCATGCAGAGCGATAGCCTCAATAGTGTCCTCAGTCCGGTATCCATAGGACTCGGAGTCCAGTGAACGCCAGCCTGGCTGCAAGGGATGAGGCTCCAAGGTCATCCTCACCCGACAGCGAGGTACCCGGTGCTTCTCGAACTGCTGCACCGTGTACTGAGGGGGTGTCGAATATCCTGCCCCCTGAAGCACCTCCCACAAGATGCGGGGAAAACCCTCTCGTGCGAGTCCGTCAGTGTGGGTCAGTGCATCTCCATCCTCGGAGGATCCGTGGGAAGTCATCTGTGCACGGTTAAGCGTAAGTAAAGAAAAAGAATTACAAAAGAACAAAGAAAATAAAACTCAGCCTGCCTCTAAAAAGAAAAGGCACTAGGGACCTAGTTGGCTGCTATCTCATTTTTAAGCCCCTTTCGCTTAGTTATTCATTTACTTCATTAAGAATGCATGCATGCACGTCCTGAACGACCTCACAAGAAAATGGAAGGAATAGGGAAGACTCCCATCCTGTAAAAGTGGCCTGTAGGGCCTAGTCACTTAGCCACCTAGCTACCCTTCTATTATCCTAAGGCTTCACGTCCTAGGTCTATCCTGCTCGCCCTACTATCTATCCAACATTGTTTCTATCCAGTTTTACTTTTAGAAAAGGGATGGTATTCATGTTTTATTGATTCCTCTGTGGTGGTACAAGCTCCGATACCAGCTGTGGCGGAACTTCCCGAATTATTCCAACTTAAGTGCCTCAGTCTGACCTTAGAGGCTAGACCACACTTAAATGGGAATAACCCGTCAATCCCTCGGATCTAGTCCGACACGGCCACTGACAGGATCAAGTACCACAGTCTCACTCGATGGTGAGTCACAGAGCAAATACAATAAAGCATAAAACCATGCATGGAAGAGTATTAAATTATTACATCACCATGGTCATCATCGGAGTTTTCGCAAAAATAACCATCATTGTTTTTGGAGTGCAGCGGAAAATAAACTAACGGTAAATAAATGGAGAGATGGGGAAGCCTGTCCCATCACTCCTCATGCTCCTCCTCAGCCGAGGCAGGGTCCCACTCGACAGTCCAACCCGGTGGCAGGGTGGATGGCCAAGTCACTCCAGCAACCATGTCCTCCAGAGAACCTGTAAAAATTATGCCACAAGCAAGGCTGAGTATACTAATACTCAGCTAGACTTACCCGGTGTGAGGAGTCTATACTCCTCTACCTCTAGACATGCAGCTGTTTGGCTGTGGGGTTTGGTTGCCAAAAGCACTAGCTGAGTTTCTAAATCAAGATTTTAACTTAATCCAAATTAAGTGTGACTCTCTTAAGGCTAAAAGTGTACTATCTATTCATACATAGCAGCAAGCATTATTAGCAATCAACAGTTTGTATCATCTCAACACAGTTCCACTTGTTACTCAATGTAGCAGCATGGATCAAGCAGTCTCATTAGCTGCGAGAAGCAGACGATTCGAATCGAGTTTTTATCCTTGCAAGGTAAACCTAAACACACGACATGTAGGGGCACTCCGTCCCCACACACATCAACCGTCCCCATCGATTCCCTGGCAACAGATCAGGGCTCACCGCCTTGGCGTACAATGCCCCACTGACCCCGACTGGCCGTCGTGCAGTGGCCGCACTTGTACCCACCATAACCGGAATGGGAGACTACGTCTCAGGTCGCGTGAGGAGGTATGTCTGCGGGCAGGTTCACTCAGGTACTAGGCTTACCGATTTACCATATTTCTCGGCATATGTTTAGTACGTTCAAACGCTTGACTCACGGTACCACACCTTAATCCTTAATCAACTTTTTATCCCGTGAACAACCAATCCCCATGGATTGTTGCCCACAAACCAACATCAATATGATAGGAAAGTGGATACAGCCAATTCCTGACCTCGCGCGAGTGCTAGAAAAATCACTCGACTTCTACCGAGATCCTAATTCATAAAGCAGCTACTCGACCTAGCATACTAGTATTCATCTCAATGGGGTTCCTGAGATTATGCAACTAGGGTTTCAAACAACTCCTACACTTAAGTGCACAACCAATCCTACAATCATTAAGTATAGTAAAATAGCATAATTAAACGGGTTATGCATAAAACCGGGGCTTGCCTTCCAAAGCAGTGGCAGGCAGGTCCTCTGGTGCAGGCTCTGGTGCTGGGTCGGGGGCAACCTCCTGGGCAGCTCCTTGCTCCGGCACGAGGATGTACTCTCCGCCAGCAAGATTACAGTCTATCGAAATGCAATGAACATGTATGTCATGATTATGCAAGATTTAAGAACATTAAGCTACAGAATTTAAGTCAAGAATTAACTTAGGGATCCTTGGCTACGAGGGTCTTTTAGTGGTATTTATAGACTTATTACCCTTTTAGGTTTAGGTTTTCTTTTAAGATAACATATTGGATTTGTAGTGCCTTTGTAGGTTTTAGTGGACAATTATAAAGGCCTTAGGAGGACATTTAAATTTTCACTATTCATTTTCCTTTCTTTACTTTCCATTTAGGGTTTCTAGTGTAGGTTTGAACTACGACAGTGGGTTAATAATTTCCAAAAATTTTGAAAAAAAATTACAGTGGGTTGTCACTGGCTATACTAGCTTGTTTTGATAGTTTTGAGGCTTAAAGTGTAAAAGCTAGGCTTTAAACAAAAATGACAAAAGTTAGGCAAAATGGGCCACTTTACACTACAAGTCTTTTATTAAAATGGTTTCTGACCTAATGGTTATTTTTGCTGGCCTCTAGTAGTGATAAAAAGCTCTTGTACCAAAAATGACAGAGAGCAACATG
This sequence comes from Zea luxurians, assembly GCA_029449295.1. NCBI lineage: Eukaryota > Viridiplantae > Streptophyta > Magnoliopsida > Poales > Poaceae > Zea > Zea luxurians. Next base: position 14,916,771 of record JAOPSE010000052.1, on the reverse strand, counting down.
GTGGTTAATTAATGGTGAATTTCTAAACTTTGGTGCAAAAAGAGTGATTAGAACTAACTTGTCATTTGAAAAATATCAAACAACAGATTTCAGATTTTTCTTAAGTTCTTATTATCAACACATTAGTTATCCTAGGGTTTGGGGAGGTTTTACCTTAGGGGTATTTTTGTAGGGTTTTTCTAAGTTATCCCTATTTTCTTCATTTAAAAGGTATCTTGCTTATTTTACACTACAACAGGGTAGGATACATTTTTCCAGTGAACTACATTGACTAAGTATCTCAACAAAAATAGGTGTGCTCTCTGGTTCATCATTTATACCACCTTTTCTATTTTTCTTAAACTTAAGCATATTATAGAATGAGGGGTTAAAACTATCTTAATGTAATGGACAGAGAGGTTTAACATTTTTAACTAGGTTAGTGGGTAGATATAAACTTCTCCAAATTTTTCTAACCCTAGTTAAATAGTGCAACTATTTTTCTTGCTATTATTAAGCTTTTGGCCAAAACTGAAAATAAATCAGAACCTTATATTTTTCTCTAGTTCATATGGGGTTTTATATTTTTCTTAGACAGGTTACACTATTTAGAGTCTGGCAAAATTGGTTTGACTAAATTTGGACGATTTAAACAGAAGTTATGCACTTTCAAAGTTGCTGTCCAATTTTAAAAAAAGATTTAATTAAGGTTTTCTGGAAAAACCAGTTTGCACCGAGACCCCTAGGGTTAAACTGATTCAACTTTCACAGATCTACCCTCGGACCACTATTCCTGTGAGTCTTGGGCTTTACACTTAACCCCCCAGGGTTTTCTTCCTCACACCCGCGGTCCTTCTCCTAATCAGAACAGTCGCCGTAGGAAAGAAAGGACGGCGCGGCTTACCGGCGGCGAGGGAGGTCCGGCGAAGGGTGGGATCGGCTCGGGGAGGCTCTGGCGGTCACGTCGAGGTACGGCTCGCCGTCGGAGATGGCCGGAATCGCCCGGTCCACGCGTGCAGGCGGGTATCCTTGTCGGCGGCGAGTATACCGGCCAAACCACGGCGATCTGGTTCAATCCGACGGCACGGTGAGCTTCACGGGGTCACGCAGTGACTATGTGCACAAGGAATCGAAGAGTGGTGGAGTGGTTTACCCGGTCCACGAACTCCGGCGAGGTTAAGTGCTCCGGCGAGTGTGGGCTGGCTTCTCCGGCGAAGGAAACTCCGATTCCTTGCTCGGGGAGTCTCGCAGAGGGGTGCACAAGCTTCTCCAAGGGCTGGATGGGGCTGGAAACGGCTGGGCGGGTCGGTCTACGGTGGCAGGGGGACTGGGTGGCCGCGGACAGCTGCGCACGGGCCAACAACGGCGAACCAAGCTCCGGCGAGGGTCGGGTGGGTGCGGACGGGTATGGTCGAAGCTTGGGAGGGTTTTATAGGCGCGGGCGCGGACCAGGGCGCTGGCTTGCCCGTTTGGCGCGACGCGGGCACGAGGGGCGCGCGCGGGCGTGCTCTGGCGAGCTCAGAGCGCGTCGAACACGTGGCGCGTTGCTTCTGCCCGTGTTCTTCGCTCTGCTGAGCGGCCAAGCGTACGAATCTTGCCATGTCGCCTGTGTAAGATCTCTTCCCTGCACCTAGAGCTACCTAGTTCATGTGAGTTCCAAGGGAGGATACGCCCTAGGTTAGGAGATAGACAGGCGCCAAGTTTGGTTTGTCTCACTGCCCACACCGCGACAAAACCCATGTCAAAGCTTGTCAAACGTCCAAGTCCCGGTTTCAAATTTTTCCAGGGGGTGCCTTAAGTAGTATAGCACATTTTTGGTATAGAACCCAAGTGGTTTTGGCGCCATTTTCAAAGTGAACACGGCTGGACTTTGAATTAGGGCTAAAATGTGACTTAGAGAGAAATAGAGAGCTCTAGCTCTCTCTCCACTTGGAGATTTGAATTGGGGTTTCTCCAGGGGCCTTTTTGCAAAATTTCTCTCCCCTAATTGATGGTTATAATGTTGCTTAGGGTTTGGGTAAAAGTTACACATGCTTTACCCACTTGATCACTATCTTTCCCCCCCCCCCTTACTTAGGGTTTTGGAAGGTAGGGCTTTGGAGAGATCTAGGGTTCTTCTCCCCCCTATTGCCCAAGGTAGTAAGTGTGCAAGGATTTAGGGTAAGGTTCTTATGTCATGGGCAACTTGATTAGCACATGAGCCCCAAAGTTCTTATGTGCTGCCCTAAGCCTTTATCTTTTGTGATCACAGCTTCTAGTGCCAAAGTGGCTCTAGCCAGGGTAACACCTGGGTGTTACAGTCAACCTCGTGTTTGAGACGAAGGCGGGCGCCGTCCCCCCGCAACACGCCAATCCCGAGCAAGTGGACGACGCCAGCACGCTCGCGGAGGGCCTGCAGGACGTCGCCCTCGTACCCAAGACGACGGCGCAATCAGTCCCCGATGTGACTACGTCGCTCCTCGTCGACCAAAAGGTACCGACTGATTCCCATCCTACGTCCTTTCGACTCGACCTCAACCCGCCTAGCGACCTCGCTTTGGCGGGCGCTCACGTTGAGGTGAGTGCAACCCCTCTGGGGTTTCGTGTGCGGTCGCCTTGGGACCGATTGACGGACATCTCGACCTACGGGCCCTCTGGGTCCGAGGAAGATAACGATCCCAGCATCTGCTGGGATTTCTCTGGATCTGGCAACCCCAGTGCCATGCGGGACTTCATGACCGCATGTGACTACTGCCTCTCCGACTGTTCCGACGGCAGCCGCAGCCTTGACGACAAGGACTGCGGCCCGAGCCGTGAATGTTTCCACGTCGAGCTAGGGGATCCCTCCGAAGGCAACCGTCTCGGCATGCCGGAGGATGGCGATCTCCCTAGGCCAGTGCCTCGCGCCGACATCCCGCGGGAGCTAGCTGTGGTCCCCGTTCCGGCGGGGGGTCATGACCCACAGCTCGAGCAAGTCTGCGGGGCGCAGGCCAGGCTCGACGAGGGAGCAGGAGCGCTCGAGTCGATCCGCCGGGACGTCGGGCAGGTATGGGCGGGCCAGCCCCCGGCCGGAGAAATACGTCACCTGCCCCAGGGTTTCCAGCACTGCGTCGCCAACGATGCCAGGGACAGGCCGCCACCCGCATCCAGTGGGATCGGTCAGAACCTGGCAGCCGCAGCGATGCTCCTCCGCGCGATGCCGGAGCCATCAACCACCGAGGGTCGGCGAATCCAGGGAGAGCTCAAGAATCTCCTGGAAGGCGCTGCGGCCCGGCGGGCCGAGAGCTCTGCCTCCCAAAGGCAGGGGTACCCCTCGGAACCTCATGCCGCGACTTCCCGATTCATGCGGGAAGCCTCGGTCTACACCGGGCGCACGCGCAACACCGCGCCTGCGGCCCCGGGCCACTTCGGCAACGAGCACCATCGTCGCGACCGTCGGGCCCGCCTCGACGAAAGGGTGCGCCGAGGCTATCACCCCAGGCGTGGGGGACGCTACGACAGCGGGGAGGATCGGAGTCCCTCGCCCGAACCACCCGGTCCGCAGGCCTTCAGCCGGGCCATTCGGCGGGCGCCGTTTCCGCCCCGATTCCGACCCCGACTACTATCACAAAGTACTTGGGGGAAACGAGACCGGAATTGTGGCTCGCGGACTACCGCCTGGCCTGTCAACTGGGTGGAACGGACGACGACAACCTCATCATCCGCAACCTCCCCCTGTTCCTCTCCGACACTGCTCGCGCCTGGTTGGAGCACCTGCCTCCGGGGCAGATCTCCAACTTGGAGGATTTGGTCCAAGCCTTCGCCGGCAACTTCCAGGGCACGTACGTGCGCCCCGGGAATTCCTGGGACCTCCGAAGCTGCCGGCAACAGCCGGGGGAGTCTCTTCGGGACTACATCCGGCGATTCTCGAAGCAGCGCACCGAGCTGCCCAACATCACCGACTCAGATGTCATCGGCGCGTTCCTTGCCGGCACCACTTGCCGTGACCTGGTGAGCAAGTTGGGTCGCAAGACCCCCACCAGGGCGAGCGAGCTGATGGACATCACCACCAAGTTCGCCTCTGGCCAGGAGGCGGTCGAGGCCATCTTCCGAAAGGACAAGCAGCCCCGGGGCCGCCCGTCGGAAGAGGCTCCCGAGGCGTCTACTCCGCGCGGCGCCAAGAAGAAAGGCAGGAAGAAGTCGCAAGCGAAACGCGATGCCGCTGACGCAGACCTTGTCGCCGCTGCCGAGTACAAGAACCCTCGGAAGCCCCCCGGAGGTGCTAACCTCTTCGACAAGATGCTCAAAGAGCCATGCCCTTACCATCAGGGGCCCGTCAAGCACACCCTCGAGGAGTGCGTCATGCTTCGGCGCCACTTCCACAAGGCCGGGCCACCCGCAGAGGGTGGCAGGGCCCACGACGACGACAAAAAGGAAGATCACCAAGCAGGAGAGTTCCCCGAGGTCCGCGACTGCTTCATGATCTACGGAGGGCATGCGGCGAATGCCTCGGCTCGGCATCGCAAGCGAGAGCGTCGGGAGGTCTGCTCGGTGAAGGAGGCGGCGCCAGTCTACCTAGACTGGTCCGACAAGCCCATCACCTTCGACCAAGCTGACCACCCCGACCACGTGCCGAGCCCGGGGAAGTACCCGCTCGTCGTCGACCCCATCATCGGCGACGTTAGGCTCACCAAGGTCCTGATGGATGGGGGCAGCTGCCTCAACATCATCTACGCCGAGACCCTCAGGCTTCTGCGCGTCGATCTGTCCTCCGTCCGAGTAGGCGCTGCGCCCTTCCACGGGATCATTCCCGGGAAGCGCGTCCAGCCCCTCGGACGGCTCGACCTTCCTGTCTGCTTTGGAACACCCTCCAACTTCCGAAGGGAGACTTTGACGTTCGAGGTGGTCGGGTTCCGAGGAACCTACCACGCGGTATTGGGGAGGCCATGCTACGCGAAGTTCATGGCCATCCCCAACTACACCTACCTGAAGCTCAAGATGCCGGGCCCCAACGGGGTCATCACCATCGGCCCCACGTACAAACACGCGTTCGAATGCGACGTGGAGTGCGTGGAGTACGTCGAGGCCCTCGCCGAGTCCGAGGCCCTCATCACCGACCTAGAAAACCTCTCCCGAGAGGTGCCAGACGTGAAGTGACACGCCGGCAATTTCGAGCCGGCAGAGACGGTTAAGGCCGTCCCTCTCGACCCCAGTGGCGACACCTCCAAGCAGATCCGGATCGGTTCCGGGCTCGACCCCAAATAGGAAGCAGTGCTCGTCGACTTTCTCCGCGCAAACGCCGACGTCTTTGCGTGGAGTCCCTCGGACATGCCCGGCATACCGAGGGATGTCGCCGAGCACTCGCTGGATATTCGGGCCGGAGCCCGACCGGTCAGGCAGCCTCTGCGCCGATTCGACGAGGAAAAGCGCAGGGTGAAAGGCGAGGAGATCCACAAGCTAATGGCAGCAGGGTTCGTCAAAGAGGTATTCCATCCCGAATGGCTTGCCAACCCTGTGCTTGTGAGAAAGAAAGGGGGAAATGGCGGATGTGTGTAGACTACACTGGTCTCAACAAAGCATGTCCGAAGGTTCCCTACCCTCTACCTCGCATCGATCAAATCGTGGATTCCACTGCTGGGTGCGAAACCCTGTCTTTCCTCGATCCCTACTCAGGGTATCATCAAATCAAGATGAAAGAGTCCGACCAGCTCGCGACTTCTTTCATCACGCCCTTCGGCATGTACTGCTATGTCACCATGCTGTTCGGTTTGAGGAACGCGGGTGCGACGTACCAGCGGTGCATGAACCATGTGTTCGGTGAACACATCGGTCGCACGGTCGAGGCCTACGTCGATGACATCGTAGTCAAGACAAGGAAAGCCTCCGACCTCCTCTCCGACCTTGAAGTGACATTGAGAGCACCTAGAGGGGGGGTGAATAGGTGATCCTGTGAAACTTTAAAACTTAAGCCACAAAAACTTGTTAAGTGTTAGTACAATAATGCCAAGTGGCTAGAGAGGAGTCCCAACAAAACACAATAACCACAGAAGATCAATCATAGAGATGGCACAGTGGTTTATCCCGTGGTTCGGCCAAGACCAACGCTTGCCTACTCCACGTTGTGGCGTCCCAACGGACGAGGGTTGCAATCAACCCCTCTCAAGCGGTCCAAAGACCCACTTGAATACCACGGTGTTTTGTTTTCTTCTCTTTATCCCGTTTGCAAGGAATCTCCACAAATTGGAGTCTCTTGCCCTTACAAGTATATGATCACAAAGAAGCACAGAGTAAGGGAGGGAAGCAACACACACAAATCCACAGCGAAATGCGCGCACACACGGCCAAGAATCGAGCTCGAATGACTATCTCAAAGTTCTCACTAGAACGGAGCTCGAATCACTTAGAATCACAAACGAATGCGCAAAGAACGAGTGTGGATGATCAAGAATGCTCTAAGGTTGCTTGTCTGTCTCCTCCATGCGCCTAGGGGCCCCTTTTATAGCCCCAAGGCAGCTAGGAGCCGTTGAGAGCAAATCTGGAAGGCCATCCTTGCCTTCTGTCGTCGGGGGCACCGGACAGTCCGGTGCACACCGGACACTGTCCGGTGACCGATTTCTTTCCATAAACAGCGCTGCCGACCGTTGCAGACGGTTGAAGATCTGGGAGCCGTTGGCGCACCGGACATGTCCGGTGCACACCGGACAGTCCGGTGCCGTCTTCCGACCGTTGGCTCGGCCACGTGTCCCGCGCAGATTGCGCGGCCGACCGTTGGCCCGGCCGACCGTTGGCTCACCGGACAGTCCGGTGCACACCGGACAGTCCGGTGAATTTTAGCCGTACGCCGTCGGCGAATTCCCGAGAGCGGCCTGTTCGCGCCGAGTCAGCCTGGCGCATCGGACACTGTCCGGTGCACACCGGACAGTCCGGTGCTCCAGACCAAACTGACTCTTGGCTGTACACAGCCAAGTCTTTTTCTCTTCTTCTTCTTTCTGTTTCTAACACTTAGACAAGTATATTAGTACACAAAACCAATGTACTAAGGCTTAGAAACATACCTTTACTTCATGATTTGCACCTTGTTCATCCATGGACATAAATTCACAATTAAGCACATGTGTTGGCACTCAATCACCAAAATACTTAGAAATGGCCCAAGGGCACATTTCCCTTTCAATCTCCCCCTTTTTGGTGATTTATGCCAACACAACATAAAGCAACTAGAACAAGTGCAAACTCGCTTCAAATAAAACTCAATTTTATTTTGATTCAATTTTGGCATATATGGATCATCTTTTGCCACCACTTGGTTTGTTTTTGCAAATCAAACTCAAATTTCTATCTCTAAGTCAAACACACATGTTGAGGCATAAGGAGAGTCATTTCAAAAGAGATTGATCAAAGATTTCAAAAACTCCCCCTTTTTCCCATAATTACTACTTCTCCCCACAAGAAGCCAAAAGAGACAATAGAAGGTTTTTGACAAATCAAAAACTCTACTAATCAAAAACTCTACTCTACTATTTTTAAATTTCTCAAGTGGTAGCTGATCCATTTATTGCTTTGGCCTTTATTTTCTCCCCCTTTGGCATCAAGCACCAAAACGGAATCAATCTTGGCCCTTTAACCCCATTGCCTCACCAAAATCTTCAATTAAGAGCAAATGGCAATAAGAGTTCATGAGATGGACTTGGAATAAGTTACCCTCTCATCGGAGTGCAGTGGAAGTCTTTCATGGTCCAAGTCCACCTTTTCCCTTTCAATTCTCCTTCGAGACTAAATCAAGCAAACTCAAGCATATGGTTAGTCTCAAAGGGTCAAGTTGTAACACATCTCCCCCTAAACATGTGCACCACTTTGCAACGGACTTGTGAGGTCCAGGGAGTGTTTGTACAACTTGAGCACCATAATAAGCAACAAAATGCAGAATGAACATGATCAAAGGCATAAACACATGTATGCTTCATTTCAATCCAAGTTCCGCGAATCTAAGATATTGAGCTCACTACGCAACCTACAAAAGGTCTTCTCATCTAAAGGCTTGGTAAAGATATCGGCTAGCTGGTTCTCGGTGCTAACATAAAACACTTCGATATCTCCCTTTTGCTGGTGGTCTCTCAAAAAGTGATGCCGGATGTCTATGTGCTTTGTGCGGCTGTGCTCAACAGGATTTTCCGCTATTCGGATAACACTCTCATTGTCACATAGGAGTGGGACTTTGCTCAGATTGTAGCCAAAGTCCCGGAGGGTTTGCCTCATCCAAAGTAGTTGCGCGCAACACTGTCCTACGGCAACGTACTCGGCCTCAGCGGTGGATAGGGCAACGGATGTTTGTTTCTTAGAGTTCCATGACACCAGGGACCTTCCTAAGAATTGGCACGTCCCCGATGTGCTCTTCCTATCGACCTTACATCCAGCATAGTCGGAATCTGAGTACCCAATCAAGTCAAAGTTAGATCCCTTTGGATACCAGATCCCGAAGCAAGGCGTAGCGACTAAATATCTCAGAATTCGCTTCACCGCCACCAAGTGACACTCCTTAGGATCAGATTGAAATCTAGCACACATGCATACGCTAAGCATAATATCCGGTCTACTAGCACATAAATAAAGTAAAGACCCTATCATTGACCGTTATGCTTTTTGATCAACGGACTTACCTCCTTTGTTGAGGTCGGTGTGTCCGTCGGTTCCCATCGGAGTCTTTGCGGGCTTGGCGTCCTTCATCCCAAACCGCTTTAGCAAATCTTGCGTGTACTTCGTTTGGGAGATGAAGGTGCCGTCCTTGAGTTGCTTCACTTGGAACCCAAGGAAGTAGTTCAACTCGCCCATCATCGACATCTCGAATTTCTGCGTCATCACCCTGCTAAACTCTTCACAAGACTTTTGGTTAGTAGAACCAAATATTATGTCATCGACATAAATTTGGCACACAAACAAATCACCATCACAAGTCTTAGTGAAAAGAGTTGGATCGGCTTTCCCAACCTTGAAAGCATTAGCAATTAAGAAATCTCTAAGGCATTCATACCATGCTCTTGGGGCTTGTTTAAGTCCATAGAGCGCCTTAGAGAGCTTACACACGTGGTCGGGGTGCCGTTCATCCTCGAAGCCAGGGGGCTGCTCCACGTACACCTCCTCTTTGATTGGCCCGTTGAGGAAAGCGCTCTTCACATCCATTTGGTACAACCTGAAAGAATGGTGAGCGGCATATGCTAGCAAGATACGAATTGATTCTAGCCTAGCCACAGGAGCAAAAGTCTCCTCAAAGTCCAAACCTGTGACTTGGGCATAACCTTTTGCCACAAGTCGAGCCTTGTTCCTTGTCACCACCCCGTGCTCGTCCTGTTTGTTGCGGAACACCCACTTGGTTCCCACAACATTTTGCTTGGGGCGAGGCACCAGTGTCCAAACTTCATTGCGCTTGAAGTTGTTAAGTTCCTCCTGCATGGCCAACACCCAATCCGGATCTAGCAAGGCCTCCTCTACCCTGAAAGGCTCAATAGAGGAGACAAAAGAGTAATGTTCACAAAAATTAACTAGTCGAGACCGAGTAGTTACTCCCTTGCTAATGTCACCCAGAATTTGGTCGACGGGATGATCCCTTTGAATCATCGCTCGAACTTGGGTTGGAGGTGCCGGTTGCGCTTCTTCTTCCATCACATGATCATCTTGTGCTCCCCCTTGATCACACGCCTCCAGTTGATGAACCTGTTCATCGTCTTGAGTTGGGGGATGCACCGTTGTTGAGGAAGAAGGTTGATCTCGTTCATCTTGTTCCTGTGGTCGCACTTCTCCAATCGCCATGGTTCGTATAGCGGCCGTCGGAACATCTTCTTCATCTACATCATCACAATCAACAACTTGCTCTCTTGGAGAGCCATTAGTCTCATCAAATACAACGTCGCTAGAGACTTCAACCAAACCCGATGATTTGTTGAAGACCCTATACGCCTTTGTATTTGAATCATAACCTAATAAAAACCCTTCTACAGCTTTGGGAGCAAATTTAGAATTTCTACCGTTCTTCACTAGAATGTAGCACTTGCTCCCAAATACACGAAAGTAAGATACATTGGGTTTGTTACCGGTTAGTAGCTCATACGACGTCTTCTTGAGGAGGCGGTGAAGGTAGACCCTGTTGATGGCGTGGCAAGCCGTGTTCACGGCTTCCGACCAAAAGCACTCGGGGGTCTTGAACTCTCCAAGCATCGTCCTCGCCATATCGATTAGCGTCCTGTTCTTCCTCTCTACCACACCATTTTGCTGTGGTGTGTAGGGAGCGGAGAACTCGTGCTTGATCCCTTCCTCCTCAAGAAACTCCTCCACTTGAAGGTTCTTGAATTCGGACCCGTTGTCGCTCCTTATCTTTTTCACCTTGAGCTCAAACTCATTTTGAGCTCTCCTCAGAAAGCGCTTGAGGGTCCCTTGGGTTTCAGACTTATCCTGCAAAAAGAACACCCAAGTGAAGCGGGAAAAGTCATCAACAATAACTAGACCATACTTACTTCCACCTATGCTTAGATAGGCGACGGGTCCGAAGAGGTCCATATGCAGCAGCTCCAGGGGTCTTGACGTGGTCATCACATTCTTGCTGTGATGTGCTCCTCCCACTTGTTTACCTGCTTGACAAGCTGCACAAGGTCTATCTTTTTCGAAATAAACATTGGTTAGACCTATCACGTGTTCTCCCTTTAGAAGCTTGTGCAGGTTCTTCATCCCCACATGTGCTAAGCGGCGATGCCACAGCCAGCCCATGCAAGTCTTAGCCATTAAGCATGCATCTAGACCGGCCTCTTCTTTTGCAAAATCAACTAAGTAAAGCTTGCCGTCTAGTACACCCTTAAAAACTAGTGAACCATCACATCTTCTAAAGACAGACACATCTACATTTGTAAATAAACAATTATATCCCATATTGCATAGTTGACTAACAGATAGCAAATTGTAACCAAGAGACTCAACTAAAAACACATTTGAGATTGAGTGCTCATTAGAAATTGCAATTTTACCTAACCCTTTTACCTTGCCTTGATTCCCATCACCGAATATAATTGAATCTTGGGAATCCTTATTTTTGACGTAGGAGGTGAACATCTTCTTCTCCCCCGTCATATGGTTTGTGCATCCGCTGTCGATAATCCAGCTTGAACCCCCGGATGCATAAACCTGCAAGGCAAATTTAGGCTTGGGTCTTAGGTACCCAACTCATGTTGGGTCCTGCAAGGTTAGCACAAATATCCTTAGGGACCCAAATGCAAGTTTTATCTCCCTTGCATCTTGCCCCTAACTTCCTAGCAATTACCTTCTTACCCTTTCTACAAATAGCAAAGGGAGCATTGCAAGCATAATAAATGGTAGAAGATTTGTTCACAACTTTTCTAGGAACATGAGCAAAATTTCTCCTAGGCATATGCACAACATTTCTCCTACACATATCTCTATCATGCTTATAGGAAGTACTAGAAGCAAACATGGCATGAGAATCATAAACATGTGAATCAAAATCATTATAAGCATTTCTAGCATGTCTCCTATCATTATACATAACAGCATGGTTCTTTTTAGCGCTACTGGCCATAGGGGCCTTCCCTTTCTCCTTGGCGGGAATGGGAGCCTTATGGCTTGTTAAGTTCTTGGCCTCTCTCTTGAAGCCAAGACCATCCTTAATTGAGGGATGTCTTCCAATTGTATAGGCATCCCTTGCAAATTTTAACTTATCAAATTCACTTTTGCTAGTCTTAAGTTGGGCATTAAGACTAGCCAATTCATCACTTAGTTTGGAGATTGAAACTAGGTGTTCACAACAAGCATTAATATCAACATCCTTACACCTAGTACAAATTTCAACATGTTCAACACAAGAGTTAGATTTATTTGCTTCTACTAGTTTAGCATTTAAATCATTGTTAACACCTTTTAAAGCAGAGATAGTTTCATAACAAGTAGATAATTCACTAGAAAGCATCTCATTTCTTTTAATTTCTAGAGCAAGAGAATTTTGTGCACTAACAAATTTATCATGCTCCTCATATAAAAGATCCTCTTGTTTTTCTAGTAATCTATTCTTGTCATTCAAAGCATCAATCAACTCATTAATCTTATTAATTTTAGATCTATCTAATCCCTTGAATAAGCATGAGTAATCTATCTCATCATCATCACTAGACTCATCCTCACTTGAAGAAGCATAAGTACTAGTATCATGAGTGCTTACTTTCTTTTCCCTTGCCATGAGGCAAGTGTGACGCTCATTGGGAAAGAGGGACGACTTGTTGAAGGCAGTGGCGGCGAGTCCTTCATTGTCGGAGTCAGAGGAGGAGCAATCCGAATCCCACTCCTTTCCGATATGTGCCTCGCCCTTGGCCTTCTTGTAATGTTTCTTCTTCTCCCTTTTGTTCCCCTTTTCCTGGTCACTTTCATTATCGGGACTGTTAGCAATGAAATGACCAATCTTACCACATTTGAAGCACGAGCGCTTCTTCTTTGTCTTGGTCTTGCTTGGCTGTCCCTTGCGACCCTTAAGCGCCGTCTTGAAGCGCTTAATGATGAGGGCCATCTCCTCATTATTTAGCCCGGCTGCCTCAACTTGCGCCACCTTGCTCGGTAGTGCCTCCTTGCTCCTCGTTGCCTTGAGAGCAAGAGGTTGCGGCTCGTTGATCGGTCCATTCAAGGCGTCGTCCACATACCTCGCCTCCTTGATCATCATTCGCCCGCTAACGAATTTCCCAAGAACTTCTTCGGGCGACATCTTAGTGTACCTGGGATTTTCACGTATATTGTTCACCAAATGAGGATCAAGAACGGTAAATGACCTTAGCATTAGGCGGACGACGTCGTGGTCCGTCCATCGCGTGCTCCCGTAGCTCCTTATCTTGTTGATAAGGGTCTTGAGCCGGTTGTATGTTTGCGTCGGCTCCTCGCCTCTTATCATTGCGAACCGTCCAAGCTCTCCCTCCACCAACTCCATCTTGGTGAGCAAGGTGACGTCGTTCCCCTCATGAGAAATCTTGAGGGTGTCCTAGATCTGCTTGGCGTTATCCAAGCCGCTTACTTTATGGTATTCATCCCTGCACAAGGAAGCTAGAAGAACAGTAGTAGCTTGTGCATTCTTATGAATTTGTTCATTAATGAACATGGGACTATCCGAACTATCAAAGTGCATTCCACTCTCTACAATCTCCCATATATTAGGATGGAGAGAGAATAGGTGACTACGCATTTTGTGGCTCCAAAATCCGTAGTCCCCTCCATCAAAGTGTGGGGGCTTGCCGAGTGGAATGGAGAGCAAATGTGAATTTGAACTTTGAGGAATACGAGAGTAGTCAAAAGAAAAGTTCGAATTAACCGGCTTCCTTCTCTCGTAGTCGTTGTGGTCCTCGTCCTTTTGGGAAGAAGTAGATTCATCGCTGTCGTCGTAGTAGACGATCTCCTTGATGCGCCTTGTCTTCTTCTTCTTCCCTTCCTTCCGTCTATGACCCGAGCCGGAGTCGGTAGGCTTGTCGTCCTTCGGCTCGTTGATGAAGGATTCCTTCTCTTTGTCGTTGATCACGATACCCTTCCCCTTAGGATCCATCTCTTCGGGCGGTTAGTCCCTTTGTGAAGAGAACGGCTCCGATACCAATTGAGAGCACCTAGAGGGGGGGGGTGAATAGGTGATCCTGTGAAACTTTAAAACTTAAGCCACAAAAACTTGTTAAGTGTTAGTACAATAATGCCAAGTGGCTAGAGAGGAGTCCCAACAAAACACAATAACCACAGAAGATCAATCACAGAGATGGCACAGTGGTTTATCCCGTGGTTCGGCCAAGACCAACGCTTGCCTACTCCACGTTGTGGCGTCCCAACGGACGAGGGTTGCAATCAACCCCTCTCAAGCGGTCCAAAGACCCACTTGAATACCACGGTGTTTTGTTTTCTTCTCTTTATCCCGTTTGCAAGGAATCTCCACAAATTGGAGTCTCTTGCCCTTACAAGTATATGATCACAAAGAAGCACAGAGTAAGGGAGGGAAGCAACACACACAAATCCACAGCGAAATGCGCACACACACGGCCAAGAATCGAGCTCGAATGACTATCTCAAAGTTCTCACTAGAACGGAGCTCGAATCACTTAGAATCACAAACGAATGCGCAAAGAACGAGTGTGGATGATCAAGAATGCTCTAAGGTTGCTTGTCTGTCTCCTCCATGCGCCTAGGGGCCCCTTTTATAGCCCCAAGGCAGCTAGGAGCCGTTGAGAGCAAATCTGGAAGGCCATCCTTGCCTTCTGTCGTCGGGGGCACCGGACAGTCCGGTGCACACCGGACACTGTCCGGTGACCGATTTCTTTCCATAAACAGCGCTGCCGACCATTGCAGACGGTTGAAGATCTGGGAGCCGTTGGCGCACCGGACATGTCCGGTGCACACCGGACAGTCCGGTGCCGTCTTTCGACCGTTGGCTCGGCCACGTGTCCCGCGCAGATTGCGCGGCCGACCGTTGGCCCGGCCGACCGTTGGCTCACCGGACAGTCCGGTGCACACCGGACAGTCCGGTGAATTTTAGCCGTACGCTGTCGGCGAATTCCCGAGAGCGGCCTGTTCGCGCCGAGTCAGCCTGGCGCACCGGACACAGTCCGGTGCACACCGGACAGTCCGATGCTCCAGACCAAACTGACTCTTGGCTGTACACAGCCAAGTCTTTTTCTCTTCTTCTTCTTTCTGTTTCTAACACTTAGACAAGTATATTAGTACACAAAACCAATGTACTAAGGCTTAGAAACATACCTTTACTTCATGATTTGCACCTTGTTCATCCATGGACATAAATTCACAATTAAGCACATGTGTTGGCACTCAATCACCAAAATACTTAGAAATGGCCCAAGAGCACATTTCCCTTTCAGACATTCCGGTGTCTCAAGGCAAAGGACGTCAAGCTCAATCCCGAGAAGTGTGTCTTCGGGGTGCCCCGAGGCATGCTCCTGGGGTTCATCGTCTCCGAGCGAGGCATCGAAGCCAACCCGGAGAAGATCGCAGCCATCACCAGCATGGGGCCCATCAAGGACTTAAAAGGCGTACAGAGGGTCATGGGATGTCTCACGGCCTTGGGCCGTTTCATCTCACGCCTCGGCGAAAGAGGCCTGCCTCTGTACCGCCTCTTAAGGAAGGCCGAATGCTTCACTTGGACCCCTGAGGCCGAGGAAGCTCTCGGGAACCTGAAGGCGCTCCTCACCAAGGCGCCTATCTTGGTACCCCCAGCTAATGGAGAAGCCCTCTTGGTCTACGTCGCCGCGACCACTCAGGTGGTTAGCGCCGCGATTGTGGTCGAAAGGCAAGAAGAGGGGCATGCATTGCCCGTTCAGAGGCCAGTTTACTTCATCAGCGAGGTGCTGTCCGAAACCAAGATCCGCTACCCACAAGTTCAGAAGCTACTGTATGCAGTGATCCTGACGAGGCGAAAGTTGCGACATTACTTCGAGTCTCATCCGGTAACTGTGGTATCATCCTTCCCCCTGGGGGAGATCATCCAGTGTCGAGAGGCCTCGGGCAGGATCGCAAAATGGGCGGTGGAAATCATGGGCGAGACAATCTCGTTCGCCCCTCGGAAGGCCATCAAGTCCCAGGTATTGGCGGACTTCGTAGCCGAATGGGTCGACACCCAGTTGCCGACGGCTCCGATCCAACCGGAGCTCTGGACCATGTTTTTCGACGGGTCGCTGATGAAGACGGGAGCCAGTGCAGGCCTGCTCTTCGTCTCGCCCCTCGGGAAACACCTGCGCTACGTGCTGCGCCTCCATTTCCTGGCGTCCAACAATGTGGCTGAGTATGAAGCTCTGATCAACGGATTGCGAATCGCCATCGAGCTAGGGGTCCGACGCCTCGACGCTCGCGGCGACTCACAGCTCGTCATCGACCAGGTCATGAAGAACTCCCACTGCCGCGACCTGAAGATGGAGGCCTACTGCGATGAGGTTCGGCGCCTGGAAGACAAGTTCTACGGGCTCGAGCTTAACCACATCGCCCGGCGCTACAACGAGACTGCGGACGAGCTGGCGAAGATAGCCTCGGGGCGAACGACGGTTCCCCCGGACGTCTTCTCCCGGGATCTGCACCAACCCTCCGTCAAGATCAACGACACGCCCGAGCCCGAGGCGTCCTCGGCCCAGTCCGAGGTACCCTCGGCCCAGCCCGAGGCGTCCTCGGTTCAGCCCGAGGAACCCTCGGCCCCCGAGGGCGAGGCGCTGCGCATCGAGGAGGAGCGGAGCGGGGTCACGCCTGATCGAGATTGGCAGACCCCGTACCTGCAATATCTCCGCCAAGGAGAGCTACCCCTCGACCAAGCCGAGGCTCGGCGAGTAGCGCGACGCGCCAAGTCGTTCGTCTTGCTGGGCGATGAGAAGGAGCTCTACCACCGTAGCCCCTCGGGCATCCTCCAGCGATGCATCTCCATCGCCAAAGGTCAGGAACTCCTGCAAGAGATACACTCGGGGGCTTGCGGCCATCACGCAGCACCTCGAGCCCTCGTCGGGAACGCTTTCCGGCAAGGCTTCTACTGGCCAACGGCGGTGGCTGACGCCACTAGAATCGTCCGCACCTGCGAAGGGTGTCAATTCTATGCGAAGCAGACCCACCTGCCCGCTCAGGCTCTGCAGACGATACCCATCACCTGGCCCTTCGCTGTGTGGGGTCTGGACCTCGTCGGCCCTCTGCAGAAGGCGCCCGGGGGCTACACACACCTGCTGGTCGCCGTCGACAAATTCTCCAAGTGGATCGAGGTCCGACCCCTAAACAGCATCAGGTCCGAGCAGGCGGTGGCGTTCTTCACCAACATCATCCATCGCTTCGAGGTCCCAAACTCCATCATCACCGACAACGGCACCCAGTTCACCGGCAGAAAATTCTTGGATTTTTGCGAGGATCACAACATCCGGGTGGACTGGGCTGCCGTAGCTCATCCCATGTCGAATGGGCAAGTAGAGCGTGCCAACGGCATGATTCTACAAGGGCTCAAGCCTCGGATTTACAACGACCTCAACAAGTTCGGCAAGCGATGGATGAAGGAACTCCCCTCGGTGGTCTGGAGCCTGAGGACAACGCCGAGCCGAGCCACGGGTTTCACGCCGTTCTTCCTGGTCTACGGGGCCGAGGCCGTCTTGCCCACTGACCTGGAATACGGCTCCCCGAGGACGAGGGCCTACGACGATCAAAGCAACCAAGCTAGCCGAGAAGACTCGCTAGACCAGCTGGAAGAGGCTCGGGACAGGGCCTTACTACACTCGGCGCGGTATCAGCAGTCCCTGCGACGCTACCACGCCCGAGGGGTCCGACCCCGAGACCCCTAGGTGGGCGACCTGGTGCTTCGTCTGTGGCAAGACGCCCGAGGGAGGCACAAGCTCACGCCCCCCTGGGAAGGGCCATTCGTCATCGCCAAAGTCCTGAAGCCCGGAACGTACAAGCTGGCCAACAGTCAAGGCGAGGTCTACGACAACGCATGGAACATCCAACAGCTACGTCGCTTCTACCCTTAAGATGTTTCCAAGTTGTTCATATACCTTGCACTCACGCAAAGTTTAGTCAACAAGGAAGGGTCGGCCTCGCCTCGGCAAAGCCCGACCCTCCCTCGGGGGCTAAAAGGGGGGAAACCCCCTCTGCGTCAAAATTTTCCTCGAAAAAAAATCTCTTCTACCAGAATATCTTTCGTGCTTTTTGACTACTTCGAAAAGTGGGTCCTGGAAACGACGGAGTACACATAAGCAGCCAAGGCTGACCGAGCCGAGGGACTCCTACGCCTCCGGGATACGGATACCTCACTCATCACCTTCTGCGATAAGTAACTCGCGTTCGGATAAAGTGGCTCCGCGGATCGAACAAGTCTTTACGTTCGAAAGCCCTCCTGTCGAAGCGATCCTTCGAGCCTTCTCGACCGAGTCAGTGACAGGGCCTCATGGACGGGTGAAAGTACGCATAAGCGGCAAGGCCGACCGAGCCGAGGGACTCCCACGCCTCCGGGATACGGATACCTCACTCATCACCTTCCGCGAGAAGCAGCTCTCGCTCGCACAAACATCCCTGTTACCGACAAAAAGTCCAGATACTCGAAACAAGAGGAAAAGAGACGCAGCTTTACAACGCAGCGAGGGTGTGTGTTCTGGCCTCGACGGCCGCACAAGGCACACGCTATAAGACAATCTGATCCTGCAAACTTGGGTCTTGGCGCTGGAAGGGGGCAGCAACACCCTCGGCATCAGCGACACCTTCGGCGAGGCCCGACCTAGCCTCGGACGGCGACGCGGTCCGAGGGTCTCCGCTCCGAAGGACGACGTCATCACCACGCTCGAACAATCGCCGCCAGGGACTTCTCCGGGAATCCGGCCCGAGCAGGCGGCTCGGCCGGTTACCCCTTGGGCCTCGGTCAACCATCTTCCGAGGGCGCCAGCCCGGTTCGAAGCATCGGCTGATCAGCTCCGACGTCGATCCGGCCAACGGACAACCCGGCTAGGCTCCGGCCAACCAGGTTTCATTTTCGAGCCGACTCCACCTCTGTTCATGCTGATATCGCTACCCTTGGCCTCGGCTCGATGAAGAGCGTCCGAGGGGTCTCTTTAATCGAGCTAGAGGAACCTCGGACAGCAAGGC
The DNA here is from genome assembly GCA_029449295.1 of Zea luxurians. NCBI lineage: Eukaryota > Viridiplantae > Streptophyta > Magnoliopsida > Poales > Poaceae > Zea > Zea luxurians. Next base: position 14,898,216 of record JAOPSE010000052.1, on the reverse strand, counting down.
CGACCGAGCCGAGGGACTCCTACGCCTCCGGGATACGGATACCTCACTCGTCACCTTGACACGGGGTGACTCATGCTTGGTGAAGCGGTTCAGATAGTCAACAGACGAGTCTTAGTGCTCAAAAATGAGGAAAATACACGGCTCCGTGCCGAAGTTACATACATGTTCAGGCCCCGAAAGCCGAAATGAACAAAAAAACCTGGCATTCGAAGTGCCATTACAAACGGAACTCCGGTTCCCCCCCCCCGCAGGTACGAACAACCCCACTCGATAGGGGTGGGCCTGCGGAGCAACAGAAGACCGACGAACGGCTAGTCATCGCCCGCCCCAGCAGCGGCGACGATGAAGACTTCTGTCCCGGGGGGCCGAACAGCAGCAGTGATGACCTCAGGGCGGATGCTGCTGCTAGGAGGCCCCCGCCCTTGCCCAAACTCGAGAGGCAAGGACGGGCAGAAGGCCGTAGAGTTGGAGGTCGGTCCGTGGCCAGCCTTGGCTGTCGCGCCGGCGGAAGAACCTCTTCCAGTTGCCATGGCAAACGCCGGCGCCGCGAACGGCTCCGAAGCCACTCGCGTTCGAAGGCCAGGCACGCTGCAGATGCCAACGCCATGGACGACAACCGCTCCTCCCTCCGATCACTGAGTGAAGGAGCGGGCCGCCGCCCACGCGGGGGCCGACCTCAACTCGGCACACTCCCCTCCCCAGCCCTGGTGATGAAAATCCTTGAGGCTGAGGGAGGGGCAGAGGCCGCAGCCCGGCTCGCTTTCCCCCACCATCAAGCCGGAGGTCACCATCTTGGGTTTCCGACGGTAGAGGGGTACAGCCGGGCTGCATGATGAAAATCCTTGAAGCCGAACGATGGCTGAAAGGTACCAACTCCCACGGAGTTGTGTTCCTCCAACGATGGAGCGAAAGGACGGCGGTTTCCCCCATCCGGGGGCTTGGAAGGTGGAAAGACACAGTGCATAAGGGAGGAAGAAGACATGGTCGCCTTACGAAAGGGGTCGCCCTCCTTTTAAAGGCGACTCTCCCTGCTTGCGCCCCCAACCGTCACGGGCTGAGTCTTCTCCAACACGCTCCAAAGCCCTCCCCTGCGGCGCGGGGGCTGGGTCCCGCATGTCATGCAGACCGGCTCCGAGCAGAAGAAGCCAAACCGCCGCGCATGGCGCACGCAACCGCCCAGCGGTTACAAGTGACCCTCCACTTTTGCCCAGACCAACGGGCGAAAGGGGCGGGCAGCCATGCAGGCGGCATGCAACCGCGCCAAGTGGACGCGCCTCTCCGACTCCCGACACGCCAGCATGAAGGCCCAGGCCCACGCGTCGCGCGACCGGCGCGCCGGATGCTGCATGCAAGCAACTGTACCACTTGCGCCACCACCGCACCTCCTCGATTGCGGAACCGATACCGCGACCCGAGGCGACCCAGCGCGTGACCCAGCAACGCCAGCCTGACGCAGCGGTCAACGCGGTCAAAAGTGGGCCGGCAGTGATGACGGTGGCAGGCACGCGGGAGCAGCGGTCACGCCGTCAGCCAAGCTCACGTCCCATCCGGAGGCAGCGAGAGAACCCCCTCTCACGGCGTGAAGACAACGCGCCCGTGACCCGTTCCTCGAACGGCTCGCGCACGCGCAACGGCAGCCCCGCCAACTATTTGCTCCGTCGCATTAACTCCGCGGCTGGACAGGCGGCGCTTCTGGCAGGAGCAACGGGCGACGCTTCGCCTTCGCCAAAACAACCGCACCAAAAAAGGGACCGGGAAGGGGGATACCCCGAAAGGGATCCTTCCCCGTGAAGGAACTAGGCTCCGAGCCTCCTTACTGATCAGGGGTTCGAAGGCTGGCCCCCCGAAGGGTTCAACAGCCGCCTCAGATCGCGTGGGCCCTACACCCACTACTGGTCAGAGGTTCGAAGGCCGGCCCCCCGAAAGGTTCCACGGCCGCCTCAGGCTACTCGGGCTCCGCGCCCATTACTGATCAGGGGTTCGAAGGCTGGCCCCCCGAAGGGTTCACAGTCGCCTCAGACACCGAGCGAGGGATGACCAGGGGTACGTTCGATACATAACCGAGGCTCGGGCTGCGCTCCCGAGGTACCCTAGGACATTTCCGAGACCAGCGGGAGCGATCCTGTAACGGAATCCCATCGGAGGGAGGCATCGAGCCCTCGGACCCCGTCGCCAGGGGACCGGGTCCGGCAGATCACCCGCAGGTACTTTTGGGCGTGCCTCCGGGCCCCTAGCCGACCCCCAACGAACGGGGCACGGACGTCCACTCGGATTACCCGCTTGCAGCTCACCGGAGACACCATGTTCGGTGCCCATCGAGGGTAACATGGCGCTCTCCCCCCCTCCTCCTTGCGGAAAGGCGACGTAGGGGCGTATGTAAAAAAGCCGAGTCTGTCCCTGATCGCCCTCTCGCCCTGTGCGGAGGCTCGGGGGCTGCTCTCGCAAACCCGGCTCCGGCCAAACCGTTGACAGCGTCAACATACCAGCCCGAGAACTTGGGCCCCGACAGTGCACCCGGGCTACGGCCAGTTCGCATGAGGGAACCACCAGACCAGCCGAAGCATTACGCAAGGCATTAAGACCTCGAAGGAGTGAAACCACTCCTCCGAGGCCTCGGGGGCTACACCCGGCGGGTGCGCTCGCGCGCACCCACCGGAACAAAATGCAACCGAGAAAGGCTGGTCCCCCTTGCAAAAAAGTGCGACGAAAGCCTCCAAGAGAGTGCTAACACTCCCTTCGAGGCTCGGGGGCTACTGTCGGGGACCATAATTAGGGGTACCCTCAAGACGCCTAATTCTCAGCTGGTAACCCCCATCAGCATAAAGCTGCAGAGGCCTGATGGGTGCGATTAAGTCAGGGATCAGTCCATACGAGCGACTCGATCACGCCTCGCCCGAGCCTAGCCTCGGGCAAGGGCAGCCGACCCTGAGGTGTTTCTGTCTCGCCCGAGGCCCCCTTTTTACGGCAGACGCATCTCCGGCTCGCCCGAGGCCTTGCCTTCGTTAAGAAGCAACCCTGACTAAATCGCCGCGCCGACTGACCAAGTCGCAGGGGCATTTAACGCAAAGGTAGCCTGACACCTTTATCCTGACACGCGCCCCCCGGCAGAGCCAAAGTGACCGCCGTCACTTTGCCGCTTCACTGACCGGTCTGACAGAAGGGCAGCACCGCCTGCGCCATCCCGACTGCAGTGCCACTTGACAGAGTGAGACTGACAGGCAGTCAGGCCTTGCCAAAGGCGCCATAGGAAGCTCCGCCCGACCCAGGGCTCGGACTCGGGCTAAGGCCCTGGAAGACGGCGAACTCCGCTCCGCCCGACCCAGGGCTCGGACTCGGGCTAAGGCCCCGGAAGACGGCGAACTCCGCTCCGCCTGACCCAGGGCTCGGACTCGGGCTAAGGCCCCAGAAGACGGCGAACTCCGCTCCGCCCGACCCAGGACTCGGACTCGGGCTAAGGCCCCGGAAGACGGCGAACTCCACTCCGCCCGACCCAGGGCTCGGACTCGGGCTAAGGCCCCGGAAGACGGCGAACTCCGCTCCGCCCGACCCAGGGCTCGGACTCGGGCTAAGGCCCTGGAAGACGGCGAACTCCGCTCCGCCCGACCCAGGGCTCGGACTCGGGCTAAGGCCCCAGAAGACGACGAACTCCGCTTCGCCCGACCCCAGGGGTCGGACTCCGCCCTGGCCTCTACCGAACGACCTCCGCCTCGCCCGACCCAGGAGCTCGGGCTCGGCCTCGGCCATGGAAGATAGACTCGACCTCGGCCTCGGAGGAGCCTCCACGTCGCCCAACCTAGGGCACAAGTCCGCCACGTCAACAGGAAGCGCCATCATCACCCTACCCCGAGCCGACTCGGGCCGCAGAGAACAAGACCGACGTCCCATCTGGCTAGCTCCGCTAGATAGGCAATGATGGCGCCCCGCTAGCCCTGTGACGGCGGCGGCTCTCAGCTCCCTTACGGAAGCAGGGGGACGTCAGCAAGGACCCAACAGCTCCGACAGCTGTCCCTCCGCCAGGCTCCGTTGCTCCACCGACAGCCACGACACCACACCAGCTGGGTGCCAAGATCTCTCCGGCTGCCACCTTGGCATGTACTTAGGGCGCTAGCTCTCCCCCGCTAGACACGTAGCACTCTGCTGCACCCCCATTGTACACCTGGACCCTCTCCTTACGCCTATAAAAGGAAGGACCAGGGCCTTCTTAGAGAAGGTTGGCCGCGTGGGAACGAGGACGGGGCAGGCGCTCTCTTGGGGCCGCTCGCTTCCCTCACCCGCGTGGACGCTTGTAACCCCCTACTGCAAGCGCACCCGACCTGGGCGCGGGACGAACACGAAGGCCGCGGGATCTCCACCTCCCTCACGACTCGGCTCCGGCCACCTCGCTTTCCCCCCTTCGCGCTCGCCCACGCGCTCGACTCATCTGGGCTGGGGCACGCGGCACACTCACTCGTCGGCTTAGGGACCCCACGGTCTCGAAACACCGACAGCGTCCTCGCGGACCGTCCGGGGTGCATGACCGGACCGTCCGCGACTGACTTTATCTGACATCTGACGACGCATTAAATGCAATATAGCCGTTACTGTTGACCGTTGCATTTTCAGCCGTTGATCTACAGGCGCGGTCGCGCGGATCGTCCGCGGTCGGCAGAATGGAGCAACGGCTAGGAAGTGGTTGTTGGCTATAAATACAACCCCAACCACCTCCATTCACTTCATCCAAGCATTCCGACCTTCAACATTCAATACAAGAGCTAGCAATCCATTTCAAGACACATTCAAAGCCTCCATCTCTCCAAGTTTCACAATTGAGAAAAGAGATCATTAGTGATTAGTGACTTGAGAGAGCAAGTGATCCGTGTGTTATTTGTCGCTCTTGTCGCTTGGCTTTTGCAATCGTGCTTTCTTTCAATCTTTCTTGCGATCAACTCAATTGTAACCAAGGCAAGAGACACCAATTGTGTGGTGGTCCTTGCGGGGAAGTTTGTTCCCGTTTGATTGAGAAGAAGAAGCTCACTCGGTCCGAGGGACCGTTTGAGAGAGGGAAAGGGTTGAAAGAGACCCGGTCTTTGTGACCACCTCAACGGGGAGTTGGTTTGCGAGAACCGAACCTCGGTAAAACAAATCCACATGTCACACTCCTTATTCTCTTGCGATTTGTTTTGCACCCTCTCTCGTGGACTCGATTATATTTCTAACGCTAACCCGGCTTGTAGTTGTGATTATTTTTGAGAATTTCAGTTTCGCCCTATTCACCCCCCTCTAGGCGACTTTCAGCTTGGTCCCGTACCGTGGGCCTGCATGCTCCGCCACCCCGTGACGGGAACTTAGTATCTGGAGTTATAAGTCCTGCGGGTCCGATAACCTCGGGACTGGAGCTAGAGAATGGACATTAGTCTCCTAGGGTGGTCCGGAGCCCGTGCAGTCGCTCAGCCTGGCCCCGTATCGTGGGCCTGCACGCTCCACCGCCCTGCGACAAGTGTCCTAGTATCTAGAACCGCGACCCAAGGGGGTCCAAACATGCAACTTGGCCACCCGGACTAAAACTGCGAGTCCTGAGCATGTATCAAAGGACGACTAATGTCAGACGGAGAACCCTATGAGGTGTACTACTAATGCTTCCTAGCTAAAAGTTGTGTACAGATCCAAATCCCGGCGAGTTTGCCTCCCGAGGATTGTTGACAACCTTTTCAGAAACGCTGGTATCCAACCTCAACACATCAAGCCTGCATCCCAGGTGGGGGGCCAGGTACCAAGGAGGAGTCAACAATATCGCACACAGCAGGAACAAGTTGAAAATAGATAAGTGCTAATACTGCTTAATAAATAGTACTCGTGAGTACCTTACAAAAAGCGAAAGTATTACAACTGTTTTCAAGTGGAGCCCTAGTTCCATTTCTACTCTGCAGGTATGAACTACCTCCACACCAGTAAGGGCCACGGGATAGCTAGCTCCGAGCGGCTCACCGGCGGAAGCGACCACATCAGCACCGACGGCGGCGGCCACCTCTGTATCGACGACTCGCCAAGCAGCGGCGATCATCTCAGCATGTACGCCGCTGCGAAAGGGTCCTAGCCCCCATCTTCCTACGGGGGGCGACAACGAGGCCATTAAAGCCAAAGAGTCGGGGGCCCGGCGGCAGATGGCACTGATGGTCTCGCCAGCGGAAGCAACCACCTCTACAGTGGGGAGCCTCACCAGCGGCGGCGACCACCTCAGCATTGACGACAGCGACCACCTGCGCACCAGTGCCGTACCGGCAAATGGCGACCGCCCCGGCGTGCACGAAGAGGTCCTCGCTCCCGTCCTCATTGCGGGAGTGAGGACAAGACCATCCAAGAACGTCACCGCCGCCCCCGCGGCGTACGACGTCTTGTATGCCCCCCCGGTGCGGCCGACGGCGCGGGAGAAGCCGTGGATGTGGCCGACCTGCGCACGGCGCAACCGTCGTCCGTGCGGTGGACGGGCAGCCACACCCCGTCCAAGCGGCAGGAGGCAGCGCCGGAGGCGGCACCAAAGCCACCCAGGCTGAGGAGCCAGACACGCGACAGCTGATGGCGCCTCAGACGGCCGACCCCGCGTAGCCAAAGTTTGCCTCCTTCGCAAGGCTGGCGAACGCCCTTCTCCCCCGAATGCTGGAGGAAGAAGCAGGCCTCTAGCCCGCGCGAAAGGCGGAGCCCCGACTCGGCTCGCCCTCCTCCCCAGCGCGGATGATGAACATCCTTGAAGCTGAGGGCAGGGGGAGGCCACAGCCTGGCTTGCTTCTCTCCACCACAAGGCTGGTAGTCATCCTTGTGGATGACCACCGGCCGGAGGTTGCGACCGGGTTGCGTGATGAAAATCCTTGAAGCCGAACGATGACAGAAGAATGCCAACCCTCATAGGGTTGCACTCCTCTAACAACAAGAAGAAGGAGACAAGATCGGCGCCACCACCGCGAGCGCAAGCTCTTCGGCGATAAGATCGTCGGAGGAGACGGCCCTGACGCGGATCCCTCCAGAGAACACCGGCGCACCCAATCTGGAGGCCCAGAAGGCGGAAGGGCGCGATGGTCGCTAGAGGAGTGAGGCATGGCTACTACCCGGGAGATCGACCCCTTTTTAAAGGCAGATCTCCCCACTCGCGCCCCCGAAGCGTCACAGGCGAAGTCTCCCCTGACGTGCACCAGGGTTCCCACCTTATGACACGGGGGCCAGGCCCCACATGTCACACAGACTGACCCGAAGAAGGAGCGTGCAACTGCCCCGTAGTTATGCGCCCCTTCATTTTCGGGGCAACCAGCGGTCTGGAAGGCGAACCGCCGCACAAGGAGCATGCAACCGCCCCACGGTGAAGCACCCCTTCATCTTCACCGTAACCAGTGGTCAAAAAGGCGAACTGCCACTCAAGATGCGTACAACCGCCCCGCGGTTGTGCGCTCCCTCAGCTGCGCTGTAACCGGCGGACCAACACGGGGGCTCAGGCCGACATGTCATGCAACCGGCGCGCCGGTTACTGAGTGCAGAAAAATTGCACCGCCGCTTGCGCTAATGCCATGACTTCTCGGGGCCGTCGCGGAAGTCTAAAAAGCTAAGTTTTTTCAGAACCAGTGCAGCAAATCGAGGCACCCCGAGCATGGCCCAATAGTGACATTAAGTACGAAGGTCACGGGCCAGTCAGCCGCGGGAATAGGCATGGCAGACGACATAGGCGGGCCAGCGGTAATCGCGCCAACGGGCGCACAGGAGCAGCAGGCCAACCAGACTTTGGCCCCACCTACAGGCTCGCATCCTCCCATGAGGCGAGCCCAGGGCCACTGTCGGTACCCTGAATCAGGGGTACCCTCTTCTACAGTATGAAGGCGCTGCACCCGTACGACGCCTCTAGGTCACACGGAGAGTGGCACCTGACCCCACCACGTGGACAGGCCTAAGGGTACCACGTGGCGAGGAAGGATAATGCATCCCAGGAAGAACCGTCGGGTTCGGACCTCCGCAAAGGGACACCGGACCCCTGTACGTACAGGTCCGGAGCTCCCAAGAGGGCATGCCGGGCCCCCCGGGTGGGTCTCAGGTCCCCCCGAGTGAGGTCCGGGCCTTAGCAAGGTCCTGGGGCGGAGAGGACCTCGGCACAGGCAAGGGTCCGGTGCCGACACGTGTCCAGGCCTGGCCCTACGCTTCCCGCTCAGGCGGAGACCCACCACGGCCGCGCGGCTTGTGGCCCGTAACATAGGCTAACGGGTCGAGCCTGATGTAAGGCCCATACAGATGTGCAGTCTTTGCATTTATTGCGGAAAGGACGCGCCGCCTGCCACCACGCTGACGGGCGATGCGCCCTCTCAGCATTTAATGCGTCCTGTCCAATCCGCCGACAGGAGGCGTCAGGGTCACCCAGCAGACGGCGTGCTTGACCAGTCTGTTGGTGAATAGTGCGCCTGTGCCGAGCGGCGCACAATACTCATCATCCCTTCTACAAGAAGCTTCCCCTGCGCGACGAGGATATGGAGATCTTGGGCGTCAGGACACAAGAAGATTGCTCCAGCGGCACACATTTGTGGCTCCAAGCGCTATATTCTTTATGTCCCTGGGCCCACATGTCGGGGCTCAATACCTTTGTGCATACCCCCGTCAACTATAAAAGGGGAGGCATGCGATGTTACACACAAGCTCAATCTTTCAGGCTCACTCAGACACTCACGAGTTCATACAAGCTCTCAAGCAATACATCACACAGTGGAGTAGGGTGTTACGCTCCAGCGACCCGAACCACTCTAAATCATTGTGTGTTCTTGTGTTTCCACCCAGCTTCCAACTAACAAGCAAAACGCCGAGGCCCCTCCTCATCTTAGGATTTAGGGCGGGTGCACTCCGCCACCCGGGTGAAGATTTCCTCTCAGACAAAACATAAGGTAAATAATGACACATATGCATATAAAAAACGCATGCAACCTGCAATCACAATCTCCCAACTCAATATTGTCATACACACTTACACATAATTATAGATACACAAATTGATAATTAACAATGACATGAGTCATAGGGAGTCTGGGGTAATTCGGGTATTTTTGGGTACGAGAGGGTGGTACCCGAATTATCCAAAAAGAAGACCAGGTTTTATAAGTTGCCTAACCCTAGCTCGTCCTCCTGGTGCCTCCATGTCTCCTCCATGTCATGCACCCCCACCCCCACGCCACCGCCCCCTGCGCCACCGGAATCTTGCTCCACCACGACTTCTCCTCCTCCCCACATGCTGCAGCCCACACTCCCATGTTGTCGAACCGCACACATCGTAGAGCCGCCCCTTGTCGCACTCTAGCCCCATATCGCGTAGCCCGTGCCGCCTTCTAGTCCCCTATCGGTTGCACGGTGACCACACCCGAGTTAGGAGAGAGGGAGAGGACGGGCCAAGTTTTCTCCACCAAGCCATCTCTCGCCTCTCCAACTCCACCTTGCCTCATGTCTCTCATGTTCATCCGTGCCGCCCGTTGCCACCCAACATCCTGCCTCCCAAACGACCACGATGCTCATCTATGCTGCTTCCGCTCGTTGTCTCACCTTTCCGTCACTGAGGAGCACTACAGAGGCACAATACATGCTGAGTGACAACCTTTGAGGGTAGCAACAACACTAGATTTGACAACAAAATGGCCATCATCCTCGCGGCACTGTTGTAGAACCACGACAGGGGCTCGGTGACATAAGACATCAGCGTGGGGGGGAGAGTCATCGACAAGAGGTGCGAGCGTGGAGAAGCAGTCCATACTTCGGTTTTCCAAATTCCAATGGAACTAAACATACCTCAGTTTTAAACGATATTGTGGTAATAAAATAATATTACCTGTGTTCTCGAATATTTGTCGTTCGCTAGTTCATTTTTAACTAAACCGTGACAAATAAAAAAGAACGGAGAGAGTACTATAGTATCTGAGTCATGTATTGTAAATTGTGATATTTTAAAACTACATTATACAAAAACTGCAGTACCAAACATGCACTAAGGGAGCAAGCTAAAAAAATGACGAACCTTGGCTTCCACTATTTCACACTTGGGGCGAAGGATTCAGCTGGATCTTGCGAGTTGCGAGCTCCAGCTAGCATTATGGGCTCGCTTGGTACTTGCACATGTGGCTGGACGGTCCCAGATTTATGAAGGTATTAATGAACTCATTCATGACATGCTCGTACTGGGTACAGCTACAGACTACAGGGTATAGTATAGCATACCACCGGAATAATCATGCTGATCGGGATTATTACGGCGGTAGTTTCAATATTTATGCCTTTCAGATCTGACTCTGATGTCACAACAATTACACTTGCGGGTCATACCTGTTATCTACTTATCTATCATGCATGTTACCAAGGTATACCGAATGACAAAAAAAATGGACGAACTAAGGACCGGTACATTGTTGTGGTGGCTCCATGCTGAAGAAAAAGAATATTGGCGGTCTCCACAGACCGCAGTCCAGACTGTGCTGCACTTCCCTGGAATCATGGGCGTCCACCACGAGCTGCTCATTTGGTGTACCCTGCAAGCATGAGGGATAAATGAATACAATCATGTTGCTGCTTTTTTAGACCATGGTTCTAAATAACCCGTTATAGCCTTTTGTTTTCACTTGTTTCTTGGTTCATAAAAGAAAATAAAAAATAAGACAACACAAATAAGAAAACTCTTCTTTTCCCTTTTAGTAAAATTCATTCTTCGAAGGGATCAACTAGAGGGAGAAGGTAAGAAGCGATTGAAATCTTTAAATATACTTAATAAAAGCATGTTCATTTGTACGGGAATAATACAACATTGTTATAACAAAAGAGCAATATAACATAAGGAAACATTTGAGTAAATCAACTTAGCTTCTCCTTTTTTACTTACAAATGATTACAAAGATACCTTCAGCTTTATAAAGAGGGGTTCAAAGGTAACGAGAAACACCTTTGAAGGCAGAGCGGTTTCAGAATACATTGATCAACAACGTGTATGTAATGCATGAGACTGTTCCTCTATTTATAGTGGTGAGGTACGAGTGTACGACATTGTATGAAATTACATAAATGTCCAAAAGTCCTATTTACATGATCTATAACACTTGTGGGGGCGAAACCGTCTTTTCTTGTATCCGTCGCATTAGACGGGCTTTTGGAATATCTCCTTCATCGCCTACTTCGTATAATGATGACATGAAGTCGAAGCCTCTATACGTGACTTCGTTCGTATGTGAACTCCTCGAAAATCAAGCTTCTCTACTTCGCTCGCGGTTCACATCCCACCTTGGACGAAGGTTAACTTCATCAGTCCTTGACTAGTACCAAAAAAATATTTCAGCGTATAATGTAACACTTAAGGACCTTTGACAATAGATGCCCCAACACTTTTGTATATGGTATTTCGCTATGATGTTCCTAATTGTTCTGCTATAGCTCGTGGCAGGCCTGCAGCGGCGAACCTAGAGTGAATGAAGGGAGGGTGCATAAGCTTTGAGTGTGTATAATAATATCTTGTAAGTGGTGCATATATGGTAAAAAATCTATCACTAGTTTTATAAATTTTCGTGGGCGCATGTGTACCCACAATTCACTACCTAGCTTTGCCCTATAGGCCTAGGTAAAATATATAGAGGTATATTTTTTTCACAACCGAAAGACTAGAAATAGGAAGCTTATAAGGCTATCTTCAGCAGCTTACTCATCCACATAACTATATTCAAACTACACTCTACGAATAGTGTAGTCTAGAGTGTAAAACAGTGTTTTGGGTGACCGTATGAGTGAACTGCTGAACACGGTCTAACATATATTGATTATGATTTCATATATTCAAGAATTTAATCGTGTCTAACATAAAAGGTACCAATAATCTAATAAATAGAAGTGATGAAAAATCGCTCAAAGTTTAAATTGATAACTATGACCGGCAACTCGAGAGTACAGATGGCCAGCAAATCGTTTATATGACCATGTAAAACACTGTTTTGTAATATAGAGTACTAGATTACACTGTTTATGTAGCCTCTACTCTACTCGTCTAAAACGCGAGTTTCGTGCATCGTACGTTACCCATGTAGAGTAGATATGTTTTTTCTCCTATGTCTCGCAAAACAAACAAGACATATGTCGTGAGAAAACACTTAAGTCCAACGTAACATGAAACCACACGCAACGCTTTTGCATAGTACCATCTTACTAGGTGAGGAGAGCGAGCTATAAAAAAGAGACATATCTTTTTTTTCAACTCATATATTTCTTGACCTTTTAGTTAAAATAATGTGCAGCATGTGATATGTGGGTCATATGTCCACTTTAGTTTAAATTTATTTTTTGTGGTGTAATCCATCATCTGGCTTACCACTGAACCCATCGGGTGTCGTATAACTATTGTATTATACCATTAAATATAATTGTATACTGTCATAACAGCCATGGTAATGTAGTGTTTAAAATAGGAGATATAGATGAGGGCCATAGCAGTGCCTGCAGCCAGCAACCCGGCACCCTCCACAGTGCGCCCTCGTCGCTAGAAGTTGTGGTCAACCAACACTACGCACTCGACGCCCCGGCTCCGCGCTCGAGCGCCTGCCCGACACAGTGCGCTCTATACCGGCAGGACTGGGCATGGGTACTCCCGAGGTAGCCAAATTGATTTTTATCCACATTAACTGCCTATTTAAAGTGGAAGAATATAAAGTTCTGATTAACATTTTTGAAAAACATACCAAGAATCTCACTTAGCCATACAAAGTTCTAACTCACAAATTTGAATTCAAAGTTTTGATTCACATTGATCATAGTTCATTGACTGGCAGGCTGGCAGCATGAAAAATACATTCAGGTTCTCTGCAGTAGTGCTACTGCTATTACCGGTTGCACACACTCACAGGGAGACAGGGACATCGCCAATCGCAATTCGCCAAGATCCAAGAGCCCAAGACGCCAAAGCCAAATAGAGACAGGGATATGGCTCATGCACACACAGACAAATGCACACACAGACAAAGACACAGTCGACAGAGGCAGCAGTGCAGCACGCCAGCACCGATTGCAGACTTCCAGTGTTGCACTTGCACACAGGGAGATCGTCAACGCCAAAGGGGGGCGTGGACATGCACAGACACACAGGCAGCACCGGTTGCACACAGCACACTTATTATCCAGTTATCCTGTCATTCTGTCCAACATACACAGGTTGAAGCAAAATATATACTCCCTCCGTTTCGTTTTAGTTGTCGCTGGATAGTGCAAAATTGAACTATCCAGCGACAATTAAAAAGAAATGGAGGGAGTATAAGTAAACAGTGCAGCTCATAGCAATAAACAGTCATGCGCTCATAGTCATACCAGTAAACAGTTATGGGCTCATACAACAAAATATATATACCTTTGGAGAGGCACCTACTGCTAGTTGCTGTTGCTTGAGACTTGGAAGTGGAAGCAGACTCCTTAATTTTTCCTTTGCCACCATTACCAAATTCTTCAATTAGCTCTGAAATTAAAGGAATGAAAGCATGCGGCTATCAATTAGAAATGATTGAACATCAAATACATACAAAAAATGATGGATATTATTCCACCTTTTTCTATAATGGCCAATTCCTCCATATTATCTTGTATGTCAATGGGAGTAGACCTTCGGGGCCAATCTTGGGTACATACAAGGACCTCCAACATGAATAGAGTAAGGGAGGTACGAAAGTCTTCCAAAATACATCCACTTGTACTGAAGACGGACTCTAAAGCTACTGTTGATATTGGTATTGCAAGGACATCCTGGGCCATGTGAACCAAAAGCGACAATCTGTGTGCATTGTCCTTCCACCAAATGAGAATGACGATTTTTTTTTCTGTATCTTCACAATCTTCAGATAAATATTTGTCAAGTAAATACGACAAGTTGTCAAAGTTTTAGAAAAAAATCAACGGCATAATATATTTGTGAACGGAGGGAGCAAATGTTATGAGCATATGGTCAAACATGAGAAGAAACTGAGATAACAGCCCAAGAAAGATCTTGATTCAGAAAAAGATTGCTGCAGGGTGCTCACTCAGTCAAATGATTACAAGTATGAGTGTTGGTGCTACATTCAATACAGCTACACAATGCAAGGTGATGCTACATTCAATATAGGGGGTGTTTGGTTGCTCCGGCTAAAGTTTAGCTCGGGTCACATCAAGCGTTTGACTTTTAAATATGAGTATGAAATATAGACCCAACCAACTGGACTAGATTCGTCTCGTCTTTTAATTTTCGGCTGATAAATTAGTTTTATAATCCGACTACATTTAATACCCGGAACGGAGGTTAAAACATTCGATGGGACAGGGGCTAAATTTTAGTGGGGTGTAACCAAACACCCCCATAGTATGGGTATTGGTGCTATCATTCAGTGTTTACCACTGTCAAGGTGGACACTGAGGTTGGATGATTAACTATTTAAGCACACTTCAAGAATCCATACCTTTCTTTATTCTTTATGCAAGGTGGGGATAAGGTGACCATGATTCAACAATGAAAACATAATTTGAGAAATTGAGCACACTGTAGCTAGTACTTTGATGGATTGCAGAACTGGCATCAAAAGCAGATGAAACTGCAATTTCATGTACAAAAAATATCTCAACACACTCAACGAGCTGAATTTTGTACAGTGATAGAGCAACTATTGAAAGTAAGAAGAGTAAGTTTACCTTAATATAATCAAAGAGTAAGAACATATAGTGTTTAGATGGCTCTAATGTTCTCGCAATGATTGGAACTCGTTGCATGATCCGACCAATTCAACCCAAAAGCTTAAGTAGATGGAGAAAAATAAGCAATTCACTTTATATCGCAACACATATGATAATCCCAAGTGGTTACCCGATCACCAAAAGTCCCCGCAAGAACAGTTTCCATCCTTAAAGTGGTGGAAACGGTTTGCATCACGCACCACAATCTCCCTATCAGCTAACTTTGAAATAAATTTAGTTACTGTGTGGCAATCAATACAGACTCGGAGATTCTTCATCACACGAATTTTTGTTCCAGCAGGCGTGCTTATAATACCAAACACTATAGCAAGTTTCTCACTGTGACCACATAACACATATGACTTGTGCTCTTCTTCAATATCCTGGAAAACATCCTCTGTATTGGGTACATGGCCTTCGCGTGCCATCTGCTCTGAGAAAGCATTCAGTGCATCAATAATCCTGTCATACCAAGGGTGGGACCTATCATGAGCTACAAAGACATGCAGTTTGCTCTTCACTTCAATCCAACTACAAGCTGGATCCTTCTTCATACCCTTTTTTCTCATGGATTCTCGTAGGTGCGCTGCTTCATTCCATCTCCCAGAAGCTGAATACATATTTGACAATACTACATGAGACCCAATGCTCCTAGGTTCAAGCTCCATTATTTTCTTGGCTACTTCCTCAGCTAACATGGTATTTTTATGGACCCTGCAAGCCCTTAACAATGTGGACCAGACACTCGCAGTTGGTTTTATTTGCATCTTCGATATAAAATTATATGCTTCGTCTAACTCTCCTGCACGACCAAGGGTGTCAGCAAGCGCTGCAAAATGCTCTAGAGTAGGAACAATTCCATAATGATCTGACATACTCTTGAAATATTTCCAGCCCTTATCCACTAAGCCAGCATGACTACATGCAGTCAGAACCGCAAGAAAGGTGACATGGTTAGGCTTTGCATTTCCCAGTTCCATTCTCTCAAACAGCACAAGTGCCTCTCTTGCTGGACCATGCAATGCATACCCCATGATCATCGCAGTCCACGATACAACGTCTGGTGAACTCATCTTGTCAAATATGCAATGGGCAATGCTAATCTCCCCACATTTGCAGTACATGTCAATCAGGGAGCTAGATATAAACACATTATCTTCAAACCCACCACAGATCACATAGGCATGCAGCTGCTTCCCGAAGCGCAATGATGCCAAATTACCACAGACAGGTATGAGGGTCGAGAAAGTCACAGGCACAGGTCTAACACCAGCCTGCAGCATCCGACGGAATATTCCAAGGGCCTCCTCAACTGAACCATTTTGTGCACAACCTGCAAGCATGGAGTTCCACAGAATATGGTCTCGTACCGGGAGGTTGTCAAACACTTTGACAGAATAATCCGTCCTTGTACAATTCGCATACATATCGATCAGGCTACTGCCAACGAACACATCGCTATCAAACCCATTCCTGACGGCAAAACCATGCACCTCCAAGCCTCTCTTGACATCAGCACACTCCGCGAAGACTGGGAGCACAGTGGATAAGGTGAACGAGTCAGGCCTAAACCCTTCCCTGCACATCTTCCTGACAAACCCCAGCGCTTCATGGTGCCTCCCTTCCTCCGCGCAGCCCAGCACCAAAGTGTTCCAGGACACCACGTCCCTCTCGATCATTTCGTCGAACACCTTCCGCACGCTCTCAAATGCGGTTGATGATCCGGGTACATCCACTCTGGCCACACCAGTGGAGTCGTGATACGAACACGGGACCTTGCAGTAGAGGTTGAGGAGGGCATTGGCGGTAAAACGGTCGGCGAATGCACCGGAGCGGATGGCCAGCGCATGGAGGGAGGCACCGAGGGCGCTCAGGCCTAGGGCGGCACAGGACTTGAGCGCGGCCGGGAGTGAGGCCGGGACAGACGAGCGTGGCGCGGCGGAGGCGCGCATCCGGAGGAAGAGGGAGACGGCGTCGCAGAAGTGGCCCTCGGCAGCGGCCGCGCGGATCTGTTGTGCCCATGAGGACGGGGGCGGCGGTGGATAAGCGGCCTCGGAAACGGACATGACGGCGAGTCGGTAGATACTGTGGTTGTGGAGGTCAGGCGGTGGCTACATCTCACCGTGCGGGCAAAGTCAGGGTTCAGTAGGCCTATTGCCCCCAAAAAAACTTGCGTGAGAGACTCTGTCATGAAGACCAAAAAAGGGTTCTTATTGCTAGATTATAGATCGCATAGCTAACAGGTAACACTAATTAGTTACCAATTATAGGAGCATAGCTGAGTTCCACAAACTGCTACTGCATACAGTCATGCTAGGTAATAATTTGCATAGGATTTCTATCACACGGCATCTTGTAAAATTGTCATCTTGCTGAATTCTCTGGAGCACAAACGCACCATACTGAAATGCAGTTTAATTAAATAAGCATGAACTCACAGGGGTATGGAACAAACAATCTAACATTATAAATTAGTGCACATGAGCACCAACTGTTCTGTGAATGTAGATACGTGTAACTAGCTTACCTTGATTTACAAATTCATTTGGGGAGCTGCTAGTTCCAGAAACATGCTGATCATTTAGCCTGCGCTGATTGAGGACATACTGTGCCGGGATTGCAAGGCACTATTCTCCATTTCGTGTGGGCACAAGCTCCAAAAGTCGTCTGATACGTTGCGCCTTTTTACTGAGCGTCCTTGAATTCTTAAACATTTTGTAGGCTCATCCACAGCTATTATTGGAGTAGGCTGGGCACAACCAAAACAACCTCTGCTCTGTTGCAAGCCAGGATTGGCCAAGAAATGATTAGTACTACTAGGTAATTGACGCCTAACAGCACCAAAAAAAATGCTACATTTGAAACAAATAGTTAGATCATTCTGTTTTTCCTTCATATGAGTTTGGGTTGTCTAGAGCTAACACCTAGTAACTTACAGCCATTTTGGAACCTGCAAAGTGCTAGCTATCCACTCAAACGTATACACAGATCACTCACCACAACGGATTTCATCAAGGACCCGTTCGGTTATTCTCATCCCATTAAACTGTAGGGGATTGAGAAACCCACTCAATCCCACCAATCCATATGGATTGATACTAAAATAAACAGACCCGAAAGCCAATCGCGTCAGTACAGCTAAACGCAATCCACGGCCCCAATCACATCGGAGCAAGCGGGAAGCAGACAAGCCTAGCAATCAACTGACGCCGCGAACAACAGGGCGGGAGAGAGAGGGTGACTGTTAGCAACTCAATGCCGGTGTGTATTGATTCAACTTAACAGTAGCGATTACAGAGGATTAGAGTCCAGGAAGGAAGAACAGTATGATGATTAAGGATAGGAGAAGAATGTCGAAGCCACTCTAGAAGATCTAGAAGAACCTAGAGAGAGGGAGGTAGAGGATACATGCAAGAGAGGAAACTGTAGAAGGAAGATGAACAGCCGTATTCTGAATATTCGATACCTCATCCTAGTGACCGCACTGCTTCTTTGTAGTATTTCCCTTAGCACACGGGCCGACATGAGCCGTTAGACTCACATTCCTAACATTCCCCCCTTCTTAAAAATTGGCTTGCCCCCAAGCCGATACCCAATATTCATTCCACTACAATCCCCTTTGATCATCATAGCCTGCTCAACTGCTGCGATTACTATGTCTGCTTCACGTACTAAGCTTTCACGTTCAAAACTGACAGATTCTGTGGTGCAAGGCCTGGGCTTGTCTCCATCTTTTTTTATCACGACAACTCTCAATGGGTCGCATGTGTCATCCTGCCTTGCAGTAGCTTCATGGGAAGCTCCAAAGGAGGGCCATGGTATTGGTCGCAGTTCAGCACTGATGTCTTGTCGAGGTTGAAGCGGCCACGACGGTTTCCAACAGACAACCCAATGCATGAAACAACAATTGCTCAATGGATAAGAAACACAACATTGAACCAAAACTTGTTGAATTGAGATGATGACATTTGTATTGCCTCCGCATCCATTGTGACCCTTCTGCTTTTGCCCTTGAATTAGTTCACCAGCTATCAATAGAACTTGCGCATTTATATCACTGGCCATATGGCCACATCCTGTCAGTGTCACACAACCACATAGATTGGCAATGACACATCCCTCTGGTAAGCAACCACTAGTGACACCCATATGTGTTGGCTCTAAACAAACCGCACACTGTTCATTCTTCTTGAGCTTGCGTAATTCTTCAACCAACAATGAAACTTCATTGGTGTAGTAAATTTTCAGTGCTGCCCCAGTGACTGAATTGCCCAAGCGCAAATCCAAGCACTCTAACTCCATGAGTGGCTGCCATGGTTGCTTGATACGCACTATATTTAGAGCAAAAATTTCCTCACACACTTTCAGAACAGCATGTGTGGCATTGGTTGTAGAACAGAACCAAACAACAACATCATCAACTGAGGTTGCATCGATGAAAATAGCAGTGAAAAACCTTGGTTGGATGTGGTCCACAATGTCCCAGGGTAAGATGATGAATGAACGTAACTCATTGCTCCCATAAAAGAGGACATCATCAAAGTTGTTAGCTACCAACATAATCCCTTTTCCAACAGTGTAGTAGCCACGGGCAAAATTGTTAGTTGTGTCCTCCATCTTTATGAGTACCATGAAGGAGATCTCCTCAGCAGCGAGCTGTTTCTCCTCACCCTTGAAGTTGACTACTATCATGGGTTTGTCACCAGGGCCTGGAATGACTTTGCACGGCCATAGCTTCATCTCACTCGACACTGATGGTTCAGAGAACCACCAGCTGATCGAACCCTTGGCTAATTGGAAGCAGGTGTTCATCTCTAGCATGGGCTGATCGCTCCAGTCGCTGCGCAGGCGTGGGTTGAGGTGGAGTATCCGAAGTAGGTCCTCGCCGTCGGTAGCGCGTAGGCCGCGCAACGCCCCCACGAACTGCGCCACCAGCACTGTCCCATTTTCTGTACTATTCCACTCCATGGAGCTGTAGTCATTGAAGATGGGCCTGGTGAACGCACTGGTTGTCAGTGAAGTGGCAGGGTTGGGAACGGAGTAAGCGTCACTTGGTGGGCATGGTGTGGAAGACCTCATCCTCCTCGCAGTAGGCGTGCCCCAGAAGACGGTGATGGGCGAGGGGCTTCAGCAGCCAGTCGTCGAGCGTGGGGGCCCTGCTGGCGGCCTCGCGGATGGTGGGGCCGTGGTGGCCCACCACCACGTAAACCCGGATGCGGCGGCGACATCGCGGTACTAGTAGGCCTTGTACATGGCCTTGGCGAGGGCGCAGGGAATCACGAAGCCGGCGAGGGCGCAGAAGGAGCGCGCGAGCTGTGCGGCCTGCACGTCCTCGGAGTCGCGACGTAGGCTGTCGAGGTAGAGCAGGTGGCGTTGCCCCCTCGCGTGGTGGACATCGTTTGTTGATGTCGCAGGCCCGTATGACGTCGTCTGTTGGTGGCAACTCAAACTCCTGGAGGGCGGCGAGGTCGCGGCGGGCGAAACAAGTGAGGTGGGCGAGCGCGGGAACGACGCCCGAGATCTCGTTGTGAAAGAAGGGAGCGTGGCCTTCCTCGGGGCGAGTGAAGGACGCAAGCGCGTCCGCGGGGACGGCGTCGAGCAGCGCGTCGGTGTCTGTGGAGGTGACGAGCGCATTGACAAAGTCGTCCGGCGCTCCGGAGTTGGTGCGGACCAGCGCGGGGTCGATGCTGGGCTCGTCGGTGTAGGCGTTGGGGAGGACGAATCTCTTGGGGTCGTCTGGCGGATCGATGGCGAACTTGGTGTTGGCAGTCGCGTCCTCGCCACCGAAGAATCCGCCCCAATTGTCGGTGTTGATGGGTTCCTCGTAGGGCTGCTCGTCGGAGTCGACGCCACTGTCGAAGAGGTTGCCCCAGTTGTCGGCGACCACTTCGGCTCCGACAACCGTGGACTGGGCCGTAACAGGGACGTGCCCGGATGCCTCCCGCGCGGCATCCCGCATGGTCCATCGCGCGTCGAACTTGTCGAAGAGCTCGCTAATGGCGTCAAGGAGGAGCTTTGTGTTGAGCAACATTTCGATGCAGTGCAGTCGAGTAAAACATATCGAGCTAGAAAACTCCGAGGATCGAATGTCTATGATACCAATTGTTAGCAACTCACTGCCGGTGTGTATTGATTCAACTTAACAGTAGCGATTACAGAGGATTAGAGTCCAGAAAGGAAGAACAACATGAGGATTAAGGATAGGAGAAGAATACCGAAGCCACTCTAAAAGATCTAGAAGAACCTAGAGAGGGAGGTAGAGGATACATGCAAGAGAGGAAACTGTAGAAGGAAGATGAACAACCATATTCTGAATATTCGATACCTCATCCTAGTGATTGCACTGCTTCTTTGTAGTATTTCCCTTAGCACACGGGCCGGCATGGGCCGTTAGACTCACATTCCCTAACAGTGACTTACCCAACGCAGGCGACGAAGCGACGCACCCATGAGGAGAGCGACCTGCAGCTCAGCAGCATAGCATCCGGTTCCCCGCACCACTGGCGACGGCTGCTAGGCTACGAAAGTCGAGCCCACGCGCGTGATCCCCGGAAATTCAACGGGTGCCATGATTAATGACTGATATTTTGCAGGCTATGGAAATTGAATGGATGACGCATACTCTTAGTGAAAGGGAAATGTGCCCTTAGGCCATTTCTAGTATATTTTGGTGATTAAGTGTCCAACACATATTGAGTGAATAATTATGTGCCAAATGATGAATGAAGTGCAAATCAATAAGAAGGTATGATTCTAGACTCAGTACATTGGTTTTTGTGTACTAATATATTTGTCTAAGTGTTAGAATCAGAGAAAAGAGAAAAAGGAAAAGAGTTGGCTGGAGCAGCCAAGACTCAGCGCAGTCTAGCACACTGGACTGTCCGGTGGTGCACCGGACAGTGTCTGGTGCGCCAGGCTGGCTTCTATCGAACTGGCCACTCTCAGGAATTCGTCGGCGGCGTACGACTATAATTCACCGGACTGTCCGGTGGTGCACCGGACTGTCCGGTGAGCCAACGGCCGCCAGCGCAACGGTCGGCCGTGCAATCCGCGCGCGACGCGTGGCCCACGCCAACGGTCGGCTGGGGGCACCGGACTGTCCGGTGTGCACCGGACAGTGTCCGGTGCGCCAACCAGCCCGAAGATCCAACGGTCGGCTGCGCCAGGAATGGAAGGAAATCCGCACCGGACATGCTACAGTGGTTGTCCGTGGTGCACCGGACTGTCCGGTGCGCCACCCGACAGAAGGCAAGAATTGCCTTCCTTGTTGGGTTCCAACGGCTCCTAGCTGCCTTGGGGCTATAAAAGGGGCCCCTAGGCGCATGGAGGAGACACCCAAGCATTCCTTGATCATTCCTAAGCACCAAGACTTCATTCTCGCGCATTCGATTCTTTGAGATAGTGACTTGAGCTCCATTTGAGTAGAGAACTCTTTGAGTTGTGTTGTGAGCTCAAGTTGTGGCTTGTGTGTGTGATTGTGCTCGTGCTTTGAGTCTTGTGTGTGTTGCTCTTCCCATACTTACTTCCATGCTTCTTTGTGGTCATCAATTGTAAGGGCGAGAGGCTCCAAGTTGTGGAGATTCCTCGCAAACGGGAGAGAGTATAAGAAAGAAAAACATCATGATATTCAAGTCAATCATTGGATCACTTGAGAGGGGTTGAGTGCAACCCTCGTCCATTGGGACGCCACAACGTGGAGTAGGCAAGTGTTACTTGGCCGAACCACGAGATAAATCACCGTGTCTCTTGTGCTTGTTTTCCTTGTGACTATTGTGTTTCACAAGAGCTCGGTCCTTAGCCACTTGATTCCATTGTGCTAACACTTAACCAAGTTTTGTGGCTTCAAGTATTTGATTTTTACAGGATCACCTATTCACCCCCCCTCTAGGTGCTCTCAATTGGTATCAGAACCGTTCTCTTCACGCAAGGGACTAATCGCCCGAAGAGATGGATCCTAAGGGAAAGGGGATGGTGGTCAATGACAAGACAAAGGAGTCCATCGTCAACAAGCCAAGAGATGATAAGCCCTCGGACTCTGGCTCGAGTCATAAGAAAAGAGACGGGAAGAAGAAGAGGCGCATTAAGAAGATCGTCTACTACGACAGCGACGAGTCTTCTTCGTCCCCAAGAGACGATGACGATGAGAAAAAGAAACCGGTTAACTTAAACTTTTCATTTGATTATTCTCGTATTCCGGTTAACTCCAATGCTCATTTACTTTCAATTCCACTTGGGAAACCTCTGCACTTTGATGGAGAAGACTACTCATTTTGGAGTCACAAAATGCGTAGTCACCTATTCTCTCTCCATCCAAGTATTTGGGAGATTGTTGAAAACGGAATGCTTTTTGATAGTATTGACAACCCCATTTTCATTAATGAGCAAATCCATAAAAATGCAC